>JAOWBW010000013.1:534716-1131248 GCA_026119855.1 Campanula takesimana
TTTATACACAATTAAGACCTATTCCAAATAGGAATCTTGTGCCAAAAACCATTCCTAATCAAATTAGGGAATTTCCAATCGGCAGCACCAGGCGCCCGCCTGTACCACCCAGGCGCCCGCTTGTTTGGGGCAGAAAGTCCAGTTTGTTTCTGGCTTGAACAGGCGCCCGCCTGGTGCAAACCAAGCGCGCCGCTTGGCTGACCAGGAGGCCCAGATCTTTCTAGAAATTCCTTGGAAGTCCTCCGACCCTAAATGCCAATATAGTCTTTTATTTAAGATTCGTTCTATTGTGTGTGACCCTCTAGGATTATACTAAGTTGGCAATGGCTCAAACATGATCCCATAAGATATGATTAGGTTCTAGCAAACCGTCATACCTACCCAAATAGTATAACTAGATACAAGTTCGCATTCCTTTAGAATATGTCACAATCCCTTTGTCCACGATGTCATTGAACACAAGTCATGGTCAAACAGTCAACTTGTTTTGTTCAATACTTTCTCGATTCCGAATATGTTGATAATCCAAATGACATTGATCCAATCAATTCATTTGAGTCCGGCCGAACATTTCATCCACATCATTCCTACGAGAGGCCCAAGCTTGACATCTCTCCGTGGAGGGACAAATCCATTTAGCTTATTATTCTTCCCAACGGGATTCCGATTATGCCAATCATACCCTTTATAACTACCGTGTTAAGGTAGCGTTTGAATATGTCAAACACAATGTTCATCAAGTGGAACTATAATAACTTCATGTCTAAGGATTCAAATGACATAACTAATATGAGATATATGTACGCATAGACCATGACATAAATCTCATACAGCGGGTCATGTCCAGTACCTTGTTCCAAACAAGTACCCATAAATCTAACATGATCATCCCATGACCATTTAGCCTTTATACTAGTGCTTAACAAGTACTAGGGACGGGGATTATTATAAGTAAACATGAACAACAATAATAATCAAAACATCTCTTTATTGATATGAAATAAATGATAACAATTACAACGTTTATTAAACGTGCCTAGGGCACCACAACTAACATCCTCTAAAACGTGGGTGGCGACTCTTAAAATCAATTAGACATCCTAGGTAATTCACGCGCTCTAGCCAAGCCATGGTTCCCCGGGGTATCTACAGTGGCGACTCCTCTGGGGACATAGAGGGTTAAACTTGCATTTTCTGCTTTTGGTGTTCTTATATCTGTGTTCTGGGCATTCTGGTAAAAAGGGTAGGAAGCGCGTGCCTCCGACTTTCTTGGCCTAAAGCGCGCGCGTCCGACCCTTATTACCAGAATCGCCCACCTTCCATCTTGTCCTTCAAATTTCATATTTCTATGCTAACAAGTTTCTACAGGGAAAGTTACATAATTTGGGACCAGGGCAATCCCCTGAGTCCGCGGTTTCTTCTGACATTCTGACAGGTACCCCAGATGCGCGCGCCTCCCACATTCATGGCGAAATGCGCGTGCTTCCCACGTAACTGCCCTGAGTTGCGTGCTTCTGGCCATTTTCCAGAACAGAACAGTGAACAGAATAGGCAGTTTTGACAGTGTGTGGGCACCGGGCCTGCATACACCCCCTTTTACTTTTGTTTATTCATTTTATCGGTCACACGGGTGATTCAAAAGTTGTAAATTAGGTGCTTATTTGTTTTTTTTATTTCCTTTGAAAAAAATAAATAATATTTTGTCACTTGTTAGACCTCACACTACGCGCACAATTCTTATCAAATGCTCACTATCGAGTCGCACAAGTCCAACCCAAAACCCGTCGAGGCCCGTTCTAGAGAGTTTCAAGCTCCACCCAACCTTGACTCTCTCGAAGCGGTAAACCTCAGCCCGTGGCGTAGTTCACGACTACATGCCGGGGGTGACCTTTAAGCCTCATATTTAAGCCGAGCACAAACCACACATTCTAGTTAGGGTCTAACACTCTGTGACTCAAGTCGGTTTCCATGTGCCGAGATTTCCCTAAACTAATGTCTTTAAATCATACATGCCACTCGTTTTTATGGACGAAATAAAAATCCGTCCCCAAGTGGTCATAATGGACGCTAATGAAAAAATCCATCCCCGCATGTATGCTTTACTACATTAATTTAATTTAATCCCGACACATGTAGGTATCACAAGCGTGGTGGAATCCGATGAGTATATGGGACCGCGAGAAGGTCTATATACTAGTCTGACGATTCCACTATTTTTCTAGAAACCCCAAAAAGGACCACGTCCTTCCGACTGTTGTAAATAAAAAAAAGGAGTCTTTTCTTTATGTAGTTTAAGTCTTTACTTTTGTTTGTGGGTGAAATAATTTTATCCAAAAGGTGTTTGTGGGGCCATCCTAAGATCAACCGTGTTCTCTCTATAGGTCCAATGGCTTCAAACGGAAACGACAACGGCATTCCCATGTCCAACGAAGGGTTATTCCGCATGGTGGAAGCATTGAAAGGGCAAGTTGATACACTAGCCGAGAATGTCCGCCGCAAGGATGATTTATGGCGAGCCCGTTACGAGCATGTGAAAACGTCCCACAAGAAAGAAGTTGCTCAACTCAAGAACTAATTGAAAGGGCTCACGAGTGAAAGAAAGGTCCAAAGCATTGATACCTGTTTAGTCAACACTCTCATGTCCTACATTGACCAAGGCTTAGTGGGCTAAATTTGCACAAGGGCCCAACCACCGATCTTCATCAAGCTTCTCTCTCTCATGAACACAATGGAGGGTCTTCCCGAAAAGTTCAAGATGCCCGATATTGGCAAGTTCAACGGCAACTCTTGCCCCGACGCTCATGTTGACTCCTACATTTGGGCCATGCTACAAAAGAAAGTGTCTCCTCAAATAATGGCACAATGCTTCCCGCTTACTCTCGAGGGGGTCGCAAAAGATTGGTATATGGGTCTTCCAGTTTCCACCCGCCTCAATTGGGATGTCGCTATGCTTGCCTTCAAGTCACAATATCAAGGCAACTCCATATTCCGCCCCACCAAGAAGGAATTGGAGAGCACCGTGCAAATGTGTGATGAATCATTTGGGGACTTCTATCGCCGTTGGAATGACAAGCTAGCCGAGATGGTTGATAGGCCTTCCAAGAAGGAACAAATGGACATCTTCTTGAAGTGTTTGAAAATGGACTACCGCACTCATCTTAGTGGGGCTTTTCACTCCGATTTTTCAAGCATGTATGATGCGGGGGTTAGAATTGACAATTTGCTCCGAGAAGTGGCCGAGTCCTCCTATGACACAAGCTTCAACGACAAAGGGTTCCCAAGAAATGACATGGAATAATGTAGTGACATGGAAGACTACAACGGCAATGAGGACTACAACGACATGGGGGATGACGAAAACAATCTCTGTTTCTCTTTCTCTACCTAGAAATAAGATTAAAAAAAAGAGTCAAAAGTCCTCTAATGTGTGCATTAATGTTTTCTCTCGTCCAATGTTAAATTTTGAGTCAATCATTAAATAAAAGTCTTTCTTGTCCTCATACACTCTTCCAAGTTGTTCAATCTAATTCTTGGCAACATGATGAAAAGGTGTCTAAACAAGTTTTGGAATGAAGGCCATCGCTTGAACGCCTAGGGGCTAAACATCGACGACGGCATCAACAACGAAGACATCAACAACGACGAAATCAAGACAAAGAAATGTGGAGCAATGATCATGAAGCAAAGTTTTCAAAAGGGATAAAAAAAAAAAAAAAAAAAAAAAGCTCACTGGGTTGAAATCCTCAAATCAACCTAGGCAAAAGTTAGAGCACAAAAAAAAAAAAAAAAAATCCCCCTTCATTCAAAGAAGTTCACATCAAGATCAACATCATCATCCACCAACAAAGGACGAAGCAACATCGATAACCATCACGACGAAGCAACAATTCCATCACGAAGAATGACGCATCCACAAGAACTACGGTGACCTGAGCCTCTTCACTAGAGGAACGTAGGCAACCTTCGGGTCCGGTCTCACGCAAGAAAGAAGATATGTTTAGCCCTAGCGCGTTATGGTGATCGGCCTTCATCTCGAACTTGTCAAGACATCTTTGTACGATTCATTTGCCAATGAATTAATCACCTCAAGATTGAACTTTCCGTTCCTTGTCGAGTCTAGGGCTTCTATTCTTTCTGCATACTCCCAATTTCTTGCAATCAAATTGGGGCTTTCCTTCTCTTCTCTCTTAATGACTTACTTGCCTTCGTGAGTCATTCAACAAATATATACAAAGTCATACTAGGGACACTTCCCTAGTCGAGTCAATGTCACTCAGCTTTAGTGACAAGAGGTCTTCACCGCAAAATCACATGTCTTATCTCCTCAGCCAGAGTCAATGTACACTTCCTCATTAATCGAGTCAAAAAAAAAAGACGCAAAGAGATACCCGCTAGATTGCAAACCCGAAAGGGCGGTCTAGGCAAAAAACAGGGTGCGTCATAAAAAAAATGAGAGAGTGAGAGAGAGAAGGGAAAGAGAAATTGAGATCTCCGTCCTTTAAGGAAGACAACTGCACAAGCTCTACATTGGATCTCCTCAACAAATCAATTCCCCACCGAGTCAACTTTAGGGATTGCAAAAGGCTCGACAAGATATGGCACAATCAAAGGTTATCTAGGGTTATCGGCATCATTCTCCAGCAGTGTGCAATTTTTTGGTTCATGAAAAGAAGGCCCGTGGTAACCAAGACCCATCTGAGAACGAGTCCATCATAAAAGGGCACGAGGTTGCACAAATAATCCCTAGCTAGTTAATTGGCTTGGGAAGCAAATAGCAACAACATGTGTCTCAGTTTTCAAAGCATCTTCAAGTATGTGCTTCTAAAGTACGCCAAAATTCTCCCGAGAAATGGAGTAGCTCTTGCCATGTTCTCTTATGTTTGTTCCCCCACACGAGGATGACGCCCTAGGGGCTATGTGACTCAAGAACAAGGGCTTCTTTTGCTTCATTTGACAATCAATAAGCCCTAGGGGCTATGCTCGAGAAAGATGTGTGAGCAAGATGAGTGAGTGAGAGTTTCCTATACGTTTAACGTGGTTTGACTTAATTAGGCTATCAAAAGACAAAGTTTTGGGCCTAGGGCACAAGATGAGATTAAAACATGTTTGACATAAGATGTCTAACAAATCTCATAAAGGTTCTAAGAGTCATATATGATATGATTGACAGAGTTGTCTACCTATTTAATTTAATTTTGAGCAGTAGCGCCAAAGCGGGCTTGAAATTAAATTAAAGTTGGATCTTAGCCCACTTAAATTATATTATACAATTGTTGTATTTAAAGGTGTATAATTTTGTGGGAGTATTTATGAAATACAATATATGTCTCTAAAATGATAATGGTATGAAATATATGTGTATATTTATTTGCATATTTTGTAGAATGTCTTAAACTATAATCATGTATAATTACTGCAATTGACCCCACTTAAAGAGAATGAGATTAACTTCCTTGACCCAGTCATGAGCTTAAGAATTGTTCTAAAGCAAGAAACAGAAGTTATGAATTCTTAATAAATCCTATTCCTAAGAAACTTAATGTCTTATAGTCGGACAAAGACATTAATTAGAATCATGTGGATGAATCTATGGATGTCAATTGTCCTACGATTTGCTACCATGTGTTTGGAACTTTAGAAGTATCTAAAACATATGGATACTTATGAGATAAGCAATAATGTAGGGAGCGTTCCTACAAAGCAAGAAAGGCATGTAAAGTTTGAGATTGATTAGAGCCTAACATTCATGTGATGAATGAAAGGTATGTTAATAATTTCTCATGTTTTGAACTTGGAGAGACATATTAATTACCTTGGATGGCTTGATAATCAAGTTAGTTTGGAACTAACAATGGATTTGGTATTAATTCATAAACAACATTCGATGTTTAAAAATGCCATGTCTTAATATCAGATGGAAAATTTCTCAAACTTTAAGGTTAATAAGGACAAGGATTTAATATAAAGGTGTAGATACCCCGATCTCGCACCTCTCATCAAACCCTTTTAATCGGTCTAAACCCTAAAATTGACCTAAGCCCTCGATTTGGCTATGCGGGAGTGCCGTGAGCCTTATCGGTGCATCGAATGGATTAACGAACTTCAAATTCATGATCAGAGCGAAAAAACGAGTAAACAGGCATGTACTTCAATTTTTGAGTGGCGGGACCCGAAAATGGGGCCCGCACCCTTAGAACTGCTCGTTACCGTCCATTCCGTGCATTAAAAATATATTATTGTCATCCCTTGCTTATTAACATATTTTAGATAGACGTACGTGACCACAAGACTATTTCAAGCAACTTTCATGTTGGGACCCGCGGACAACCGGGGTACCGTTGTGCGCACACTCGGACAAAACTTGGACTGTTGCGGAACCAATACCGGAGCAAAAATTGTGATCATTCACGCCTAAAAGAGCCAGACAATTGGCCCAAGTTGGCTGGCCAAATTAATAAAGAAGGAGCCAATTAGAATGCGACAAGTGGCACTTTGGGAAGAAGGGACGGAGACATGAGCCGTACGGCTGGTTTGGGAGGTTCAGACAGCAGTTTGTTCTTCAGCAACTTGGCCACAAAAGTCTTGATTTTGATCATTCCCAGCTGCAAATAGACGGGGTAGCCACCCCCTAAACTGATCCCTAAACCCCCCTAGAGGGCCTAAATGAAAGATTTCCACCTCCCTCATCCATATACTCACCTCCCTCATCCATTATTCAAAGAGGAACACACACACTTCATACACAACTCTCCAACTCACTCCACTCCATACTCAGTCCTTTTTGCTCTCTCTCAAGAAACAAAAATACTCCCAAAATCTCAGTCACTAAACCACCACCACACCACCACACCACCACCATAAACATTCACCAAAAACAAACCAAAACAACTCACTCAAACACTCTCTCAATCTTAGGCAAACACCTTAAGAAAAGCAACAAAAAAGTCTTCCCTTGGAAGCAAAGGAAGCACACCTAGGTAATATTTGTTCTTGTAAAGTTCATCCATGTAAAATGTATATCCTTATGTGATCACGCACAAAAAGTGATCAAGGCCGGAACGGCGGCTTGGATACCCAGAATGCTAGTTAAGACCTGCAAAATGAACACCGTGAGCTTAGCCGGGGTTGCACCGGCGAAGACCCTCCGGCGTGAGAGTAAATTAATCTGCTCAAGAATGAAATATGGAGAGTAAAAACGAATGAGAGAATGAACCCCCGAAATAGATGATGGATTCTCTTCTTATAGGAGGCTGGCCTTCTCTCCAAGTTATGGATAGGATGAGGTAAGCTTTGTCCTTGTGTGAGGTCACACAAGTCATCCTTATCCATAGTAGGGTTTCGAGTTGGGGACTGAAGCCCAACTAGCCTTAGTGGGCCGGGCCCAAGCAGAAGGGAGCGGTCACTGGGATCTTCTAGAAACCTCGACTGGTTGGTCGTCACGAGCTGGACCAACGACTTAATGGACTGGGTAACTTCCTTGTCTGTAGGTCGGCGCTACTAGCTCGGCGCATTACACGAGCTGGAACGTCTTGACAGGCGAGCTGGTCTTTGAATACTTTTACCAGATTCTACTTGACCTCCATCCCAGATCGGTGGACGAGTTGGTCTCAAGCGTTAGGCCCATCCGTGGGCCAGCCATGACTATTCCTGGTCAATCTCAAAGGCGGCCTATAAGGGTGATTCCTTTCAGTGGCCCCCTGCTTCTTGCTCGAACGAGTTGAGAGCTGGAAGCATCTCCCAATTTTCTATGGACGTTCCTCGCCCATTAATTCCTTCAAGTCGTTCGTGGGAAGCTAAACATATTAATATATTTTCACTGGCTCGCTGTTTTTTGTTGAGGCGAGGTAAGTGCTTGAGCGCGCGTTTTAAGCGATCTGATAGAGTATGTTTCTAATGCGAGTGATCTGTAGCCGCATGGACACGTGTTTCCTTATGAATGGATGATCAGACTGGCGGTTGCAGGCTTTTAGGTGTGACAAGGACGATGGGACGTTTGGGGTGTCTTCTGAGGGACGGCGCCGTTTGGGCAATCGAGGTACGAAAAATGGGGCTGGCGTGCGTTTTGGAAAGGACGTTTGATTGATTACTTTAACGGGTCGTCGGTCGGTTTGGGTCGGTCCATGGGTTTGACCCGTTTTGAGAACTATAAAACCCTTGCTTCCCCCCTCCATCCATCACTTTGCGCCCCTTTAGAGAAGAGAGACGACCATTTGAAGCTTCGCCGGCGACAACTATTTTCAACATCTTTCACTATTCATCACCGTTCAATCCTTTTCTAAACAGGTAAATTGCTTTGGGCCCTTAATTTCGCCGTTTATTTTTGGATTTTTTGTTGTTTTTCTTCTTTTTCTGGATTGCGTCGCCGGAAAATTTGAATTTTCCGATGCCGACGAAGCGTTCCCGGCAAGTAATAGGCTATTTCTTCAGATATGCCGCCAGAGTTTTGCTATCATGAGCAGACCAAGTTGGTGTATGTTAGTGCGCCAGGTGGTTGGAAAAGGTTGAGCTTAGGGTCCGTTCGGAAGTTTCTGGGGTCTCACCAAGTTACAGACGATCTGAAACTGCCCGCTTTTAATGGCGAGGACTTTCTAGGTCGTGATCATCCTAGCATGGTGCATCTCACGAGTTTTAATATCCTCCTTGGGCACTTAGCTATGTATTATACATTTGGGGGGAAATTCTCTTCCCTGTTTGTTTTAGCGCACGCCGGTTCAGGAGGGGGGTCTGGGCCCCAAACGAGCTTCAGCTCGGCTTTTAATACGGGGTCTGGCCCCCATGTTACTCTTGCAGGTATGTCTCAGAAGGATTCGTCGACAAAGGTTGGGTCCGTTTCCCCGCACCAACTTATGCTCGTTGATGACCCTGACAATGAGTTTGAGCTTGCCTAGGACGAGGTGGTGTTCGACGTAGACCCCATTTCCTCGTTTCGCCATGTGGAGGAAACGAGCACGAGGCCTTTTCCCTTAGAGGGCGAAGAAGATACTGTCTCAAGGAGCGAGGATGGAGGATGTGATGTGGAGAGTCAAATGCGTGTTGAGGTCGATGAGGAGGACGAGGCAGACAGTAGAATTATTCAGAGTATGGGTTTTGACTATATAGAGAAGGAACTTGCTCGATCGGCAACACCTATGTCTTCTCGCCAATTGGGCGTTGAACCTTCGCCCGGCGATTTACAGCGCGTTTCTCCCCACCAACGACCAACGGCGTATCAAATAAAACTTGTCAATAAAGTATACTCGGAGTACAGAATAAGCCGAGCTGACTATAAAATAACTTATGTTCCCAAAGGGAGCGTGCCCATTGATTCACTAATAAGAGATAAAGAGCGAGTGGCCTTCTATGTCGGTCAGTTCGATCAGGGCCTTAGGTTTCCTATGGACCCTTTCCTTAATCAGTTTTTGACGGGGACCGCGTCGGTACCCATACAGCTCGTGGCTAATGCCATCAGGTCGATAAATAGTTTTTTGGTGGTTTGTCGCCATCTTGGTTTCGAACCATGTATGAGTGTGCTCAGGAAGTTCTTTAGGATATCCCGAGTGAAGAGCAAGGGAGCTGATCCCCCCTATAAAATGGTCTGCTTGGGTGCTGTCCCTATCGCTCCTCGTTTGCTGCATGCCTTTCCGGGGAAGCTCAACTCCTTTGCTAACCATACCATATTGGTGGAGAGCAGGAATGGATGGGAGTTTGACTGTTCTCAGGGGAAACTTGGTCGGGGTTCGGAAGTATGGGAGCCTGACTGGAGCGATGACTTAGAGAGGGAATTAACTCAACTGGTTGGTCCCTACGAGGGAGATGATTGGGCGGTGAACTGGGAAGAGCTTGAGACACGGGCGTGTTATTTTGCGCGAGCTGGGTTGGCTGGCTGTTATGATGAGGGAATCGAACCCCTTGTTTCCATAGCTCGAGATCGTCGTTATCCTGGATGGGTAATGCATGAAGGTTGTGTGTTCGAGGTGGATTGTCCTTTGTGTTTGAGCTCGTCTGCACCGTGTTGGAAGTTCGAGCATTTCGGGGGTGAAAATTTAAACTTATACTTCTTAGTTCTGTCTCATCGGAGTCTAATTGTTGTCTTATTTCTCGTGCAGATATGAGTGGTCATGGAGAGCAACTCGTGGCTGATGCGCAGATATACGTACAATGTTTCTCCCAGAACGGGGCTGCTAAGTATTGGTGGTCTGCTCAAGTATTCTTTTAGCTCTTGGAAAGCTTCTGAGCACTCCTTTGTCCATTCAAACTCTTTGCCGCCTTTGAGAGTTTTAAAGAAGGGAAGAGATCGTTCAGCCGACTTGGCAATGAACCGACCCAATGCTGCCACTCGACCGTTCAACCTCTGAACTTCCTTGATTGACGCCGGCTCTCTCATGTTTAGGAGAGCAGAGATTTTTTCGGGGTTTGCTTCAATTCCCCTCTGGGATACCATAAAACCCAGGAACTTTCCCGCGGTGACCCCGAACACACACTTGCTCGGGTCTAATTTCATCTCATTAGCTCGGAGTGTCGCGAACGTTTCAAGCAGGTCGGGGCAGTGATCACCCTCCTTTGTTTTGATTACCATGTCATCCACATATGCCTCCATGCTTCTACCGAGTTGATCTTTGAATACCTTGCTCACCATACGCTGGTACGTGGCCCCCGCGTTCTTCAGGCCAAAAGGCATCTTCTGGTAGCAGTAGGTTCCTTCGCTTGTCTGGAAGGCTGTTTTCTCGATATCCTGCTTGGTCATTTTTATCTGGTGATAGCCCGAGTAGGCGTCCAGGAAGCTTAAGACCGTGTGACCGGCTATTGAATTGACGAGCTTATCTATCCTTGGTAAGGGAAAACAATCCTTGGGGCAGGCTTTGTTGAGGTCGGTAAAGTCGACGTACATCCTCCATTTGCCGTTAGCCTTCTTTACCATGACCACGTTGGCCAGCCACGACGGGTAGTAGGCCTCGTTGATTATTCTAGCCCGTAACAACTTGTTTACCTCTTCCATGATGGCTTGCTGCTTATCTGACGAAAACGCTCTTCGTTTTTGTTTAACTGGTTGGAATCCTGGATCCACGTTCAGCTCGTGCATGGCTATTTTTTCCCTAATTCCCCTCATATCCTCTACTTGCCATGCGAATATGTCGGTGCTAGCGCGTAGAAGATTAAGCAGGTTGGCCCGTTCCCCTGGGGTCAGTTGTCTTCCTTTCTTAACTTTCTGCTCGGGGAAGGAAGGATTGATAACGACCTCTTCTAGATCGTCGATGGGTTTCAGTTCGGGGCTTTCCCTAAATTGCAAGGTGTCCACGATAATGTCCGTTATTTTCTCCACCTCCTCTCCTTTGATGCCCGGGGCTTCCTCTTTGATTCTGCCACTTACTTCTTTCTTGAGGTTGATGATTTCTCCGGTAATTTCCTCGTCGGACTTCACCTCGTTGATAACCCCGATATTCATTGCTTCTCGGGTTCTGATCGTTTTCGAGATGGTCACTTTCTCCTCGGGGGTATCGAGCTCATATTTCCTTTTTGCCTTTCTTGTTTCTACGGCATACTCCAAAAATTCCCTGGCTCATCCACAGAGATACCCTATTCCAGCTGGTGTGGGGAATTTGACTCGTTGATGGGTAGAGAGACGACTATACCCAATCTCACTTGGCTAGGAATTCCCAAGATGGCGTGGTAATCGCTGCAGACATCGATGACCATGAATGTCACGAGCTCTTGAACTTTGAATGGGACGGTGCCGAGTTCGACCAAAAATTCTACTGTACCCTTCACCTCCACTTTGTGGTTGGTAAATCCCTCTAAGCGGCCTGCGTATTGGATGAGCATACTATCGGACAGCTCCATATCTCTAAAGCTTTTTATAGAAGAGTACGTCTCGGGCTGCTCCTGTATCAACGAGGAGTCTGTCGACTATGCAATTATCAATTCGCCCCTCCAATACGATTGGTTGTTCACGGGACGTTCGACTGGCTGCAAGCTCGTTGGGTGAGAAGGAAATGGTTTCCTCGTTGTTGTTCCAAGCTGGCACAAAAGGCACTTTCTTCAGACTGTAAATCTGGCTCTTCAAGGCCGTGATTGATAAGGCTTCATCGCTGATCACCCCGATCTTTTTACGAGGAGCCCGCTCTTCGTGGTGCTCGTCGGCCTTCCCTCTGTTCTCTCTTTCCCTTTTAGCCTCCTTTTTAACGAATCGCTCGAGCTCGCCCAAATCAACCCGTTGCTGAATAGCTTTTTTCAACGCTAAGCAACTCTCCGTTTCGTGGCCGTAATCCTTGTGGAAGGAACACCATCTTCCTGTGGCGCGCCTGGACTCCTCGTGCCCCTTCATAGGACGAGGTGGATCTAGCTCAACTACATTCATAATCTCTTTCCTCGTTCTGGTTAAAGGGGTAAAATTATCCACCTTATCCTCCTTAAGCACGCTTCCGTGGTTGTAGCGCTCTGTCCCACGACTTCGATTTTTTCCTCGCCGAGAGTGATAATCTTTCTCATCATAGTTCTTGCCCTCTGCCATATCAGATTCAGCTCATCCCTTGCCCTTTTCTTTGTTGGGCTCTGGCTTAAGGGCTAGCTCAGCTAGAGCAACTCGGTATGCGCGCTCGTACATATCACCTTTGGTCTCCGGAGGTCTCACATCAAATTCAAATCTGAGTTTCGGGTCACTCATGCCAGCTGTAAAGCAAACCATCACCATGTCGTCGGTGATGCCCTCGATCTGTTCAGCAAGGGTTCTGAACCTCTGATAGAAACTCATGCTCGTTTCATTCTCTCTCTGCTTCACATTGGCTAAGTCGGTTGGTCGTTTCTTGTGGTCACCCGATGTAGAAAAGTTTTCGACAAACTTTTTTCCTCAGCTCGTCCCAGCTATCAATGCTGCCCGGAGGTAGAGCTCGGAACCAAGCCAGCGCGGGCCCATTTAAAGTGCTGACCATTGCATTGCAAAGCACATCGTCTTCGTGAGACACTAGGGCCATGATGGCTTCAAAAGTGTGGATGTGGTCACGGGCGTCCTCAGACCCCGTATACTTGCTTAATGATGGGAGTTTCAAAGTAGGCTGAGGAGGGCTCTCTAGAATCCACTGGGCAAACGGAACCATGGTATTCACCAACTTGGTCATCGTTTTCTTCGCTTTTTCCATCTCATGTACTCGCCTCTGTAAGTCCAAGATCATGGCATCTCAGGCGTTCGGATTCCCAGATCGTGCTGACTCTTGATCATCCTCACTCCCGTGCTGAGAACGACGCGCAGAGGGATTACGGCGCGGCGGCTGATTTAGATTGTCATTGCGAGGTGGGGGTGGAACTATTCCTTGACCAAGGATATTTCCCGCTCCGACGTCTCCAGCCCGATCCTCACGCCGATGCTCCCGATGAGATGAGACTTCTTGCTCTAGATCTAGAACCCTGTCGGCATCCCTGATGGCATTCACGTTAGCCAGCGGGGCGTTGCCACAAGGCTGAAAAGGAACACGTGGCATAGAGGGAAAGGGTGGTAAATTCACCATGTTCTCTGGTCCTAGGGCTTCCAAAGCTCCGTACAGCTCTTGAATTTGCAACAGCAAACCCAAACGGTAATTCACCGCCGCCGCCTGCGCAGCCGTTCCCCCGGCCAGGTTTATAACACTTGGTCCGGCTTCGTCATGAGGAATGGTGGTGGTACGCTGAGCATAGATTAACGGAGGGTTTCTGGGCATGTTCAGCCGTTCACTGGTGGAGTGAGCCGTCGGCGGCGGCGCGCCGTCTCTCATTTCATTCACCTGGGATGGCGCATTTCCAGCTTGCGAGCCTAGGCGGGCGGCCTGAGCTCTAGTCAGCACTCCGGTAGGCGGCTGAAGAGAAGGTTGGAAAGGTTGGGAATCTCTGGGAGGGATAAAGACTCCGGGAATGTGAAGGTACCCAGAATGGGTGTTCTCAGCATTTTCAGCCATTGGCTCGTCGGAACCACCAGAAATAAAGAGCAGGGAGGAGTCTCCTTGATACCTGGGATGGCGCATTTCCAGCTTGCGAGCCTAGGCGGGCGGCCTGAGCTCTAGTCAGCACTCCGGTAGGCGGCTTAAGAGAAGGTTGGAAAGGTTGGGAATCTCCGGGAGGGATGAAGACTCCGGGAATGTGAAGGTACCCAGAATGGGTGTTCTCAGTATTTTCAGCCATTGGCTCGTCGGAACCACCAGAAATAAAGAGCAGGGAGGAGTCTCCTTGATATTTCTTAGGCCTTAACAAGATATCTCAAATTTCCCGGCAATGGAACCAATTGATCACGCACAAAAAGTGATCAAGGCCGGAACGGCGGCTTGGATACCCAGAATGCTAGTTAAGACTGCAAAATGAACACCGTGAGCTTAGCCGGGGTTACACCGGCGAACCGGCGAAGACCCTCCGGCGTGAGAGTAAATTAGTCTGCTCAAGAATGAAATATGGAGAGTAAAAACGAATGAGAGAATGAACCCCCAAAATAGATGATGGATTCTCTTCTTATAGGAGGCTGGCCTTCTCTCCAAGTTATGGATAGGATGAGGTAAGCTTTGTCCTTGTGTGAGGTCACACAAGTCATCCTTATCCATAGTAGGGTTTCGAGTTGGGGACTGAAGCCCAACTAGCCTTAGTGGGCCGGGTAATTGATCACGCACAAAAAGTGATCAAGGCCGGAACGGTGGCATGGATACCCAGAATGCTAGTTAAGACCTGCAAAATGAACACCGTGAGCTTAGCCGGGGTTGCACCGGCGAAGACCCTCCAGCGTGAGAGTAAATTAGTCTGCTCAAGAATGAAATATGGAGAGTAAAAACGAATGAGAGAATGAACCCCCGAAATAGATGATGGATTCTCTTCTTATAGGAGGCTGGCATTCTCTCCAAGTTATAGATAGGATGAGGTAAGCTTTGTCCTTGTGTGAGGTCACACAAGTCATCCTTATCCATAGTAGGGTTTCGAGTTGGGGACTGAAGCCCAACTAGCCTTAGTGGGCCGGGTAATTATCACGCACAAAAAGTGATCAAGGCCGGAACGGCGGCTTGGATACCCAGAATGCTAGTTAAGACCTGCAAAATGAACACCGTGAGCTTAGCCGGGGTTGCACCGGCGAAGACCCTCCGGCGTGAGAGTAAATTAATCTGCTCAAGAATGAAATATGGAGAGTAAAAACGAATGAGAGAATGAACCCCCGAAATAGATGATGGATTCTCTTCTTATCGGAGGCTGGCCTTCTCTCCAAGTTATGGATAGGATGAGGTAAGCTTTGTCCTTGTGTTAGGTCACACAAGTCATCCTTATCCATAGTAGGGTTTCGAGTTGGGGACTGAAGCCCAACTAGCCTTAGTGGGCCGGGCCCAAGCAGAAGGGAGCGGTCACTGGGATCTTCTAGAAACCTCGACTGGTTGGTCGTCACGAGCTGGAACAACGACTTAATGGACTGGGTAACTTCCTTGTCTGTAGGTCGGCGCTACTAGCTCGGCGCATTACACGAGCTGGAACGGCTTGACAGGCGAGCTGGTCTTTGAATACTTTTAACAGATTCTACTTGACCTCCATCCCAGATCGGTGGACGAGTTGGGCTCAAGCGTTAGGCCCATCCGTGGGCTAGCCATGACTATTCCCGGTCAATCTCAAAGGGGGCCTATAAGGGTGATTCCTTTCATTATGTGATTTCGAAAAAGGGTCTAGCCACTTGTTAGGCTAGACCTCCATTTGATGTCCAAAAGATGTAATGTTGATACTCTTGTTGTTCTTCTCTCTAAGTGATGACATACTATGATTAAATGCTCAAATAGCTGTTGTTTTGTGTTGTTCATATATAGATCTATGTGTATCCAAAGTTTCATGTTCATAGCATCTCATTTGAGTGAGTTTTCATGGGTGTTTTCACCCCTTTTGTAAATGTTCAGCAAACTGTCCATCTGCACCTTTCTGTCTTGTTGCTCTCTTTGTGCATAGCAAACTTGGGTTTTGGTCTTAGACCATAAAAAGGATTTTGTTATAAACAAAAATAGGAATACTAGCATATAAATATATTATTTTTAGCCTGAGTGGAAGAGGTTCTTTCCATTTTTTGTTTCAACTCTCTGTTCTCAGATTAGCATACTTTCTGTTCTGACACGAAAATGTCAGAGGTGTTTTATGTGACATAAACTTTCTCAATGGCCTTGAAACTTTCCAGATATAAACTTTGATATGTTATGAATAACTTTCATGTTTAGTGTTTCCCATGATCCCCCCGTTTTCATGATGCAAAAAGTGGATCTTTTGTGGAAGTATGAATATCTGTCAGATTAGGCTGTTGAAAGTATGATCTTGCATGCCTTATTTGGACACCATAACATGCTCCTAAAATCAGAGGAAAATTCATGGTTGATACTTGATGTGTTAGGGACTTTTCCTAACTTTAACTTTCCAGATTGTGCAAGTATAAGAGCAGGTACACAAAGAAGAAGAGCGCAGCAGTCCCTAAAATGCTTGGGGACGGAGTTTTGG
Source organism: Campanula takesimana (assembly GCA_026119855.1). Lineage (NCBI taxonomy): Eukaryota > Viridiplantae > Streptophyta > Magnoliopsida > Asterales > Campanulaceae > Campanula > Campanula takesimana. The sequence continues at coordinate 551,157 of JAOWBW010000013.1, forward strand.
ACATTCTTTTTTATGGGATTTGTTTCCCTTTTTGTTCACCATTGTAAATATTAATCCCCCACCCCCTATTTGTGATCTCCTTTACTGGATATGAATGTTAAACCATTTTCAAAACCAAGTGTGAGTCCACCCAAATCGACTCTCATTTGTGAATTAAAGCAAACATTCCTAGAATAGGAAGACCTCCTCTTATATTATTCACCATTTTTGTTTGGGCATAAAAGGCATACAATGAATCTAAGTGGCATGCATACTAGAGACCATCACGGGCGAGGAGAGTGCCTAACCCCTTCTCTTTCTCGTAACTTAGCCCCCGAACCCACTTTCTCTAAAAAAAGGTTTTATCTTCGTTTTTCCTAAAATAAAATGAGGTGTCGACTCTTGACTGTTTTGATTCCATCGAGAGGGAACCATTGTATGAGAACCGAGCGCATTTCCAAAAGCGCATCAGCACGAAACGGACCCGAATCGCCCTCACGGGCCGATCATTTCACGGTTTGGCTTTCGAGCGCGGGCTCTCACAGTGGCGACTCTGCTGGGGACGAGATTAAAAGTGGGCTAGACTCTAATCTTTATGTGTGCCATGCTTTACTTGCCTTTTTTGGGTTGTATATATATTTATGCCCTAACCTTTGTTTTGTAGGGACATTCTTTTTCCTTCACCCTCTTATTTGTATATATATATGCATACGTGGTGGGTGATTCCCTTAAAAAAAAAAAAAAAAAGGAGAGAAAAAGGTTTTTCTTGTTTTCTTTGCTTGCTTTCAAAATCATTTTCGAAAGTATAGATACCTCACACACATGCACATTTTTGAAAATAACGTCTCGTAGAACCGTACAAACCCGAAAAGGTAACCCGAGGGTATAAGGGAGCTCATTGGACATCCCTATAGGGCCCGCGGTGTACATTCTCACCCCAAAGCACGCCTATTAGTCGTTGCGATGAGTGTAAGCCAATCTTCCCCGTTACCAAGCCACGATGTCCATGTTTTCAAAAAATGACACGTCCTAGACTTCATGCCGGTTTTTGTCTAGCAATTTCACCTCAATCCTATGCATTTCCCAAAAGGTTATAAACAACCTACATTGTGGAAATTCATTGAAATGATCGGATTGACTTTAAATTGCCGAGACCCTCCCTTAGACCGTAACCGAATGGTGGATCCCCGAAAGAGTATAGGCCCTTCGCTAGGGGCTTGGACGGCCAATAGTACAGGTGCAAAATGTCGGTCCTATACTTTGGAGACTGTTGGTAGTGGTGCCCTAGGCACGTTTAATAAACGTTGTAATTGTTATCATTTATTTCATATCAATAAAGAGATGTTTTGATTATTATTGTTGTTCATGTTTACTTATAATAATCCCCGTCCCTAGTACTTGTTAAGCACTAGTATAAAGGCTAAATGATCATGAGATGATCATGTTAGATTTATGGGTACTTGTTTGGAACAAAGTACTGGACATGACCCGCTCTATGAGATTTATGTCATGGTCTATGTCATACATATATCTCATATTAGTTATGTCATTTGAATCCTTAGACATGAAGTTATTATAGTCTTCCACTTGATGAACATTAAGTTTGACATAATCAAACGCTACTTTTAACCGAGTAGTTATAAAGGGTATGATTGGCATAATCGGATTCACGTAGGGAAGAATAGTAAGCTAAATGGATTTGTCCCTCCTCGGAGAGATGTCAAGCTTGGGCCTCTCGTAGGAATGATGTTGATGAAATGTTCGGCCGGACTCAAATGAATTGATTGGATCAATGTCATTTGGATTATCAACATATTCGGAATCGAGAAAGTATTGAACAAAACAAGTTGACGCTTTGACCATGACTTGTGTTCAATGACATCGTGGACAAAAGGATTATGACATATTCTAAAGGAATTCGAACTTGTATCTAGTTATACTATTTGGTTAGGTATGACGGTTTGCTAGAACCTAATCATATCTCATGGGATCATGTTTGAACCCATTGCCAACTTAGTATAATCCTAGAGGGTCACACACAATAGAACGAATCTTAAATAAAAGGACTGTATTGGAATTTAGGGTCGAAGGACCTCAAGGGAATTTCTAGAATTATTCTGGGCCTCCTGGTCAACCAAGCGGGCGCTTGGGTTGAACCAGGCGGGCGCCTGAATAAGCCGGAAAAGGCCTTGACCTTCTGCCCAAACAAGCGGGCGCCTGGGTAGGACCAGGCGGGTGCCCGGTATGCCGATTGGAAATTTCCTAATTCGATTAGGAATGGTTTTTGACACAAGTTACCTATTTGGAATAGGTCTTAATTGTGTATAAAAACACAAATTCGGCCAGACCATATTGACTAGTGCTTTTGTGAGTCTCAAAGAGTTTGAGAGAAATTTTATTTTGTTCTAAGATATTATTGATTGAGGAACAAAATAATTCACAAATAAATTCCACATAGTTCTTTATTGTATTTTGAAAGTGTGTTTCATAATATTTGGTCTAGCAACCAAGATCAAAGAAGCTCCTTTGATATTCGTTCGAAGTGTGGATACCGCTAGAGGGTGAAAATCATCATCTTCAAAGTTCGTGTTCAAGCTTTGTGATCGTGATCAAGTCTTCAAGTTTCTCCACCAAAGATCAAAAGAAAATTAATAGCCATCATGGGTTAGTTATTCCTCTATTCATCTTGTTGTATTTGATTTAATCATATGAACGTATCCATGGCTTTGGGTTTTCTTAAAATTTTAATTGCTATATTCCGCTGCGCATGTTACTTGGAAACCCAACAGTGGTATCAGAGCCCCGTTCATGTTGATTAATTCAATACTTGGATCATGTTGGGTGTATATAATTTTTTTATGTGCCAAGCATGATATGAATATTGGATTATATGATGTTTATGTGTTTTGTGATTTTATGTGGTTTATTGTTTTTCCAACTTTAATCGCACGATTCAATCGCAATAAAAATTATGGTGGATTCTGAATTATTTCGATTATTGATTTTTGATTGGATCAAAGTTTTAATAATCAGGGAAAAATAATTTTGAGACAAAATTTTTGAACTTTAAAATTCTATATTATTCTGGCCATTCAAGCGGGCGCCTGGTCCTTTGCAGGCGGGCGCTCGGTGGTCAAGATTTGTTCTGATTTTGGTTAAAATCCGAATATGAAATTTTTGATAAATTCGACAAAACCAGTAACAGAACCAGTCCAGACTTGTTGATCTGGAATGGGTTTTGGGTAGTTGGTTTGTGTGTGGATTTTGGGGTTTGATTTTCCTATTTGTTTTAGTCTTGTGATTCCTAGAATGGTTCAAGTTTTGGATGGCTAATCTGCGTTCATCGAGATTGTGTTTCCCAAAATTGATCGCAATCAAAGTTTCAAAGATAAAACGAAGTTAGAATTATGAAGAGTTCATAATTGCTAAAATTGAGAAACAAAGTTCTTGATTCAATGATTGGAGATCCGTGTGGAATTGTGAATGCAATTGGCCTACGTTCATCGAGACCATCTATTGCTTAGTTTCGGCCACATGGACTACTTTCTTGGTTTCTTGAATTAGTGCGGGATTGTGGTTGCCTAATGGCTTAGTTCGACCGCACTTCTTGTTGTCTTGATTTGGAGATAATAACCGAAGTTGAAATAGTCTCATCCTCATAATTATAAAGAAACTAATGACACATAAATATCATGCTTAAATTAATGGGATTAATTTAGTGGCTAAACTTGATGTGTAACATGTTTATATTATGTGCTCATAAATGTGTTATATGCTATATGTAATGAACCTTCAAAGAAAGTTTTAAGTCCTTCTTTGCCATGCCATGATTAAAACACTTGTTTATATATGGGTGATTTTGATGTGGGTTCGCCTCTGCGAAGTGCATTGATTTTATTCATGTATGAGCAAGATGAGGTTCATTAATTTAATGTGGGCTTGCCTCCGCAAGGTGCATTAAATTGAATGGTTCCTATGCGTTTAAAATGGTTGGACTTAATTAGGCGTCAAAACAGTTTTGGGCCTAGGCAAAAGATGAGATTAAACATGCTTTTTGAAATTGGATTTCTCAAAGAATCTCATAAAAGGATCTAAGAATCATATGGGATATGATTCACATGATTGTCTACCTAATTAATTTGGTTTTTGATTGGTCCGCCTCCGTGGACTCAAAAGTTAAATTAAAGTTGGATCTTAGCCCAATTAAATTATATTATACATTGGATGTATATGAAGGTTATATAATTTAGTGGGAGTATTTTGTTTAAAATACATTATTTATCTCTTTAATGAAAATCGATACTTATTAAATTTTGGAAATTTTGCATATTTGTAGATAATGACTAATAACACTCAATCAATGTCGTTGCGATCGATCCTTTTGAAGGATAAGCTCGAAGAGAATGGTACGAACTTTATGGATTGGATCCGTAGCATAAGAATCGTTCTTAGGCAAGAAGATAAGTTGTACATTCTCGATGGGCCTGCTGAACCACTGCCTACTGCCCCTAGGGTAGAAAGAGACAATTACAAGAAACATCGTAATGATTCTAGAGATGTAAGTTGTCTCATGCTTGCTGCTATGTGTTCAAAACTCCAACAAAGTTTGGAACATTTGGAAGCCTATGAGATAAGCGTGGAGTTGAGAACCATGTTTCAAGAGCAAGCTAGGCAAGAGAGGTACAAGACCATTGTTGCATTCACTACTAGTAAAATGAATGAAGGGCAACAAGTGAGTCCTCACTTTCTTAAAATGAAAGGTTATGTAGAGCACCTTGAGAAACTTGGCTATCCAATCCCATTGGAGCTAGCCACGGATCTCATTCTTAATTCATTGCCTAAAAGTTATAATCAGTTTGTGATGAATTATAACATGCATGGAATGGATAAGAATCTCTCTGAGTTGCATGGGATGCTCAAAACTGCAGAGATGAAAATTGTGGAGAAAGGTTCTCCCGTGCTCTTGGTTCATGATGGGAAGAAGCCTAGTGCCAAAGGAAAGGGTAAGGGAAAAGTTGTCAAACCCAAGATAAGCAAGGCAAAGGTTGCCAAGGCTTCTGAGGCAAAGCCCGATACACGAAAGGATGCAATTTGTTTCCATTGTCAAGAAATTGGTCATTGGAAACGTAATTGCAAGGCTTTCTTGGAAGAGCAAAAGAAGAAGAAGGGCAGCAAGGCTGCGTCGACTTCAGGTATCTATATGATAGATATTCTCCTTTCTACCACTGATTCTTGGGTATTGGATACCGGATGTGGTTCTCACATTTGTCTAAATGTGCAGGGACTAAAGAATAGGAGACTGCTTAAAGAAGGTGAAGTAGATCTACGCGTGGGAAATGGAGCAAGAGTTGCTGCATTAGCCGTACGGACTTATGAAGTCACTTTACCTTCCGGATTTATTCTTGTTTTGAACAATTGTTATTATGTTCCGGATTTAAGTAGAAATATTATTTCAATTTCTTGTTTGGATAATGAAGGTTTTAAGTTTCTTATTGAGAATAAGAAATTTTCTATTTATTTAAATGATGTGCTTTATGGTATTGCTAATTCATTTAATGGCCTTTATATCTTGGATGTCAAGAATAAAAATAATGACAATGTCTATCATGTAAATAAGAAATCTAAACCTAATGATGTAAATCATACCTATTTATGGCATTGCCGTCTTGGTCATATTAATGAGAAGCGTATCTCAAAACTCCATGGGGATGGACTTTTAGGTTCATGTGACCTCGAGTCATATGATACTTGTGAGTCGTGTCTTCTTGGAAAAATGACTAAGACACCTTTTTCCAAGTTGGGTGAAAGGGCAAGCGACTTATTGGGGTTGATACATTCCGATGTATGCGGACCATTAAGTAGCAATGCAAGGGGAGGATTTCAATACTTCATAACCTTCACTGATGATTATAGTAGATTTCGGTATGTTTACCTAATGAAACATAAGAGTGAAGCGTTTGAGATATTTAGAATATTTCAAAATGAAGTAGAAAAACAACTTGGCAAAAGTATAAAAACACTTCGATCAGATCGAGGTGGAGAATACTTAAGTCAAGAATTTGATGACCATCTAAAGAATTGTGGAATAGTTTCACAATTGACTCCACCTGGAACACCACAATGGAATGGTGTGTCCGAGAGGAGGAATCGGACTTTGTTAGACATGGTTCGATCAATGATGAGTCAAGTTGGTCTTCCAATATCCTTTTGGGGTTACGCCCTAGAAACCGCTGCTTTCACACTAAATCGTGTTCCAACTAAATCGGTTCAAAAGACTCCATATGAGATGTGGAGCGGAAAGAAGCCTTGTCTGTCTTTCATGAAGATTTGGGGTTGCGAAGCTTTTGTCAAAAGACTTGTCTCAGACAAACTTGCACACAAATCTGATAAATGTATTTTCGTGGGATATCCTAAGGAAACTAGAGGATATTACTTTTACAACCGTGAGGACAACAAAGTGTTTGTTGCCCGAACTGGTGTCTTTCTAGAGAAAGAGTTTCTCTCCAAAGAAATCAGTGGGAGTAAAATAAATCTTGAAGAAATTCGAGACCCAGAAAATAACATTGAACCAATAGTGGAACAAGAACAAGAACCACAAGAAGTTGTGGAAACTGTTCAGAATACACAAGCAACTCGCAGATCTAGTAGGTTACGATCCGAGCCCGAGAGATATGGATTTCTCGTAACGGATAGTAATGAGGTAGAAATCATTGAGAATGATGAACCGTCAACCTACCAAGAGGCGATGTCTTCTCCTAATTCGGACAAGTGGCTTGGAGCCATGGAATCCGAATTGCAATCCATGCAAGACAATCAAGTTTGGAATTTGATTGATGCGCCCGGAGGTGTAAAAACCATAGGATGCAAATGGGTCTTCAAGAAGAAGACTGACATGGATGGGAAGGTGCATACTTACAAAGCTAGGCTTGTAGCGAAAGGTTATAGGCAAGTTCATGGTATTGACTATGATGAGACCTTTTCACCCGTAGCAATGATCAAGTCTATAAGAATTTTGCTTGCCATTGCCGCATATCATGACTATGAAATATGGCAGATGGACGTCAAAACCGCTTTCCTAAATGGAAAACTCCAAGAGGATGTGTATATGACACAACCAGAAGGTTTTGAACAAAATTCTAAAGTGTGTAAATTGCAGAGATCCATCTATGGATTAAAGCAAGCTTCTAGGAGTTGGAATCTCCGTTTTGATGAATCGGTCAAAGAGTTTGGTTTCATTAAGAAAGAAGATGAGCCTTGTGTATACAAGAAGATTAGTGGGAGCATAGTGCTATTCCTTGTTTTATACGTGGATGACATATTGCTCATTGGAAACGACATTCCTATACTTCAGTCTGTAAAGACTTGGTTCGGAAAGTGTTTTGCAATGAAAGATATGGGTGAAGCCGCATATATACTTGGCATTAAGATCTATATAGATAGATCAAGGAGGCTACTTGGTTTAAGCCAAAGTACATACATTGACAAGGTCATTAGAAGATTCCGTATGGAAAATTCTAAGAGAGGCACCTTGCCCGTGTTACATGGAGTTTCTCTAAGCAAGACTCAATGTCCTAAGACAAAAGATGAGCGTGAGAAAATGAGTGATGTTCCATATGCTTCGGCAATTGGGTCCATCATGTATGCCATGATTTGTACTAGGCCGGATGTGTCTTATGCTTTGAGCATGACAAGTAGATACCAATCCGACCCTGGCGAAAATCACTGGATAGCCATAAAAGCGATTCTTAAGTACTTGAGAAGAACTAAAGACTCGTTTTTAGTCTATGGAGGAATGGAAGATGATCTCGTTGTAAATGCTTACACGGATGCAAGCTTCCAAACCGACAAAGATGATAGCCGATCGCAATCGGGTTTTGTGTTTATGTTAAATGGTGGAGCTGTAAGCTGGAAGAGTTCCAAGCAAAGTACAACCGCCGATTCTACAACAGAAGCTGAGTATATTGCTGCATCGAATGCTGCAAAGGAAGCTGTTTGGATTAAGAAGTTCATAATTGAACTTGAAGTGGTTCCTAGTATTGCTAATCCAATAGACCTTTATTGCGATAATAATGGTGCTATTGCTCAAGCAAAGGAACCAAGAGCACATCAGAAATCCAAACACATAATTAGGCGTTTTCATATCATTCGAGAGATCGTTGATAGGGGAGACGTAAATATATGCAGAGTACCTACTGATGACAATGTTGCGGACCCGCTAACAAAGGGACTTCCACAAGCTAAACATGATGGTCATGTTAGGTCCATGGATATTAGATACATGGGAGATTGGGCCTAGGGCAAGTGGGAGATTGTTGGTAGTGGTGCCCTATGCAAGTTTAATAAACGTTGTAATTGTTATCATTTATTTCATATCAATAAAGAGATGTTTTGATTATTATTGTTGTTCATGTTTACTTATAATAATCCCCGTCCCTAGTACTTGTTAAGCACTAGTATAAAGGCTAAATGATCATGAGATGATCATGTTAGATTTATGGGTACTTGTTTGGAACAAAGTACTGGACATGACCCGCTCTATGAGATTTATGTCATGGTCTATGTCATACATATATCTCATATTAGTTATGTCATTTGAATCCTTAGACATGAAGTTATTATAGTCTTCCACTTAATGAACATTATGTTTGACATATTCAAACGCTACTTTTAACCGAGTAGTTATAAAGGGTATGATTGGCATAATCGGATTCACGTAGGGAAGAATAATAAGCTAAATGGATTTGTCCCTCCTCGGAGAGATGTCAAGCTTGGGCCTCTCGTAGGAATGATGTTGATGAAATGTTCGGCCGGACTCAAATGAATTGATTGGATCAATGTCATTTGGATTATCAACATATTCGGAATCGAGAAAGTATTGAACAAAACAAGTTGACGCTTTGACCATGACTTGTGTTCAATGACATCGTGGACAAAAGAATTATGATATATTCTAAAGGAATGCGAACTTGTATCTAGTTACACTATTTGGATAGGTATGACAGTTTGATAGAACCTAATCATATCTCATGGGATCATGTTTGAACCCATTGCCAACTTAGTATAATCCTAGAGGGTCACACACAATAGAACGAATCTTAAATAAAAGGACTGTATTGGAATTTAGGGTCGAAGGACCTCAAGGGAATTTCTAGAATTATTCTGGGCCTCCTGGTCAACCAAGCGGGCGCTTGGGTTGAACCAGGCGGGCGCCTGAATAAGCCGGAAAAGGCCTTGACCTTCTGCCCAAACAAGCGGGCGCCTGGGTAGGACCAGGCGGGCGCCCCGTATGCCGATTGGAAATTTCCTAATTCGATTAGGAATGGTTTTTGACACAAGTTACCTATTTGGAATAGGTCTTAATTGTGTATAAAAACACAAATTCGGCCAGACCATATTGACTAGTGCTTTTGTGAGTCTCAAAGAGTTTGAGAGAAATTTTATTTTGTTCTAAGATATTATTGATTGAGGAACAAAATAATTCACAAATAAATTCCATATAGTTCTTTATTGTATTGTGAAAGTGTGTTTCATAATATTTGGTCTAGCAACCAAGATCAAAGAAGCTCCTTTGATATTCGTTCGAAGTGTGGATACCGCTAGAGGGTGAAAATCATCATCTTCAAAGTTCGTGTTCAAGCTTTGTGATCGTGATCAAGTCTTCAAGTTTCTCCACCAAAGATCAAGAGAAAATTCATAGCCATCAAGGGTTAGTTATTCCTCTATTCATCTTGTTGTATTTGATTTAATCATATGAACGGATCCATGGCTTTGGGTTTTCTTAAAATTTTAATTGCTATATTCCTCTGCGCATGTTACTTGGAAACCCAACAGAGACGGTATCCACTATTCCAAGATTTCATGCGAAAACATGTCAAAATAAAGCAAGGTGCTTGTCCGGCATTCATAGGTTTCTGCGTTGCTTGCGCTTCAAATTTTGAAAAAAAAAAGAAAAAAAAATTAGTTTCTTTTGTACATAAAGCTTCATTCCCAAAAAATCTAAAATAGGTTTCCTTTTTCATCCATCTTGTAGAGGGTGAATTTCTTCTTGTTCAAAGCTGAGTTGTGGATTGAGTCTATGGAAAAGATTTATGAGGTATTTGGGTGTTCGGATGAGGACAAGGTCCGGTTTGCGGCTTACAAGCTTGTGGGAGCCGCCGAGCATTGGTGGAAGGGTGTTAAAGCTACTTGGGATGATACTCACACGGTGTATGCGTGGGAGTTGTTCGTACGCAAATTCAAGGAGCATTTCATTCCGGTTGTTGATCAAACCGAAAGGAGATCGAGCTACTCAACCTCGAGCAAGGTGTGTTGTCTATAGCACAATACTCGGCTAAGTTCATAGAATTAGCCCGGTATTGCGACTATTTGGTGAGGACCGAGGAACAAAAGGCTATGAGATTCATTCGGGGATTGAAGACCTCCATCCGTACTCAACTGATTGCTCAACGGATTGTGACTTTCCAAGATGCGGTGGACCGAGCCTATTTGATAGAGTAAGATATTGGGGAACATAAGAGGAAAACTGAGGTAGCTAACCCGAGTAAGCAAGGAGCGCAGAGCAAGTCGCAACCAAGGATTGATAATCGAGGTAACTTTGGGGGACAATCTCAGTCCCGAGGGCAACCGATCCCAAGGAACCCGGGTACCACTTCCGGGAACCAAGGGAGCCAATTTAGAAAGCCTTGTACCTTTTGTCAGAAAGTAGGCCATGCAGAGGATAAGTATTGGAAAAAGCAAGGCAAGTGTACCAATTGTGGTGAAATGGGGCACTTTGCGAGGGATTGCATGAGGCACCGAGGACAGTCATCCGGCCTTGGGGTTGGTATTAATCAGGGTCAGAAAAGGGATGCTGCGGGGAAGCCCAAAGTTCAAGGGAAGGTTTATGCCATGAATCAGCAATAAGCTACCGATGATCCATCCGTTATTGGAGGTATTGTTTCTGTGTCTAATGTGAGCGCACGAGCGTTAGTAGATCCAGGATAATCTCATTCATACATTTCTGTGCAATTTGCTTCCATGTTAAATGCTGCATTCGAGTCTTTACCGTACGTGCTAGAGGTGTCGACCCCTATAGGAGAATGGTTGATTTCTGATCGAGTCTTTTATGCTTGTGATGTGGTTATTTGTGGTCGAGTCCTTTGTGCGGATTTGGTAGTTCTTCCTATCCAAGACTTTGATGTCATTTTGGGTATGGATTGGTTGAGCAAGTTTTATGCGTCCGTTGATTGCCGTAAGAAACTGTTACTTTTGCTATCCCCGATGTGCCTAAGTTTGTGTTTGAGGCTAGTCCTCTGAGTAGAAAGGTTCGCTTAATTTCTTTTATGAAAGCGAGAAAATTATTGCATAGTGGTTATGAGGGGTATTTGGCTAGTGTTCTTGATACTAGGAAAGAATCCCCTAGTTTGGATAGTGTTCGGGTAGTTCGGGAATTTCCCGATGTTTTTTCTCTACCGAGTATGATATGCCTCCCGATCGTGAGATTGAGTTTTGTATATATCTTTTGCCGGGTACGGCTCCAATTTCGAAAGCACCTTATAGGTTAGCTCCCGCAGAGTTGAAGGAATTAAAGGTTCAGTTGCAAGAGTTGCTTGATCGAGGGTTTATCCGCCCTAGTGTTTCCCCGTGGGGAGCCCCGGTCTTATTCGTGCGGAAGAAGGATGGTTCGTTGAGATTGTGCATCGATTATAGAAAGTTGAATCAAGTTACGGTGAAGAACAAGTATCCTCTACCGCATATTGATGATTTGTTTGATCAGCTTCAAGGGTCCGTGGTTTTCTCTAAACTTGATTTGAGGAGTGGGTACCATCAGTTGAAGGTTCGATCGGAGGATATTCCGAAGACTGCTTTTCGCACTCGTTATGGTCATTATGAGTTCTTGGTTATGCCGTTTGGGTTGACGAACGCGCTGGCCGTATTTATGGATTTGATGAACCGTGTTTTCCATCCTTATCTTGATTCTTTCGTGGTGGTTTTTATTGATGATATTCTCGTCTATTCTAAGTCTCGAGAGGAGCACGAGCAACACTTGAGGACAGTATTATCCGTTCTTGCGAGGGAGAAATTATTTGCGAAGTTTAGCAAATGCGAATTTTGGCTCGAGAAGGTGTCATTTCTGGGTCATGTGATTTCTAAAGATGGGATTTCGGTGGACCTGTCAAAGATTGAAGCCATAGTGGATTGGAAGAGACCCGAGTCAGTGACCGAGATTCGTAGCTTTCTTGGTTTAGCCGGTTATTACCGATGATTTATTGAAGGGTTTTCGAGGATTGCTACTCCGATGACTCAGTTGACCCGAAAGAATGTTCCGTTTGTGTGGACCGAGAAATGTGACAAGAGTTTCGAGGAATTGAAGAAGAGGTTGACTACCGCACCGATCTTGACTTTGCCTAATGGGAGCGATGGCCTAGTGATTTACAGTGATGCTTCGAAAGAGGGTTTGGGTTGTGTGTTGATGCAGAATGGGAAAGTAATTGCGTATGCTTCGAGGAAGTTGACCCCTAGTGAGCAGAATTACCCGACTCATGATATGGAGTTAGCGGCTATTGTATTTGCGTTGCACAAATGGAAACACTACCTTTATGGGGCGAAGTTTGAGATTTTTACGGATCACAAGAGTTTGAGGTACCTTTTCTCCCAGAAAGAGTTGAATAATAGACAGCGCCGATGGATGGAATTGTTGAAGGATTATGATTGTACAATTTCTTATCATCCGGGGAAGGCGAATGTGGTAGCCGATGCGATTAGTAGAAAGTCTTATGTGGCTTCGATGATGGTTCGTGAATGGAAAATGCTTGAGGATATTCGAGATTGGTCTCCTCGTGAATCGAGACATGGGGCTATTTTTGCGAATATTAAGGTGTCTCCGACCCTAATTCAGAGGATAAAAGAAGCTCAGAAAGAAGATCCCGAGTTAGTGAAAATAATGGGTAAATTGAAAGAGAAGAACTTCGAGGATTTTTCTGTTAATTCGAGTGGAGTTTTGACTTTCCGTGGAAGATTGTGTGTTCCGGATGTTGATGGAATTAAACCGAGAGTTCTTGATGAGGGTCACAAATCGAGGTATACAATTCATCCGGGCAGTACGAAGATGTATCAGGATTTGAAGCAGCAATTTTGGTGGATTAATATGAAAAGGGAAATAGCCGAGTTTGTTTCCAAGTGTTTAACTTGTCAGCAGGTCAAAGCCGAGCATCAGAGACCCGCGGGATTACTCCAGCCGTTAGAGATTCCCGCGTGGAATGGGAGCATGTGACTATGGATTTCGTTACGGGACTGCCTCGTACCCGTAGGAAGTATGACAGTGTTTGGGTAATAGTGGATAGATTGACCAAGAGTGCCCATTTCTTGCCTATTGACATCAGGTATTCGTTGGAGAAGCTTGCAACCCTTTATATTGATGAGATTGTTAGATTGCATGGGGTTCCGGTTAGCATTGTGTCAGATCGAGACCCGAGGTTTACTTCTAGATTCTGGAAGGCGTTTCAGGAAGCTTTGGGTACAGATTTGCGATTCAGTACAGCTTATCATCCTCAGACCGATGGTCAATCCGAGAGGACTATTCAGATTTTGGAGGACATGTTGCGAGCTTGTTCGATAGACTTTTCCGATTCTTGGGATTCGCCTATTTGTTGGGATGAGGTTGGTGAAGCTAAGATTATGGGTATTGATTTGCTTCGGGATTCAGTTGAAAAGGTTAGAGTTGTCCGGGATCAATTGAAGACAGCCCAGAGTCGACATAAGAGCTATGCAGACAACCGAAGGCGAGATCTTAGTTTTCAGACCGGTGACTTGGTGTTCTTGAAAGTGTCTCCGAAGGTGGGTATTCGTAGGTTTGGGAAGAAAGGCAAATTGGCTCCGAGGTTTATTGGTCCGTTTGAGATTTTGGGAAAGGTTGGACTTCTAGTGTATCGTCTTGCGTTACCGCCATCTTTAGACCGGTTGCACAACGTCTTTCACGTCGCTATGCTTCGGAAGTATGTTCATGATCCGTCTCACGTGCTGCCGAGGGTACCGGAGGATATTGAGCCCGATATGACTTATGAGGAACGACCGGTTCGGATCTTAGATTCTAAAGTCCAAGAGTTGAGGAACAAAAGTATTTCATTGGTTCGAGTTCTTTGGAGGAATCATAACATCGAGGAGTCGACGTGGGAGCTTCGTGATGAGATCGAGAGGAAATTTCCGTGGCTTTTTGTTTAAGGTGAGTCTCGTTAAAATTCGGGTCGAATTTTCTTTAAGGGGGAGTGAATGTCACGACCCGAAATATAGGCTCTATTTTATTAGTAATTAAATGATTTTATTTAATTATTTGCCTATTTAGTTATTTAAATTATTAATTATCTAAATAATTATGTGTGCAATTTATGTGTTATAATATTTATGCCTAGCATTTTATTTGGGTCTTAATAAATTAGTGGGAGTATCTTAGTTGAGCTAGTTAGTAAAGGAAAGGGGCTAGGTGTATCATTTCAAATTACTCCCTCCCTACTCCTACCTTCTCCCTCTTACACTCCATCTCCCTCACCCTACTCCCTCCTCCCAGCCATCTTCTCTCTCTCTCTCCAAGTATTGGTAAGTTTTCTTTCCCCTCCTTCTCTCTTCATTTTCTTCTTCTTCCTCTCATTATTATTCATTTATTAAAACGTGAACCATGTTTCGATCGTCGATAGGATCGTTGGAAGCCAAAAATATTTGAAATCCGTCAACTTTGAGAAATCCGGGTAAGTTACTTTTCCCCCTATTTTATGCTAGAAATGCTATACCATATTTATTTGATGTTTTGGATGCCATTTATTGCATCTTGGGTTGATTTGGGAGTGATTGGCATTTTATTCATATTTTTGGGAAATTTGGTATTTGAATCTTGTGTTGGGTTTCTAGATTGTGTTATTTAGTCCCATTACAAGTCTATAAGTTGTTTTGGTTCATAGTTGTGTATATTGCTAGCCTTGGTTCCAAGTATTTGTGAAATGGTGAAAGATTTGGGTTGGTTTGAGTTTTGGTTTGAAAATGGTGGAAACCCAGATTTTTGGCCGGAAATTGCCTTTCCGGGCAAGGAGGCGCGCGCATCCCTCCCTTAGGAGGCGCGCGCACCCTTATGTCCTTCTTGATCAAAAATGCTTCTATCCTTTGGAGGCGCGCGCATCCCTCCCTTAGGAGGCGCGCGCACCCACTCCTTCTCCCAACTCGATTTCCCAACTGATCTAGGAGGCGCGCGCATCCCTCCCATAGGAGGCGCGCGCACCCCCCCCTCCCCTGTTATGAAATTTATTCCTCTTTTTGGTCCAAACTTTCGAGAGTCATATTTTGTTCTTACGAACTCCGTTTTAGGCGTATAAACTATCATTTTAAAGCTCTTCTTGAGGTCTTCGAGATGAGTGAGTAGTTTTGGTTATGTTCTTGAGTTAACTGATTCTTTTGTGAATGTATGAGATAAGGAATTTGATTAAGTATCATTTTGGGAACGTGGTTCATCTTTGGTGTGCTGTTTGGATTGGTTTACCTTTGTGGTAATTTAATTTGGAATGGTTCCCTACTTTGGAACCTTAAGTTGTTCTTTCATGCTAAATTATTATTACTTAGCATTTTATAGGAAGCCCAGCTGGCATATTTGTTGCATCGGGCGATGGGAAGGATTATAATGGCAAAGCCAAGTCCATTATAATGTTGACCATTGTTTTGCCCTTACTATACCCCTTCTCCAGATTGGCCTTGGAAAGGATAAGTCAGCGTTCCTTTGTGAATGTATCTGGCTAACGGGCATGACTTTGTGTCATGGTCCTTGTCCTTTGTGACACTGTTATGGTTATTGGTTCCGGTACCGGGGTTTTTCTCTTCGGCTTTTATGCTATTATGAAGATGATGATTTGTTGATTATTGAAGCTGCGCAGCGATCCTTTATTTTAATGTTCCGGTTTGGAAAACCTTGGCTATATCCTTTGTTATGTGTTTATTTCCGCTGCTATCTGTTATGTGATAAATGCTATGTGCTATGTGATATTTATCATTGCTTATTGCTTCTTGCATCATAGCATGTCATGTAGTTGCATTAGTAACTTATTGAGATTTATCTCACCCCCTTTTCTTTTATCTTTGTTTTTCCTTAACCCCCCCAGGTGCTAAGGATTAGTCTCGCTGATCACGAGGGCGAGGACGTCGAGTGTGGATCCGTTCTTTTGGGGAAGGTTATTATAGGTTGGTTTACATTATGTAAATGTGCAACCATTTTGGGATAGTTGTACCAAACAATGACGTCACTAAGATTTGTACATTTGTATTTTGTTGGGCATAAACTTGTGGAAGTTTATGATAGTTGTATTTGGTTTTTATTAAACTTGGTTTTGTAAAACTTTGGATCATCACCCCTTTTGGTATCAAATGAAATTTTTAAATTTAGTATTTCATAGTTTTGGTTTTAGAGTCGACGTCCAGCTCGCGGTCTCGGGCCCGCGGGGTCCGGGGTCGCGACATCGATTGCATACAAAGTATTTTTTTTAACTCATTTTCATTAATTTCTGTTACTTCGGTTAAGTTCCTAACTGATTCCGTTAGTTTTGGACTAAACTGCATAACAGAGTTAACTTTTAGGGTCATTCTGTCCTTTTCTGCCGTGGGCGCTTCCGGAACTGTTAATGGGCTGCACGCGCGTCTCGCCCCAAAAGCGGGACTCGCGCGCTTCCCATTTTGGCAGTAACGGATTGCACCTTATTTCCCTCCCTTTTCTTATTTGCAACATCTCTTTCTTGATCACAAAAGACTTCTTTTCTCATCCACATTCATCCCCCCTAGTTTTATAACCTCCAATCCCATTATTCAAGCCATCCCTTTAAAACAAAATAATTCATTTTTATTTTATTTTATTTGATTTCTTTTATTTCTTTTATTTATTATTTTATTTATCTTATTTTCTATTGGTCAATTCCATCTCACATGGATTGACCAATTTCCCTCCAACCTTTCCCTCTCTTTTTTACCTATAAAAACCATCATCTTCTACCTTAGAAAGGGACTCTTGGTACACTCTTTGGACCAACTTCTTCTTCCCTACAAGAACTATACACAAGTTCTCTCAACACATTTTCCCTACAAACAAACACTACACAAAGTGTTGCACAACCATTTCTCTACAAACAACACCATCTTCAAGTCAAAGTCTAAGGTCCTCTTTTCTAAATGTACTTTTATTCTTCTTCTCTTTTATTCTAGTCTTACTAGTATGCAATCCCCATCAATTGGGACATGACCAAATGACCACTTTACTACATTAAAGTTGGTTAAGGTTATCTCCCTACATTTTAATCTCTACATTAATTTCCTATACATTTCTTAATGTAATTGTTTAGCATAAATTTATAAATAAAACAACTCTCTTTTCTTCCCCTTTTTCTTTACATTATAATTGTTAGCACTGTTAATAAATTGAAGGACATTTAGCATTAGAACACCAATAGTAGCAAGACCCGCATAAGCGGGGCGGAGTGGGTGTTTAAGTACTTCCCACTCCGTTACCTAACCCCCGAACCCTTCTCTCCCGAATCTCTGGTTCTGTACATAAATTAGGCTATTTCTAGGTTTTTCTTATGTTCCTTTAAAAACATAGGTGGCGACTCTAAACAATCTAAAACAAGTTAGACATCCTAGGATAATTCACCGCTCTAGCCAAGTTGTGGTTTCCCGGGGTATCTACACTTTGAAAAGGAAGAAAAAATAGAAAGATAAGAAGTGAAAAGAAACTGGGACTTTTACTTTTCCTATGATGATAGCCACTTCTATTTTTCTTTGCTTTGATTTTATTATATATTTTTTTGTGCACACCCTTATTTTTGCCGAGGCCGCCCTTGCGGGTTTTCAACCTAGAGGGCTTCTTTTTTGTGCTTTTGCTTTAATTTTTGCCTAAGCTGCCCATTGTGGGTTTCGACCTAGCGAGTTTTTTTTTTTTTTTTTTTTTTTTATACATTTACATATTGAAACGTGGGGCAAGATGAGCCCCTAGTTCGCCGCTTTTGCCTTTGGGAGGTAGAAATCGTGGAGGGGGTTTGGATAGCCCCTAGACATCTTCGTGGGGAGACAGACAGCCCCGGTATATCGCCATGTCGGGAACGGACAGCCTTTGTGATTGTGCGGATGCTTCTTCGATGGTGAGCAGCTCTGCAGTCGTCGTCTTCTTCACGTGAAGGTGGAAGTATATATATGGGGAGTATTTAGCGGGTGCACACAGTGGGTGTACACGGGGGGAATATATGTATATAGGGTGTACACAGTGGGTGTACACGAGGAGGGTATATATGAAGAGTGCACACAGTGGGTATACATAAAGGGGAATAGAGTGTACACAGTGGGTGTACACGAGTGGAGTATATGGAGGGTGCACACAGTGGGTGTACACGAGGAGAGTATATATATGAAGAGTGCACACAGTGGGTGTACACAAGGAGAGTATATATGGAGGGTGTACACAGTGGGTGTACACAAAGGGGAATAGAGTGTACACAGTGGGTGTACACGAGTGGAGTATATGGAGGGTGCACACAGTGGGTGTACACGAGGATAGTATATATATGAAGAGTGCACACAGTGGGTGTACACAAGGAGAGTATATATATGAAGAGTGCACACGGTGGGTGTACACAAGGAGAGTATATATGGAGGGTGTACACAGTGGGTGTACACGTATAAGGGTAGGTATAGAGAGAACGAATAGAAAAGAGAAAACAATTCGATTGATCAAAGCGTTTGTTATTTTGAGACTAATTGTTTGTTAAGTTATGTATGATGGTTTATGGGTCCATTTACCTTTTAATGAGTCTTCATTAACAAATATATTTAGGATTAATTCGTCATACAAAGATATAGCAATCAATTGTCAATTAAGATTAATACAATTTTTATGGAGTTGATGTATATGCAAGATTATGTCTCAAGTCTAGAGAGAAAAGAAATAAAGACACTTTTATTAAAGACTCGAATTAACTAGTCCGAGGTGGACTTCAACGATCTAACTAATGTCCAAAGTGGACTTTGCTAGTAAAAATAAAAGACTAATGTCCGAAGTGGACTTTGACTAAAAGACTCTCTAGAACCTACGAAGACTGAAAGACTCTTTTTTTTAATTATTATTTTTTTGAAGGAGGTAGCCCCGGTGTAGACTTTGCTCACGCCAATTTGTTTCCTTGGCGGATGATGGCTCCACTATCAATGAGGTTTTGGTTCTTCCTTTTTAGTTGGATGCAGTTCTCGGTGTCATGCCCAACGTATTAGTGATACTTGCAGTATTTGGAGGGATCCAAGTTTTGACTTCTATTGATCGGTTTGAAGTCGAGGATAGGAGATAACTTGCCGGCTTGAACTAGACTTTTGAAGCATTCGTCTAATGGCATACCCAAATCATCGAACTCGCGCTCGTCTTTCTTGTCACGGACCATCTTGGAGGGTGGTTTAGTCACCGGTATTCCTTGCTGATGAGTAGTTATAGGAGGTATCTCACTGGGGAAAGTCTTTGGCGACCCATACATTTGAGGAGCGTATGGATGTCGAAACTGAGCAGGAGGGAGAGTGCGGTTGAGGTACTCGTAGATGACATAGATATTAGACCAGAGATGTTCCTCGGTGTCCTTCAGAGCTTTGTATACCACCTTCTGGAAGCGGTCTATTTGTTTGAGGAGAACAGTCTCAAAGAATGCTTCTTGTTCATCAAAAAGAGTTCGGGAGAGGGTTGCTTGCTCCTTGAAGATAGTCTCATAGTGGGCCGCTTGCTTGTCGAGGATAGTCTCGTAGAAGGCTTTCTGCTTGTTGAGAGAAGTGTTAAGATGGACCGCTTTCTTGTCGAGGATGGCGTTGAAGTGGGCCATTTTCTCATTGAGAGAGGTGTTAGGGTAGAGAGTTGCCTCAAGATCTTGGGTGGTAGCTTCGATTGTGACTGTGTTGATCCCTTCGGCAGACATGATGCAGGATTCTGTAATTGTTGCTGGAGAAGTTAAGTATTTGAATTGAATTAGATTTATAATTAATAACAAGGCATCATTTATAAAATCATTTTTTGTGAAAAGACTCGATCTCCGTATTTTTGAAATGTTCTTTGAATGAAAAGACTAAAAGTTTAACCGGGCCGGTAGCTGCATACGTTCCCCTTACTATGCAGGAGAGGTCCCACACAATGAGAGGCTCAGGTCACCGTAGTTCAGGTTTAAGTAAAACAAGTGAGAGGGTGACCGCGGGAGGTCGGTGATTTTGAAAATCATAAGTATTAGAAGATGACCGTAGAGGTCTAAAAGTAAAGGCATATGACTCGGTCCTTGGTTAGGTACAGGTGGAGGGACCCTAGGTAAGGTTGTTTTTTGACTTGGAGTCGGGTAAGGTTTAACATGGGTAGGCCAAGAGGTCGTCTAAGGTTGGTTAGCTTGACTAAAGGTGGGGTCAAGATGAATGGTTGACCTAGATGAGTCAAGGTGACGGATTGACCTAGACGGGTCAAGGCGATAGGTTGACCTAGATGGGTCGAGATGATGGGTTGACCTAGACGGGTCAAGGATGAGGGTTTGACCTAGACGGGTCAAGGCGATATGTTGACCTAGACGGGTCAAAGGCGGTTTGACCTAGAATGGTCGAGGTAGAGGTTTAACCTAGACGGGTCGAAGATGGGTTGACCTAGATGGGTCAAGGAGACGAGTTTGACCTAGACGGGTCAGGGCGACGGGTTGACCTAGAATGGTCGAGGTAGAGGTTTAACCTAGACGAGTCAAACACGGGTTTGACCTAGATGGGTCAAGGAAAGATTGACTTAGACGGGTCGAGGATAACGGTTTGACCTAGATGGCTCTAGATGATGGGCAATCTTAGATGGCTTAGAGGTAGTCGGTTGACCAAAGTTGGCCAAAGTTTGACCTAGACGGGATGGCATTGAGTAAGTTAACCTAGGAAGGTCAGAGGTTAACTAGGGTTGACCTAGACGGGTCAAGAGTTTGACTAGAGTGGATCTAGGGTAGACCAAGTTGATCTAGATGGGTTGAACTAGACGGGTCTAAGGTTTGACTAGAGTGGATCTAAGGTAGACCAGGTTGACCTAGACGGGTTGACCTAGATGGGTCTAATGTTTGACTAGAGTTGATCTAGGGTAGACTAGGTTGACCTAGACGGGTCTAAGGTTTGACTAGAGTTGATCTAGGGTAGACTAGGTTGACCTAGATGGGTTGACCTAGACGGGTGGTCTAAGGTTTGACTAGAGTTGATCTACGGTAGACACATGCAACATGATGAATGATTTTAGTTAAGATTAGGATTACTTGTTTTGATAAGTGTTCTTAACTCGATCAAAGTGCATGGTTTTAGAAATGAACAAGGGATTAACCTCGACCGCTTCATAAGTGAAAACGGCGAGTTAGATAGCCCGGGTGCCACGAAGATAGAGGCGACAGGATCACCAAAATCTGTGCACTCAGCGGAGTATCCAGTAGGGTGTGTGTAGATACCCCGGGGGCAGAGACCGCGGCTTTAGGCTAGAGCGCGCGAGCTCGTCCTAGGATGTCTAATTGTGTTTTAGAGTCGCCACCCACGTTTTTGAGGAACGTAAGAAAACCTAATGTTTATGAGCCTAAGTTTGATTTACGAAAACAGAGATTCTTTGGGATGAGGGGTTCGGGGGTTAGGTTACGAAATGGGAAGTACTTAAACACCCATTTCGCCCGAGCGAAGTCGATCTTGTTTGTTCATAATTCACTTTAAAGATAAATGTGTTCTTCCTATTTGAATGATGATAAAAAGGGGGTTTTAAAGTTTAAAATGTAGGGAGATGACTCCTAGGCCAAATCAATGTAATGAAAGGACCATTGGTGTCATGTCCCAAGTGGTTTTGGGGTGATTGCACATTTGATTGAAGAAGAAGAAGAAGAAGAAGAAGAAGAAGAAGAAGAAGAAGAAGAAGAAGAAGAAAGTTTAAGACATTTACCTATAGTATCCTTCAAAGAGAACTTCTTGAAAATCCTTGAAGAAGAGGTTTAGTACTTAGAGAGAACACTTCTTAAGGTCCAAAGTTTTTTAGTTGAGAAAGGTCTAAAAGAAGTCCCAAGGAAAAGTCTAGAAAAGAAGTGAGGAAAAAGGTCCCTTCCAATGATGGATTGGAGGTGTTTTTATAGTTGAAAGAGGGGAGTTTTTGGAGCCAAACGGAGTCTCCAAGAAATCTTTCCTGGGCAAAATCATGTATAATGAGCAAGGGAGAGATTCTTGGGCAGAATCTATAACTGATGTTGGGTTTCATGCAATCATGCACAGCGGAATATAGACATGAATAAAACCCAATAGCCTAGATCCGCCATGAACAATAATTCATAATAACAAGATGAAAGAAACTAACACTTGTAGATCGTTATGTAAAACTTGGATTAGGCGTTAAGATGAACGCCCTCTATCGGTGATCCACACAACGAACAGATTTCAAGAACGCCTTCTTGAACGTGACTGCTAGGTCTTCGGATTGATCAACGATGTTGAAGAACGATTCTTCAAAGCTCCTAATTATTATTGTGACTTGATAATTGAGATTAATCAATCACAATAACCCAAGAATATAATGTGTGATTTCTTTCTCTAAGAAAGACTTTTGAATTGATCAAAACAACAACTAGGGAACAATTCCCATCAGTCTGTATTTATATTCTAGGGGTTTCAGAAACCCTTTAGGAATTAGGTTTTCTTGTTCAACAAGAGTTTTCCTAAAACTGATTCTACCGGGCAAAACCATCCGTACAGATGTTTCTGGAAGCATCCAGATTCAGCCGTACGGATCCTTTAGGCAGGATCCGTTTTACTTCGTTTTTCGCTCCTTTTAATTATCCGTTCTGCGTGTGTGACTCAATAGGATTATACTAAGTTGGCAACGAGTCCGAACTAGTCAAACCTCGTAAGTCATAAGCGGACTCTAGCAAGCCATTATGACTACCCAATTAGTATAACTTTGAACTCCAAAGTTTCCTAAAATAGAACATAAGACAATCTCTTTGTTTCGCGATGTCTATTGAACGTAAGCCATGGTCAATGGTCAACTTACATTTGTTCAATGCTTTTTCGATCTCGAATGTATTGATAATACAAATCTTATTTGAGCACGGCCATGCATTTCATCAATACCATTCATCGAGTGGCCAAAGCTTGACATCTCTCTTGACGAGGAACAAATCCCATCTTGGCTTATTACTCTTCCCTACATGATTCCGATTATGCCAATCATATTCTTTATAGCTATCCGGTTAGGGATAACGTTTGAATATGTCAAACGTAATGTTCATCATGTGGAAGACTGTAATAACCTCAGGTCTAGAGATTCCAGTGATATAACTATATGAGACTTAATTATGACATTGTGACCATGACATAAATCTCATAGGGGTCAGTCCAGTATTTGTTCTCCAACTAATACCCATAAGTCTAATTGTATCCCATACACCATAATCATCATATGATTATCTATTAAACTTATACTAATAATTAATCATAATTATCAGGGACGGGGATTATTATAATAAACATGCAAAAGACATAATAATAAAACATTCAATATCTTTATAAATAATAACATTTGTTTTACAAACAACATGCCTAGGGCATAACACCAACAATCTCCCACTTGCACTAGGCCTAATTAATGTATCGAATACCCATAGACCTAACATGACCATCATGTTTTGCTTGCGGAAGACCCTTTGTCAATGGGTCTGCAATATTATCATCAGTTGGTACTCTGCATATATTTACGTCTCCTCTATCAACGATCTCTCGAATGATATGAAAACGCCTAAGTATGTGTTTGGATTTCTGATGCGATCTAGGTTCCTTTGCTTGAGCAATAGCACCATTATTATCACAATAAAGGTCTATTGGATTAGCAATGCTAGGCACCACTTCTAGTTCACCAATGAACTTTTTAATCCAAACAGCCTCTTTAGCAGCATCGGATGCAGCAATATACTCAGCTTCAGTTGTAGAATCTGCTACGGTGCTTTGCTTAGAACTCTTCCAGCTAACAGTACCTCCATTGAGCACAAATACAAATCCAGATTGCGATCTAGAATCATCCTTGTTGGTTTGGAAGCTTGCATCTGTCTAACCACTTACAACAAGATCATCTTCCATTCCTCCATACACCAAGAACGAATCTTTAGTCCTTCGCAAGTACTTAAGAATCGTCTTGACTGCAATCCAGTGACTCTCACCAGGATCAGATTGGTATCTGCTCGTCATGCTCAAAGCATACGAGACATCGGGTCTAGTACATATCATGGCATACATGATGGATCCAATAGCAGAAGCGTATGGAATCCCAATCATTCTCTCACGCTCATCAGTTGTCTTAGGACACTGATTCTTGCTTAGAGTTATTCCATGACCTACTGGCCAATTTCCTCTCTTAGAGTTTTCCATGCGAAATCTCTTAAGAACTTTGTCAATATATGTATCTTGACTTAAACCAATCAATTTCTTGGATCTATCACGATAGATCCTTATGCCAAGGATGTAAGCGGCTTCTCCCATATCTTTCATTGAGAAACACTTTCCTAACCAAGTCTTTACAGACTGCAGTGCAGGAATGTCGTTTCCAATGAGTAATATGTCATCAACATATAGCATAAGAAATAGTACTACGCTCTCACTAATCTTCTTATATACACAAGGTTCATCTTCGTTCTTGATGAAGCCAAACTCTTTGAATGATTCATCAAATCAAAGATTCCAACTCCTAGAGGCTTGCTTCAATCCATAAATGGATCTTTGCAATTTACATACTTTGTTAGAATTTTCTGGAATTACAAAACCTTCATGTTGTGTCATATAAACATCCTCAAGTAAGTTCCCGTTAAGGAACGCTGTTTTGACATCCATTTGCCATATCTCATAGTCAAAATTGCGGCTATGGCAAGTAAAATTCTTATAGACTTGATCATTGCTACAGGCGAAAAGGTTTCATCATAGTCGATTCCATGAATCTGCCTATAGCCTTTCGCTACAAGTCTAGCTTTATAAGTTTGCACCTTACCATCCATGTCAGTTTTATTTTTGAAAACCCACTTACATCCTATGGTCTTTACACATTCGTGTGCATCAATCAAGTTCCAAACTTGATTGTCATACATAGACTTAATTTCAGATTCCATGGCTCCAAGCCATTTATCTGAATCAGGAGCGGACATCGCTTCTTGGTAGGAAGTAGGTTCGTCATCAACTATGACTTCCACTTCATTGCTATCCGTCATGAGAAATCCATATCTCTCAGGTTCGGATCGCACCCTACCATTTCTGCGAGGAACTTGAGTATTCTGAATAGGTTCCACAACTCCTTGTGAAACTTGTTCAGATCCAACATTTTGTTCCACATTATTTTCAGGTTCTCGAACTTCTTTGAGATTAATTTTACTCCCACTAATTCCTTTGGAGAGAAACTCTTTCTCTAGAAAGGTACCATCTCGGGCAACAAACACTTTGTTGTCTGTGCGGTTGTAAAAGTAATAACCATTAGTTTCCTTAGGGTAACCCACAAAATAACAATTGTCAGATTTTGGTGCAAGTTTGTCAGAGATCATTCTCTTAACATAAGCATCACAACCCCAAATCATCATGAAAGACAAACTAAGTTTTCTTCCAGTCCACATCTCATATGGAGTCTTTTGAACAGATTTAGTTGGAACTCTATTTAGTGTAAGAGCAGCAGGTTCTAGTGCATTTCCCCAAAAAGTTAAAGGAAGATCAACTGGACTCATCATGGAGCGGACCATATCTAATAAAGTCCTATTTCTCCGCTCAGACACACCATTCCATTGTGGTGTTCCAGGTGGAGTTAATTGTGAAACAATTCCACAATCTTTAAGATGATTGTCAAATTCTTGGCTTAAATATTCTCCACCACGATCATATCAAAGTGCTTCTTTAATAGTTTTGGCAAGTTGATTTTGTGCTTCATTTTGAAATATTCTAAATATCTCAAAAGATTCACTTTTATGTTTCATTAAGTAGACATAGCCATATCTACTAAAATCATCAGTAAAAGTTATTAAGTATTGATATCCACCCCTAGCACTGCTGCTCATTGGTCCACACACATCTGTATGTATGAATCCCAATAAGTCACTAGCCTTCTCACTACTCTTAGTAAAAGGTGTCTTTGTCATTTTTCCAAGTAAACAAGACTCACAAGTTTCATATGATTTAAAATCACGTAAATCCAAAAGTCCGTCCCCATGGAGTTTTGAGATACGCTTCTCATTGATATGACCAAGACGGCAATGCCACAAATAAGTATGATTTACATCATTAGGTTTGGATTTCTTATTTACATTATAAATATTCTCATTATTTCCATTCTCAACATCAAGAACATAAAGGCCATTAAATGAACATGCAGTACAATAAAGCATATCATTTAAATAAATAGAAAACTTCTTATTTTTAATAAGAAAACTATAACCTTCATTATCCAAACAAGAAACTGAAATAATATTTCTACTCAAATCCGGAACGTAATAACAATTGTTCAAAACAAGAATTAATCCGCTGGGTAAAATGACATCATATGTTCCTACGGCTAATGCAGCAACTCTTGCTCCATTCCCCACGCGTAGGTCCACTTCGCCATCTTTAAGTAGCCTCCTATTCCTTAGTGCCTGCACATTCAAACAAATGTGAGATCCACATCCGGTATCTAATACCCAGGAACTAGAAGTAGAAAGTAGAATATCTATAACATAGATACCTGAAGTAGACGCAGTCCCACTGCTCTTCTTCTTCTTTAACTCTTCCTTGTAAACCTTGCAATTTCTTTTCCAATGGCCAATCTCATTGCAGTGGAAACAGATTGCATCCTTTTGGGAAGTAGGTTTAGCCACATCAGCATTGGCAACAATTGCCTTGCCAATCTTGGGTTTGACAACTTTTGTCTTAACCCCTTTGCCTTTGCCTTTAGAGCCTTTTCTTCCTTTTGTCACTATGAGAACAGGAGCGACTTCTTTACCGATTTTGTTTTCCGCTGTCTTTAGCATCCCATGCAACTCAGGCAGGGACTTATCCATCCCATGCATATTAAAGTTCATGACGAACTGATTATAGCTTTTGGGCAATGAATTAAGAATAAAATTAGTGGCCAACTCAACATCAATGGGATGGCCAAGCCTCTCTAGATGCTCAAAGTGAGCCTTCATCTTCAAAACATGAGGGCCCACAGACTGCCCTTCGCTCATCTTGCATGAGACCAAGGCAGCTATAGTGTCTCTCTTTCCTTGCTTGTTCTTGAAACATATCTTTCAACGAAGCAGCAAGGTCAAATGCCTCCAAGTATTCAAGAGTCTTCTGAAGCTCTGGACACATGGCCGCAAGCATAAGACAACCCACCTCACGAGAATCACTTTTGTGTTTCTTGTAGGCGTTTCTCTCATCCTTGGGTGCATTAGAAGCAGGTTCCTCTTCACGAAAGGGCTCATCAAGAATATATAGCTTGTCCTCATGCTTTAGAACAATTCTAAGGCTACGGATCCAATCCGTGTAGTTAGCTCCATTTTCTTGAAGTTTTTCCTTCTCAAGGATAGATCGCAATGATAAAGAACCAGTACTTTGAGCCATTATCTACAATTATGCAAACATATAATTAAATATAAGTACTAACTTAATTAAAGATATTATAAGTATTTCACAAATACACCCACTAAATTATATAACCTTCAAATACATCCAATGTATCATATAATTTAAATGGGCTAAGATCCAACTTTAATTTAATTTCAAGTCCGCTTTGGCGATACTGCTCAAAATTAAATTAATTAGGTAGACAACTCCTTGTCAATCATATCATATATGACTCTTAGATCCTTTATGAGATTTAGACATCATATGTCTAACACATTTCAATCTCATCTGTGCCTTAGGCCCAAAACTTTGTCTTTTGATAGCCCAATTAAGTCAAACCATTTTAAACGTATAGGAATCACTCTTTCTTCATCTTATTCATAAATGAATAGAATTAATGCGCCTCGCTTTGGCAGATCCCGCATAAAACTACCCATGTACTCACAAGTGTTTTAATCATGGATTGGCACATAACTTAAATTTTAAGAAGGTTCACACACATAAAGTTAATCAATTATCCGAATTAATTTTATGTGACATTAGTTGCGCTAGTTAGGGATAAAAGTCTGAAATCATGAGATTTCTCCAATCTTAAACTTCTTTAAGATTCTGATCTCATTAATGGTCTGGACTTCTGAATTTGAATCTGTTTCAGGAAACATGGTTTAACAACCAGCCATCTGAAACAAATCAGAGTCAGTATAACCCAAACCATCCGTACGGATGTTTCTGGAAGCATCCAGATTCATCCGTATGGATAGTTATGCATATCTCAGAAACTCTGAACTCTTCAGGATTCTGGAACTGCATCCTGTCACACCCCAGAAATACAAAAAAATCCATAAATATAAAATTTACATAATACACATCTCCAAAAATGCTAAATACCAAACCGGCGCGTGAATCCGACGATAAAACCATAACCATCACACGACACCTCAACGATATTATAACTCGGAGACTAATACAACGCGGAAGCAAGAACATTTATAATAATATAATACCCAAAAGATAATAATAGTTACATAACACTAAACGACCTCAAATCCCACTACAAGATACATAAGAACTCCGAAGATCAACTACCTCAAAGAAGGTCAACCTACTCAGAAGGTTTCCCGCTACAACGGACCTCAACGCTACCACTTGCTTCCCTGGGGGGGGGGTTAAGGAAAAACAAGGATAAAAGAAACGGGGTGAGATAAAATCTCAGTAAGTTACTAATGCAGCTACATGGCATAGTATCATGAAAAACAACGATATAACTGAACAAGTAAATCACATAACAACAAATGAGAAAGCTCCCTATCGCCAATTGTCCCATACCAGTTGGAAATAACGACTAACTCATCATGCAGCACATAAGACTGAAATCACCACGTTACAAAGGATACTGAGCCAAGGTTTCACCAAACCAATAGAACAATCACTGCGCAGCTTTGACCGATCAACCAATCAAACCATCTTCATAGCAGCATAATCGCTGGAGAGAAAACCCCGGTCAGAACCAACCAATCAATCAATCAATCAATCTTCGTAGCAGCATAAATAGCTGAAGATCACAACCCCGGTACCGGAACCATAACAATGTAACATGTCACAAAGGACAGGGGAGATGACACAAAGTCAAAACCTAAAACGTCTAGCTAGAATACTCACCAAAGGGAGCTAGCTCATCCCAACCAAGGCCAATCTGGAAGGGGAAAGAAGGACCAATGGGCGATGCTATACTGGACTTGGCTCGTGCCATTATAACATTATCCATTGCCTGACTCGAACACAAATAACCAGCTAGACTTTCAAATAAATGCTAGGTAATAAATACTAGCTCGATAAACAACCAAAGGTTCCAAAGTAGGGAACCATACCAATTAATCACCATAAAGATGCAAACGATTACTTAAGAAGAGTTCAACAACGATAAACACAAGAAGTTTCTCATAAAAGAGTCCAACAACGATAAACGAGATTTCTCATAGAGGGCCCAACAACACTGACCATAAAAACATGATGATTCCATGATAAGGCACATACCAAACACATCCTAAAGATGATACTCACAAGTTACTCATAAAGAGTACAACCCAACCGGTCGCTCACAAATAGTATAATGACAATAACAAAGATTAACCTAAACGTCTACTCGTAAAGAGTACCATGACCAAGAACTCAATCATCCCTTTACACTTGGAATTCCAAATAGGAAATCCGAACAAATACAACTTAAGGCAAATCAAAACCGCAGGTACCCAATCACCGAATCACTCTTTACATCCGTTCATAAACGACCCAATTCTTAACATTCTAAACGAACCCAAAAGGTTACACCTATTAGTACATGATCACAATCGGACTAAACTCTACACTTTAGTGTTCAATTACAACCCTCTAGGTACTTATAGGATATCGCCTAAAACCTAGACCAAGTCTTATCCAAAAATCATTTCGATTGGCACAATCATGAACACCTCATAAGATGACCAAACATTCCCAAACAATACTTAGACTAATTCCATAACACATTTGTTCACAATGGAACCATTTCAAATAAATCATTATAAAGGTAAACCAATCCAAATAACACATCAAAGATGTCCAACATTCCCAAAACGATACTGAATCAAATTCCATAACATTTTTATTCACAAAGGGACCCATTTCCAATTAATAAAGTGTTCCACGGTGTTAACTTAATTTAATTAGAGTAATAAAATCTAAACTAAGGAAGAAATACAGTTTTAAACAACCAAAAGAAGAATTTCCAGAAACAGGGCGGTCGGGCGCGCGGTAGGGGGCAGGCGGGCGCTTAAATGACCAGAAGGTTTGGCCGAAGGAAAAAGCCAGGGGGCAGGCGCCTAACTACACCCGGGCGGGCGCTCGGTCTGGTTCTGGGTCGGGAATCAGCAGCTGGGTTCTTCAATTTCCTTACCCATTTCACAAATTCTCAAAATCAACCCCAACCAAACTTTCCACTAAGCATAATCATGAACCAAAACAATTTATAAACTAGAAGGGGACCTAAATAACATCATCTATCAACTTCAAACTAAGATTAAGTCCCAACATTCCAAATATCACAAAATTCAATCAAAAATCCAAATGAGTTCAAAACTCAACCAAAATCAAGGTATATCATCTAAATCGTCATATGAACATAGAATGAGCATTTTAACATAAAAATGGGGAAAAGTAACTTACTTGGAATTTATGAAAGATGACGGAATTCGACTTTTCTTAGCTCTTTACGATCCTAGCAACGATCTAAGCATTATTCATAAAATGAGCATTAAGAAATAATGGGAGGAAGATGGTCAAAATGAAGAGAGAAGGAGAGAGTTCTTACCTTTTCTTTAACAATGGGGAAAGAGGGAGAGAGAGATATTGAGTGTGCATGAGAAAGAGAAGAGTAAGGGAGAAAGGGGAGTAGGGATGGAGGTGTAGGATGAATAATAGAATGTTACACCTAGGCCCCCTCTAGACCCAACTAGGAACAATTAAATCTATTTCCCCACTATCAACTAAGACCTAAAAAGTTCCACACTAGCACAAATGATAAATTAAAATGCTAGACATAAAATATTATGAGACACGAAATGCACACATAATTAAATAAATAAATAAATAATATTTATTACTAAGAAAATAGATACGGGTTTTCGGGTCGTTACAATCTACCCTCCTTAAAAAGAATTCGCCCACGAATTCACTCATCAAACTTCACAACACGCGGTCCTAATGAGGCGACAACATATCGATTCTCCCATAGCACTCATAACCTCAATCGAGTACTCAACAAAATTTTCAGACATAGTCTCCATGACTCAAATAAACCAACATATATTAATCACATACATATCTCAGGTATACTCATATTAAACATTCTAAAGTTAACTTCCTCTTTCATACCGAATTTCACATTCTCAAGACTATCACTTGATCACCAATTCTGAGACATAGCTGATTTGATCCTAATTAGCATTACGCTCACCATCAACCCTTAAATCAACAACATCCATAAGTTTCTTTCTTTTTTTTTTACCCCAATAGTATTCGGAATCAATTCCACACACACGTAGAATATTCTTTAAAATATATACATCGGTTTCAAAGGTTTCTTAATATTATAACAAGACCCAATAACTTTCCATAACACTCTGAGAAGTCTATTAAGATCAATATGATTCCACTACTAATATCATCTTCCTCATGATAAAACATATTACAATTATAACCTTTGTATTTCTCAACCCACTTGTATTAACCAATATTTATCTTTTCGAAGAATACATAACCATTCAACATTGATAACTCATTAACATCATTTCTAAACTTGGTCCCACAAAAACAAACTATAATTTGCTAAGGCAATATTGCTAAAATCACAACCATTCCCTAGTCACAGATAGCGCTATTCATTAACCCGAATTTTAGAGACACTTTCCCGAATGATCAAGTAGCCACGGATACTTTAGTTCCGTCCTTTCCCGAATTTACCATTTTCCATTCTAAACCTTTATATAGAAACCTTAAATAAGTCTTACAACATAATAATCTCTCGCACAGAACCTTCTTCAATCTCTATCTTCACTACTAACAAAAATCCATACTCAAGTATCAATACCCGACTTTCTTTACAAATCCTTACTCCAAACGAGAAACGCCACAAAGAAGATATCTAAATCCATGTGACAACTGTTCACTAAAACCCAAAAATGCCTCTAATATTGCTCGAGAAATTCTCACCTTCTCAAAATATGTTTAGTCCTTTAAACTTAACGCGCTTACCATCATTAATGATTATAACTTCTACAATACACTCATAACTCATATTTCTTTAACTCAACTCCAGTCATGTACAAAAATGATCCCCAAAAGTATTATAACTCAACTTCTTAAGATAACCCATAATAAATTAAGTATTTCCTCATACCAAACAATTTCGATGCACTCACGCGGATGCACTAAAAGTAAAGAAAGATCTCTTATTGTGAATACGTGTGTTTGAATTTGAGATATTCATTGCAACATTAAAATAATGAGAGTCTCCACGCCGTTTTAATTATAGCCAAAACATTGAGAAAAAGCATGTTTAATGGGTTCGGGGGTCAAATTACAACAAGAGAAGAATATTCACGTTATCACTCCTATTGCCCGAATTGATCGGTCTTTCTATCATGATGCGGTGTATGTAGTGTGTTAGTGATTGAGACCGGATCCGAAGATTGCCTACGTTCCTCTCAATGTGAGAAGCTCAGGTCAGCGTAGTTCGAGAATAATTTAGAATAGGCAGAAGAATCGGGATCATGCATAATGAGGGGGGAATTACCTAAAGATTAGGGTTTAGAAGTAGTTCCTTGATCATCCTTGGGTTGATGAACCCTAGATCATCATCGGCTATGGAATAACATGTAATTATGAAGATCGCAACCCTAAATATAGCACAAATAAGGTTTTAATCTATGAATATGAAGAACATATTATGAACATATAAATTAACATGCAAAGAATATGAAGAAACTATGAATAAACATGTAAGAACATGAATATAAAAGATCTATATTAAAAATGATGCAAGAACATGAAGAAAAAGTTAGAAAACTTACCTATGTTGGCAAGAAATAAACCTTGACCTCCTTGAGTGTTTGAATGCTTAATTAGGAAGCAAAATTGTGTTTAAGAACTCCAAAATTCGGACTTAAAGCTCTCAAACTCGGGATCCATAACCAATGGGATGGAATGAATTTATATAGTAAACTGAGGGGAAGATCTGACGGTCAGGATCATCCGGAGCAAGGTTAGCCGCCTGGCCATGATTGAAGACGGCGACAATGTTAGACGCGTGGCCAAGGTCGGAGGCGCAGCAAGGTTGGCCGCGTGGCCAAGGTTGCGGGCTGACGTGATTCCTAAGCTAGGGTTTCTGCATGGTTTAAGGAAACCATATTTTGACCATATTTAGGGTGTTCTAGAATAATGAGACATATTTTGGGAATTCGGGACAAGTCTCTGCAAAGTTTCTAATTCCTATAAAGTCCTTGTTTATTTGGGAAAGCCCTAATAAACTCATTTTCAGATCGGGTACTAACAGTAGCCCCTCGGCGACGCTTCTTGCAAGGCAATGGAGGGTCGACGATAAAAGAAGGATCCGTTCTAGAACATGAGTTTCAAAACAGATGGAAGGATCTATGGAACGGCTGAACCTTGGAGGCGACCTACGTATCCACAGGGGAATCAAGCCAAACGTAGTTCAGATCTGATGGGAAAATGGGAATGATTGTCCACTGGTGGGGAGCAACATCTTCTGCTGGGGAAAAGTCTGATCTGTGGGAAAATGCATCCGTCGGGGAAAATGCAATTACAGGGGATGAGAGATGACCATGTCGGTCGGGTGGCTGAACCTTTTCAGGTTTCCTACGTATCCTTGGAGGAATCAAGCAGATCGTAGTTCAGAGGGGATAGGAAATGACCAAGGCGGTCAGGTGGCTGAACCTTTTCAGGTTTCCTACGTATCCTTGGAGGAATCAAGCCGGTCGTAGTTCAGAGCTATTGGGGAAAGATGAGACATCGAACTTCTGCTGCAGATAACAAACCTACGGATACTATCTTGTATGAAGAACGAACATTCGTAAGCAATGAAATAAAGACTACGTCGTCTAAATAATCCCAAGATGGAATGGTAAACGCAATAAGGATCGCCTGGGTTCCTGCCGATCGCGCTAAAGTAATAGATGCTGGATCTCTCGCAATTAAAAACGCTAGGGTTTCTTCCAATCACGATCGATCTAAGGTGCGTATGACATAGAGGTGCCGAAGTCTCTGTAATCATATGAATCCTAAGCAAATGTTTGGAAATTTTAAACGCAATCAGAAACGCCCCGGTTTCTGCCGATCGCGTTAAAATAATAGATGATGGATCTCTCGTAATTAGAAACGCCCGGGTCTCTGCCAATCACGATCGATCTAGGATGCGTATGACATAGAGGCGCCGAAGTCTCTGCAATCATATGAATACTAAGCAAATATTTGGAAATTTTAAACGCAATCCGAAAAGCCCGGGTTTCTGCCGATCGCGTTAAAATAATAGATGCTGGATCTCTCGTAATTAGAAACGCCCGGGTCTCTGCCAATCACGATCGATCTAGGATGCGTATGACATAGAGGCGCCGAAGTCTCTGCAATCATACGAATCCTAAGCAAATATTTGGAAATTTTAAACGCAATCAGAAACGCTCGGGTTTCTGCCGATCGCGTTAAAATAATAGATGCTGGATCTCTCGTAATTAGAAACGCCCGGGTCTCTGCCAATCACGATCGATCTAGGATGCGTATGACATAGAGGCGCCGAAGTCTCTACAATCATATGAATCCTAAGCAAATATTTGGTGAAGAATGGAAATTTTAAGGGGCTTTCAGTACCCAAAGGTAACTAATATCAGTCAAAATAGTGCTAAGGGCACCTAAAATGAATCAAAGGGGAATGTACTAGGGGTAAAACTGAAATTTTGCATGTGGAGACAAAGATGATGGATTGTTATGAAGTCGCAAACGGGATGAACTCTCGGGGAGTCACAAAGGTGATAGACTCTCGGGGAGTCACAAGGGTGACAGACTCTCGGGGAGTCACAAAGGTGATAGACTTGTTGGGTTTCGATGTAACATGCGCAGCGGAATTTAGCATTTAATATTTTGAAACCCAAAGCCATGGATCCGTTCATATGATTAAATCAAATACAACATAGGAATAAAGGAATATACTAACCCTTGATGGCTATCAAATTCTCTTGGTCTTTGGTGGAGGTTTGAAGACTTGATCACGATCACAAAGCTTGAACACGAACTTTGAAGATGATGATTTTCACCCTCTAGCGGTATCCACACTTCGAACGAATATCAAAGGAGCTTCTTTGATCTTGGTTGCTAGACCAAATTGTGAAACACTTTTACACAATCAAAAGAACTATATGGAATTTATTTTGTGTATTATTTTGTTCCTCAACCAAGAATGTCTTGGAACAAAATAAACCCTCTCTCAAACTCTTTGAGACTCACAAAATCATTAGCATAGAGTGCTGGCCGAATTTGGTCTTTTATACACAAGTATGACCTATTCCAAATAGGAAACTTGTGTCAAAATCCTTCCAAAATTCGTTTCCAAATCAAATTAGGAATCTGCCACCCGACAGCACTGTGCGGCCGCCCAAAATCATCTGTGCGGTCGCACAACTATCTGAAGCAAAACTGGTACAAAACTGAGATAGTTGTGCGGCCGCCCAGTCAATACTGTGCGGTCGCACACTTCTCAGAATGTCCAGAATTTCCAAAATTCCAATATAGTCCCTTTTAAAGATTCGTTCTATTGTGTGTGACCCTCTAGGATTATACTAAGTTGGCAATGAGCTCAAACATGATCCCATAAGATATGATTAGGTTCTAGCAAACCGTCATACCTACCCAAATAGTATAACTAGATACAAGTTCGCATTCCTTTAGAATATGTCATAATCCCTTTGTCCACGATGTCATTGAACACAAGTCATGGTCATACAGTCAACTTGTTTTGTTCAATACTTTCTCGATTCCGAATATATATTGATAATTCAAATGCTATTGATCCAATCAATCCATTTGAGTCCGGCCGAACATTTCATCAACATCATTCCTACGAGTGGCCCAAGCTTGACATCTCTCCGAGGAGGGACAAATCCATTTAGCTTATTATTCTTCCCAACGGGATTCCGATTATGCCAATCATACCCTTTATAACTACTCGGTTAAAAGTAGCGTTTGAATATGTCAAACATAATGTTCATCAAGTGGAAGACTATAATAACTTCATGTCTAAGGATTCAAATGACATAACTAATATGAGATATATGTACGACATAGACCATGACATAAATCTCATAAAGCGGGTCATGTCCAGTACCTTGTTCCAAACAAGTACCCATAAATCTAACATGATCATCTCATGATCATTTAGCCTTTATGCTAGTGCTTAACAAGTACTAGGGACGTGGATTATTATAAGTAAACATGAACAACAATAATAATCAAAACATCTCTTTATTGATATGAAATAAATGATAACAATTACAACGTTTATTAAACGTGCCTAGGGCACCACTACCAACAATCTCCCACTTTCCCTAGGCCCAATCTCCCATGTATCTAATACCCATGGACCTAACATGACCATCATGTTTAGCTTGTGGAAGTCCCTTTGTTAGCGGGTCCGCAACATTGTCATCAGTAGGTACTCTGCATATATTTACGTCTCCCCTATCAACGATCTCTCGAATGATATGAAAACGCCTAAGTATGTGTTTGGATTTTTGATGTGCTCTTGGTTCCTTTGCTTGAGCAATAGCACCATTATTATCGCAATAAAGGTCTATTGGATTAGCAATACTAGGAACCACTTCAAGTTCAGTTATGAACTTCTTAATCCAAACAGCTTCTTTTGCAGCATCCGATGCAGCAATATACTCAGCTTCTGTTGTAGAATCAGCGGTTGTACTTTGCTTGGAACTCTTCCAGCTTACAGCTCCACCATTTAACATAAACACAAAACCCGATTGCGATCGGCTATCATCTTTGTCGGTTTGGAAGCTTGCATCCGTGTAAGCATTTACAACGAGATCATCTTCCATTCCTCCATAGACCAAAAACGAGTCTTTAGTCCTTCTCAAGTACTTAAGAATCGCTTTTACAGCTATCCAGTGATTTTCGCCAGGGTCGGATTGGTATCTACTTGTCATGCTCAAAGCATAAGATACATCCGGCCTAGTACAAATCATGGCATACATGATGGACCCAATTGCCGAAGCATATGGAACATCATTCATTTTCTCACGCTCATCTTTTGTCTTAGGACATTGAGTCTTGCTTAGAGAAACTCCATGTAACACGGGCAAGGTTCCTCTCTTAGAATTTTCCATACGGAATCTTCTAATGACCTTGTCAATGTATGTACTTTGGCTTAAACCAAGTAGCCTCCTTGATCTATCTCTATAGATCTTAATGCCAAGAATATATGCGGCTTCACCCATATCTTTCATTGCGAAGCACTTTCCTAACCAAGTCTTCACAGACTGAAGTGTAGGAATGTCGTTTCCAATGAGCAATATGTCATCCACATATAAAATAAGGAATAGCACTATGCTCCCACTAATCTTCTTGTATACACAAGGCTCATCTTCGTTCTTGATGAAACCAAACTCTTTGACCGATTCATCAAAACGGAGATTCCAACTCCTAGAAGCTTGCTTCAATCCATAGATGGATCTCTGCAATTTGCATACCTTAGAATCTTGTTCAAAACCTTCTGGTTGTGTCATATACACATCCTCTTGGAGTTTTCCATTCAGGAAAGCGGTTTTGACGTCCATCTGCCATATTTCATAGTCATGATATGCGGCAATGGCAAGCAAAATTCTTATAGACTTGATCATTGCTACGGGTGAAAAGGTCTCATCATAGTCAATACCATGAACTTGCCTATAACCCTTCGCTACAAGCCTAGCTTTTTAAGTATGCACCTTCCCATCCATGTCAGTCTTCTTCTTGAAGACCCATTTGCATCCTATGGTTTTTACACCTTCGGGCGCATCAATCAAATTCCAAACTTGATTGTCTTCCATG
The DNA here is from genome assembly GCA_026119855.1 of Campanula takesimana. Taxonomy (NCBI): domain Eukaryota; kingdom Viridiplantae; phylum Streptophyta; class Magnoliopsida; order Asterales; family Campanulaceae; genus Campanula; species Campanula takesimana. Next base: position 589,371 of record JAOWBW010000013.1, read on the forward strand.
GATTGCAATTCGGATTCCATGGCTCCAAGCCACTTGTCCGAATCAGGAGAAGACATCGCCTCTTGGTAGGTTGACGGTTCATCATTCTCAATGATTTCTACCTCATTACTATTCGTTACGAGAAATCCATATCTCTCGGGCTCGGATCGTAACCTACTAGATCTGCGAGTTACTTGTGTATCTTGAACAGGTTCCACAACTCCTTGTGGTTCTTGTTCCCGTTCCACTATTGGTTCAATGTTATTTTTTGGGTCTCGAATTTCTTCAAGATTTATTTTACTCCCACTGATTTCTTTAGAGAGAAACTGTTCCTCTAGAAAGACACCAGTTCGGGCAACAAACACTTTGTTGTCCTCTCGGTTGTAAAAGTAATATCCTTTAGTTTCCTTAGGATATCCCACGAAAATACATTTATCAGATTTGTGTGCTAGTTTGTCAGAGATAAGTCTCTTGACATAAACTTCGCAACCCCAAATCCTCATGAAAGACAAACTAGGTTTCTTTCCACTCCACATCTCATATGGAGTCTTTGGAACCGATTTAGTTGGAACTTGATTTAGTGTGAAAGCAGCGGTTTCTAGGGCGTAACCCCAAAAGGATATTGGAAGATCAACTTGACTCATCATTGATCGAACCATGTCTAACAAAGTCCGATTTCTCCTCTCAGACACACCATTCCATTGTGGTGTTCCGGGTGGAGTCAATTGTGAAACTATTCCACAATTCTTTAGATGATCATCAAATTCTTGGCTCAAGTATTCACCACCTCGATCTGATCGAAGTGCCTTTATACTTTTCCCAAGTTGTTTTTCTACTTCATTTTGAAATATTCTAAATATCTCAAATGCTTCACTTTTATGTCTCATTAGGTAAACATACCCAAATCTACTATAATCATCAGTGAAGGTTATGAAGTATTGAAATCCTCCCCTAGCATTGCTACTTAATGGTCCGCATACATCGGAATGTATCAACCCCAATAAGTCGCTTGCCCTTTCACCCAACTTGGTAAAAGGTGTCTTAGTCATTTTTCCAAGAAGACACGACTCACAAGTATCATATGACTCTAAGTCACATGAACCCAGAAGTCCGTCCCCATAGAGTTTTGAGATACGCTTCTCATTAATATGACCAAGACGGCAATGCCACAAATAAGTATGATTTACATCATTAGGTTTAGATTTCTTATTTACATGATAGACATTATTTTCATTCTTGACATCCAAGATATAAAGGCCATTAAATGAATTAGCAATACCATAAAGCACATCATTTAAATAAATAGAAAATTTCTTATTCTCAATAAGAAACTTAAAACCTTCATTATCCAAACAAGAAATTGAAATAATATTTCTGCTTAAATCCGGAACATAATAACAATTGTTGTCGCGCCCCGACCCGTGGTCCTACTTGGCCCCACGCCCGGGACACGCGAGGAAGACGTCGTAAAGCAACTCTAAGAAAAATTTTCAAAATATATTTTCATAAAAAGGTTCACACAACCAAAACGTTACCAAAACATGACTTTAAGTCACAAAACAAACTTTCTCAAATGAGTACTTAGCCACTTGGCTATAACAAACTTTACTTATAAAATTTACAAACACGAACACCAACCAAAAGAGATGATACAAATAACTGAGTCACGGGTACACTACCCTAAAGGTATTACATTTACATAATGTATCCTTTATACATATCACTTCCCAAAAGTCTTACCAAAGATCTCTTTACCAACGTCCTCCCTGTGCTGTGACCTATTCCCTGGACTCCTTCTTATCTAAAACGGTAAACAAATAAGGGGTGAGAATAAATCTCAGTAAGTTACTAAAATGCAACTACATTACATGCTAATATAAGAAACATAAAGGAACAATACCACAAATGATCATATAGCATATAGCACATAATATGAGAGGCTCCCTATTGCCAACCGTCCCATACCGGTTGGAAATAACGACCAACTCATCATGCAACACATAAAGCGGAAATAAACACTCATACGTGGATACTGAGCCAAGGTTCTCAAACCAAACAATAGCCATCTGAGAGACATCAACTGAGCAGCATCGAAGAGCTGAAACGGGTTCCGGAACCAAACAACAACAACAACAACGGGGGAAAATGACACAAAGTCATAACCCAAAGTGCCCAACCTTTGGCCTAAGGAAGGGGGTTAAAAATGGGAAACCAATGATAGGAGCCTTATAATGTACTTGGCTCGGGAGACCATTATAATCCCTATCACTGCCCAACACACACAAAAGTACCAGCTGGACTTTACACGCAAGCACCATATAGAAATACTTGCTTAAACAACAATCAGGGACAATGATTCCAATGTAGGGAACCATGCCAAACACATCAAGAAGATGAACCATTCAACACATTACAAAATGTTCAACAATGCTCACTTAATCCATTACTCACATTTCACAACACTTGTGTTCACAAAGGAACCAATTCTACCACTTTAGTGATCCACAACAATCATCTAACTACTTTAGGACACTACCCAAAAACTAGACTAAGATTGACCTCTAAATCCCTAAGTTTGAAAAACTCTAAACTTTTCAGACAACTGGGCGGTCGCCCAAACAGGGCTGTGCGGCCACCCAAAATGCTCTGTCCCAAGAGTAAAACCTTTCAGATAGATGTGCGGCCGCACGCCCTTTTTGGGCGGTCGCCCACATCACCTGGCAGACCAAAACTTAACCAAAGTTCACTCCTTTCGTTTCACAACCCAAAATTACTTGTACTTGTAACACTTAACATTTGCAGAATAATAGTAGTATGACACATTAATTGAAATATAGTTCAAGCAAATGAAGAAAATAAAGAAATTAATGGATGATCATAGTTATCTGTTGCTCAGACAATAAATTATGCCCAACTTATAAGGAGACTGAGTAAAAGTAGTAGTAATTAATATATCCCAATGTTTACTTTGCAACTAGAATACAGAGGAAGTTAAATTCACATAGCAACAATCTCAAACAAGGCATATAATCAGCAATTCAACACAAATAAATAAATAATTTAGGAATTTAGGATTGAAATTACTCTTAACATGATACTTACAGTAGAATGACCAATCATATGAAACTTATCTAATTTATACATTTAATAAATTGTTAATTGTTCAAAGCTAGTAAAACAGAAGCATTAAGCTAGTATATACATAGAATGATCGAATCATAGATAGATCAAGTCAAACAGGACACGTTTGAACCTAACAAAACCATTTATAATAACAACATACCCAAAACATTATTTCACAACCTACTAGGCATATATAACATGTTTATATCCATTTTATTAGGTACATCAACATTATTATACTTTCACAATACTACAACACCCATTTGTATTAACATTTCCCATATGCAACAAATTATTACTACTCCCTCCGTTTCACAAGTATCATTATAATTTTTAATATACTAATATACCCACTTTAGGATACTTTCACTTCTTTCCCCGCCCCATAAGTAATAGTATAATTTTATAATACATTTATTTAACATTTAACTAAAGATACTATTTTACCGTCCCACGAGTAGGAGTATAACATATAAAGCATATATAATGTTGCATCCTCTCATACTCCCCCAAAACCAAAACTACTATACCCATTTCCCACAAATAACAAGTCTATAACAAGTTTTACTACTCCCTCCGTCCCAAAATTACAAGTATATAAAAGTATACTAAAACATCTTTTCCAACATATTAAGCATATAAAGCATGTTTATGACCATTTTAACATTTAAAGGGGGATTAGTAACTTACCTATTTTTCCGGAAAAAAGTGTCAAGAAAAATAATATTGATCGGTAGAAAGAATCTATTCAACACCCTGAACATTTATATATAATTAGATTTGAAAATGGAGTAGTAAATAAAATAAAAGAAAATGAACAAGAACAAGACTTTACCTTAGTCAACAATGGAGCAAAATTGGGTTTGTCTTTGTAAAGAAATGGTGAGTCGACAGAGAGAGATGGGGAAGAAAGATGCAAATGGTGCTTTTATACTCATTCCCCTAAAGTCCCTCTACTTTCAATTCTTACAATTAAACCCCTCAACTCACCTTTTCAATAAAGCCCCCATAATTTCCCACTAACACTACTAACTCCCCAAAACAAATATTACTTCTAACACTTTAACTAACACAAATAATCATATAAGATGTGCAATTTATGAAATATGATGCAACACATAAAATACACACATAATTTTAAATTAAAATTCTCAAAAATATAAAATAATTATAAAATAAATAAAACGGATTTTGGGGTCGTTACAATCACTCCCCCTTAAAGAAAATTCGACCCGAATTTTAGGATTGTTTACCTCAACCCTCAAACAATCCAGGATACTTCCTTTCATTTCAATCCCGACACTCCATACTGAGTTCAATATCCTCTAAAACTTTAGACATATCGGAGAAGAATCATAAACACAATTGCGTGGCATCAACACATGGAACTCATTATCAACCTCGTCGAGAGAAGGAAGTAACACAAGACGATAAACTCAACTTCTAGCTCTTTCCAAAATCTCAAAAGAACTGACATATTAAACAATTCCACGAGAAGTAAAGGTATATCCCTCGAATTCTTAGAATCAACTAAACAAGTTCTCAAGAATCTGAATGGTTATTTCTAACTGACCATCTGACTGAGGGTGAAAGTCATACTAAGTCTCAATTCCGAACCCCAGGCCTTCTGAAATGCTTGCCAAAATCAAGATGTAAATAAGGAACCCATATCTATTACTATGCTCGTAGACATCCCATGAAATCGAACTATCTTCTGAACAAATAACTGACAACTGATAATTTACTTCCAGATTATTCACAACTCAAGGACTTAGTTGAATACTTAGAATTCCTCGCATCAAACAATTAAAGGTAACTCCTCGAATTTATCTCAATACTCTACTTCTACTTGGATTCATAATTAAATTGGTCTTGTGTATCCCTTCAAGTATCTATAGATGAACTCCGTTATACATCTTTAATTCCACTAAGTGTTTTGCTATAGAAGTTAAAATTCCATCACTAGCCACGAACAAAATCTTATTGTCTGTCATTATTCATTCCACGAGTAATTTTCGATAGTTGATATTATTCAATAGAGTAGAAATTTAAAGCTTTCACAATCGCAAAGTCACACCATGTCTCAACTCACGAAGACTCCAAAGTGTTAATTCCTCTAACATTCCCCATTTAGTTTTATCACCCATGAACTATAAGTCAATGAATCCTCTAACACAATACCTTTCCCGATGATATAATATGGTAAACACTTCAAATCTAACTCCATCAAAGTCATTCACTAATGCAATAGATGTATAATCGCAATAAATCTCAATTTATGGGTAGGATAATTTTGTTGATAAGGAATCAATCTTCTCAAAGCACACATTGTTACCGTACCATCCTGAAGCAATGAACATCTCAATCACTCTTTAAGGCATCTCTATGAATAAGGAATTTATCAAATCCACTATAAGGGTAAGCTTGACATATCCACTAGAAATTAGTAACACTAATCATATCCTCTAGATAACTGTAGTACTAGTTAAATCCATTAAGCAATATCAATACTGAAGTTGTCATCAACTCTCGATTCATCAATTAACACTCGCAACCATTAAACTCGTTCACTCTTACCAATCCATCGAGATAGTGCATCTTTCTGTGCTATGCAGATAACAGTGTAGCTACCTTAGAATTCCATCAATAAATCCTCAACCCTATGCCTGAGTTGAAACTTTCCTCAAAATAATATATCCTCTAACATGAAGACATTCTACCCTGATTTTACAAACTGCTACCGCTCTCAAAGAACTCAGACTAGGATTACTTATACAATTCAACGTATCCAACAATACCACTGAAGCAGGTAAGAATTCAAACTATATAACCACCATTCATGATGTCCATACCCGATATAAAAGCCATCTGTGAAATATACTCAACTAAAATTCTCAACAAATGATAATCACTTCAAATCAACCACTAAACCATTACTGATCTCTGATGTTGCTCAAACATAGCACCCAACCACTCAAGATCACCCAAGGTTCTCCTCAAGAACAAGTACCACTCAAGGGAAATAAATTTAAAATCTCACAAGGAAAAGATATCTTTCAATTTAAATGCAAATTTTTCACTACTAACTCCATAAACCAACTACCAGGCACAAGCTTGCAACAACAATTTACAAATTTCTTAATGCATAAATAGCATGAAAGCTAAACACATATATATACCCTGCTTAACTAAAACACACTAGCATATAAAATTCCACCACCATAACATCAAAACCTTGTGATGACAACATCACTAAACCGGCAAATAAAACATGCCCATGAATACGCACATCACAAGTATATGACACTTTATCGGTCGTCTAACACTCCCCTTAGGAAGACACATCTAACACATAAGGTAAAGACTCAGAAGACACATGCAATCAAGAAGCACAATGCACAAACACACAAGTATGCGAAGAGCCAGGGTCTATAAGTGTGTGTGCTCTCAAACTAGACATAGGAATTATACCTCCAGTCACATTAGAAGAATCTGAAATCTGTTGTTGATTGATGGAAGAAACACGATATTGCACCTTAACCTTTCCTGAAGCATCCCTCTTTTGGCCCCGAGATGACCCAGCTGCACTTCCCGATAACTGATTCTTAAATCTAAAGCAACTTTTCTGAAAGTGACCCAACTGACCACAACTCAAACATTTGCCTTGCTTTTTCCAACATTTTTCTTCTAAATGTCCCATCCTTTGACAATAGTTACATACTCGTTTACTTCGGGTTCCTCTATTATGCGGCCCTTGAAAAGATGCCCTAGCTTGCGAAGGTGTTCCTTGATATTCTCTACTATCTCCACGCTGGGGTTGCAGTTTTACCTGTTCTCCTCGTTTTGTCACATCTGAGATTTCAATCTTGGTTTTATGCTCCTCTATATCGTCAATGATTTTCATGACAGCTTCAAACATACCTTGGAACAGTGCTCGAACCTCTTCTCTAGCGTTACCCGACCCTGAAGGCCCTGACTGATTCCCTTCGGTGCCAACCATTTTCAATAAGTACCTGCATAAAACTCTCAACGTTACTTAACCTATACACAACTACCCTCCTAGGTCATTTAGTCATTCTAGACCATCTACAACCTAGCTCTGATACCAACTGTCGCGCCCCGACCCGTGGTCCTACTTGGCCCCACGCCCGGGACACGCGAGGAAGACGTCGTAAAGCAACTCTAAGAAAAATTTTCAAAATATATTTTCATAAAAAGGTTCACACAACCAAAACGTTACCAAAACATGACTTTAAGTCACAAAACAAACTTTCTCAAATGAGTACTTAGCCACTTGGCTATAACAAACTTTACTTATAAAATTTACAAACACGAACACCAACCAAAAGAGATGATACAAATAACTGAGTCACGGGTACACTACCCTAAAGGTATTACATTTACATAATGTATCCTTTATACATATCACTTCCCAAAAGTCTTACCAAAGATCTCTTTACCAACGTCCTCCCTGTGCTGTGACCTATTCCCTGGACTCCTTCTTATCTAAAACGGTAAACAAATAAGGGGTGAGAATAAATCTCAGTAAGTTACTAAAATGCAACTACATTACATGCTAATATAAGAAACATAAAGGAACAATACCACAAATGATCATATAGCATATAGCACATAATATGAGAGGCTCCCTATTGCCAACCGTCCCATACCGGTTGGAAATAACGACCAACTCATCATGCAACACATAAAGCGGAAATAAACACTCATACGTGGATACTGAGCCAAGGTTCTCAAACCAAACAATAGCCATCTGAGAGACATCAACTGAGCAGCATCGAAGAGCTGAAACGGGTTCCGGAACCAAACAACAACAACAACAACGGGGGAAAATGACACAAAGTCATAACCCAAAGTGCCCAACCTTTGGCCTAAGGAAGGGGGTTAAAAATGGGAAACCAATGATAGGAGCCTTATAATGTACTTGGCTCGGGAGACCATTATAATCCCTATCACTGCCCAACACACACAAAAGTACCAGCTGGACTTTACACGCAAGCACCATATAGAAATACTTGCTTAAACAACAATCAGGGACAATGATTCCAATGTAGGGAACCATGCCAAACACATCAAGAAGATGAACCATTCAACACATTACAAAATGTTCAACAATGCTCACTTAATCCATTACTCACATTTCACAACACTTGTGTTCACAAAGGAACCAATTCTACCACTTTAGTGATCCACAACAATCATCTAACTACTTTAGGACACTACCCAAAAACTAGACTAAGATTGACCTCTAAATCCCTAAGTTTGAAAAACTCTAAACTTTTCAGACAACTGGGCGGTCGCCCAAACAGGGCTGTGCGGCCACCCAAAATGCTCTGTCCCAAGAGTAAAACCTTTCAGATAGATGTGCGGCCGCACGCCCTTTTTGGGCGGTCGCCCACATCACCTGGCAGACCAAAACTTAACCAAAGTTCACTCCTTTCGTTTCACAACCCAAAATTACTTGTACTTGTAACACTTAACATTTGCAGAATAATAGTAGTATGACACATTAATTGAAATATAGTTCAAGCAAATGAAGAAAATAAAGAAATTAATGGATGATCATAGTTATCTGTTGCTCAGACAATAAATTATGCCCAACTTATAAGGAGACTGAGTAAAAGTAGTAGTAATTAATATATCCCAATGTTTACTTTGCAACTAGAATACAGAGGAAGTTAAATTCACATAGCAACAATCTCAAACAAGGCATATAATCAGCAATTCAACACAAATAAATAAATAATTTAGGAATTTAGGATTGAAATTACTCTTAACATGATACTTACAGTAGAATGACCAATCATATGAAACTTATCTAATTTATACATTTAATAAATTGTTAATTGTTCAAAGCTAGTAAAACAGAAGCATTAAGCTAGTATATACATAGAATGATCGAATCATAGATAGATCAAGTCAAACAGGACACGTTTGAACCTAACAAAACCATTTATAATAACAACATACCCAAAACATTATTTCACAACCTACTAGGCATATATAACATGTTTATATCCATTTTATTAGGTACATCAACATTATTATACTTTCACAATACTACAACACCCATTTGTATTAACATTTCCCATATGCAACAAATTATTACTACTCCCTCCGTTTCACAAGTATCATTATAATTTTTAATATACTAATATACCCACTTTAGGATACTTTCACTTCTTTCCCCGCCCCATAAGTAATAGTATAATTTTATAATACATTTATTTAACATTTAACTAAAGATACTATTTTACCGTCCCACGAGTAGGAGTATAACATATAAAGCATATATAATGTTGCATCCTCTCATACTCCCCCAAAACCAAAACTACTATACCCATTTCCCACAAATAACAAGTCTATAACAAGTTTTACTACTCCCTCCGTCCCAAAATTACAAGTATATAAAAGTATACTAAAACATCTTTTTCCAACATATTAAGCATATAAAGCATGTTTATGACCATTTTAACATTTAAAGGGGGGATTAGTAACTTACCTATTTTTCCGGAAAAAAGTGTCAAGAAAAATAATATTGATCGGTAGAAAGAATCTATTCAACACCCTGAACATTTATATATAATTAGATTTGAAAATGGAGTAGTAAATAAAATAAAAGAAAATGAACAAGAACAAGACTTTACCTTAGTCAACAATGGAGCAAAATTGGGTTTGTCTTTGTAAAGAAATGGTGAGTCGACAGAGAGAGATGGGGAAGAAAGATGCAAATGGTGCTTTTATACTCATTCCCCTAAAGTCCCTCTACTTTCAATTCTTACAATTAAACCCCTCAACTCACCTTTTCAATAAAGCCCCCATAATTTCCCACTAACACTACTAACTCCCCAAAACAAATATTACTTCTAACACTTTAACTAACACAAATAATCATATAAGATGTGCAATTTATGAAATATGATGCAACACATAAAATACACACATAATTTTAAATTAAAATTCTCAAAAATATAAAATAATTATAAAATAAATAAAACGGATTTTGGGGTCGTTACAATTGTTCAAAACAAGAATTAATCCGGAAGGTAAAGTGACTTCATAAGTCCCTACGGCTAATGCAGCAACTCTTGCTCCATTCCCCACTCGTAGATCTACTTCACCTTCTTTAAGCAGTCTCCTATTCTTTAGTCCCTGCACATTTAGACAAATGTGAGAACCACATCCGGTATCCAATACCCAAGAATCAGTGGTAGAAAGGAGAATATCTATCATATAGATACCTGAAGTCGACGCAGCCTTGCTGCTCTTCTTCTTCTTTTGCTCTTCCAAGAAAGCCTTGCAATTACGTTTCCAATGACCAATTTCTTGACAATGGAAACAAATTGCATCCTTTTGTGTATCGGGTTTTGCCTCAGAAGCCTTGGCAACCTTTGCCTTGCTTATTTTGGGTTTGACAACTTTTGCCTTACCCTTCCTTTGGCACCAGCCTTCTTCCCATCATGAACCAAGAGCACGGGAGAACCTTTCTCCACAATTTTCATCTCTGCAGTTTTGAGCATCCCATGCAACTCAGAGAGATTCTTATCCATTCCATGCATGTTATAATTCATCACAAACTGATTATAACTTTTAGGCAATGAATTAAGAATGAGATCCGTGGCTAGCTCCAATGGGATTGGATAGCCAAGTTTCTCAAGGTGCTCTACATAACCTTTCATTTTAAGAAAGTGAGGACTCACTTGTTGCCCTTCATTCATTTTACTAGTAGTGAATGCAACAATGGTCTTGTACCTCTCTTGCCTAGCTTGCTCTTGAAACATGGTTCTCAACTCCACGCCTATCTCATAGGCTTCCAAATGTTCCAAACTTTGTTGGAGTTTTGAACACATGGCAGCAAGCATGAGACAACTTACATCTCTAGAATCATTACGATGTTTCTTGTAATTGTCTCTTTCTACCCTAGGGGCAGTAGGCGGTGGTTCAGCAGGGAGAGGCCCATCGAGAATGTACAACTTATCTTCTTGCCTAAGAACAATTCTTATGCTACGGATCCAATCCATAAAGTTGGTACCATTCTCTTTGAGCTTATCCTTCTCAAGGATCGATCGCAACGACATTGATTGAGTGTTATTAGTCATTATCTACAAATATGCAAAATTTCCAAAATTTAATAAGTACCGATTTTCATTAAAGAGATAAATAATGTATTTTTCAAACAAAATACTCCCACTAAATTATATAACCTTCATATACATCCAATGTATAATATAATTTAAATGGGTTAAGATCCAACTTTAATTTAATTTCAAGTCCGTTAAGGCGGATTACACAAAATCAAATTAATTAGGTAGACAACTCTTGTCAATCATATCTCATATGACTCTTAGTTCCTTTTATGAGATTCTTTAAGAAATCCAATTTCAAAAAGCATGTTAAACCTCATCTTTGCCTTAAGCCCAAAACTGTTTTGACGCTTAATTAAGTCTAACCATTTTAAACGCATAGTCAATGTGTCCCGCTAGGGCGTGCCCACATTATCTATCTTGCTCATACATAAATAAATTTAATGCATCTCGCTAGGGCGAATCTACATTAGAGTCACTTATGCACTAACAAGTGTTTCAATCATAGCATGGCAATAAAAGACTTAAAACTTTCTTTGAAGGTTTATCACATATAGCATATAACACATTTATGAGCACATAATATAAACATGTTACATATCAAGTTTAGCCACTAAATTAATCTCCATTAATTTAAGCATGGTATTTATGTGTCATTAGTTTCTCTATAATTATGAGGATGAGACTATTTCAACTTTGGTTATTATTTCCAAATCAAGACAACAAGAAGTGCGGTCGAACTAAGCCATTAGGCAACCACAATCCCGCACTAATTCAAGAAACCAAGAAAGTAGTCCATGTGGCCGAAACTAAGCAATAGATGGTCTCGATGAACGTAGGCCAATTGCATTCACAATTCCACATGGATCTCCAATCATTGAATCAAGAACTTTGTTTCTTAATTTTAGCAATTATGAACTCTTCATAATTCTAACTTCGTTTTATCTTTGAAACTTTGATTGCGATCAATTTTGGGAAACACAATCTTGATGAACGCAGATTAGCCATCCAAAACTTGAACCAATCTAAGAATCACAAGACTAAAACAAATAGGAAAATCAAACCCCAAAATCCACACACAAACCAACTACCCAAAACCCATTCCAGATTAGCAAGTCTGGATTGGTTCTGTTACTGGTTTTGTTGAATTTTTCGAAAATTCCAAATTCTGATTTTTCAGCAAAATCAGACCTTCTGATCCCCTTGTGTGGCCGCCCAAATACCACTGTGCGGTCGCCCAAAACTGTGCGGCCGCCCAAGGAGTTTTGTGCGGTCGCCCGGTGCCATCAGAATGTGCAGAATTTTAAGTTCGAAAATTTTGTCTCAAAATTGTTTTTCCCCGATTATTAAAACTTTGATCCAATCAAAAATTAATAATCAACAATTCTGAATCCACCATAATTTATTTATTGCGATTGAATCGTGCGATTAAAGTTGCAAAACAATAAACCACATAAAATCACATAACACATAAACATCACATATTCCAATATTCATATCATGCAAGGCACATAAACAATTTATATACACATAACATGATCCAAGTATTGAATTAATCAACATGAACGGAGCTCTGATACCACTGTTGGGTTTCGATGTAACATGCGCAGCGGAATTTAGCATTTAATATTTTGAAACCCAAAGCCATGGATCCGTTCATATGATTAAATCAAATACAACATAGGAATAAAGGAATATACTAACCCTTGATGGCTATCAAATTCTCTTGGTCTTTGGTGGAGGTTTGAAGACTTGATCACGATCACAAAGCTTGAACACGAACTTTGAAGATGATGATTTTCACCCTCTAGCGGTATCCACACTTCGAACGAATATCAAAGGAGCTTCTTTGATCTTGGTTGCTAGACCAAATTGTGAAACACTTTTACACAATCAAAAGAACTGTATGGAATTTATTTTGTGTATTATTTTGTTCCTCAACCAAGAATGTCTTGGAACAAAATAAACCCTCTCTCAAACTCTTTGAGACTCACAAAATCATTAGCATAGAGTGCTGGCCGAATTTGGTCTTTTATACACAAGTATGACCTATTCCAAATAGGAAACTTGTGTCAAAATCCTTCCAAAATTCGTTTCCAAATCAAATTAGGAATCTGCCACCCGACAGCACTGTGCGGCCGCCCAAAATCATCTGTGCGGTCGCACAACTATCTGAAGCAAAACTGGTACAAAACTGAGATAGTTGTGCGGCCGCCCAGTCAATACTGTGCGGTAGCACACTTCTCAGAATGTCCAGAATTTCCAAAATTCCAATATAGTCCCTTTTAAAGATTCGTTCTATTGTGTGTGACCTTCTAGGATTATACTAAGTTGGCAATGAGCTCAAACATGATCCCATAAGATATGATTAGGTTCTAGCAAACCGTCATACCTACCCAAATAGTATAACTAGATACAAGTTCGCATTCCTTTAGAATATGTCATAATCCCTTTGTCCACGATGTCATTGAACACAAGTCATGGTCATACAGTCAACTTGTTTTGTTCAATACTTTCTCGATTCCGAATATATATTGATAATTCAAATGCTATTGATCCAATCAATCCATTTGAGTCCGGCCGAACATTTCATCAACATCATTCCTACGAGTGGCCCAAGCTTGACATCTCTCCGAGGAGGGACAAATCCATTTAGCTTATTATTCTTCCCAACGGGATTCCGATTATGCCAATCATACCCTTTATAACTACTCGGTTAAAAGTAACGTTTGAATATGTCAAACATAATGTTCATCAAGTGGAAGACTATAATAACTTCATGTCTAAGGATTCAAATGACATAACTAATATGAGATATATGTACGACATAGACCATGACATAAATCTCATAAAGCGGGTCATGTCCAGTACCTTGTTCCAAACAAGTACCCATAAATCTAACATGATCATCTCATGATCATTTAGCCTTTATACTAGTGCTTAACAAGTACTAGGGACGTGGATTATTATAAGTAAACATGAACAACAATAATAATCAAAACATCTCTTTATTGATATGAAATAAATGATAACAATTACAACGTTTATTAAACGTGCCTAGGGCACCACTACCAACAAGACTCTCGGGGAGTCACAAGGGTGACGGACTCTCGGGGAGTCACAAAGGTGATAGACTCTCGGGGAGTCACAAGGGACTCTTTGGTGAGTCACAAGGGCAAAGGACCTTTAGGGAGACGTGAAGGAGATGGACTCTCGGGGAGTTGCTAATATGGGAAACATGATCTGGGTTCCGCTTATCCTAATTTAGGAGGGAATGAGGCTACGAGCCATTGAGACCAAGGTGTTAGGTAAGGGACATTTTTCTTGGTTGCCTAGAGGTAGGACCTAAGGGTTTTTAAGGAAAGGGAATAAGGAAGATGGTGATCTCCTAATCTTGAGATAGGGATGCCAAAGATGTCACGGCTTTTTGGGCTTTAGATTATGTCTTGGAGATAATGTGGGTTTCCTAGGCTTACGGGCTAGGGATTGGAGTTCATTTAATCATGAGGAGAGTATTCTATCCTAGGCTTAGTGCTAGGGCTTGGAAAGGTTGAGGTTTGGGAACTCCTAGATGTTAGGGTTTCGAACAAGGGTTTGGAAACTGGTGTTTAAGGACCATGACTCTCCTAGGTTTGGGACTAGGGTTTAGGAATTTCCTAGGTCTAGGAGGCTAGGGCTTGGAGTTGTGGTAGGCTCAGAGGTTGCAAAGGCGTTGGCTTTTAGACATAAGGCTGGGAGTTGGAAAGGTTGTGACTTCCTAGGCTTGAGACCATGGACCGTTGGGAAGAGGGATTGCTTTTGTGGAAGGTCCACTAAGCTTGATGTTAGGGTTCACCATTTTCCGGGATTGGTGACTATGGCTTGGAAATGTTCGTGGTAACCTAGGCTTTAGGCTAGGTTTTAAGGCTAAGGACTGTAAACATCCTATATTTTGAGACTAAGGTGAAGGAATTTCCTAGGTCTAGGACTAGGGTTTGAAGGGAATGTTGAATCCTAGGCTCGATGATAGAGTTTAGTGAGGATATAGTCTCCTAGGCCCTGCAGCCAGGGTTTAGAAAGAGTGCGACTACCTAGGCTTGAGGCTAGAGTTTGGAGCGAATGCGAGTACCTAGGCTCGAGGCTAGGGTTTAGAGCGAATGCGACTACCTAGGCTCGAGGCTAGGGTTTAGAGCGAATGCGGCTTCTTAGGCCTGAGGCTAGGGTTGATTAAGTTTTGGACAAGGCATTGCATCCTAGGTTTTGGGTTAGGGTTCAATAAGACCGGGGATTAAGATTGTAAATTTCCTAGGTTTCGAGACTAGAGTTTCGGGAATTTGGAAATGATGTTGCATGCGGGGCTTTGGAAATTCCCTAGAACTTGGGCTAGGGTTAAAGAGGATGTTGCGGTTTCCTAGGCTTAAGGATATGTGACTACCTAGGCTTGAGTCTAGGGTTCGGAGCGCATGTGACTTCCTAGGCTAGAGGCTAGGGTTTGGAGACCGAAAGCATTTGAAGGTTTGCCTTGGTTTAGACCGAGCAAGTTTGAGGTCTAAGAGTGTTGCGGTTTGGGGCAGGTGAGCTTGATACCTCATGGCTGGATAGGCTCGATAGGTTAGACCTAGGCTAGAGTGCTAGGGTTTAGCTAGGGTAAGACTCAGACATGTGTTAAGGAGACCGGGGCCTAATGGAATGGTAGGCGTGAGATCTAAGAGATTGAAGGCTAGGCAGGGTAGCGTTGGGACATAAGGCTTTCAAGCGGGTAAGTCTTTTGTCCTAGAGAAACCGCGTTATGGGTTAGGACCAAGCAGGCTTGAGGTCGGCCAAGGAGCAACGGATTGGGATTGGATGATCCTAGTACCTAATACGCATGTCGGGCTTGGATCCTAGAGTGTTTGAAAGTTTAGGCTAGGTGCGAACCATAGGTGTGGGAAATGGTTTTGGATATATGACCATGTTGGCGCTTTAGGTAAAGGGATTGAGTGTCCAAGACTTTGCTTGAGTACAATAGGTACCTAAGTTGGATTGGGTATGCTTAGGACTTAATTTTGTCTTAGAAGTCATGCGTGTGACTAAGCTCGCTTGGCAATTGCGAAGGTAGGTTAGGGATGGGACCAAAGGTGTTTAAGGACACGGGTTTTAACCTGATGGGTATTGAGATCCCTATGGCATGGCGTGGTGCGCAGGAGATCCTATGTACTTGAGCAAGTTTTAAGATTTGGACTCGTTGGGGGAGCGATGTTTGAGACCCATGGAGTTCAAGGGTGGACCTTGTAGGTGGCGAGGTTTGGACTCGGCTTGGATTAAGTAGGTTAGAGTCTTTAAGGGGTTGAAGGTCAGACTAGGAAGTCTTTTGAGGCTGATGAGTGACACTAGGTTGGTACTTGGTAGGTTTAAGAGTGGTAGGGTCATGGCTTGGACAGGACGGGAGCCGGGAGACGTAGATGTGTCGCTTTTAGTCGGACCAAGTAGGCTTGGGAATTAAAGAGTCCAAAGGGTGGAGATGTAAGGTGATAGACCTAAAGGGTAGAAAGTCTTGTGACCTAAAGGTTTAGGGGTTGAGGCCTAAGGTATGGATCAGATATTCTAGAGACCTAAAAGGTAGGTGTTTGGTAGACTCGAATGGTCTTGGGATCTCAGGGATTGCTCCACAGGTTATACTATGTAGACCTAAGAGGTTGGACCTAAGAGGATAAGAGAGCCATGGTTTTAGAAATGGTATGGATGAATATATATTGGTAGGTTTGGGATTTAAGAGATCAGGTAGACTCGAGACCGGTAGGTTTGGGACCTAATGGGTCATTCTAAGGATTTGGATTCAGTAGACTGGTTTAAGGCTTTAGGAGTCACGCTACTAACTTGTGGAGGGTCGAGCTAAGGGGTTATGGTGTAATCTATGTAAGACTAACCGGGTAGGTGCGGGACCTAAGGTTTTGAATCAAGTCAGATTGGGACGTAGAGAGTTGAGGGTTTAGGCCTAGGGGTTCCCTAAAGTGTAGGAGATAGGGTAAAGGACCGAGTCAACTCAAGAATCACGGAGATGGGTCTCAGATGGATCGAGAATGTTTTTACAATTTTGTGGAGACCGAGAGTGCTGGTTTATAAACAAAGTGTCAGGGAAGAGAATACTTTTGAAAGTGTTATGATTTTATAAAGATGCCTTATAATTAGTTATGATTCTAACAAATTCAAAGTGTTCGTCATGTGCCGAGCGGCGATGAGGGATGTCCTTCCTTGTTGAAGCTCCGGTGTTCTCCGAGAAAGCGCATAGTCGACCCATTTTGTTGGGGACGCTCTAGCTTGATGAACGGGTATCCTCCCTCCTTTGAGAAATCCTACGTCGAGCTTGATGATGAGGAATCCTCTTCTTCTAAGTATGTGCTTGATGAAGCCCCGGCATTCTTTGAGAAACCTTATGGTCTGTCATTTATTGTTAGGGAAGCCCCAGTTGCGTAGAGCGGGGTATCCTACCTCTTTTAAGACGCAACCTTTTTTCTGCCTAGACCACCCTTGCGGGTTTTCAATCTAGCGGGCATCTCTTTTGCGTCAAATTTTTTTTTTTTTAGAAATCATTCAGTCGACTCCAAAAAAAGAAAAAGAATTGTATGAAAACATGCGGAGGCATTTTGGGGAGAGTAAGAGAGAGAGAGAGATAGTACTCACATTTTGACTCTTTGGACAACTGAGTGTATATATGTACAAAAGGGAGGAAGCCCCTGCTTGACAGAAAGTAAGTTTTTAGCTCTTTCCTAGATTGTAGAACAGAAGACTTGTCGAGACATTTGAATTTTTTTTTATTCAAGATTCTCATTTGATTGCTCGAGAATGGATCTCGTTGATTAGTTAATGAGTTATGGTTAATTGGTAAACAAGTAGCCTCAAATTAATAAATGTTTTGATCAATTGCGAGTGAAGAGATCAGAAGTAGAAATTATGGGGAAGAGAGAAGAGAAAGGAAATTGGCTCAAGGTGGGCTGTGTATATTTTGGACCGAACCGGGAGGTTGCCTACGTTCTCCTCAAGGTGAGGAGCTCAGGTCCGCGTAGTTCGGGGGAGGCCCGGATGATGATGAAGTTGGGGTTGAGTTTAGAGGTATGAGGTTCGTTTAACTGAGGTGAGTTGTTCCTTGTCGAGGCAGGCTACATCATTGTAGCTCATTGCGGTGGCTTGCACCATTCTAGATGTCATGGGCTGCTGCTGCCGTGTTAATCTTCTTTGTGGGGAAAGAAAGAAAAATAGAACATTTGAAGTGAAAAGAAAATGGGACTTTTATTTTTCTATGGTGATAGCCCCTTCTATTTTTCTTTTATTTCTTTGTGCACACCCTTTTTTTGCCTAGGCCGCCCTTTCGGGTTTTCAACCTAGCGGGCTTCTTTTTTGTGCAATGCTCTAACTTTTGCCTAGGTCGCCCTTTTGGGTTTCAACCTAGCGAGCCCCCCCCCCCTTTTTTTTTTATATATATATATATACATTTGTACATGAAACATTGGGCAAGACGAGCCCCTAGTTTTCTTTCGCCTCTCTCGATTGCGAGGTAGCCTCCTTATAGTTCAAGCGGCCTTTTGCTGGCGGCGGGCATCTTAGCCCCTTGATCTTCACCGGTAGAGCTCCATCGGATTATCACGTGTACCTATTAATGGCATGAATGACCTCGTACATTCCTTTTATATTTGCGATGGGATACGGACAGGCCCGGTGTATCGGCATGTAGTACTTATGAAGGGAACAAACAACCCCTTAAATTGTGGCAGCATGGATGTCTATTTGATGATGAGCAACCGCAGTCCATTTCTTTGTCATGACCGTATGGAAAAGGGGTCTAATGGTGGGATGAGAGGCGTATGAGGATAGTGTATGGGAGAAGGTGTATATAGAGAGTGTACATGAAGGGTGTACAAGGGGTGAGTGTGTAGAGAGAGTGTATGGGGGTAGAATGTAGAGAGAAGAGAAAGTGATTCGTTCATCCCAATTGGTCAAAGTATTTGTTATCTTGAGACTAATTGTGTACTTAGTTATGTGAATGGTTTGTGGGTCCATTTACCTTTTAATGAGTCGTCATTAATGAGTAAGATTAAGATTAATTCATCATATAAAGATATAGCAATCAAGTGAAGATGGTGAATAGGAGAATTTTATTGATTTATGCAAGATTATGTCTCAAGTCTAGAGAGAAAAGAAATAAAGACTCTTTTGAAAGAAAAACGACTAATCCGGGGTGGACTTTTACTAAAGAAACAAAAAATAGTCCAAGGTGGACTTTTGACTAAAGACACTCTAGAACCTACGAAGACTGAATGACCCTTTTTATTTATTATTTAAAGGAGGTAGCCCCAGTTTGCTCTTTCTTGTTTGGACTTTGCTCACGCCCATGCATTCCTATCGCGGGTGATGGCTCCGCTATCAATGAGGCTTTGGATCTTCCTTTTCAATTGGAGGCAACCTTCAGTGTCATGCCCAATGTACTGGTGGTATTTGCAGTATTTGGAGGGATCCAAGTCTGGTCTTACCCTGTTTGGTTCATAGTTGAGTAGAGGAGGCAACTTGCTGGCTCGAACCAAACCTTTGAAGAATTTGGCTAATGGCATACCTAAGTCGTCGAATTCGCGCTCGTCCTTCCTTTCACGAAGTGTCTTTGAGGGTGATTTAGGTACCGGTACACCTTGTTGATGAGTAGTCATAGGAGGCATCCCGACGGGGAAAGTCTGTGGCGGCCCGTACATTTGAGGAGCGTACGGGTGTTGAAATTGAGCAAGAGGGAGAACTCGGCTGAGGTAATCATAAACGCCACGAATGTCAGAGAAATGGCGCCTCTCGATATTTCTTAGGGTCTTATGCATCTCCTTCTGAAAGTGTGTTGCTTGCTCGTTGAGAATGGCCTTAAAGTGGATTGCTTGTTCATCGAGGATAGCTTCGAAGTGGGATGCTTGCTTACTGAGAGCAGTACCGGTGTAGAGGATTGTCTCGGGATCTTGGGTAGCAGCTTCTGTTGCAACTTCGATGTTCCTTGCAGCCGACATGATGCAGGATTCTGTAATGGTTGTAGATAAATTAGGTCATTGAATTTAAATTAGATTCATATTTAATGATAAGGCATCGTTATACAATCGCTTTTGGAAAAGAGTCGGTCTCCACGTTTTGAAATGCATTTTTGACAAAAATTTGAAAGTTTGACCAGGCCGAAGTTGCTTACGTTCCCCTTACCATGAGGGAGAGGTCCCACACAATAGGAGGCTCAGGTCGCCGTAGTTTGAGTCAAGTTAGACTTTTAAAAAGAGGTGAGAGATGACCACAAGAAGTGGTTCAAGCTAGAATGCGTCGATGATGGTGGGTTGACCTAGATGGGTAAAGGATAGGTCGACCTAAATGAGAAGGGTTGGATTGACCTATATGGCGAATGAATCAAGATATCGGGTTGTAGCGGGTTGCCTATGGGATGATCTAAGCGGGATAGATATGGTTTGACCTAAGCGAGTCTAAGGTTGACCTATTCGGGTTGGTGGACCAAGGAAGGTTGGAGATTGACCTAGATGGATCCAAGATAGGTAAGTCGACCTAAGGGGTCGCGGGTTGACCTAGATGGGTTAGGGATTGACCTAGTTGAAGGTCGGTAGATAGATTCAAGACGGGTAAGTTGACTTAAGCGGGCTAAGGATTGACCTAGATGGGTCAAAGGTGAAGGGGTAGTTTTAACCTAAGATGGACAAGTTGACCTAGATGGGTCGAGGATCGGGTGTGGACCTAAACGGGTCGAGACGGGTTGACCTAGGTTGGTCTGGACAACAGTGGGTCAAATAATGACCTAGGTGGGTCAAGATGACGGTTTGACCTAAGCGGGTTAAGGTCAAAGGTAATTGGGTTCTCCTATGGAATCAAAGATTGACCTAAGAGGTCAAAAGCGGATAAGGTTGACCTAGGGGTTAAAGGTTGGCCTAAGAGGTCAAAGGTGATTGGGTTGACTTAGGGAGTCAAAGGTTGACCTAAGAGGTCAAAGGC
This sequence comes from Campanula takesimana, assembly GCA_026119855.1. NCBI lineage: Eukaryota > Viridiplantae > Streptophyta > Magnoliopsida > Asterales > Campanulaceae > Campanula > Campanula takesimana. The sequence goes on from JAOWBW010000013.1 coordinate 610,544, forward strand.
GGATAAGTTTGACCAAGGGTCAAGGGTTGACCTAAGAGGTCAAAGGTTGAAAAAGTTGACCTAGGGGGTCAAGGGTAGACCTAAGAGGTCAAAGATGATAGAGTTGACCTAGGGGGTCAAAGGTTAACCTAAGAGGTCAAAGGCGGATGAGGTTGACCTAAGGGGTCAAAGGTTGACCTGAGAGGTCGAGGGGTGATAAAGTTTACCTAAAGGGTCCAAGGTTTGACCTAAGAGGTCGAAGGCCGATAAGGTTGACCTAAGGGGTCAAAGGTTGACCTAAGATGTCAAAGGCGGATGAGGTTGACCTATGGGGTCAAATGTTGACCTAGGAGGTCGAAGGCGATAGGGTTGACCAAGGGGGTCAAGGGTAGACCTAAGAGGTCAAAGGCGGATAAAGTTGACCTATGGGGTCAAAGGTTGCCTAGGAGGTCGAAGGTGATAGGGTTGACCAAGGAGGTCGAAGGTGATAGGGTTGACCAAGGAGGTCAAAGGTTGACCTAAGAGGTCAAAGGGTGATAATGTTGACTGAGGGGGTCAAAGGTTGACCTAAGAGGTCATAGGTGATAAGGTTGACCTACAAGGTCAAGGGTTGACCTAGGAGGATGAGGTTGACCTAGGGGGTCAAAGGTTGACCTGAGAGGTCGAGGGGTGATAAAGTTTACCTAAGGGGTCCAAGGTTTGACCTAAGAGGTCGAAGGCGGATAAGGTTGACCTAATGGGTCAAAGGTTGACCTAAGATGTCAAAGGCGGATGAGGTTGACCTATGGGGTCAAAGGTTGACCTAGGAGGTCGAAGGTGATAGGGTTGACCAAGGAGTTCGAAGGTGATAAGGTTGACCAAGGAGGTCAAAGGTTGGCCTAAGAGGTCAAAGGGTGGTAAGGTTGACCTAGGAGGTCAAGGGTAGACCTAGGAGGTCAAAGGTAGATAAGGTTGACCTAAGGTTGACCTAGGAGGTCAAAGGCGAATAAGGTTGACCTAGGAGGTCAAAGGTTGTCCTAGGGGGTCAAAGGGTGGTAAGGCTGACCTAAGGGGTCAAAGGTTGACCTAGGAGGTCAAAGGTAGATAAGGTTGACCTAGGAGGTCAAAGGTTGGGAAGGTTGACCTAGGCGGTCAAAGGTTGACCTAGGAGGTCAAAGGTAGATAAAGTTGTCCTAAGAGGCCAAAGGGTAGACCTAAGAGGTCAAAGATGATAAAGTTTGACCTAGGGGGTCAGAGGTGATAAGGTTGATCTAGGAGGTCAAGGGTTGACCTAAGGGGTCGAAGGTGATAAGGTTGACCTAGGGGGTTAAATGTCGACCTAAGGTTGACCTAGGGGGTCAAAAGTTGACCTAAGGGGTCGAAGGTGATAAGGTTGACCTAGGGGGTCAAAGGTTGACCTAGGAGGTCAAGAGCGGAGAAGGTTGACCTAGGAGGTCGAAGGTTGAGCTAGGGGGTCAAAGGTTGGCCTAAGAGGTCAAAGGGTGGTAAGGTTGACCTAGGGGGTCAAAGGTTGACCTAGGAGGTCAAAGGTAAAGAAGGTTGACCTAGGAGGTCAAAGGTTGGGAAGGTTGACCTAGGCGGTTAAAGGTTGACCTAGGAGGTCAAAGGTAGATAAGATTGTCCTAAGAGGCCAAAGGATGGTGGGATTTTGGCCAAAGCGGGTCGAGATGAAGGGTAGACCCAAATGGATCGCAATTATGGGTAGGTAACCTAGATAGGCCAAGATGAGGAATTTTGATAGATAGCCCAAGGGGTGAGCGATGGACCTTAGAGGTCGCCTAGATGCAATGCACATTTTATTTTGCGAAAAGTTTTGCATTTATTTACATCCTAAATGGTTGATCCAAGGAGTGTCCTAATCTCTATGTGTGGGTTGACACGGGTAGGATAAAGGTTCCCACCGCTCGTGGAACGTACATGGTGAGTGGAGTAGATGAGTAACTCGAAAAGAGTGCGACAGTAGCGCACAAATTCCTGCACATCGAATACTCCGGGTAATGGGGACCTGTGCAGTGCTGACACGGACTAGTGGTAGTGTGTGGCAAGAAACTAATTCTTTTTAGGGAGAAAAGAGAGAAGTTTTTGAATGCTTGAATGATGCAATGCAATGCAAGAGAGAGAGAAGAGGGAGAGGATAAGAATGTACAAGGGAGCATAGCAAAGTCTCGTTTGACCTTAGTACTATATGGAAAGTACAAAAAATACATGTATTGAAAAAATACAAGGTACACATATTAACATGGAAAAAATACAAGGTGCATGTGCAAACATGGCAAAGTGTGAGGTGCATGTGAAAACATGGCAAAGTGTGAGGTGCATGTGCAAACATGGCAAACATCATGATGTAAACGAAAGTTAGACCCACTAAGTTTGAAAAAGTTTCAAAGCAGTCCCCAGCAGAGTCGCCACTGTGAATACGTGTGTTTGAATTTGAGATATTCATTGCAACATTAAAATTATGAGAGTCGCCACGCCATTTTAATTATAGCCAAAACATTGAGAAAAAGCATGTTTAATGGGTTCGGGGGTCAAATTGCAACAAGAGAAGAATATTCACGTTATCACTCCTATTGCCCGAATTGATCGGTCTTTCTATCATGATGCGGTGTATGTAGTGTGTTAGTGATTGAGACCGGATCCGAAGATTGCCTACGTTCCTCTCAATGTGAGAAGCTCAGGTCAGCGTAGTTCGAGAAGAATTTAGAATAGGCAGAAGAATCGGGATCATGCATAATGAGGGGGGAATTACCTAAAGATTAGGGTTTAGAAGTAGTTCCTAGATCATCCTTGGGTTGATGAACCCTAGATCATCATCGGCTATGGAATAACATGTAATTATGAAGATCGCAACCCTAAATATAGCACAAATAAGGTTTTAATCTATGAATATGATGAACATATTATGAACATATGAATGAACATGCAAAGAATATGAAGAAACTATGAATAAATATGTAAGAACATGAATAATAAAGATCTACATTAAAAATGATGCAAGAACATGAAGAAAAAGTTAGAAAACTTACCTATGTTGCCAAGAAATAAACCTTGACCTCCTTGAGTGTTTGAATGCTTAATTAGGAAGCAAAATTGTGTTTAAGAACTCCAAAATTCGGACTTAAAGCTCTCAAACTCGGGATCCATAACCAATGGGATGGAATGAATTTATATAGTAAACTGAGGGGAAGATCTGACGGTCAGGATCATCCGGAGCAAGGTTGGCCGCCTGGCCATGATTAAAGACGGCGACAATGTTGGTCGCGTGGCCAAGGTCGGAGGCGCAGCAAGGTTGGCCGCGTGGCCAAGGTTGCGGGCTGACGTGATTCCTAAGCTAGGTTTTCTGCATGGTTTAAGCAAACCATATTTTGACCATATTTAGGGTGTTCTAGAATAATGAGACATATTTTGGGAATCCGGAACAAGTCTCTGCAAGGTTTCTAATTCCTATAAAGTCCTTGTATATTTGGGAAAGCCCTAATAAACTCATTTTCAGATCGGGTACAAACACTTATCAAGAAATTCTCAAATTGAATCTTTAACTCTATTAACCCAATCGATGCTATATGTTCACTGATTCACCTATCAGTATTGTAGCTTATCTTAACTCATCAATATCCCGCATAGGCGACATAACTAAATCACCCTATACATACCAGCAGCAATTACGTAGTTCCGTATTCGAGAATATACCTCAACATAAATCCATGAATGATAACAAACATGCGAACATAGCACGAAACGTTGTCCACTTTACGAAATAGATATGCCCGAGCCTTCAAAACTGGCACTCTCGATTCCCAAAGCAACTAACCCCAAGGGGACCAACACTATTAACACCAATCCTATACTTGATGTACCACAAGAGAAGAAACACTAGACATCAATATCACGACTCGTAGCTCAACCAACTTCTACCTTAACCTCATCTTTCAAGAAAGCTTAGTTTCCTAAACCGCTCACAATTATAACACCCAAGTATTGAAACCTATTCAATATCAGAGTTCTTATTCTCCTTCAAGATCTAAAACCATTGCTCTGATACCAACTGTCACGCCCCGAAAATACAAAAAAATCCATAAATATAAAATTTACATAATACACATCTCCAAAAATGCTAAATACCAAACCGGCGCGTGAATCCGACGATAAAACCATAACCATCACACGACACCTCAACGATATTATAACTCGGAGACTAATACAACGCGGAAGCAAGAACATTTATAAGAATATAATACCCAAAAGATAATAATAGTTACATAACACTAAACGACCTCAAATCCCACTACAAGATACATAAGAACTCCGAAGATCAACTACCCCAAAGAAGGTCAACTTGCTCAGAAGGTTTCCCGCTACAACGGACCTCAACGCTACCACTTGCTTCCCCTGGGGGGGGGGTGTTTAAGGAAAAACAAGGATAAAAGAAACGGGGTGAGATAAAATCTCAGTAAGTTACTAATGGAGCTACATGGCATAGTATCATGCAAAACAACGATATAACTGAACAAGTAAATCACATAACAACAAATGAGAAAGCTCCTTATCGCCAACTCTCCCATACCAGTTGGAAATAACGACTAACTCATCATGCAGCACATAAGACTGAAATAACCACGTTACAAAGGATACTGAGCCAAGGTTTCACCAAACCAATAGAACAATCACTGCGCAGCTTCGACTGATCAACCAATCAAACCATCTTCATAGCAGCATAATCGCTAGAGAGAAAAACCTGGTCAGAACCGACCAATCAATCAATCAATCAATCTTCGTAGCAGCATAAACAGCTGAATATCACAACCCCGGTACCGGAACCACAACAATGTAACATGTCACAAAGGACAAGGGAGATAACACAAAGTCAAAACCCAAAACGTCTAGCTAGAATACTCACCAAAGGGAGCTAGCTCATCCCAACCAAGGCCAATCTGGAAGGGGAAAGAAGGACCAATGGGCGATGCTATACTGGACTTGGCTCGTGCCATTATAACATTATCCATTGCCTGACTCGAACACAAATAACCAGCTGGACTTTCAAATAAATGCTAGGTAATAAATACTAGCTCGATAAACAACCAAAGGTTCCAAAGTAGGGAACCATACCAATTAATCACCATAAAGATGCAAACGATTACTCAAGAAGAGTTCAACAACGATAAACACAAGAAGTTTCTCATAAAAGAGTCCAACAACGATAAACGAGATTTCTCATAGAGGGACAACAACACTGACCATAAAAACATGATGATTCCATGATAAGGCACATACCAAACACATCCTAAAGATGATACTCACAAGTTACTCATAAAGAGTACAACCCAACCGGTCGCTCACAAATAGTATAATGACAATTACCAAGATTAACCTAAACGTCTACTCGTAAAGAGTACCATGACCAAGAACTCAATCATCCCTTTATACTTGGAATTCCAAATAGGAAATCCGAACAAATAAAACTTAAGGCAAATCAAAACCGCAGGTACCCAATCACCGAATCACTCTTTACATCCGTTCATAAACGACCCAATTATTAACATTCCAAACGAACCCAAAAGGTTACACCTATTAGTACATGATCACAACCGGACTAAACTCTACACTTTAGTGTTCAATTACAACCCTCTAGGTACTTATAGGATATCGCCTAAAACCTAGACCAAGTCTTATCCAAAAATCAATTCGATTGGCACAATCATGAACACCTCATAAGATGACCAAACATTCCCAAACAATACTTAGACTAATTCCATAACACATTTGTTCACAACGGAACCATTTCAAATAAATCATAATAAAGGTAAACCAATCCAAATAACACATCAAAGATGTCCAACATTCCCAAAACGATACTGAATCAAATTCCATAACATTTTTATTCACAAAGGGACCCATTTCCAATTAATAAAGTATTCCACGGTGTTAACTTAATTTAATTAGAGTAATAAAATCTAAACTAAGGAAGAAATCCAGTTTTAAACAACCAAAAGAAGAATTTCCAGAAACAGGGTGGGCGGGCGCGCGGTAGGGGGCAGGCGGGCGCTTAAATGACCAGAAGGTTTGGCCGAAGGAAAAAGCCAGGGGGCGGGCGCCTAACTACACCTGAGCGGGTGCTCGGTCTGGTTCTGGGTCGGGAATCAGCAGTTGGGTTCTTCAATTTCCTTACCCATTTCACAAATTCTCAAAATCAACCCCAACCAAACTTTCCACTAAGCATAATCATGAACCAAAACAATGTATAAACTAGAAAGGGACCTAAATAACATCATCTATCAACTTCAAACTAAGATTAAATCCCAACATTCCAAATATCACAAAATTCAATCAAAAATCCAAATGAGTTCAAAACTCAACCAAAATCAAGGTATATCATCTAAATCGTCATATGAACATAGAATGAGCATTTTAACATAAAAATGTGGAAAAGTAACTTACTTGGAATTTATGAAAGATGACGGAATTCGACTTTTCTTAGCTCTTTACGATCCTAGCGACGATCTAAGCATTTTTCATAAAATGAGGATTAAGAAATAATGGGAGGAAGATGGTCAAAATGAATAGAGAAGGAGAGAGTTCTTACCTTTTCTTTAACAATGGGGAAAGAGGGAGAGAGAGAGATTGAGTGTGCAGGAGAAAGAGAAGAGTGAGGGAGAAAGGGGAGTAAGGAGGGAGGTGTAGGATGAATAATAGAATGTTACACCTAGGCCCCCTCTAGACCCAACTAGGAACAATTAAATCTATTTCCCCACTATCAACTAAGACCCAAAAAGTTCCACACTAGCACAAATAATAAATTAAAATGCTAGACATAAAATACTATGAGACACGAAATGCACACATAATTAAATAAATAAATAAATAATATTTATTATTAAGAAAATTGATACGGGTTTTCGGGTCGTTACACATCCGCAGAGCATCTTGAAATTGAGAGCACAAAACGTACGGTCGAAACTAAGCCAAAAGGCATCCACATTCCCGTACTAAGATCAAGAAACCAGGCAACTTCTCTATACGGTCGAAACTAAGCCAAAAGGCATCCACATTCCAGTATAGATTGGTCGCATGTCTCAAGACCCTTTCAATGTCTCTTAATCTCATAGATTACAGCAATTCTAAACTCTTTAGAACTCTGATTTCTGCAACTATTTTGAATTCTTCAACAGATAACTGCTTCAGGAAACACGGTCTCGAAAACCAGCCGTCTGAAACCAGTTTCTGTTTCCAGGTTCGAATTCTGCAAACAATTTGCAGAACAATCTGAACATGAGAAGTCAGAATGAAATCTGGGAGTGTACCAAAAACATCCGTACGGATGTGTTTGGAGGCTCCCAAAACAGCCGTACGGATTCTTAGGTAGAATCCCAGTTTTTTTAGATTTTTAGATTTCAGAAATTCGATCAATCTTAATATCGTGTTTATACATAATCAGATTACAGAAACATGAAATTGCAGATTACGAATTTTAACCCATCTAATTCATATATTCAATAACCAATTTATTCCACATACAAATTAGATCAAGATCATCAATAAAATAATCCAATTACAACATGATAATCTAAGCATGCAATCATACATATTAATCAAATCAATATTACAACCACATCAACTAGCATGCATATTTTATATCTCATATAAAATCCATCACATAAATTCATCTATCTCATGATCATACCAATTAAATAATCGCATTAAATAATTATATCATGATAATATTAGAATTATTGATCATCAACGGGGCTCTGATAGCACTGTTGGGTTTCATGCAATCATGCGCAGCGGAATATAGACATGAATAAAACCCAATGACCTAGATCCGCCATGAACAATAATTCACAATAACAAGATGAAAGAAACTAACCCTTGTAGATCGTTATGTAAAACTTGGATTAGGCGTTAAGATGAACGCCCTCTACCGGTGATCCACACAACGAACAGATTTCAAGAACGCCTTCTTGAACCTGACTGCTAGGTCTTCGGATTGATCAACGATGTTGAAGAACGATTCTTCAAAGCTCCTAATTATTATTGTGACGTGATAATTGAGATTAATCAATCACAATAACCCAAGAATATAATGTGTGACCCAATAGGATTATACTAAGTTGGCAACGAGTCCGCACCAGTCAAACCTCGTAAGTCATAAGCGGACTCTAGCAAGCCAGTATGACTACCCAATTAGTATAACTTTGAACTCCAAAGTTTCCTAAAATAGAACATAACACAATCTCTTTGTTTCACGATGTCTATTGAACGTAAGCCATGGTCAATGGTCAACTTACATTTGTTCAATGCTTTTTCGATCCCGAATATATTGATAATACAAATCTTATTTGAGCACGGCCATGCATTTCATCAATACCATTCATCGAGTGGCCAAAGCTTGACATCTCTCTTGACGAGGAACAAATCCCATCTTGGCTTATTACTCTTCCCTACATGATTCCGATTATGCCAATCATATTCTTTATAGCTATCCGGTTAGGGATAACGTTTGAATATGTCAAACGTAATGTTCATCATGTGGAAGATTGTAATAACCTCAGGTCTAGAGATTCCAGTGATATAACTATATGAGACTTAATTATGACATTGTGACCATGACATAAATCTCATAGGGGTCAGTCCAGTATTTGTTCTCCAACAAATACCCATAAGTCTAATTGTATCCCATACACCATAATCATCATATGATTATCTATTAAACTTATACTAATAATTAATCATAATTATCAGGGACGGGGATTATTATAATAAACATGCAAAAGACATAATAATCAAACATTTAATATCCTTATAAATAATAACATTTGTTTTACAAACAACATGCCTAGGGAATAACACCAACAACTGACACACCCCAGAAGCGCGCGCATCCCACCTAGGCGGCGGAAGGCGCGCGCGTCTGGCCTCAAGAGGCGGAGGCGCGCGACTCTGAAAAGCAATTTTTGACAGAATTGACTAGAAAGTTAGAACTGTTATTCAGTTTAGTCCTGGGACTTAACGGAGTCCGTCTGGAACTTAACTAAAGTAACAGAAACTAACAGAAAACACTTAAAGGAGGGAGAAACACAAAATCAAGTGTGCAATTGGGGTGAGCGGTCCAAGGCGAGGTGTCTACAGAGCCCCTCGGCGGCATGGATTGTGAATCAAACATGCTGACGAAAGACAGACATCCGCCTAGGACATCACCAAGAAAAAGAAAAGACTCGATAAAAGCAGGAATTTGAAATTGCAGGGGATAGAGGTGCGCTCCCTGTGTGAGCGGTTTTGAGAGATAAAGGTGCGCTCCCTGTGTGAGCGGCTTTGCCAATAGCGGGATCCGTTTGCTGAAAGTGGGATCTGTTTGCTGGAAGCGGGACCTGTTTGCTGATAGCGAGATCCGTTTGCTGGAAGCGAGACTTGTTTACTGATAGCGAGATCTGTTTGCTGGAAGTGGGACCTGTTTGCTGATAGCGAGATCCGTTTGCTGGAAGCGGGACCTGTTTACTGATAGCGAGATCCGTTTGCTGGAAGCGGGACCTGTTTGCTAATAGCGAGATCCGTTTGCTGGAAGCGGGGCCTAGAGGACCGTTTGCTTGAATGCGGGACCCGGAGGACCGTCTACTGAAGTGCGGGACCCAGAGGACTTTTTGCTTTGAATGGATGTAGATTTTGCTCGATGAGGAAGCAGTGATTCTGTGGCTCACCCGGACTAAGTTGTTGTTGTGAGTCGTACTTTGATGTTGATTGTTTGACTTTGACTTTCGATGGGGTGTGGGCACAGTTGACTGTGGAGTGCTTTGTGCTGGGGATGAATTGTAAAAACTGATTTTTTGAGAAAATAAAAGGCACCCTACTTTGAGTGGGAGTTTTTATCTTATTTCAGTTTTTAGACATGCCTTAAGGGCGGACCAAATTAATGTGTGACCAGCTGAGTGTTTGTTACCATTAAGCTCCTTCTCATTGCTGGGATCCTGAACTTGTAGTTGGTTGTGAGCTTTTGAAGTGCGTGGGTTGCTTTCTGAACTTTGACAGGGGCCATTTCTGGAGCATTTTTTACCTGGGACGCAGGCGTTTCCTCTCTTGGCGACGTGACGCGCGTGCCTTGTAGACCGGTGTTGGGAGGCGCGCGCCTCTGGGAGGCGAAATTCAGGGCCTGATATTTGCTGACCAAAAGATCCCCCAACAGCTATAATATCAGCTTCTGGTCGGTAATTCGATTCCAACAGCTTTCTTATGCCATTCTTGAACACCATTTTATTGCCCAATTTTGCTTATAACCTTCTTTCCCATGGCCTCTAACCTTTTTAGTCTTGGTGCCGAGGTTGTCAAGAGTTACGAGAAGGATTTATCGACATTCGTTTATTCTTTCAAGACCCATCCCAAAAACGCTTTCATCAAAGATTTCGGATTTCGAATTCTTTTTACTTTGCGAATATTGAAGCCGGATTGGGACTTGTTGAAGGCTGCTGCAGCCTTCTGGGATTGTGATAGCCATGCATTCAACTTTTCGGCTTATGAAATGGTGCCGACTGTCGATGATTTTGGGGCCGTTTTGGGTATGCCTTTGGCCGGTCGGATTGCCGTCCCTAAGTATCACCGTGGTGCTGTTGATTGTTGGGTTGACCTTCTGAATCTCCCTGTTGGAGAGGTGAAGAAGATGATGCACGGGACCGTTGTTGACATAACTGAGCTTCCGATGTTTTTCAGTTTGCATTCGGAAGATGTCGCGGTTCAGTCCTTTAAGAGAAATGCCATGGCTGTCTGCCTTTTCAGCGAGGTTTTGTTTGTCACTCCTCTGGGTACTGCGGATGCACAGTTGGCTGAAATCGTATTGCAGGCGAAAGGACAACGACTCAGCATAATTTCGCTCATTGTAGGAGAGACCTTGCATGGTTTGGATGAATTGCACCGTATAGGCAAGATGCGACGAGGAAGCCCCTTGCTTTTGACCATATGGCTTCGGGACCATTTCAGGCTTTATGCGTCAGATGGCGACCTTTCTCCTTTTGCTATTCATAGGCGATGGTTGCTGATAAGAGATTTGACTGAAGAGGGTTGGAGGAGATTTTTTGCTTCTCGTCTTACAGCTGACGTTGAGTGGTGCCCTTGGGGTCTTCGCCCTTTTGTGGAGTGGACCTCTGGTTTTTAGTATGTGGTTTTACCCGGGTTGAGAGATTCTTCGTTTTACCAACCAGAACGGGTTCTGAGGCAATTCGGCCGTCAACAGATAATTCTTTTTCCGAGGAACAGGAGGCTTTGTCCAGTTTCTTATATGGGTTCGGACTTCTCGAAGGAGCTTCAGTTGGCTTGGGGAGATGATCGTAACCGTTGGGCTTCCGCTCCTTTGCATCGGGGTAGTATTTTTATTCTTGAGAGTTACTTGGATAACTTGCTTGGTACCGTCTACCGCGGCAGTACTTGGGTAGATGCTCTTCGGGATAAGTTGGTAGGGAAGGACTTTGAGCCTAGCAGTGCTTTGAGGTACAAGGAAGCTGCTGCTGATGTGAACAACATTCTAACTGACCCTTTCGGTACCCCTTTGGATGACTTTTATGCTCGGAGGTGCTCTGTTGCGCAGAAGGTATCGGTCCGCATCAGTGTTCCTAGGCCTCCCAAGAAGAGTAGGATTGATGGTCGTTCGGGTGGTCCTTCGAAGGCCAAGAGAAAATTAGATTTTTCCTAGTATCCCCAAGAGATTGGAATTAAAGTAGACCACTTGTTAGGATTTTAATGTTTTATGTCTTTTATTAGCTCAGCAAAATCCGTTGTAATGATAAAAAATAATTCAAGAAATGAATAAAAATTGCATCTCGTTAATTTGAAATGATTTGCGTATTTGTTTATATTTTAGACCGCACCCGAAGGTTGCCTACGTTCCTCCAGTGTAGAGGCTCAGGTCTCCGTAGTTCAAACAAACGAATACCATTTTTTTTATGCACCCTGTTTTTTTGCCTAGACCGCCCTTTCGGGTTTTCAATCTAGCGGCCTTCTTTTTTGCACGTGCTCTAATTTTTGCCTAGGCCGCCCTTGCGGGTTTTCAACCTAGCGAGCTTTTTTTTTTTTTTGATGGTCTTCGTTTATTAGACGTAAAATATCTTCAACTTGTCGAGGTTGACTTCCTTTGGCAGCTGATCTCCGTCTAAATCCACGAGTCGGAATGCACCGCTGCTTAGTATCTTTTTGACTACATACGGACCGATCCATCGGGGTCCCCATTTTCCAAGGGGGTTCATGGAATTAGGAGGGTGTTGTCTTAGGACCAAATCTCCCACACTGATGTTTCGGGGCTTCACCTTTTTGTTGAAAGCCCTAGCCATTCTTTGTTGATAGGCCCTCGTACGTTTGATTGCCCTTAGCCTTTTCTCGTCGAGTAGGGCTAGCTGTTCATATCGAATTTGCATCCAATCGACTTCATTGACTTGGTTCTCGAGGAGGACCCGTAGGGATGGGACTTCGAGCTCTATTAGGAGTACAGCTTCGTAACCATATACCAGTGCATAAGGAGTTTCTCCAGTCGCTGTTCGTATTGACGTGCGGTAGCCCCATAATGCTAGAGGTAGCTTTTCGGGCCAATCCCTTCCGGTGGAGGCCATTTTCTTCACAATGGTCTCGATTGTCTTATTAGCTGCCTCGACCGCGCCGTTTTCTTGAGGGCGGTATGGAGATGACTTGTGCTTAGTAATCTTGTATTCTACCAGGAGCGCGTCCATCTCTTTCTCAAAGTAAGAACCGTTGTCTGAGATGATTTCATGAGGAACGCCGTACCGGCACATGATGTGGGTTTTTACGAATTCGGCCACTTTCTTGGCGTTAAGAACTCGGTAAGCCTGTGCTTCCACCCATTTTGTAAAATAGTCCACGGCTACTAGGACAAAAGATTGTCCGTTTCTTCCAGTAGGGTGAACTTTGCCGATGATGTCTATTCCCCAATAAGAGAAAGGCCAAGGCGTGGTCATATTGTAAAGCTGTGAGGGTGGAGCGTGCTGTAGATTGGCATGGAATTGGCATTTGGCGCACCTCTTGACTTTCTCGATGCAGTCCCTTTCCATGGTACTCCAATAATAACCCATGCGGAGTATCTTCTTGTTCAACATAAACCCGTTCATGTGGGGCCCACATTCACCTTCGTGGATCTCATGCATTATTTCATAAGCTTCGGTCTCATTTGCGCATAAGAGATTGATCCCTTCGTGGTGCCATTTGTAGACTCGGTCCCCAATCAGTACATATCGGGAGGCTAGTCTTTGCAATGCCATTTGGGACTTCTTATTGCTATTCTCGGGATAATACCATCCTTGAGGAAATTCATGATATCCGCATACCACGGGGAGTTTGCTTGGACCTCGTTGATCTCGATACTCATGCAGTATGCCAGACTGTTCCTTCAGGAAATTTTGAAGGGCTTCACCATTTTACCCTCAGGTATTTCGACCAGTGAAGCGATGGTGGCTAGTGCATCAGCAAAACGGTTTTTGTCCCTTGGCAGGTAGTTGAAGCTGATTTCTTGAAACTGTTCAACCAACTCCTCAAGATGTTGACCATACCATTGCAGAGTCGAGTCTTGAATCTTCCACTTTCCAGATGTCTGATTGATGATGAGCAAGGAATCACCAAATACCTCTAAACTTGTGACATTTCTCTCGAGGGCTGCTTCGAGCCCCACTATGCATGCTTCGTACTCAGCGATGTTGTTGGTGGCTTCAAATTTGAGGCGGATAGCGATTGGAGTATACATGTCCTTTGGATCAACAAGTAACATCCCTAGGCCATATCCATGCTTATTGGCTGCGCCATCGAAAAAAAGTTTCCACTTATTTTCTTCTGTTGTAGCGCAAATTAAATGCTCGTCGGGGAACTGTACATCTTCCCCCTTCACTTCGTCACATGGAAATTCAGCAAGCTGATCACTGAACACTTTCCCCCTGATGGATTTGAGTGTGACGTAAGTGATATCGTAGCCGGCGAGCATGAAATACCATTTGGCTATTCTTGTTGACATGAAAGGCTTCTTGAAGATGTAGCGGAGCGGGTCCACTTTTGCTACCAACTTGATTGGGAAGGCCTCCATGTAATGCTTGAGCTTTCGAGTAACCCAAACCAATGCAGCACAAGACTTCTCTAAGACAGAGTAGTTCTTTTCAGCTCCTTGAAACCGGCGGCTGACAAAGTAGATAGGATTCTCTTTTGTGGAGTCTCGCTGTTCTTGTGCTAGCATAGCCCCTAGGGCTTCATCATTGACAGTGAGATAGAGCAAGAGAGGCTTCTCCTTGTGCGGTGGAACCAAAACTGGAGGGCGTGTCAAGTAATGCTTCACTTGGTCGAAGTCTTCTTGGCAAGCATCGGTCCATTCTAGAGCCACATTCTTTTTTAGTAGCTTGAAGATCGGCTCACACATGGAAGTGAGTTGGTGCACAAATCGACTGATGTATTGAAGTCTGCCCATGAAACCTTTGATTTCCTTCTGCGTCTTTGGAGGAGGCATGTCAATGATTGCCTTGATCTTGGAGGTATCGGCTTCAATTCCCCTCTCAGCGACCATGTAACCGAGAACCTTTCCTCTGACGACCCCAAAAGTGCACTTTCTGGGATTGAGTCTCATGTTGTGTTGTCGAAGTCTTTCAAAGAATTTGCGAAGATCGATCAAATGTTGACCGTTGGTTCCCTTTGAATGGATGATCATGTCGTCTACATAGACCTCGATCTCTTTATGAACCATGTCATGGAATAGATCCGTAACAACCCTTTGGTAGGTAGCCCCAGCGTTCCTTAACCCGAACGACATGACTGTGTAACAAAAAGTGCCCCACGGTGCTGTGAAACCTGTCTTGTGTTGTTCCTCTTTGGACATGAGAATCTGATTGTTACCGGCAAAACCGTCCACAAATGAGCGGACTTCATAGTTGGCAGTCGAATCGACGAGCATGTCAATGTTAGGTAGTGGAAAATCATCTTTCGAGGAAGCTTTGTTCAAATCCCGGAAGTCCACACAAACTCGAACCTTGCCGTTTGCCTTTCTGACTGTCACAATGTTGGCTAGCTAAGTCGGATACTCAATGACTTTGATGAAACCCACACTGAGGAGCTTTTCAATCTCTTCTTTGACTTTTAGAGACCATTCTGGCTTGATCTTTCTGAGCTTCTGCTTTACTGGCTTGGCGTCCTCTCTGATCGGAATTCTGTGCTCCGCGACCTTTCTGTCCAAACCCGGCATGTCTTTGTACGACCATGCGAATACATCCACAAACTCTTTGAGTAGTGCAGTCAATCTGTCTTTGTCTTCCCCCTTGAAGAAGCTGCCAATCTTCGTTCGGCTCTTCGTCGGTACCCAGATTAACAACATGCAATTCCTCATCAGCCCCTGGACCATTTTTCACCACGACAACAAACCTGTTGAGCTAGTTCATTTAGGTATGTTATGTTTTTTTGGTCTATTTCATCATAATTTGAATCGTTATTAGCTTGTTCATTAAGTTCGTTATTAGTTAATTCATCATTTATGATGTTTGCAATCTCGGGGTACTCAGAAATATCGAATTTTTCATTAGCAAAGAAAGGAAACACACGCTCGGCTATTGCCTCCATATCCTCTTGAGTGAGGGTATTAGAAACACTCTCGGACTCGAAAGTAAGTGTGAGCCGCTCTTCCTTTGTTGCTGTACAGGGTATGCAACCCATTTCTCGGATCAAGAAATCCTCGGATACTATGGCCCCTTCGTTGAATACCAGTTGTTGATTGGCTCGGAGCTTGGCGGGATCTCACTGATTGTTTCCTTTCTGACGATGGTGTCGTAGATGGCGTTGACTTGACAATCATCCATGATGGCAAATTCTTCGAACATGGAGGCTAGATCGGATAGTTCTTCCCCCACGGTAATCTCTACCTCGGACTCTATAGTCACTTTCTTGCCCCACCACTCTCAGGGTGACATTGGAGTAGGCTCCCTTTCTTGTGTCGGAATTTCACAATCAGTGAAGATCTCGAGACCGGGCTTTCTGACGCCCTTATTGTTAACCCATGGTTCGGGAAAGATCATGTACGGAACATCTTCCCCTTGGCGAACAAAATAACCGTTTAGTGTGTTACTGTAAGGCCTCAAGTTAGGGATTTCATATTGTCGACCTTCTTTACGAGCTCCGTTTTTTTTTACTCTTGACTGCTTGCTCGTATTTCAAGTCATCTTTGGTAGGCTCGTATCCCAGGTCAAACTTGTTCTTGACAAAAGGAACTTCTATGGGGTGCAATATCCCTTGTTGATGCTTCCCTAGGCCTAGACCGGGAAAGTGATTCATGTTCCTCATCATGCAGAGGATTTTAGGATTGCCGAGGGTCCATTGTCTGTTTCCCCCTTCTTTGTCGATTGTGTTGACGCTGGAGAGAGTGGAATCTTCTATCCCCTGTTGAACTTGGTGAACGGGTTGTCCCCCATTTCTGTGGATGGTGACATTCTTGGCCATGACGGTGACTATCTCGTCCCCATTTCTGATCTTAACACATTGATGGAGAGTGGAAGGGACCGCATTGGAACTGTGGATCCATGGTCGGCCCAAAAGCAAGTTGAATGAAGCAGGGACATCAAGTACTTGGAATGGGATGGACATGATCATGCTTCCAAATTCGATATCAACTTCTAGCATTCCCATGACTGTACGGGCAGTGCTATCGTACCCTCTAATGACTTGGGCGGAGGGTTGTAAATCGGAGCTTTTGAGCCCCAGTATGCCCATGACTCGGCTAGGCATTAAGTTGAGTGCAGAACCACCGTCTACTAGAACTCTTGAGATGGGTCTCCCCCTTGCCCTTACTTTGAGGTAGATGGCTTCATTGTGTTTGGATCCAAATGGCGGGAGGTCCATGTCGGCAAAAGTGATGACATTGCCGAAGTGAATGTGACCTATCATTGCTGTGAGGTCCTCGGGAGTCGTGTCGGGAGAGACTGATGTGTCATCCAAGTTCTTGATGACGAGGTCTCGGTGTTTCTTTGATGATGCAATAAGGTCCCAAATGGATATGTTGGCTTGCGTCTTCTTGAGTTGTGTTAACAAAGGATCTTCGGGTACATCGCGTGCTTGCGATCTTTGAGAGGAGGTGTTGGTCGCTGCGGTATTGGGAGGGATTGTGCTCGTTGTTACTCGGCCACTGCGAGTGAGCACGTTCACGGTCCCGTGTAGCTTCTTCTTCCTATTCTCTAAGACTTCCCTCATAATCTCATCATAAGTCACAACATAATAAGAATTATCAAGTTTATTCATATCATCGGAGCCCTCATTCACAATTGGGATCGAATGAGTGGTTCCTTCAAACTCTCCTACCTCTATTACATTGACACCACCCTCATTAGGGATTATGAATTCCTTCTTGTCTATGAGGTCTTGGATGGTGTTTCGGATGGAGAAGCAATCCTCGGTGAAGTGGCCGGTGCATTGATGGTAGTCACACCATTTGTGGTGGGCATGATTGGGACGGAGCGGTTGTGGTTGCTTGTACCCTTAAAGAGGAGTGATTTGTCCCTTGGTCTTTAGATCTTCATAGGCCTCGGTGATCGTTATGCCATTGAGAGGAGTGTAGACGTGGTCATTTTGGAACCGCTTGCCTTGTGGTGGAGGGACCTTCTTGTAATTCCCCTTGTCGGTAGTAACGGCATTGACAGAAGCCTCTTTATTTGAATTAGAGGCGGCCTTGTAACGATAGGTAAGAGTGTCCTTCTTAATTTCCTTGAGCAGGTCATCCATGCGTACCCCCGCCTCATACATTTTGGAGAAGTCGGAGTAGCAAGCCCCAATTAGGTCGGTGTGGAGATCAATCTTGAGACACTTGAGAAAGATGTCCATTTGCTCTTTTGTGTTTGGCCTCTCAACAATTTCAGAGAGCTTGTCATTCCATATCCTTGTGAAGTCAATGAACGACTCGTTGTCTCTTTGGGTGGTGTTCTCGAGCTCTTTCCTTGTGGGCCGGTGAGTGGTGTTGCCTTGATATTGATTTTTGAAGGCAAGCATAGCGGCATCCCAATCAAGACGGACAGGTGGACGGGAGAGTTGCATACCAATCCTTTGCCGCCCCCTCGAGGGTGAGAGGAAAGCATTGAGCCATAACTTTTGGGGAGACCTTCTTCGGAACCATAGCCCAAATGTAAGTCTCGATGTGAGCTATCGGGCATGAGTTTCCCTTAAACTTGATTATGTCGGGCATCTTGAATTTGTCGGGGAGAGCGGCCATTGTGCTCATGAGGATGGATGACTGATAAAGGCTTGTGTTGGAGCCTTTTCCCATGTTGAGGCCGTCAAATTTCTGATCAATGTAGGCCATGATGGAATCGACCATTTTAGGATCGTTATTATCGGTGCTTGGTTCCCCCACTTTTTTGGTACGGGCACTGACATATGGGCTTTCAAACAAACCCTCGGTCCACTCAGATTCCTCATTGTCATTAACCCCCCTTGTTCTTGGAGAGTTTGAGGAGCTTGGCTTTCAATTGGTCAACCTCGGCCTCGTGGGCCTCCCTTTGACTGTCGACATGAGCTTGCCACAAGGATTCTTTGGTTTGAGCCTCGTTGTGGAGAGTGGTGACTTGTTGTTGAAGAGTTTGGACCATGGCAGAGAGTTGCTCGAGAGTCATGGCGTTGTTGGTGCTAGAGTCGCCGGCCATTGATGATGCAGAAGCTGTAGGAGTGATTGGTTCACGAACAAGCCGGTTGGATGAATTCCTGTAGATGCGGAGAGTACCAATCGGACCTATAATTGGAGAAGTAGCCCTTGTCAGTCTCGGTTCACACTTTCGGTCCATGAAGAGGTTGAGAACACATAGTTGGGCACACGACTCGAACCACATAAGAAAAAGACTCTTTTTTTATTATTTTATAAGTCGGAGGGAATGGGTCCCTTTTGGGGTTTCTAAGAAGATAATGGAATGGTCACACTAGTATATAGACCATCTCGCGGTCCCATATACTCATCGGATTCCATCACGTTTGTGAATCCTACATGTGTTGGGATTAAACTAAATTAACGTAGTAAAGCATACATGCGGGGACGGATTTTTTATTTTCGTCCAAAATAACCACTTTTGGGGACGGATTTTTATTGCGTCCATTTCAACAAGTTGGCATGTATGATTTGAAAACATTAGTTTAGGGAAATCTCGGTACATGGAAACCGACTTGGTCACGGAGTGTTAGACCCTAACTACATGAACTACGCCACGGGCTGAGGTTTACCGCTTCGAAAGAGTCAAGGTCGAGTGGAGCTTGAAACTTTCTAGGACGCGACTCGATAGTGAGAAATTATAGGAGTAATGTGCATGTAGTGTGAGGTCTATCACGTGACAATTTTTTTTTTATTTATTTTTTTTAAAAGAAAAGATAAAAAAAACACATAAGCACGTAAATTACAACTCCCGAATCACCCGTGTGACCGGTAAATAAACACAAAGTTAAACAGTCCAAGGGTTCAATTCTGTTCTGATGCAGGCAACTGTGCCCACACCCCACTGTTCTGTTCAGTCACTGAAACCTGTTCTTGCCCTGGAAATTGGCCCAGAAGCGCGCGCCTCGGGCTGGTGTTGTGGGAAGCGCGAGCCTGGCGCATTGTATCTGGGAGGCGCCCGCTTCTTGGCTAACCTGTCAGATTATCAGAAACTTAGGGACTCAGGGGATTGCCCTGGTCCTGATTGTGTGATGAAACCCCTACAATGTTTGTTAGCACGAAATAATAGGAAGAATAGGAAGAACACATGGAAGGCGGGCGATTCTGGAATTTGACGCGGGACGCGCGCGCTTTGGACAATGAGGTCCGAGGCGCGCGCTTCCCATATCAATTTCCAGAATGCCCAGAAAAGTGAATTATGAATAGAAACACAAGTTTAACCCTTAAGCAATCCCCCAGCGGAGTCGCCACTGTAGATACCCCAGGGGCGGAGACCGCGGCTTTAGGTTAGAGCGCGCGAGCTCGTCCTAGGATGTCTAATTGTGTTTTAGAGTCGCCACCCACGTTTTTGAGGAACGTAAGAAAACCTAATGTTTATGAGCCTATGTTTGATTTACGAAAACAGAGATTCTTTGGGGTTTTAAAATATTGGGAGATGACTCCTAGGCTAATTCAATGTAATGAAAGGACCATTGGTGTCATGTCCCAAGTGGTTTTGGGTGATTGCACATTTGATGAAAAAGAAGAAGAAGAAGAAGAAGAAGAAGAAGAAGAAGAAGAAGAAGAAGAAGAATAAAGTTTAAGACATTTACCTATAGTATCCTTCAAAGAGAACCTCTTGAAAAGCCTTGAAGAAGAGGTTGAATACTTGGAGAGAACACTTCTTAAGGTCCAAAGTTTTTTAGTTGAAAAAGGTCTAAAAGAAGTCCCAAGGAAAAGTCAAGAAAAGAAGTGAGGAAAAAGGTCCCTTCCAATGATGGATTGGAGGGGTTTTAATAGTTGAAAGAAGGGGGTTTTTGGAGCCAAACAGAGTCTCCAAGAAATCTTTCCCAGGCAAAATCATGTATAATGAGCAAGGGAGAGATTCTTGGCAGAATCTGTAACTGACACACCCCAGAAGCGCGCGCATCCCACCTAGGTGGCGGAAGGCGCGCTCGTCTGGCCTTAAGAGGCGGAGGCGCGCGACTCTGAAAAGCAATTTTTGATAGAATGGACTAGAAAGTTAGAACTGTTATTCAGTTTAGTCCCGGGACTTAACTGAGTCCGTCTGGAACTTAACCAAAGTAACAAAAACTAACAGAAAACACTTAAAGGAGGGAGAAACACAAAATCAAGTGTGCAATCGGGGTGAGTGGTCCAAAGCGGGGTGTCTACAGTGTGCAGTGTGACACGGACTAGTGGTAGTGTGCCATTTGATTACGTATTTTTTAGGAATGATATGCAATGCACGAGAGAAGTCTTCTAGCATAACAATTCATAATAACAGAGTTTAAGCATGAAACGAACATGATAGAGTAGATCTAGAACATCGAAACGTACTATGAACACATAAACCTGCAGGAAATTGTTAGAAGCAATTTTGCAGGAAAGAGGTGCACGGGGCAGTTAGAACACACACAAAATCATGAAGTCAATGAAAGTTAGACCCTCTTAAGTTTTGAAAAAAAGGTTTTTTCGAAAACAACTCCCCAGCAGAGTCGCCACTGTGAATACGTGAGATGAAAATCGAGAGTCGCCACATTGTTTTATTTGTTGTTAAAACATTGAGAAAACCATTTATGAGAATAATAGGGTTCGGGGGTCAAATTACAATAAGAGAAGAATATTCATGTTATCACTCCTATTGCCCCGACGAATCGGTCTTTCTATCATGATCAACGTGTGTGTGTGTGTGTGTTAGTGATTGAGACCAGATCCGAAGATTGCCTACATACTTCTCATCATGAGAAGCTCAGGTTGGTGTAGTTCATTGATGAATTAGAATGGGGAGAGATGAAAACGGGATCATGCATATAGAGGAGGAAGATTAGGGTTAGAAATAGTTCCTAGAACGTGTTAGGGTTTGATGAAACCCTAGGATCATCATCGGCTATGGCATGTGCATATAAATAGGGATTACAATCCTAGATCTAGCATATTATGTATGTATAAGACTTAGATCTAGCATAATAATAAGAACATCTTGAATACATATGAATGAACATATAAACATGAAGATCGCTACCCTAAACATGGCATATATTATGAATCTAAACTAAGAACATGAAGAACGCATGAAGAACATATGAATATGGATGCATAAACATAATGAGAACATGCATAAAATAGATCTAGCCTAAGAACATAATAAGAAAAGTAACTTACCTTGATCGGCAAGAACTATGATTGAAGCTTCTTGAAGATTCGAAAAGGCTTCGAGGGTGCCAGAAAGGCTTAAACTAAGAGTTTTCCCATCAGTTTTGACTGTGGAACTCCTAGAATGAAATTGGTTATCGATTTCTGGGGCTGGAGGCACCTATTTATAGGGAATAGGGTTTGGAAGGAGTGGCCGCCCGGCCTGGGGAAGAAGTGGCCGCGTGGCCACTCTTGCCGGATCGCGTTGTTATCTAGATCTCAGTGAAATCTTATCACTTTGTTCTCGGGATCAGGTCATTATCCTGATAGAATTCGACTTATAACTAATTTCGTCAATCTAGAACTCCGGGAAGCTATCGGATAAGTCCCTGTCAGGTTATAATTGCCTAAAAGGTCCTCGGAGGCTCTTAAACGTCTAAGAATTCCTCTAACTTCAGATCGGGTACTAACATGTGCCTAAAAATAAAAACTTTAGGGCGGGTCTCATACGAGACACCTATGTCTCGTACGAGACATTCAATCAGACAGCAGAATCAAACAGATTTTCTTTTTCTTGAACAAGAACTACGATGACTTGAGCTCCTTATTTAATTGATATAAAAGGAGAACGTAGGCAACCTTTTGGTCCGGTCTATTCCATAAATAAAATCAGAATCTTATCCTTTTGTTAATTGAATGCATTTCAAGAAAGTAATAAGAAAATTTCCAACATGAATACCAACTTGCAAAAGAAAATAAATAAAATACTAAAAATCTAAACATTGATCTATTTATTGCAATCTCTCGATACTCCTAAGGATCTATTCCTTCCTTAACTTAGTAGGGGCTTGACCACGATCCGCCTTGTCATCCCTCTTCCTCTTGAACCAAGGTATCTCGTAACCAGGATGAACGTCAAGTCGACTGAACACTGAGGAAGTCAATCTCGCAAACACATGAGGCCTGTCTAGAGCTTGAAATTTACCGGGAAGGCCGTCCGCCCTCTTCTCATAAAAATCGCCATCCAAGAAATCTTGAGTAGCATCTACGCTGATATTAGAAGGATCCTCCTTAGCTTCCTTCTTCCTCAGATTCAAGCTAGGCTCGAATTGGTCCCCCAACAAGGACGGCGAACGTCATGAATACCCTCAGCATTGGGACGGAGTTCTGTGAGAAACCAATCCATGTATTTATCCGATAAATAAATACTCTCTCCCTTATGACGAAGATTGGTCCAACGATCCATAGTGGTGCCTTACCCCCAATCACAAGCCAAGCTCGTAGCAAACTCTGAGTCCATGAAAGAGATATCCCGGGCATGTCCCCCTAGCAAAAATGTGTCATGCTGCTGACCGAACTGCCGCTTTACCCTTCTAACAAAATAGAAGGAAGAATCTCTCAAACCTGGAAGGACGACCCTGTCGTATCCAAGGGTATTCGCAACAAACCTCTTCACCTTCCAAGAGAGTGGACACAAAGAAATGTCACTAGTCTCTGCTTTCGCAAAAAGATGAGCCCACTCCTCGATGCTCAAACCCTTTACCAGAAATCTCCGCCTATGAAAAGTTTAAGGGGAATGCTCGGTAGGAGAAATCAACAGTTTAAAATGTTCTCTAAACCAAATAGTCAGAACATTGGACTTCCCCGAGTCATAGAGCCGGTTCGGTGTAAATCATCAAGACCATGAAGGGTCTCTCCCAAGATAAGGGGAACGACGTTGAAGGCCCGTCCTCTAGCTTGCAGAACAACGTCCACGAGCTCTGTGTTCGCCATGCCACACTTGCTCATGAAAAGTACATTCCGGAATAAGCACAATGCCAAGAGGCAACATTGGGAATCCACACCATGACCGTGAGTCACCCGACCCTTAAATATCCTAAGCAAAGCGTGGAGATCAACATAGCGGTTGTGAATATAAACTTGTACCTTGTGAAGGCCTATGCTCAATAAATCCCTAAGAGACTCCGCCGGTACCTTGTCACAAGTAGGAACCGCAATCACCCCGGTCAATGGTATATCCAAGATAGCCGCCATCTCCTCTACAGTAGGGACCATCTCATTAAGTGAAAAATTGAAGAGATGGGTCGAGGGATCCCAAAAACGTGCTACCCCCTTCAAAAGGTCCCAATCCGGTTTTAAGTTCTTCAAGGTGAAAAGAATTTTAAAGCCAAACATCTCTATGAACCTCTCTTGACGGACCCTGTCAAACGAACGAAAGAACGTTGCTAAATCCTCCTTGTAACGTTCCACCAATCCCGAGTCTAGAGAGAATTCATCAACGATCACCGATGAAGGGACGGACTTGCTCGGGGCCATTGGGAGAAAAAGGTTGAGAATTTTACTCCAAAAGAAAAGTTCCCAGAACTGATTGAAGGCTGCATGGTATTATAGTATGGACTAGAGATGCTTATATACAAGTTTGGACACCAAATCCGCGAGGAAAAAGGAGAAACAGTCACAGATCCAGAGGATGACTCATACGAGACATTGATGTCTCGTACGAGGCATCTCCCAGTTCAGATAACAGAAGCTCTGCTCAGATTCAGATTACCCGACAAGTTAAAACATGTCTGAATCACCTCAGAAACTCACCCGAAACAGTTCGTACATCACATATAAATGACCAAACACGAATCCATGTCATAAAAAGAACCCCTCTGTTGACCAACCGGAAGTGAATCAATTCATTTACACAGTCAAAAATAAAAACTAAAATTAACAAAAGTATGTGTGTTAGAGTTAGGACTTAATTGTTGCACAGGTACAACCCAAAAGAAAAGAAAAATTGTCTTCGCCTACGCCGAGGCAATAAAGTACATCAAATAGAAGAGGGGACAAGGGGATCCCATCTACTCCAGCATCAAAAGGAAGAGGACATCGCCACTGCCACGTGATCACTCGTCAGTCCGAGGTCTTTTCCCGCAAGAAATGAAATTTTCAAAATCATCGGATTAATGATAAACAAAGGTATGAAATGGTAGAATGACAGAAACGACAAGAGAAAGGTCATAAGTCATACCATGGTCGCATCGGCAGGAGGTACGAGTCCCTCAGGCATATCGTACTGCGCGGGAAGATCCTCGATGCTCTCTATACCCTCAGCCATGCTGTAGGAGAATGAAGCTGGTCCGAGCTGTGGACAGAAAGGAATATGCACAAATCCCTGGGCCTGAGCCTGGTCACCCTCCAGAATCAATCGAGGCATGAGATGAGTCAGAAAATCAGCATAGTCAGCCTCGAGATACATATGGTCGAAGGCAACCTGGCCGATAATGAAGTCTTCTCTCTCCGCGTCCTCAAGGGCATAAGAATTAAGCATATGAGCCGGTAAGTCCAGAGGTACGATGAGATCTAACCTACCACCATTATGCTAGCGTGAGACTCGCTCTTCCAAATAGAAGCATCCCCCACCGAGGCCAATCATCAATGACCTTAGAGCTGCCTGCCAGTAGGCATTATCGATACCCAAGCTCCTCCAAGGAAAAAGGGCAGTAGCAATATCGGGAACGACGGTCTACTCATCAAGAAACCGCCTTATCGCTCTATGGGTAGGTCCGCCCCCTCAGCATGCTCACCGCTGGTATCTCTGTTACCCCAGTACCACCTCAATGTATCCGGAAACATGATGGTGTTATCATGGAGATCAAAATTAAAGAGACCAAACATGGCGTGCCCCAAGCCTGCAAATAGGAGAAACACCGAAAATGTCAAGATACAATGGCTAAAATAAAAATGCTCTTAAGATAAAAGTAAACTGGGGCTGAAACGAAAAGAGGAGTACTGCAGAGAATGAGTATTATACCTCCCAAGCATGGCTATATCCGCCTAAGCCAGCGTTCGCCCGATCTCGTGAACTCTAATCCATGGCCATATAGCAGTGGGCCAAGCCAGCTAAACCCCAACTGGCATCAGTAATATGCTGCACATCCCTCAGGCAGCTCAGCAGAGTAAACAAGGCAGTCGACGAATGGTTAGCAAACAGCGTCTCAGAAAAGGTCCCACACAGAAAGCCGCGAACAGCCACAATACGGGTGTCAGCAGATCCCATCTCACTCTCTTCCTCACCCTACTCCCTCCCTCCCAGCATACTCTCTCTCTCCATGAAAAGGGTAAGTTTTTCCTCTCTCTTCTCTCTTCATTTTCATCCTCTTCCTCTCATCTTTTCTTAGTGCTCATTTTATGAAATGTGTTTAGATCGTCGATAGGATCGCGTAGAACCAAAAATATTTGAATTCCGTCACCTTTGAGAAAATCCGAGTAAGTTTACTTTCCCCCATTTTATGTTAAAATGCTCATTCTATGTTCATATAATGATTTAGATGATATTCATTGATCCTTGGTTGAGTTTTGAAGTGTTCGATTGATTACTTATTTTGTGATATTTGATAAAGAGTTCATATTTGATTTATGGGATTTAATCTTGGCTTGGGTTGATAGATGATGTTGTTTTGGTCCCTCTTAAGTTTAAATGTCATTTGGGTACCTTGTTGATCTTGTGGGAAGTATTGATTGTTGGTTGATTTGAGAAATGGTGAGAAACTTTGGTAAACCCAACTGAAATCCCTCCCAGCCCATCGACCGAGCGCCCGCCCGCGCTGAGCCAGGCGCCCGCCTGCATGGCCATTTCCTGCGGCCAAACCCACTGGGCAAATAAGCGCCCGCCTGCCCAGCCCGCCTGTTCTGGAATTTTGTCTTTATCTTGTTTAAGACTACGTGGCTTCGTAGTTTAGGTTTCATTACTCTAATTAACTTAAGTTAACATCGTGGGACACTCTATTAATTGGAATTGAGTCCTTTGTGAATAAATATGTTATGAAATTTGATTAAGTACCGTTTTGGGAATGTAGACATCTTTGATGTGTTGTTTGGATTGGTTTACCTTTGTGGTGATTTATTTGGAATGGTTCCCTACTTTGGAATCATTAGTTGTTTATCGTGATAGTATTTTATTACTTAGCCTTTACTTTAAAGTCCAGCTGGTATTTGTGTGTGTTTCGGGAGATCCGAAACATTATGATGGCACAAGCCAAGTCCATTATGATGTTGACCATTGTTTTGCCCTATTATTTCCCTCCTCCAGATTGGCCTTGGATGTGAGATGAGCTAGCCCCTTTGTGAGAATTTTAGCTATTGGTTTCGGGCTTTGACTGTGTGTCACTGTCCCCTTATTGTTATTGGTTCCGGTACCGGGGGTTTCCTCTTCAGCTTTCATGCTACTATGAAGATGTTGATTGTTGATTATCGAAGCTGCGCAGCGACCTTTATTTGGTTCCATCAGTTGGGACACCATGGCTAATATCCTTTGTTACTTGTTTATTTCCACTGCTATCTGTTAATTGATAAATGCTATGTGGTAAGTGATATTTATTATTGTTTATTGCTTATTGCATCATAGCATGTCATGTAGTTGCATTAGTGACTTATTGAGATTTATCTCACCCCCTTTCTTTTATCTTTGTTTTTCCTTAACCCCCCCCCCCTCCAGGAGGAAAGGATTAGACTCACTGATCACGAGGAGGACGTCGCGAGGGTTGAGCTTTTGGGGCAAGTTGTTATTGGTGGGTTTACATTACATAAATGTGTAACCTTTTTGGGAATAGTTGTACCAAACTTGACGTCATTAGAATTTGTATATTTTATTATTTTGGGTGTAAGCTTATGGAGCTTACACTAGTTTATTATTTTGGTATAAAAGGAAATTTTTATCTTCATTATTTTAGAGTTTATTGTTTGAGTCGACGTCCAGCTCGCGTACTCCGGGCCCGTGGGGTCAGGGTCGTGACAGTTGGTATCAGAGCTATGGTTTAGCTCTAAGTATAAGTCTAGGTGGACTAGTATGACCTAGGAGGGTAGTTGTGTTCGTAGTGAGTAACGGTTGATGTTTTATGTAGGTAATTGTTCTCAATGTCTAGAAGAAGAACGGGTGAAGGTTCTAGTGGGGCTCAGAATCAGAATGATCTTCGGAAGAGAACCGTGCTATGTTCCAAGGCATGTTTTAGGCGGCCATGAAGGCAATTCATGACCAAGGGCCAAGAGAGGATCATGTGGCTCCTCCACGTTACGGGTTGGAGCAATTTCTGAAATTAAAACCAAGAGAGTTTGACGGTGAGCCAGATGTGAAGAAGGCCGAGTTATGGATCGAGTCAATGGAGAAAATTTATGATGTGTTTGGATGCACGGACGAGGATAGGGTCCAGTTTACGGCTTATAAGCTTGTGGGTGCCGCTGAGCATTGGTGGAAAGGGGTTAAAGCGAGTTGGGATGATACTCACACAGTGTATGCGTGGGGATTGTTTGTGCGGAAATTCAAGGAGCATTTCATTCCGGTAGTAGATCAAAACCGAAAAAAGATCGAGCTTCTAA
Source organism: Campanula takesimana (assembly GCA_026119855.1). Lineage (NCBI taxonomy): Eukaryota > Viridiplantae > Streptophyta > Magnoliopsida > Asterales > Campanulaceae > Campanula > Campanula takesimana. The sequence continues at coordinate 638,628 of JAOWBW010000013.1, forward strand.
ACTTGGAGCAAGGTTTGTTGTCTATAGCTCAGTACTCGGCTAAGTTCACAGAATTAGCCCGGTATTGTGACTATCTTGTGAGGACCGAAGAACAGAAAGCTATGAGATTCATCCGGGGTTTGAAGACTTCTATCAGGACTTAACTTATAGCACAAAGGATTCAAACTTATCAGGATGCGGTGGATCGAGCCTACTTGATCGAACAAGATATAGGGGAGCATAAGAAGAAGGTCGAGGTGACTAACACTAGCAAGCAGAGAGGGCAGAGCAAGCCACAAACCCATTCAGATAACCGAGGTAATTTTGGGGGAAAATCTCAGTTCTGAGGGCAACCAATCCCAAGGAACCCGGGCACTACTTCCGGGAACCAAGGGGACCAACATAGGAGACTTTTTTCCTATTGCCAAAAGGAAGGCCATTCAGAGGACCGGTGTTGGAAGAAACAGGGCAAATGTACCAATTGTGGTCAAATGGGGCATTTTGTAAGGGATTGTACTAGAGGCAGGGGTCAACCGACTGGGGTAGGAGCTGGGGCTCCACAAGGTCAGAAAAGGGACGCTACGGGAAAGCCCAAGGTCCAAGGAAGGGTATTTTCCATGAATCAACAACAAGCTACCGATCATCCTTCTGTTATTGGAGGTATTGTTTCTGTGTCTAATGTGAGCGCTCGTGCGTTAGTAGATCCAAGATCATCTCATTCTTACATTTCTGTGCAATTTGCTTCTTTGCTAAATGCTGCATTTGAGTCTTTACCTTATGTGCTAGAGGTGTCGACCCCTATAGGAGAATGTTTGGTGACCGATAGAGTATTTCGTGCTTGTGATGTGCTTATATGTGGTCGTGTCTTGTGTGCGGACTTGGTAGTCCTTCCAATTCAAGACTTTGATGTTATTTGGGTATGGATTGGTTGAGCAAGTTTCATGCTTCTGTTGATTGTCGTAAGAAAGTTGTTACTTTTTCTATTTCCAATATGCCTAAATTTGTTTTTGAGGCTATGCCTTTGGGTAGGAATATTCGTATCATTTCTTATGTGAAAGCTAGGAGATTGTTGCATCGTGTTGTGAGGGGTACTTGGCTAGTGTGCTTGATACTAGGAAAGAATCCCCTAGTTTGGAGAATGTTCGGGTAGTTAGAGAATTTCCCGATGTTTTCTCTTCTGAATATGATATGCCTCCCGATCGTGAGATAGAGTTTTGTATAGACCTTTTGCCGGGTACGGCTCCGATTTCGAAGGCACCGTATAAGTTGGCTCCCGCAGAATTGAAGGAACTAAAGGTTCAGTTGCAAGAGTTTCTTGATCGAGGGTTTATCCGCCCTAGTGTTTCCCTGTGGGGAGCACTGGTTTTGTTTGTGCGGAAGAAAGACGGTTCTTTGAGATTGTGTATTAATTACCGAAAGTTGAATCAGGTTACAGTGAAGAACAAGTATCCTCTACCTCACATTGATGATTTATTTGATCAGCTTCAAGGGTCCGTGGTGTTTTCTAAACTTGATTTGAGGAGTGGGTACCATCAGTTGAAGATTCGATCAGAGGATATTCCGAAGACTGCCTTTCGCACCCGCTATGGTCATTACGAGTTCCTAGTTATGCCGTTTGGATTGACTAACGTGCCTGCCGTGTTTATGGATTTGATGAACCGGGTTTTCCATCCTTATCTTGACTCATTTGTGGTTGTCTTCATCGACGACATTCTTGTCTACTCTAAATCTCGAGAGGAGCACGAGCAACACTTGAGGACAGTTTTATCCATTCTTGCGAGGGAGCAGTTGTTTGCGAAGTTTAGTAAATGCGAATTTTGGTTTAAGAAGGTTTCATTTAAGGGTCATGTTATTTCTAAAGATGGGATTTCTGTGGATCCTTCAAAGATAGAAGCCATAGTGGATTGGAAGAGACCCGAGACAGTGACTGAGATCAGAAGTTTTCTGGGTTTAGCCAGGTATTACAGAAGGTTTATAGAAGGGTTTTCGAGGATTGCTACTCCGATGAATCAGTTGACCCGGAAGGATGTACCGTTTGTGTGGAGTGAAAAATGTCAAAGTAGCTTTGATGAATTAAAGAAGAGATTAACTACGGCTCCTATTCTTGCGTTACCAAATGGAAATGACGATTTAGTAATTTACAGTGATGCTTCGAAAGAGGGTTTGGGTTGTGTTTTGATGCAGAATGGGAAAGTAATTGCTTATGCTTCGAGGAAGTTGACCCCTAGTGAACAGAATTACCCTACTCATGATATGGAGTTGGCTGCGATAGTCTTTGCGTTGCATAAGTGGAAGCATTACCTATATGGAGCGAAGTTTGAAATTTTTACCGATCACAAGAGTTTGAAGTACCTCTTCTCTCAAAAGGAATTGAACAACCGGCAGCGTAGGTGGATGGAGCTTTTAAAAGATTATGATTGCACCATTTCGTACCATCCGGGCAAAGCAAATGTGGTAGCGGATGCGATCAGTCGGAAGTCTTATGTGGCATCAATGATGATTCGTGAATGGAAAATGCTTGAGAATGTTCGAGATTGGTGTCCTCGCGAATCGAGACGTGGGGTGATTTTGCGAATATTAGGGTATCTCTGACCCTAATTCAACAATTAAAGGATACTCAGAAGGATGACCCAGAGTTGAAGAAGATTATGGGTAATGTTCGGGATAGACAGTATGTGGACTTCCAGCTTGACTCCGAGGGAGTGTTGACTTACCGTAGCAGATTGTGTGTGCCGAATATCGGTGGGATTAAACAGCGAGTTCTTGATGAGGGTCACAAATCCCGGTATACCATTCATCCCGGGAGTACGCAGATGTATCAGGATTTAAAACAGCAATTTTGGTGGATTAACATGAAGAGGGAAATTGCATATTATGTATCGAAATGTTTGACCTGTCAGCAAGTTAAAGCAGAGCATCAGAGACCCGCAGGTCTACTTCAGCCTCTTGAGATACCCGAGTGGAAGTGGGAACACATTACGATGGATTTTGTAACCGGACTACCCAGGACTCAAAGGAGGTTCAATGCAGTTTGGGTGATTGTGGACAGGTTGACTAAATCTTCTCATTACTTACCCATTGACATTTCCTATTCGATGGAGAAACTTGCGAATTTGTATGTTCATGAGGTTATCAGATTGCATGGTGTTCCAGTTAGTATTGTGTCAGACAGAGATCCCATATTTACATCCCAATTTTGGCAAGTGCTACAGAAGGCTTTGGGTACCGATTTGAGGTTTAGCACCGCATTTCATCCTCAGACTGACGGTCAGTCTGAAAGAACCATTCAGATTCTCGAGGATATGTTACGGGCTTGCACAGTTGACTTTCCGGATTCGTGGGATACACATCTACCGCTTGCAGAGTTCGCATACAATAATAGTTATCAGTCGAGTATACAGATGGCGCCGTATGAGGCTTTGTATGGGAGGAAATGTCAGTCACCTATTTGTTGGGACGAGGTTGGGGAAGCAAAACTTTGGGGTCTTGACATGGTTCAGGACTCGGTGGAAAAGGTTAAAGTTATTCGGGACCGATTGAAGACGGACCAGAGTCGACAGAAGAGCTACGCCGATCATCGAAGACGAGATCTTAGTTTTCAGACCGGAGACTTCGTGTTCTTAAAGGTATCTCCGAAAGTGGGCATCCGAAGGTTCGGGAAGAAGGTTAAATTAGCTCCGAGGTTTGTTGGACCGTTTGAGATTTTGGGGAAAGTGGACTTCTAGCATATCGTCTTGCGTTACCATCTTCTTTGGACCGGTTACATAATGTTTTTCACGTTTCTATGCTTCGGAAGTATGTTCATGATCCTTCTCACGTTTTACCGAGGGTACCGGAGGATATAGAGCCCGACATGACTAACGAAGAACGACCGGTTCGGATTCTTGATTCCAAAGTCCAAGAGTTGAGGAACAAGAGCATTGCGTTGGTTAGAGTCCTTTGGAAGAATCACAATGTTGAGGAATCGACTTGGGAGCTTCGAGAGGAGATGGAGCGTAAATATCCGTGGCTTTTTAAATCGGGTAAGTATCTTTAAAATTCGTGTCGAATTTTCTTTAAGGGGGAGTGAATGTCACGACCCGAAAACCCGTCTCTATTTTCTAATAATAAATATTTAATTATTTATTTATTTCTTATTTAATTATTTAAATTATTATTTAATTAATAATTATGTGTGCATTTTATGTTTCATAATAAATTGTGCCTAGCATTATTTGGTTGATATTGTGTTAAGTGGGTAGTAGGGAATTATTGGTTAGAGGGGTTAATTGGGTTATTTGTTAGTAGAGTGAGGGGGGCCTAAGTGTACGTTTTTAAATCTCTTTTACTAACTCCCTCCCTACTCTTCCTTCTCCCTCACTCTCTTCCTCACCCTACTCCCTCCCTCCCAGCATACTCTCTCTCTCTCCAAGAAAAGGGTAAGTTTTTCCTCTCCCTTCTCTCTACATTTTCATCCTCTTCCTCTCATCTTTTCTTAGTGCTCATTTTATGAAATGTGTTTAGATCGTCGATAGGATCACGTAGAACCAAAAATATTTGAATTCCGTCACCTTTGAGAAAATCCGAGTAAGTTTACTTTCCCCCATTTTATGTTAAAATGCTCATTCTATGTTCATATAATGATTTAGATGATATACATTGATCCTTGGTTGAGTTTTGAAGTGTTTGATTGATTACTCATTTTGTGATATTTGATAAAGAGTTCATATTTGATTTATGGGATTTAATCTTGGCTTGGGTTGATAGATGATGTTGTTTTGGTCCCTCTTAAGTTTAAATGTCGTTTGGGTACCTTGTTGATCTTGTGGGAAGTATTGATTGTTGGTTGATTTGAGAAATGGTGAGAAACTTTGGTAAACCCAGCTGAAATCCCTCCCAGCCCGTCGACCGAGCGCCCGCCCGCGCTGACCCAGGCGCCCGCCTGCATGGCCATTTCCTGCGGCCAAACCTTCTTGGCAAATAAGCGCCCGCCTGCCCCTATGCGCCCGCCCGCATGTTCTGAAATTGTGTCTTTTGCTTGTTTAAGACTACGTGGCTTCCTAGTTTAGGTTTCATTACTCTAATTAACTTAAGTTAACATAGTGGGACACTCTATTAATTGGAATTGAGTCCTTTGTGAATAAATATGTTATGAAATTTGATTAAGTACCGTTTTGGGAATGTAGACATCTTTGATGTGTTGTTTGGATTGGTTTACCTTTGTGGTGATTTATTTGGAATGGTTCCCTACTTTGGAATCATTAGTTGTTTATCGTGATAGTATTTTATTACTTAGCCTTTACTTGAAAGTCCAGCTGGTATTTGTGTGTGTTTCGGGAGATGCGAAACATTATGATGGCACAAGCAAAGTCCATTATGATGTTGACCATTGTTTTGCCCTATTATTTCCCTCCTCCAGATTGGCCTTGGATGTGAGATGAGCTAGCCACTTTGTGAGTATTTTAGGTATTGGTTTCGGCCTTTGACTATGTGTCACTGTCCCCTTATTGTTATTGGTTCCGGTACCGGGGGTTTCCTCTTCAGCTTTCATGCTACTATGAAGATGTTGATTGTTGATTATCGAAGCTCCGCAGCGACCTTTATTTGGTTCCATCAGTTGGGAAACCTTGGCTAATATCCTTTGTTACTTGTTTATTTCCACTGCTTTCTGTTAATTGATAAATGCTATGTGCTAAGTGATATTTATTATTGTTTATTTCTTATTGCATCATAGCATGTCATGTAGTTGCATTAGTGACTTATTGAGATTTATCTCACCCCCTTTCTTTTATCTTTGTTTTTCCTTAACCCCCCCCCCCCAGGAGGAAAGGATTAGACTCGCTGATCACGAGGAGGACGTCGCGAGGGTTGAGCTTTTGGGGCAAGTTGTTATTGGTGGGTTTACATTACATAAATGTGTAACCTTTTTGGGAATAGTTGTACCAAACTTGACGTTATTAGAATTTGTATATTTTATTATTTTGGGTGTAAGCTTATGGAGCTTACACTAGTTTATATTTTGTTGTTCAAGTTGGATTTCAAAACTTTGTGTTATCATCTTTTGGTATAAAAGGAAATTTTTATCTTCATTATTTTAGAGTTTATTGTTTGAGTCGACGTCCAGCTCGCGTACTCCGGGCCCGCGGGGTCGGGGTCGCGACATACATGGCATGCTATCATACGTATCAACTGAATAAGTAAATCATATAACAACAAATGAGAAAGCTCCCTATCGCCAACCGTCCCATACCAGTTGGAAATAACGACTAACTCATCATGCAGCACACAAGACTGAAATAAACATGTTACAAAGGATACTAAGCCAAGGTTTACCAAAAGAACATAACCGTCTGAGAATACCATCTGAGAAAACCAGTTGAGTAGCATAAATAGCTGAAGTCGGGATCCCGAAAACCAAACCATAACCATAAGAACCAAAGTAACAACGGGGGGAATATGACACAAAGTCATAACCCAAGGCTCACACAAGGCAGCTAATTCATCCCATCCAAGGCCAATCTGGACTGGGGAAAAAAGGTACCAGTGGGAACATTATAATGAACTTGACTCGGGTGCCATTATAATCTCCTACCACTGCTTGACTCAACCAAGTAAGACCAGCTGGACTTTAAACGAAAGCACAATCAGTATATGATTCCAAAATAGGGAACCATACCAAGTACATCATAAAGATGATAAACTACTCATAAAGAGCCCAACAACGATAAACAGGAGTTGCTCATAAAGAGCCCAACAACAGTGAACCTTTAACACATTATGATTCCAAAGTAAGGAATCATTCCAAACACATCAGAAAGATTATAACCATGAGTTACTCATAAAGAGTACGATAACTATGAACCCAATCATTTTTTATGCTTATGATTCCCAAGTAGGGAATACTAATAAATACACCATCAAGATGCTACACAAATCCATAGGGTAACTTAACCACCATTTTGCACCTTGTATCCATTCATAACCGAACCCAATCCTAACACTCTTGTGTTCCACAACGCCTATCTAGGTACCCTAGAATAGGGCTCAAAGCCTAGATAAAGACTGAACCTTAAATCAATTCAATTGGAACAATTCAACTTTTCCAGTCAACTGTGCGGCCGCCCACACCAAAGTGTGCGGTCGCTCACCTCAGCTTACCCAGGCTCTAAAACCTTCCAGATAGAGTGTGCGGTCGCCGGCCCTATTTGGGCGGTCGTCCAACACACTTTTCAGCCAAAATTCTGATTCTTTTATACTCCTTCTGTTTCACCGTCTCAAAAGTACTATTGCAACTTCCAACCTTAAGTATATAAACCACAAAACTGGTTCTAATTATAAGAACACCCAAAGTTAACCAATATAGTAATTAGCCCAAATACTTCCTATCTTATTTATATAAACCCATAAAATGATTCCAACAGTCCGAATACCCACAAAATAGCCTAAATACAATTAACTCCAATACTCCCACAAAACAACAATTGTCACAAATATATCACATATAATATGCATGAGCAATATTATAATTTAAAGGGGAGAAGTAACTTACATGCTACGAAAATAGTACCGATGACAAAATGTTCTGACATGCTAGACTTGATCTACTCGACGCTACGAACATTTTGGTGAAGTCGGATCTTAAAACGGAGTAATAATTAGTGAGAAATTGAAGAGAGTATGAGTCAAAACTCATACTCTTCGACATAACAGAAGGAGAAGGAAGAAGAAAAGAAAAGGGAAAGTTTCTTCTGCGCAGAGAGAGGAAGGGAATTGGGTTTATTAATTGCCAAGTTACACTTAGGCCCCTCCAAGTTAATCAATTACATTTAGACCCTAAGGTTTTAACTTTAACACTTAACCCCCTTATCATTATTTACAAATAATAACTCAACTATTTCAACTTCTACTCATTCTAATTAAACATTTTCCAATCCAAATACTTTTATTTAATATTTTAATAGATCAAGTAAGTCTTTTAAAATAATCAAACTAACACAAATTAACTTATAAAATAATATTCAGTGTAAATTTTATATAAAATTGGGACGGGTCGTCACCCACAAGTGCTCAACTTATGACTAAAAATAGTGCCCGGGTTTGGGGTCGTTACATCCAAGATCATGGGTGAGCAACGAAATCTGCATCAGCAAAACTTAAAATCTGATGATTGTCATCAAGACGTATGTTAATGGCACAGGATTTACAAAGCCGGGAATCCCACAACTGTTACCAAGACGTAAGTTAGTAACACAGGATCCCACCAATTAGAGTCCCATAATTTCCATTGAGACGTAAGTTAATGACATAGGATTGACTTTTTCGACGGAAATGTAGTCTCGTCGGAAGGAGAAGCAAGGTCCTAGTAATTGGTGTCTCCACATCCAGTGATCCTACAATTGTTATCGAGGCGTACGCTAATAACATAGGATTCACACCCCTTAGAGTTCCATAATTGTCATCAAGACGTAAGTTAATGGCATAGGATTCACTTTTTCAACGGGAGAGAAAGCTCATTGGAAGGAGAAGCAAGGTCCGAGTAATTGGCGTCTCCAAAACCAGAATCCCATAATTGTTATCAAGACGTAAGTTAATAACATAGGATTCACAACAGTATCAATGGAAAGGCAGTCTCGTTGGAAGGAAAAGAAAGGTCCGAGTGATCGGTGTCTTCAAATCGAAGATGGTTCGTCATCAACAACAGGGCATATTCAGAATTGGGTCAAAGAGATTTACTCCTCAGTATGGATTGCAACTGGAGGCGGTTCGTCATCAACAAAATGGTATATTCAGAATTGGGTCAAGGTGTAGACACCCCATTATGGACACTCATTCATAATCACACTACTTCTGTGTCTCACCTTTGATTTAGGTCGAAACTCATTAAGTTGGACACATTTCGTTAAATTTCTGACTAACTCCGTTAGTTAGGGGCCAAAATGAACATTAAAACTGCTGCAGAGGGCAAAAATGTGATTCTAGCCCATGGATGTCTCGTACGAGACATTAATGTCTCGTACGAGGTATCCCCCCTTGACAGTCGGGTTTTGGTCAGTTTCCTTATTGATCTTGATTCCTTTTCTTGGCAAACACTTAAGCAATCCGGGGAAAACCTAATGGACGATCCTAGAGTCCAAAAATACCTCTGTGGAAATCAAGTCTTGGATTCCCATCACAACTTACCTTCTTGGCCAAAACCCTAGGTCTAGAACTCCTATAAATATAGAGGTTCTTGAACCAAAAAGGGTCTAGAATCCTCATTAACCCAAAAACCACTCCAAATCTGATCAAAGAGGTCCCCATAATCAGTCCCTCTTCCTTACCCACGAAATTCAAGCCTCCACAACACCATTCAAGCCAAGTTTAATGGGTCATCAAGGCTTTTAGTCAAGGTCATCCATAGGATTCTTGAAGAACGCTGAGGTAAAATTCTTTGTTTTCTACCTTCTCATCTCCTTCTTTGTATTTGAAGTAGTGTGATTCCATCAAAGGATTAGCCTAGAGCCTCTCCAATCCATGGAGATGGTCTCGAAGCACATGATCCGACATCCCAAATAAATAAGAAATTATTTATTTGTTCATTTTCTTTTTGCGTACGTTTACATGATTTTGAAACAATGATGATGATTTCTTAGCAAGACCAATCCTAGATTGGGTGAATTGGGTACTCCTTGACCTTCCCAATTCATAACATAACCCCCGAATCCAGATATCTTGGTCCGTGTTCCGACAACAACATGGTGGCGACTCTCAAAACAATCAAAAAGGTAAATCGAAGGATGAAAACCGCCTCAAAAAAACCCACTCGCAAACAGTGGCGAATTCGCTGGGGAAGAGCACAGAAAGTGGGTTAGACTTGCGTTGAAAGAAATCATCGTTGTTTCAAAATTCTGCATTCTGTACTGTAATCTGTTCCCTGACTGAGAAGTCTCGTACGAGGGATCACTTGTCTCGTACGAGACATCTCAGCTCTGTCCGACTGGTCTAACTCTCTGGTTTGAAAAAGGATTTTCATTCAGTTCACACACGTACACAGGGTTTCAGATCCGCTCTCCCCTCTGTTTCTGAGTCTTAGGACCTTCCTAACGATGAAGAAACTCCCCATGTATCATAAAGTTAACCTTTGTTTTGCAGGAGTACTTGCTAATTGTTTTATTCCTTGCTTTACCTGCATTTTCTTTATGTATGAACTACGACGGCCTGAGTTCCTCCACAAGAGGGAAACGTAGGCAGCCACTTGGCCCGACCATTGTATGTTTTTGTTTTACTTTCAAAAAAAATCTCTATTTTCTCTTTGTCACCTAGATCTTAACTCTCACACACGTGCACACATGTAGAATAACTGCACTACATACCCTATAAACCCGGGTCCCAGTCGGAGGATGGATGTCGGTCAGCACCCCCATTCTAACAAATGGCCCCTGCCGGTCTCTCCAAAGATGGTGTACCCACTCCGTGACACGCTCCTAGACTGTGTTCATGGGGAGCCTTAGCCTTAAGCCTTGCATCAACCTCATGCATACATACTAGTTAATAAGACATTCCTCGGACCGGTCGGTTCGATTCTTAGGGTTGTTTTAATCTTTGCCCAAGATAATGCATTTTCTACAATCTATAATCCTCCTTTCATGAATTCTTGACGATTTTCCCTTCGGTATACATTGTTAGACAAAGGGTTGAAGTGATGAGATGAGAAATTTTCTACGAGGATTTGAGTCTAGTCTCTCTCACCATTAAAACCCTGTGTTTGACAATGTCCCTTTCGGTTGTCCCTTACAAGAATTGACAAGGTTTGATTGCATTAATGCGTTGTTTAACAAAGTGCAAAACAACTACGGAATCACTTAGGTTTGGTTAATTTGAATGGTGGATTCCGATGAGAATATGGGACCCTTGCCCGAATTGTACGTTTGGGAGAGTGCAATATAGGTGAAAAACAAGGGGCTCATATTCTAGGGTGACAGAATCCACTGTTCCAGAGCGACATTCGAGGTCCGTTCAAGCACCACTTTGATCAAATCTCTACTCCGGTCTTTTCATCATCAATCATGGCCAACAAAGGACAGACATCATCAAACTCGACTAAGGGTTTGCCGGACATCGAGCTAGGGTATGCAATGGAATAGTGGTTGGAAAGGAGCTTGAATGATCACACCAATCGCATGATTAGCCTATTCCAGGGGCATCAGGAAGAAATATTGGACCTTGTGAATAATCTCTTGAAGAAATTTGAGCTCAAAGATCTCCAAGCACCCCAGTGCCAGAATGGCAATTCCAACCCGAACATTCACTCCAACCGAGATATGGGGTTCATGACTTGTGACGATATCTGTACTGAAGCTAGCCGAATGGTGACATCAAGAAATTTGAGCCCTACTGCTCCGCTAAAGTACATGAAACTCCAGTGAAACCCACAGAAATCTGGTCACCAAGCAGTTCACAAGAGAAGACCGTTCAGACTTTGGAAAGGCCCGACATCGCCGAGCAGACTCGCATTTTCCTCAAGCACCTCCAACCGGTTTATGCTGAAAAGATAAAGTACCTTCCTTCCCCTGACTTCGCTTCCCTCCTAGGTGTGGGTTCTCACATTGATGAGGATATTCGAACTAGAATGCTCAAGCCATATCCTTCTCCTGGATCCTACAATTACCAAACATCTGCTGAAGCTCCCACACCGAATGTGAATCATGTTTCTACCAACCCTGCACCGTCATGGGTCCGCACAGTTGGCCCTAATCAGAGATACTACAACAAAGCTCCCACGTGCCACAATCAAGATGGGTCAATTAATTCTATCAACAATCAACAAAGGAATAAGACCCGAAGAAAAAGGCAGTTTGATAAATTTGATATTCCCCTGTCCATGATATTCCAAAGGTTAGTCACCCAAGGAGCATTGAAACCAATAGAGGGATACTGTCCGCCAAATCCTCCCCCTAATAATTGGGATGCCAAAAAATATTGTGTATACCATGTATCGCCTGGTCATGCGACAGATGATTGCTGGAATTTGAGGCATACTTTGCAAGATATGATCGAGGACGGGACGATCAAGAAGCCATTTCAGCTGAATGTTGTGGCCGACCCCTACTGAATGTTTGACTCCTATAAGGAATCCTAGGGGCTCACCGAATCCCAAGGAAGGTTTTCCCTTTTGTTTGGTGGCCTAATTTTGTTATGACCAAGGAGCGGTTACATTTGTTAAAAGTTAGAAGTGTGTTGACTCGTAAGGTCGTGTCTTTTGCTTGTGACTGGGCTCACTGCCCCAACTCCTAATCCTGTCCCTTTTGCGTATTTCTTAGTAATGTGCTCACACATCTTCTTTGTCTTCTAAGTCTAAAGTGTGTCTTTGTCTTCGTGCTTTTATTTTCTTGCATGTCATGTAATATATGTTTTCAGTCAATGAACTTGCATTATAACCAAGTGCTTTCTTAATCTGGACCCTCAAACAATTAATCTCACTTAATTAAAAGCAATCAATGAAATCTGAACAAATTTTAGACTGTGATTAATTGAGATGGGAACTAGGGCCGAAGGCAATCAACAAAGTTCGCGGAGGCGATCGACAAAGTCACCCGACGAACGAAGATTTCAGGGTGCAATCAAGGGCATGATCAGAGAGGCCAATCAAATGGCAAAGGCGGAAGACTATCACACTGATGCAAGCGCAAGTGTCGGCGATTTTCCTTTAATGTATGATGCATTGTAAATTCTCGCATATTGTATGTTTATGTTTTTGTAAAAATTGTTGTATTCCGCACGCTATGATGTTTCTTCTTGAGTGCAAAAAAAAAAAAAAAAAAATCGAAAGAGAGCAAAAAAGGGGAGGTAAAAAAAAAAAAAAAAAAAGAAGCAGCATTATTCATTTATTTTGGTACATATTCCATTTGCCTTGTTGTTTAATTCAATTGTTTTAGAAAGGATATCGCAAGAATACAAATTCATCTGTGTGCCTTCAACGACGGCAATTGGAATTTCATTCTGAAGAATTCATCACTTGTTGCACAAAGACAAGACATGGGCCGAGGGTCTGACAATCTCATGTGATATCATCAATTTCAAGGAGCACCGCGCATGCGAGGCCAATCTGCACTAAAGAAGATCTCGATCTTTCAACTTTGGGCAAAGCACCATCAACGACGACAACTGGTGGCTTTTGTTGGAAACCAACGTTCTCTACCAACTCCTTACACTGAGGTAACCCAAGAACCAAAAAATCGTGCAGCCTCCAATGGTTTGATCAATATCAAGAAAAGGAGACAACAACGATGAAGGCCTCTCATCAAATGAGGTCAACCAGCGGCGCGAATCATATCACTTGCCCAACGATGTTCTCATGTCGATTTGTCACGGTCTAACTTGTGTTCAAATGATTTGCCGAGCTTATTTAATCAGAATTAAAATGCTAATCTGATGCTAGAAGGGTCCATTTGATTTTGAGGCACTTGACCATTAACGCTTGTTCAAATCGTGAGTCTTTAATTTCAATGTGTGAGTATGCATATTTTCCCGAGTCTAGGGGCTTCCCCCTACTCTCGTCCTTCCGTCATCTCATTTATGCGCAAACACGATGTCGGAGATCCCACTGGGATTTCCCTTTGCTTCCCAAAACACTGGCCTCGTGCCTTCCCCTTCCAACTCCTGCAAGTTGTCACAGCAAAAGAAACAAAGGAATGCTATTCTTTATATCTCAGAATCTCAAATGCCTGCAAGAGATGTCGAATTAATGAACACCAAACTGGGGCTACATGTTAGAGTTTTGGGGTTTGTTTCAAGATCAATGATTTGGCTTCATGGAAATACGAGTTGTTGAGAATGGTGTGCTCCGGGTAACACGAAAATTCAGATGGCAAAACGCCAGGGTACAAGAAAACTCTCATTGATAGTTGATCTTTTGAAGGGACTCAGAAATGCAAAGATTAACTTTTGAGAATCATCATCAGTTTCAGTAACTCTCAAGATTGAGAACATCAAGGATATGGGACAACTCTCATAGATAGTTAGGTCCCTTATGTGTGGATCATCAGAACGCAGCACCATCTCGAATTGATAGTATGGCCCGCAAAGCTCAAAGCTCATTTCTTTGGCAACATCAGGATTGTGTCCTACCGAACAACTCTCAAAGACAGTTGATTCCTCAAAGAAGGAGTATTGAAGGTCAGAAAACGTGAATTATTATCAGCTGCAAAGCATCGAATGTGGGATGACTCTCATAGACAGTCGGTCCCTTAACATGGGAATCAATAGAAACAAAGTGCCATCTCGGATTTTCAGTATGGCCCGCAAAGCTCAAAGCTCGTTTCTTCGGCAACATCAGGATTGTGTCCCACCGAACAACTCTCAAAGACCATATTCTACGAGACCAAACGACGAAATCGGGGCTCCCTACCGATTGGGTATGACATATCAGAAATTGTGAATTGCCTCTGACAGAGAAGCGTCGAATGACAAGGAAACTCTCAAAGATAGTTGACTCCCTACCGATTGGGTATAACATGTCAGGAATTGTGAATTGACTCAGACAGAGAAGCATCGAGTAACAAGACAACTCTCAAAGACAGTTGACTCCCTACTGATTGGGTATTGCATGTCAGAAATTGTGAATTTCCCCTGACAGAGAAGCATCGAATGTTTGATTAACTCTCAAGGACAGTTAAGTCCCCAGAGGTTGAAATGCACCAAAGCATGAAGTGGCCTCGATACGACAATTTGGATCAACATGAGATTCACTCTTCAAGTGCAACAAGAGCTGCATATGCCAAATTCAGAGGCTTTTCCTACATTGACTGGGGCTTCTGTAGCCAACATCTGAAGTTGATCCTTGGAAGACATTGGGGCCTCACCAGCAAGAATGTTGGGGGAATGATGTCAGAAAGAACAAATGGGGTTTCTTCAGCCGACGAGTGGGGCTGACCCAACCATAGCATCTGGAGATATACCGTTGAGTAGTCTTGATCAAATGGGTGTTCGAAATTGACCTTTTGAGTGTTCGCGCTAGGCTTTCAGCTTTGCTTCACCATACACATCTCCATATTCCTCATTTTCACAAAAATACAAAATTCACAATAAAGTGCAATCCATTTCATTCATGATTCTCCCTCTATTCATTCATAAATTCTCACTCATTCATTCATAATAAGCGAAGTTTGAAATGCAAGCAATGCACAAGTGTCAAAAAAAAAGAGAGAAAAAGAAAAATCAAATGCAAAAAAAAAAATCATCATGTAAAAGGAGAAATTTGGCTTTCACCCTTCAAAAGAAAAATGGTTGCAAAATGAAGAGGGAATGTATTCAATCTTTCTACGAATCTCTCGATCTTAAAGATTTAAATCCATGTATGTGTTCTAAAACTTTTGTTGCACATGAATGACACTCTCGAGCACATTAATGTCGAAGATATATTCTGCTTGCTCTTGAAATTCTCTTGCAGGTACATGTCATCCACCCTACTGCATTATGGTCCCTGGTCCTCACAAGAGGGTCCTCATCAATATCAAGATATATGTTGCTTGCTTGTGAAAATCGCTTGCATGTACACATCATCCATTCTGCCACATCATGGTCCTCACAAGAAGGATCCTTGACAAAGTCGACGCTCATGTTTCTGCGTAGGGAATGAAATTTCCTAATGCCCTTTCTGCAAAATCAGTTCGAGTTGCCAAAGTCGAACTACGTTGGTCTGATTCTCAAAAGAGATACGTAGGCAGTTGAATTTTCAGGCACGACCACATACTTGCAAAAAATCTTATGCAGGTACGAAGTTGACATCACAACGAACCACATCATGGTATCCACAAAAAGTTCCTCATCAACAACAATGCTCAGGAAATGAGATTTCCCAATGTCTTTTTGGAAAATAAAATGTTCGATTTGATAAATTTGAACTATGCTTGTCTGATTCTCGAAAGAGATATGTAGGCAGCTTGAATTTTCAGGCACGACCACATACTTGCAAAAAATCTTACGCAGGTACGAAGTTGGAACCACACAGCGAATCACATCTTGGTTTCACAAAGAGGTTGCTCATTGCAAGTGATCAAAATCCCACAACAATGGCAAAACCACAGAGCTAACTTGCAGGTCACAACAGACAATGTTGATCGTGTCATTTCTCCTGATATACGTGAGACTTCAGTCAAAATTGAATGATTACAACTAGGTATCAATTTCCAAGAGTCGCAGCGACTCCAAAAGCAGAGTAGCTTGATTGTAAAAAAATCAGAAACCCTTTTTAGGGTAAACAGGGATCCAGAATGAGGTTGCAGCACTCAAAACGGTGCCGAAGGACCACGCAAAGTAATGTTTCAGCAACTCTAGAAGCAGAGAAGCTTGACTGTGAAATAATCAAAAACCCTTTTAGGGTGAACGGGGATCCAAAAATGAAGTTGCAGCACTCAATACAATGCCAAGAGGCCACGCGAAGCGATGGTTCGGTGCTTAACAAAGCATAAAAATATCATCATGGCCGCTTGGCATTGTATTGAGTGCTGGACGTCGACTCTAAAACCAAAACTGTGAAATACCGAAATTTAAAGTTCCATTTGATACCAAAAGGTGATGATCCAAAGTTTTACAAAATCAAGTTTGATAAAAACCAATTACAACTATCATAAACTTCCACAAGTTTATGCCCAACAAAATACAAATATACAATTCTTAGTGACGTCATTGTTTGGTACAACTATCCCAAAAAGGTTACACATTTATATAATGTAAACCAACCTATAACAACCTTCCCCAAAAGAATGTATCCACACTCGACGTCCTCTTTCTCGTGATCAGCGAGACTAATACTTAGCACCTGGGGGGGGGGGGTTAAGGAAACACAAAGATAAAAGAAAGGGGGTGAGATAAATCTCAATAAGTTACTAATGCAACTACATGACATGCTATGATGCAATATACGATAATAAATCATAAATAGCACGTAGCAGTTATCACATAACAGATAGCAGCTGAAATAAACACATAACAAAGGATATAGCCAAGGTTTTCCAAACTGGTAAATCCAAATAAAGGATCGGTGCGCAGCTTCAATAATCAACAAATCATCATCTTCATAATAGCATGAAAGCCGAAGAGAAACCCCCGGTACCGGAACCAATAACCAAGAAAGTGTCACAAAGGACAAGAGCCATGGCACAAAGTCATGCCCGGTAGCTAGATACATTCACAAAGGAAGCTAACTTATCTTTTCCAAGGCCAATCTGGAAAAGGGTATAGAAGGGGGCAAAACAATGGTCAACATTATAATGGACTTGGCTTTGCCATTATAATCTTTCCCATCGCCCGATGCAACAAATATGCCAGCTGGGCTTCCAAATAAATGCTAAGTAATAATAATTTAGCATGAATGAACAACTTAAGGTTCCAAAGTAGGGAACCAATCCAATTAAACCACCACAAAGGTAAACCAATACAAACCGCATATCAAAGATGAACCACATTCCCAAAATGATACTTAATCAAATTCCACATCACATTTATTCACATCAGAATCAATTCCACTTAATAAAGTGTTCCACGGTATTATCTTAAGTTAATTAGAGGAAGGAACCCTAAACTAGTTAAAGCCATTTAGTTTAAACAAGCAAAAAGGGCATTTTTCCAAGCAGGCGGGTGGGCGGGCGCCTGGGCCGGGTCGAGCGCGCGCCTTTTTGACCAGAAGGTCTGGCCGCTAGAAGAAGGGGGTGCAGGCGGGCGCCTGGGTCAAGGCGGGCGGGCGCCTGGTCTGCGTTCTGGGCGGAAAACAGAGCTGGGTTCATCAAATGCCCTACCATTTTCATAACACCCAAAATCAACACTCCCAACAAGATTCCTAAGGTACCCAAAAATCATTTATCCAAAACGGGGACCTTAACAACACCCTTTATCAACCAAAACCAAGATTGAATCAAGACATTCATCAAATTCACCATTTTTAGCCAGAAACTCAAATAAATTCCAAACAAATGCAAAACCCAACCAAACTTCAAATATAACACATCAAGCATTATCTAAACATGATATGAACATTTTAGCATCAAAATGGGGGAAAAGTAACTTACTTGAAAATAATGAAAGTTGACGGAATTCGATTCTTTTTGGTTCTACGCGATCCTATCGACGATCTAAACAAGGTTCATGTTTTAAGAAATGAGAGATTATGAGGAGAAGATGAAGAAAATGAAGAGAGAAGTGAAGGAAGAAAACTTACCCAAAACCAAGAGAGAGGGAGAGAGATGGCTGGGAGAGGGAGAGAGTGAGGGAGAAGGTGAGGGAGGAGAGGGGAGTAGGGAAATTATTCAAAAACTTACACTTAGGCCCCCTCTCTCACACTACACCCAAATACTTACACTCCCTACTAACAATTACGACCCAACAATACTACACTAACCAAACGACTCAATTAAAATGCTAGGCCTAAATATTATAACGCATAAATGCACACATAAATATTTAAATAAATAATAATTTAAACAAATAAATAAGCAATTAAATAAATATTAATTATTTATTACTAATAAAATAGAGCCTAGATTTCGGGTCGTGACATTCACTCCCCCTTAAAGAAAATTCGACCCGAATTTTAACGAGACTCACCTTAAACAAAAAGCCGCGGAAATTTCCTCTCGATCTCATCTCGGAGCTCCCACGTCGACTCCTCGATATTATGATTCCTCCAAAGAACTCGAACCAACGCAATGCTTTTGTTCCTCAACTCTTGAACTTTAGAATCTAGGATCCGAACCGGTCGTTCCTCATAAGTCATATCGGGCTCAATATCCTCCGGTACCCTCGGTAACACGTGAGATGGATCATGAACATACTTCCGAAGCATAGAAACGTGAAAGACGTTATGCAACCGGTCTAAAGATGGCGGTAACGCAAGACGATACGCTAGAAGTCCAACCTTTCCCAAAATCTCAAACGGGCCAATAAACCTCGGAGCCAATTTGCCTTTCTTCCCAAAGCTACGAATACCCACCTTCGGAGACACTTTCAAGAACACAAAATCACCGTCTGAAAACTAAGATCTCGCCTTCGGTTGTCTGCGTAGCTCTTATGTCGACTCTGGGCTGTTTTCAATCGATCCCGGATAACTCTAACCTTCTCAACTGAATCCTGAAGCAAATCAATACCCACGATCTTCGCTTCACCAACCTCATCCCAACAAATAGGCGATCTACATTTTCTTCCATACAAGGCCTCAAACGGTGCCATCTCGATACTAGCCTGATAACTGTTGTTGTAAGAGAATTCCACTAACGGTAGGTGCGAATCCCAAGAATCAGAAAAGTCTATCGAACACGCTCGCAACATATCCTCAAGAATCTGAATAGTCCTCTCGGATTGACCATCGGTCTGAGGATGAAAAGCTGTGCTGAATCGCAAATCTGTACCCAAAGCTTCCTGAAACGCCTTCCAGAATCTAGAAGTAAACCTCGGGTCTCGATCTGACACAATGCTAACCGGAACCCCATGCAATCTAACAATCTCATCGATATAAAGGGTCGCAAGCTTCTCCATCGAATATCTGATGTCAATAGGCAAGAAATGTGCACTCTTGGTCAATCTATCCACTATTACCCAAACACTGTCATACTTCCTACGGGTACGAGGTAGTCCCGTAACGAAATCCATAGTCACATGTTCCCACTTCCACTCGGGAATCTCTAACGGCTGAAGTAGCCCCGAGGGTCTCTGATGCTCGGCTTTGACCTGCTGACAAGTTAAACACCTCGATACATACTCGGCTATTTCCCTTTCATATTAATCCACCAAAATTGTTGCTTCAAATCCTGATACATCTTCGTACTACCCGGATGAATAGTATACCTCGATTTGTGACCCTCATCAAGAACTCTCTGTTTAATTCCATCAACATCCGGAACACACAATCTTCCACGGAAAGTCAACACTCCCACCGGGCTAAAAGAAAAATCCTCGAAGTTCTTCTCTTTCAGTTTACCCATTATCTTCACCAACTCGGGATCTTCTTTCTGAGCTTCTTTTATCCTCTGAATTAGGGTCGGAGATACCCTAATATTCGCAAAAATAGCCCCATGTCTCGATTCACGAGGAGACCAATCTCGAACATCCTCAAGCATTTTCCATTCACGGACCATCATCGAAGCCACATAAGATTTCCTACTAATCGCATCGGCTACCACATTCGCCTTCCCCGGGTGATAAGAAATCGTACAATCATAATCCTTCAATAATTCCATCCATCGGCGCTGTCTATTATTCAACTCTTTCTGGGAGAAAAGGTATTTCAAACTCTTGTGATCGGTAAAAATTTCAAACTTCGCTCCACAAAGATAGTGTTTCCATTTGTGCAACGCAAATACTATCGCCGCCAACTCCATATCATGAGTCGGGTAATTCTGTTCACTAGGGGTCAACTTCCTCGAAGCATACGCAATTACTTTCCCATTCTGCATCAACACACAACCCAAACCCTCTTTCGAAGCATCACTGTAGATCACTAGGCCATCGCTCCCATTAGCCAAAGTCAAGATCGGTGCGGTAGTCAACCTCTTCTTCAATTCCTCGAAACTTTTGTCACATTTCTCGGTCCACACAAACGGGACATTCTTCCGGGTCAACTGAGTTATCGGAGTAGCGATCCTCGAAAACCCCTCAATAAATCTCCTGTAATACCGGCTAAACAAGAAAGCTTTAATCTCTGTCACTGATTCGGGTCTCTTCCAATCCACTATAGCCTCTATCTTTGAAGGATCCACAGAAATCCCGTCTTTAGAAATCACATGACCCAGAAATGACACCTTCTCGAACCAAAATTCGCATTTACTAAACTTCGCAAATAATTTCTCCCTCGCAAGAACGGATAAAACTGTCCTCAAGTGCTGCTCGTGCTCCTCTCGGGATTTCGAGTAGACGAGTATATCATCAATAAAGACCACCACGAACGAGTCAAGATAAGGATGGAAAACTCGGTTCATCAAATCCATAAATACTGCAGGCGCGTTAGTCAACCCAAACGGCATAACCAAAAACTCATAATGACCATAACGAGTGCGAAGGGCAGTCTTCGGAATATCCTCCGATCGAACCTTCAACTGATGGTACCCACTCCTCAAATCAAGTTTAGAGAAAACCACGGACCCTTGAAGTTGATCAAATAAATCGTCAATATGGGGTAGAGGATACTTATTCTTCTCCGTCACCTGATTCAACGTCCGGTAATCGATACACAATCTCAACGAACCATCTTTCTTCCGCACAAACAAAACCGGTGCTCCCCACGGAGAAACACTAGGGCGGATAAACCCTCGATCAAGCAACTCTTGCAACTGGACCTTTAATTCCTTTAACTCTGCGGGAGCTAACCTATAAGGTGCTTTCGAAATCGGAGCCGTACTCGGTAAAAGGTCTATACAAAACTCAATCTCACGATCGGGAGGCATATTAAACTCGGTAGAGAAAAACATCGGAAAATTCCCGAACTACCCGAACACCTATCCAAACTAGGGGATTCCTTCCTAGTATCAAGAATACTAGCCAATACCCCTCACAACCACTATGCAATAATTTCCTCGCTTTCAAATAAGAAATTAAGCGAACCTTTCTACTCTGAGGACTAGCCTCAAACACAAATTTAGGCACATCAGGAATAGAAAGCACAATTTTCTTACGGCAATCAACAGAAGCATGAACTTGCTCAACCAATCCATACCCAAAATGACATCAAAGTCTTGGATAGGAGAACTCCAAATCCGAACAAAGGACACGACCACAAATACCACATCACAAGCACGAAGAGACTCGATCAGAAATCAAGCATTCTCCTATAGGGGTCGACACCTCTAGCACGTACGGTAAAGACTCGAATGCAGCATTTAACATGGAAGAAAATTGCACAGAAATGTATGAATGAGATGATCCTGGATCTACTAACGCTCGTGCGCTCACATTAGACACAGAAACAATACCTCCAATAACGGATGGATCATTGGTAGCTTGTTGTTGATTCATGGCATAAACCTTCCCTTGAACTTTGGGCTTCCCAGCAGCATCCCTTTTTTGACCCTGATTAATACCAACTCCTGACCCGGATGCTTGACCTCGGTACCTCGTGCACTCTCTCGCAAAGTGCCCCATTTCACCACAATTGGTACACTTGCCTTGCTTTTTCCAACACCTATCCTCCGTATGGCCTACCCTCTGACAAAAGGTACAAGGCCTCCTATTCTAAATCCCGGAGTAGTACCCGGATTCCTCGGTGTGGTTTTCCCCTTAAACTGAGATGATGCTCCCGGGTTACCTCGGTTGTTTTACCCGTACCCGCAACCTCGGTTTTCCTTTTGTGCTCCCCGATATCTTGCTCTATTAAGTAGGCTCGGTCCACCGCATCTTGGAATGTCACAATCCGTTGAGCAATAAGTTGAGTACGGATGGAGGTCTTCAATCACCGAATGAATCTCATAGCTTTTTGTTCCTCGGTCCTCACCAAATAGTCGCAATACCGGGCTAATTCTATGAACTTAGCCGAGTATTGTGCTATAGACAACAAACCTTGCTCAAGGTTGAGTAGCTTGATCTTCTTTCGGTTTTGATCAACAACCGGAATGAAATGCTCCTTGAATTTGCGCACAAACAACTCCCATGCATACACCGTGTGAGTATCATCCCAACTAGCTTTAACACCCTTCCACCAATGCTCGGCGGCTCCCACAAGTTTATAAGCCGCAAACCGGACCTTGTCCTCATCCGTGCACCCAAACACATCATAAATCTTCTCTATCGACTCAATCCACAACTCAGCTTTCCGAACATCGGGTTCCCTATTGAATTCAACCGGTTTCAACTTCAGAAATTGCTACAATCCATAGCGGGGTGGTGCTTGTTCTACCCTCGGACCTTGATCATGTATGGCCTTCATGGCCGCCTCGAACATGCCTTGAAACATGGCACGTGCTTCTTCCCTTGTATCATTCTGATTTGCATTATCGGTACTACCTTCACCACTCCTTCTACGAACCATTGTAAACAAGTACCTGCATAAAACATCAACCGTTAATCACTCCGCACACTACTACCCACCTAGGTCATACTAATCCACCTAGACTTATACTTAGAGCTAATGCCATAGCTCTGATACCAACTGTCGCGACCCCGGACCCCGCGGGCCCGAGACCGCGATTTGGACGTCGACTCTAAAACCAAAACTGTGAAATACCGAAATTAAAAGTTCCATTTGATACCAAAAGGTGATGATCCAAAGTTTTACAAAATCAAGTTTGATAAAAACCAATTACAACTATCATAAACTTCCACAAGTTTATGCCCAACAAAATACAAATATACAATTCTTAGTGACGTCATTGTTTGGTACAACTATCCCAAAAAGGTTACACATTTATATAATGTAAACCAACCTATAACAACCTTCCCCAAAAGAATGTATCCACACTCGACGTCCTCTTTCTCGTGATCAGCGAGACTAATCCTTAGCACCTGGGGGGATTATGGAAAAACAAAGATAAAAGAAAGGGGGTGAGATAAATCTCAATAAGTTACTAATGCAACTACATGACATGCTATGATGCAATATACGATAATAAATCATAAATAGCACGTAGCAGTTATCACATAACAGATAGCAGCGGAAATAAACACATAACAAAGGATATAGCCAAGGTTTTCCAAACTGGTACATCCAAATAAAGGATCGCTGCGTAGCTTCAATAATCAACAAATCATCATCTTCATAATAGCATGAAAGCCGAAGAGAAACCCCCGGTACCGGAACCAATAACCAAGAAAGTGTCACAAAGGACAAGATCCATGACACAAAGTCATGCCCGGTAGCTAGATACATTCACAAAGGAAGCTAACTTATCTTTTCCAAGGCCAATCTGGAAAAGGGTATAGAAGGGGGCAAAACAATGGTCAACATTATAATGGACTTGGCTTTGCCATTATAATCTTTCCCATCGCCCGATGCAACAAATATGCCAGCTGGGCTTCCAAATAAATGCTAAGTAATAATAATTTAGCATGAATGAACAACTTAAGGTTCCAAAGTAGGGAACCAATCCAATTAAACCACCACAAAGGTAAACCAATACAAACCGCATATCAAAGATGAACCACATTCCCAAAATGATACTTAATCAAATTCCACATCACATTTATTCACATCAGAATCAATTCCACTTAATAAAGTGTTCCACGGTATTATCTTAAGTTAATTAGAGGAAGGAACCCAAAACTAGTTAAGCCATTTAGTTTAAACAAGCAAAAAGGGTAATTTTCCAAGTAGGCGGGCGGGCGGGAGCCTGGGCCGGGTCGAGCGTGCGCCTGTTTGACCAGAAGGTCTAGCCGCTAGAAGAAGGGGGTGCAGGCGGGCGCCTGGGTCAAGGCGGGCGGGCGCCTGGTCTGCGTTCTAGGCGAAAAACAGAGCTGGGTTCATCAAATGCCTTACCATTTTCATACCATTTTCATAACACCCATAATCAACACTCCCAACAAGATTCCTAAGGTACCCAAACATCATTTAACCAAAAAGGGGACCTTAACAACACCCTTTATCAACCAAAACCAAGATTGAATCAAGACATTCATCAATTCACCAGTTTTAGCCAAAAACTCAAATAAATTCTAAACAAATGCAAAACCCAACCAAACTTCAAATATAACACATCAAGCATTATCTAAACATGATATGAACATTTTAGCATCAAAATGGGGGAAAAGTAACTTACTTGAAAATAATGAAAGTTGACGGAATTCGATTCTTTTTGGTTCTACGCGATCCTATCGACGATCTAAACAAGGTTCATGTTTTAAGAAATGAGAGATTATGAAGAGAAGATGAAGAAAATGAAGAGAGAAGTGAAGGAAGAAAACTTAGCCAAAACCAAGAGAGAGGGAGAGAGATGGCTGGGAGAGGGAGAGAGTGAGGGAGAAGGTGAGGGAGGAGAGGGGAGTAGGGAAATTATTCAAAAACTTACACTTAGGCCCCCTCTCTCACACTACACCCAAATACTTACACTCCCTACTAACAATTAAGACCCAACAATACTACACTAACCCAAACGACTCAATTAAAATGCTAGGCCTAAATATTATAACGCATAAATTGCACACATAAATATTTAAATAAATAATAATTTAAACAAATAAATAAGCAATTAAATAAATATTAATTATTTATTACTAATAAAATAGAGCCTAGATTTCGGGTCGTGACAGCGTATCCTTGAAATTATCTTCATGATAGTACTCTTGAAGTTCTCATTATCAAAATCATTTTAGGCCGAGACGCCTCTTAAAGCTCTCAAAATCATTTTAGGCCGAGACGCCTCTTAAATTTCTCATTATCAGAATCATTCTAGGCTGAGACACCTCTTAAAGCTCTTAAAATCAATTTCGGCTTAAGAAAATTTAGATCTCGCCATCAAAATTATGTTGTTCCTTCCCCCAGAGTCAGATGCGACTCGTCTTGATGTCGAACTTAGGTCATCTCCCGGATTCTGAGATGTACCCCCGTTCCGATTGTACCTTGCGTCAATCCTTGAGTATTGTTGATTTAGGTGATCTCCCGGATTCTGAGATGTACCCCCCACTCCGATTGTACCTTGCGTCAATCCTTGTGTATTGTTGAATTAGGTCATCTCCCGGATTCTGAGATGTACCCCCCACTCCAATTGTACCTTGCGTCAATCCTTGAGTATTTTTAATTTAGGTCATCTCCCGGATTCTGAGATGTACCCCCCGCTCCGATTGTACCTTGCGTCAATCCTTGACTATTGTTGAATTAGGTCATCTCCCGGATTCTGAGATGTACCCCCCGCTCCGATTGTACCTTGCGTCAATCCTTGATTATTGTTGAATTAGGTCATCTCCCAGATTATGAGATGTACCCCCCGCTCCGATTTTACCTTGTGTCCATCCTTGAGTATTGTTAAATTAGGTCATCTCCCGGATTCTGAGATGTACCCCCCACTCCGATTGTACCTTGCGTCAATCCTTGAGTATTGTTGATTTAGGTCATCTCCCGGATTCTGAGATGTACCCCCCGCTCCGATTATACCTTGCGTCAATCCTTGAGCATTGTTGTTCCACCTTGGTCTTCTCGCCTGCCCGAGTTGTACCTCCCCTGAACTACGTTTCGACTTGATTCCCATGGAGGGATACGTAGGCAGTTCACCCCGGTGAACTCAGTCGCCCGTTCTCATAAATATTTTCTCATGTCGATTTTCTCCCCAGCAAAGAGACCACACATCTCAATGCAGTCCCCAGCAAAGAGACAACACATCTCAATGCTCCCCCTGCAAATTTCTTGTTTTTTAATAAACCTAAACTATGATTGGTCTGATTCTCGAAAGAGATACATAGGTAAACCGGAAACCCGGTACGGACCATTGTTTGTGCTAGTTTGATTGTTTGTTTGAGTTAGAACTACGGAGGCTTGATTCTTGAAAGAGATACGTAGGAAGTCCTACTTTGGACCCAGCCGTTACACCCTAGACGAGATCGTGTGTCTCTTAGTGAATCGTAGAATCCCCTTTACATTACAAGGAGATTCGACGAGGGGCTCTGTAGATACCCCGATCTCACACCTCTCATCAAACCCTTTTAATCGGTCTAAACCCTAAAATTGACCTAAGCCCTCGATTTGGATATGCGGGAGTTCCGTGAGCCTTATCAGTGCACTGAATGGATTAACGGACTTCAAATTCATGATCAGAGCCAAAAAACGAGTAAACAGGCATGTACTTCAATTTTTGAGTGGCGGGACCCGAAAATGGAGCCCGCACCCTTGGAACTGCTCGTTACCGTCCATTCCGAGCATTAAAATATATTATTGTCATCCCTTGCTCATTAACATATTTAAGATAGACGTACGTGACCACAAGACTATTTCAAGCAACTTTCATGTTGGGACCACGGACAACCGGGGTACCGTTGTGCGCACACTCGGACAAAACTTGGACTGTTGCGGAACCAATACCGGAGCAAAAATTGTGATCATTCACGCCTAAAAGAGCCAGACAAGTGGCCCAAGTTGGCTGGCCAAATTAATAAAGAAGGAGCCAATTAGAATGCGACAAGTGGCACTTTGGGAAGAAGGGACGGAGACATGAGCCGTACGGCTGGTTTGGGAGGTTCAGACAGCAGTTTGTTCTTCAGCAACTTGGCCACAAAAGTCTTGATTTTGATCATTCCCAGCTGCAAATGGACGGGGTAGCCACCCCCTAAACTGATCCCTAAACCCCCCTAGAGGGCCTAAATGAAAGATTTCCACCTCCCTCATCCATATACTCACCTCCCTCATCCATTATTCATAGAGGAACACACACACTTCATACACAACTCTCCAACTCACTCCACTCCATACTCAGCCCTTTTTGCTCTCTCTCAAGCAACAAAAATACTCCCAAAATCTCAGTCACTAAACCACCACCACACCACCATAGCACCACCATAAACATTCACCAAAAACAAACCAAAACAACTCACTCAAACACTCTCTCAATCTAAGGCAAACACATTAAGAAAAGCAACAAAAAAGTCTTCCCTTGGAAGCAAAGGAAGCACACCTAGGTAATCTTTGTTCTTGTAAAGTTCATCCATGTAAAATGTAGATCCTTATGTGATTTCGAAATAGGGTCTAGCCACTTGTTAGGCTAGACCTCCATTTGATGTCCAAAAGATGTAATGTTGATACTCTTGTTGTTCTTCTCTATAAGTGAGGACATACTATGATTAAATGCTCAAATGGCTGTTGTTTTGTGTTGTTCATATATAGATCTATGTGTATCCCAAGTTTCATGTTCATAGCATCTCATTTGAGTGAGTTTTCATGGGTGTTTTCACCCCTTTTGTAAATGTTCAGCAAACTGTCCATCTGCACCTTTCTGTCTTGTTGCTCTCTTTGTGCATAGCAAACTTGGGTTTTGGTCTTAGACCATAAAAAGGATTTTGTTTTAAACAAACATAGGAATACTAGCATGTAAATATATTATTTTTACCCTGAGTGGAAGAGGTTCTTTCCATTTTTTGTTTCAACTCTCTGTTCTCAGATTAGCATACTTTCTGTTCTGACACGAAAATGTCAGAGGTGTTTTGTGTGACATAAACTTTCTCAATGGCCTTGAAACTTTCCAGATCTAAATTTGATATGTTACGAATAACTTTCATGATTAGTGTTTCCCATGATCCCCCCGTTTTCATGATGCAAAAAGTGGATCTTTTGTGGAAGTATGAATATCTGTCAGATTAGGCTGTTGAAAGTATGATCTTGCATGCCTTATTTGGACACCATAACATGCTCCTAAAATCAGAGGAAAATTCATGGTTCATACTTTACGTGTTAGGAACTTTTCCTAACTTTCACTTTCCAGATTACGCAAGCATAAGAGCAGGTACACAAAGAAGAAGAGCGCAGCAGTCCCTAAAATGCTTGGGGACGGAGTTTTGGACATTCTTTTTTATGGGATTTGTTTCCCTTTTTGTTCACCATTGTAAATATTAATCCCCCACCCCCTCTTTGTGATCTCCTTTACTGGATATGAATGTTAAACCATTTTCAAAACCAAGTGTGAGTCCACCCAAATCGACTCTTATTTGTGAATTAAAGCAAACATTCCTAGAATAGGAAGACCTCCTCGTATAATATTCACCATTTTTGTTAGGGCATAAAAGCAAGGCATAAAAGGCATATAATTAATCTAAGTGGCATGCATACTAGAGACCATCACGGGCGAGGAGAGTGCCTAACCCCTTCTCTTTCTCGTAACTTAGCCCCCGAACCCACTTTCTCTAAAAAAGGTTTTATCTTTTTCCTAAAATAAAATGAGGTGGCGACTCTTGATTGTTTTGATTCCATCGAGAGGAAACCATTGTATGAGAACCGAGCGCATTTCCAAAAGCGCATCAGCACGAAACGGACCCGAATCACCCTCACGGGACGATCATTTCACGGTTTGGCATTCGAGCGCGGGCTCTCACAAAAGGCAAGATAAGAGTTGTCAAGCCTAAAGAAAATATTTGTGGCAAAACCTAAAATCCAAATAATATAATCTCTACCTTGGAAATAGGATTGACCGTTGGAGAAATTACAACTTGAATTAGAAGATCAAAAGAAAGGGCAGTTGGACTACCACTTCAAGAATTTATGTTAAAATTCAACTTAAAAGGGTAAAGATTAACCTATGTATTGATAATGATGCAATGGTTGCAACATTGATCATAGGAACTTGCGAAGTGTCTTTACCTAGTGGGTTCATAATTGTTTTGAACAATGTTATGATGTTCCTACTTTAAGTAGAAATATTATTTTGGTTTCTTCATTAGAAGATTATGGATATTTCTTATTTCGAATAAGAAGATGTTCCATTAAATATGATGTGCTTTATTGTACTGCTAATCATATAATTGGGACTTTATGTCCTTATCTTGGAAGAACAAAATAATAAGTATAATATAAAGGAAATCTGAATCTAAGGATGTAAATTTTACATTCTTAAAGCATTGATGTCTATATTAATAACAAGAAACACATATCTGAAATTCCATGGGACGGAGTTTTAAATTCACATGATTTCGAATCATGTGATATATGTGAATCTTGGATATTGATCAAGACACCTTTTACTAATAGTAGTAAAAGGAAGTACTCTTTTGAATTAATACATGTTGATGCGTGTAGTTCACTAAAGTAACAGTGCTTGGAAAAGGATTTCAGTATCTCATGGCAAAAGTATTAGTGTACTCTGATCTGATCAAAGTAATTAATATTTGAACCATAGACTTAACGAGAGTTCTGCAGAAAGTCTGCAGAATAAGAAAAACTGGAACTGGAAACAAGATCCGTACGGATGAATATCAGGTGTACGCCTAATCTAAAGCCGAACGGATTGTAAAAGGATAAAATTTTGGGAAAATAAACTGGCCACCATACGGCTCTTGGAGTGGCGTACGGCTCCTGGAGAGCCATACGGCTGCCCCACCCGTACCAGTCCAGTTTATTCAGTTTTCTTGACAGAAAAGGAATCCCGACCCCAAAAGGAATTAGGTCAAACCCTCATATAAGATATGCAGCCGGGTTTGACAGCCTCTAATGGTGATTTTAGAAATCACAAACAATTGTTTTAAAAACAATAAATTATAAAGAGGTAGGGTTATTTATTTGATGATCCATGATCATCAACATACAATAATCAAAGAGCAAAAATAATTCCGACGAAGAAATCATTTCTTCATCAAGCCTTGGGTCTAGCAATCCAGATCAAGAAGCTGTTCTTGATATCCGTTCGACGTGTGGATACCGATGGAGGGTGTTTTCTTTAGCACCTTAAAGTCCGTGCTCATGGATTCGATTATCAAGGGTATGTTTTCTTTCATCTTGTATTTAATTTAATCAACAAGCACGGATCCGGGCTCATGGGTGTTTGATTTATATGTTTAATTCCGCTATGCATGATGCATCAAAACCCAACATTCTATTCCATCTATGAGCAAGATGAGGAAAGAGTGATTCCTATACGTTTAAAATGGTTTGACTTAATTAGGATATCAAAAGAGTTTTGGGACTGTGAATACGTGACGTTGAAAATCGAGAGTCACCACGGTGTTTTATTTGTAGTTAAAACATTGAGAAAATCATTTGTGAGAATAATAGGCTTCGGGGGTCAAATTACAATAAGAGAAGAATATTCATGTTATCACTCCTATTGCACAACGAATCGGTCTTTCTATCATGATCAATGTGTGTGTGTGTTAGTGTTTAAGACCGGTCCGAAGATTGCCTACATTCTCCTCATCATGAGAAGCTCAGGTCGGTGTAGTTCATTGATGAATTAGAATGGGGAGAGATGAAGCGGGATCATGCATATAGAGGGGGAAGATTAGGGTTAGAAATAGTTCCTAGATCATGTTAGGGTTTGATGAAACCCTAGTATCATCATAGGCTATGGCATGTGCACATAAATAGGGATTACAATCATAGATCTAGCATATCATGTATGTATAAGACTTAGATCTAGCATAATAATAAGACCATCATGAATACATATGAATGGACACGTAAACATGAAGATCGCTACGCTAAACATGGCATATATTATGAATGTAGACTAAGAACATGAAGAACACATGAAGAACATATGAATATGGATGCATAAACATAACGAAAACATGCATAAAATAGATCTAGCCTAAGAATATAATAAGAAAAGTAAGAGGACTTACCTTGATCGGCAAGAACTATGATTGAAGCTTCTAGAGGATTCGAAGAGGCTTCGAGGGTGCCAGAAAGGCTTAAACTTAGAATTTTTCTGTCAGTTTTGACTCTGAAACTCGCAGAATGAATTGGTTCCCGATATATGGAGCTGGAGATACCTATTTATAGGGAATAGGAGCCGGGAGGAGTGGCCTCGCGGAAACTCCCACACTGGCTGCGTGGCCAGTGTTGTCGGATCGCGTAGTGTAGATACCCCGGGGGGCACGGCTTGGCTAGAGCGCGTGCGTTACCCTAGGATGTCTATTTGTGTTTTAGAGTCGCCACCTATGTTTTAGAGGAACATAAGGAAAACCTAATGTTTATAGCCTAAGTTTGATTACGAAAACAGAGATTCTTTGTTATGAGGTTCGGGGGTTAGGTTACGAGATGGGAAATACTTAAACACCCATCTCGCCCAACTAAAGTTGGTCTTGCTTAATCAAAATCTACATAAATGATGAAATGTTCTTCATGTTATTGATGATAAAAGGGGGTAAAAAAGGGGTGTTTGGAATGTAGGGAGATGACTTCGTGACTAGCTTCAATGAAGTGAAGTAGTCTTTGATGTCATGTCCCAAAAATGTTTGGGTGATAGAACTTTTGATTTAAATCAAAAGAAAGAGAAAGGATATGAAGTAGAAAAGGAGGGAAAAGAGTAGTCTTTTACCTATAACTTCAAAGAACTTCAAAGAACTTCAAAGAACTTCAAAGACTCCTTCAAAAGGTTCTTAGGAAAATGCCTTGTAAGTATTTGAGTATAGTTTTTGTTAATGATTCAAATCTTCCTCCCCTTCAATGGTGAATTAGAGGGGGTTTTATAGGTAAATAAGGTGAGTTTTTGGTGCCAAAACCAAGCCACAAACATCAGTTTCCCGGGGAAATCCTGTTAAAAGGAGCAAGGGAGGGATTCTTGGACAGAAATCTGTAACTGACGCCCAGGTGCTGTAGATACCCCGGGGAACCACGGCTTGGCTAGAGCGCGTGTATTACCTAGGATGTCTAATTGATTTTAAGAGTCGCCACCCACGTTTTAGAGGAACGCGAGAAAACCTAAGAAAATAGCCTTTTTTATTGATTACGAAACCAAAGATTCTTGAGATGAGGGGTTCGGGGGTTAGATGACAGAGTGGGAAGTACTTAAACACCCACTCCGCCCCGCTTACGCGGGTCTTCCTACTTTTGGTGTTCTAATAATAAAAAGAAAAGTCCTTCAATTATTAATATAAGAAGTGCTAACAATTACAATGGAAAGAAAGGGGAAATTTACAAAGGAGAATAAAAGAGAATTGTTTTATTTATTTAATGGTAAAGATTACATGTCAAACTATTCTAACAATTATATTAAGAAAAGAATGGTAAATTAAAGTAAAGATTAAAATGTAGGGAGATAACCTTAACCAACTTTAATGTTGTAAAGTGGTCATTTGGTCATGTCCCAATTGATGGGGATTGCATACATTACTAAGACATGTAAAATAAGAGAAGAAGAATAAAGTACCTTAAGAAAGAGGACTTCAAACTTGGACTTGAAAATGGTGTTGTTGTATGGAAATTGTTGTAGAACAATTTGTGTAGAGTCTTGTTGTTAAGAACTCTTGTTGGGAGAATTTGTGTATAGTGTAGTTTGTGAATCAAAGTTGGGGTCCAAGGTCCCTTTCTAAGGTAGAAGAAAGGGGTTTATATAGGTAAAAAAGACAGGGAAAGGTTGGAGGGAAAATTATCAATGTCGCGACCCCGAACCCCGCGGGCCCGAGACCGCGAGCTGGACGTCGACTCTAAAACCAAAACTCAGAAATACTGAAGTTAAAAATTTCATTTGATACCAAAAGGTGGAGATCCAAAGTTTTACAAAACCAAGTTTGATAAAAATCAATTACAACTATCATAAACTTCCACAAGTTTATGCCCAACAAAATACAATTATACAGTTCTTAGTGACGTCATTGTTTGGTACAACTACCCCAAAATGGTTACACATTTACATAATGTAAACCAACCTATATCAACCTTCCCCGAAAGAATGGATCCACACTCGACGTCCTCTTTCTCGTGATCAGCGAGACTAATCCTTAGCACCTGGGGGGTTAAGGAAAAACAAATATAAAAGAAAAGGGGGTGAGATAAATCTCAATAAGTTACTAATGCAACTACATGACATGATATGATGCAATATGCAATAAGCAATAATAAATATCACATAGCACATAGCATTTATCACATAACAGATAGCAGCGGAAATAAACACATAACAAAGGATATAGCCAAGGTTTTCCAAACCGGAACATCCAAATAAAGGATCGCTGCGCAGCTTCAATAATCAACAAATCATCATCTTCATAGTAGCATGAAAGCCGAAGAGAAAACCCCGGTACCGGAACCAATAACCATAAATGTGTCACAAAGGACAAGGACCATGACACAAAGTCATGCCCGCTAGCTAGATACATTCACAAAGGAACGCTAACTTATCCTTTCCAAGGCCAATCTGGAGAAGGGGTATAGTAAGGGCAAAACAATGGTCAACATTATAATGGACTTGGCTTTGCCATTATAATCCTTCCCATCGCCCGATGCAACAAATATGCCAGCTGGGCTTCCAAATAAATGCTAAGTAATAATAATTTAGCATGAATAAACAACTTAAGGTTCCAAAGTAGGGAACCATACCAAGTAGTCACCAAGAAAGTGAAATGTACCAATCACGCACAATTTAAGTGTTCCAATGATCACAATTAACACTTAATAAATTTCCAACACAACTTAATCACAAAGTACCCAATTCTATCACTAGAGTGTACTACAATGTTCACTAAGGTCAACTAGAAGGACACCCAAGATTTGGATCAAAACGCATTCTTCAATCACACAAAATTAACAAATGTAACTTTTCAGAGGACTGTGCGGCCGCCCAAAGTGGGCTGTGCGGTCGCCCAAAAAGCCTCAAAACAAGAACAAAAGCTTTCAGAAAGATGCGCGGTCGCCCATACGATTTTGGGCGGTCGCCCAATAAGCCGGAATTGCCAGAAATCGGGAAGAACAACATGGGTTCTTCCATTTTCAAACCCAAAACACATTCAACCAAAATCCAACCTTCCAACTCACATACTAATGTACCAAAACAACTAATAAGCCTAAAAAGACTCATACAACAACATTTAACAACCACAATCAAGAATCAAACCCAACATTCAAGATTTCACCATTTTTTATCAAAACTCCAAATAAATTCCCAATAAATTCAAAACCCAACCAAACTTCAAATATAACACATAAAACATCAAATAAACGTGATATGAACATTTTAGCATTAAAATGGGGGAAAAGTAACTTACTTGCAAATTCTCAAAGTTGATGGATTTCAAATCTTTTTGATTCTACGCGATCCTATCGACGATCTAAACAATGTTCACGTTTTAAGAAATGAATAATAATGAGAGGAAGATGGAGAAAATGAAGAAAGAAGATAGAGAAAGAAAAACTCACCAAAGCTAGAGAGAGAGAGAGTTGTGTGCTGGGAAGAAGAATGAGTGAGGGAGGAGGTGAGGGAGGTGAGTAGGGGGAAATAATTCAAACATTTACACTTAGGCCCCCTCTCTCACACTACAGACAAATACTACACTCCCAACTTACAATTAAGACTCAATACTCCCACACTAGCCCAAATGACCCAAATAAAATGCTAGGCATAAATATTATAACACATAAAATGCACACCTAATTATTTAAATAAATAATAATTTAAATAAATAAATAAGCAAATAATTAAATAAAAATCATTTAATTACTAATAAAATAGAGCCTAGATTTCGGGTCGTGACATTCATTCCCCCTTAAAGAAAATTCGACCCGAATTTTAACGAGACTTACCTTAAACAAAAAGCCACGGAAATTTCCTCTCGATCTCATCACGAAGCTCCCACGTCGACTCCTCGATATTATGGTTCCTCCAAAGGACTCGAACCAACGTAATGCTTTTGCTCCTCAACTCTTGGACTTTAGAATCTAAGATCCGAACCGGTCGTTCCTCATAAGTCATATCGGGCTCAATATCCTCCGGTATCCTCGGT
This sequence comes from Campanula takesimana, assembly GCA_026119855.1. Lineage (NCBI taxonomy): Eukaryota > Viridiplantae > Streptophyta > Magnoliopsida > Asterales > Campanulaceae > Campanula > Campanula takesimana. The sequence continues at coordinate 673,887 of JAOWBW010000013.1, forward strand.
AACACGTGAGACGGATCATAAACATACTTCCGAAGCATAGAAACGTGAAAGACGTTGTGCATCCGGTCCAAAGATGGCGGTAACGCAAGACGATACGCTAGAAGTCCAACCTTTCCCAAAATCTCAAACGGGCCAATAAACCTCGGAGCCAATTTGCCTTTCTTCCCAAACCTACGAATACCAACTTTCGGAGACACTTTCAAGAATACCAAATCACCAATCTAAAAACTAAGATCTCGCCTTCGGTTATCTGCATAGCTCTTATGTCGACTCTGGGCTGTCTTCAATCTATCCCGAATAACTTTAACCTTCTCAACCGAATCCCGAAGCAAATCAATACCCAAAACTTTCGCTTCACCGACATCATCCCAACAAATAGGCGATCTACATTTTCTTCCATACAAGGCCTCAAACGGTGCCATCTCGATACTAGCCTGATAACTGTTGTTGTAAGAGAACTCCACTAACGGTAGGTGCGAATCCCAAGAATCGGAGAAGTCTATCGCACAAGCTCGCAACATATCCTCCAAAACCTGAATAGTCCTCTAGGATTGACCATCGGTCTGAGGATGAAAAGCTGTACTGAATCGCAAATCTGTACCCAAAGCTTCCTGAAACGCCTTCCAGAATCTAGAAGTAAACCTCGGGTCTCGATCTGACACGATGCTAACCGGAACCCCATGCAACCTCACAATCTCGTCGATATAAAGGGTCGCAAGCTTCTCCATCGAATACCTGATGTCAATGGGCAAGAAATGGGCACTCTTAGGCAATCTATCCACTATTACCCAAACACTGTCATACTTCCTACGGGTACGAGGTAGTCCCATAACGAAATCCATAGTCACATGCTCCCATTTCCACTCGGGAATCTCTAACGGCTGAAGTAATCCCGCGGGTCTCTGATGCTCGGCTTTGACCTGCTGACAAGTTAAACACTTCGAAACGTACTCGGCTATTTCCCTCTTCATATTAATCCACCAAAATTGTTGCTTCAAATCCTGATACATCTTCGTACTACCCGGATGAATAGTATACCTCGATTTGTGACCCTCATCAAGAACTCTCTGTTTAATTCCATCAACATCCGGAACACACAAACGACCACGGAAAGTCAAAACTCCACTCGAACTCAATGAAAAATCCTCGAAGTTCTTTTCCTTCAATTTATCCATTATCTTCACCAACTCGGGATCCTCTTTCTGAGCTTCCTTTATTCTCTGAACTAGGGTCGGAGACACCCTAATATTCGCAAAAATAGCCCCATGTCTCGATTCACGAGGAGACCAATCTCGAACATCCTCAAGCATTTTCCATTCTCGAACCATCATCGAAGCCACATAAGATTTTCTACTAATCGCATCAGCTACCACATTCGCCTTCCCCGGATGATAGGAAATCGTACAATCGTAATACTTCAATAATTCCATCCATCGGCGCTGTCGGTTGTTCAATTCTTTCTGGGAGAAAAGGTACTTCAAACTCTTGTGATCCGTAAAAATCTCAAACTTCGCCCCATAAAGGTAGTGCTTCCACTTGTGCAACGCAAAGACAATAGCCGCTAACTCCATATCATGAGTCGGGTAATTCTGTTCACTCGGGGTCAACTTCCTCGAAGCATAAGCAATCACTTTCCCATTCTGCATCAACACACAACCCAAACCCTCTTTCGAAGCATCACTGTAAATCACTAGGCCATCGCTCCCATTAGGCAAGGTCAAGATCGGAGCGGTAGTCAACCTCTTCTTCAATTCCTCGAAACTCTTGTCACATTTCTCGGTCCACACAAACGGGACATTCTTCCAGGTCAACTGAGTCATCGGAGTAGCAATCCTCGAGAACCCCTCAATAAATCTTCGGTAATAACCGGCTAAACCAAGAAAGCTTCTAATCTCTGTCACTGATTCGGGTCTTTTCCAATCCACTATAGCTTCAATCTTAGACGGATCCACAGAAATCCCATCTTTCAAAATCACATGACCCAGAAATGACACCTTCTCAAGCCAAAATTCGCATTTACTAAACTTCGCAAACAATTTCTCCCTCGCAAGAACGGATAAAACTTTCCTCAAGTGCTGCTCGTGCTCCTCTCGAGACTTCGAATAGACGAGAATGTCGTCGATGAAGACTACCACGAACGAATCAAGATGAGGGTGGAAAACACGGTTCATCAAATCCATAAACACGGCCGGCGCGTTAGTCAACCCAAACGGCATAACCAAGAACTCGTAATGACCATAACGAGTGCGAAAGGCAGTCTTCGGAATATCCTCCGATCGAACCTTCAACTGATGGTACCCACTCCTCAAATCAAGCTTAGAGAAAACCACGGACCCTTGAAGCTGATCAAATAAATCATCGATGTGCGGCAGAGGATACTTATTCTTCACCGTAACCTGATTCAACTTCCGGTAATCTATACACAATCTCAAGGAACCATCTTTCTTTCGCACAAATAAAACCGGTGCTCCCCACGGGGAAACACTAGGGCGGATAAAACCTCGATCAAGCAACTCTTGCAACTGAACCTTCAATTCCTTCAACTCTGCGGGAGCTAACCTATAAGGTGCTTTCGAAATCGGAGCCGTACCCGGCAAAAGATCTATACAAAACTCAATCTCACGATCGGTAGGCATATCATACTCGGTAGAGAAAACATCGGGAAATTCCCGAACTACCCGAACACTATCAAAACTAGGGGATTCCTTCCTAGTATCAAGAACACTAGCCAAATACCCCTCACAACCACTATGCAATAATTTTCTCGCTTTCATAAAAGAAATTAAGCGAACCTTTCTACTCAGAGGACAAGCCTCAAACACAATTTTAGGCACATCGGGAATAGAAAAAGTAACAATTTTCTTACGGCAATCAACAGAAGCATAAAACTTGCTCAACCAATCCATACCCAAAATGACATCAAAGTCTTGGATAGGAAGAACTACCAAATCCGCACAAAGGACTCGACCACAAATAACGACATCACAATCACGAAAGACTCGATCAGAAATCAAGCATTCTCCTATAGGGGTCGACACCTCTAGCACGTACGGTAAAGACTCGAATGCAGCATTTAACATGGAAGCAAATTGCACAAAAACGTATGAATGAGATGATCCTGGATCTACTAACGCTCGTGCGCTCACATTAGACACAGAAACAATACCTCCAATAACGGATGGATCATCGGTCGCTTGTTGTTGATTCATTGCAAACACTTTCCCTTGGACCTTGGGCTTCCCGGCGGCATCCCTTTTCTGACCCTGATTAATACTAACCCCTGACCCAGATGACTGTCCTCGGTGCCTCGTGCAATCTCTCGCAAAGTGCCCCATTTCACCACAATTGATACACTTGCCTTGCTTTTTCCAACACCTATCCTCCGCATGGCCTACCTTTTGACAAAAGGTACAAGGCTTCCTAATTTGGCTCCCTTGGTTCCCGGAAGTGGTACCCGGGTTCCTTGGGATCGGTTTCCCTCGGGATTGAGATTGTCCCCCAAAGTTACCTCGATTATCAATCCTTGGTTGTGACTTGCTATGTGCTCCTTGCTTGCTCGGGTTGGCCACCTCGGTCTTCCGCTTATGTTCCCCAATATCTTGCTCTATTAAGTAGGCTCGGTCCACCGCATCTTGGAAGGTCACAATCCGTTGAGCAATAAGTTGAGTACGGATGGAGGTCTTCAATCACCGAATGAATCTCATAGCCTTTTGTTCCTCGGTCCTCACCAAATAGTCGCAATACCGGGCTAATTCTATGAACTTAGCCGAGTATTGTGCTATAGACAACACACCTTGCTCCAGGTTGAGTAGCTCGATCTCCTTTCGGTTTTGATCAACAACCGGAATGAAATGCTCCTTGAATTTTTGCACAAACAACTCCCACGCATACACCGTGTGAGTATCATCCCAAGTACCTTTAACACCCCTCCACCAATGCTCGGTGGCACCCACAAGCTTGTAAGCCACAAACCGGACCTTGTCCTCATCCGTGGACCCAAACACATCATAAATCTACTCCATCGACTCAACCCACAACTCAGCTTTCCGAACATCGAGTTCCCCATTGAATTCAACCGGTTTCAACTTCAGAAATTGCTCCAACCCATAGCGGGGTGGTGCTTGTTCTACCCTCGGACCTTGATCATGTATGGCCTTCATGGCCGCCTCAAACATGCCTTGAAACATAGCACGTGCTTCTTCCCTTGTATCATTCTGATTCTGTGCCCCACTAGCACCTCCTCTGCTTCTTCTTCCAGACATTGCGAGTAATTACCTGCATAAGACATCAACCGTTAATCACTCCGCACACTACTACCCACCTAGGTCATACTAATCCACCTAGACTTATACATAGAGCTAATGCCATAGCTCTGATACCAACTGTCGCGACCCCGGACCCCGCGGGCCCGAGACCGCGAGCTGGACGTCGACTCTAAAACCAAAACTCAGAAATACTGAAGTTAAAAATTTCATTTGATACCAAAAGGTGGAGATCCAATGTTTTACAAAACCAAGTTTGATAAAAATCAATTACAACTATCATAAACTTCCACAAGTTTATGCCCAACAAAATACAATTATACAGTTCTTAGTGACGTCATTGTTTGGTACAACTACCCCAAAATGGTTACACATTTACATAATGTAAACCAACCTATATCAACCTTCCCCAAAAGAATGGATCCACACTCGACGTCCTCTTTCTCGTGATCAGCGAGACTAATCCTTAGCACCTTGGGGGGGTTAAGGAAAAACAAATATAAAAGAAAAGGGGGTGAGATAAATCTCAATAAGTTACTAATGCAACTACATGACATGATATGATGCAATATGCAATAAGCAATAATAAATATCACATAGCACATAGCATTTATCACATAACAGATAGCAGCGGAAATAAACACATAACAAAGGATATAGCCAAGGTTTTCCAAACCGGAACATCCAAATAAAGGATCGCTGCGCAGCTTCAATAATCAACAAATCATCATCTTCATAGTAGCATGAAAGCCGAAGAGAAAACCCCGGTACCGGAACCAATAACCATAAATGTGTCACAAAGGACAAGGACCATGACACAAAGTCATGCCCGCTAGCTAGATACATTCACAAAGGAACGCTAACTTATCCTTTCCAAGGCCAATCTGGAGAAGGGGTATAGTAAGGGCAAAACAATGGTCAACATTATAATGGACTTGGCTTTGCCATTATAATCATTCCCATCGCCCGATGCAACAAATATGCCAGCTGGGCTTATAAATAAATGCTAAGTAATAATAATTTAGCATGAATAAACAACTTAAGGTTCCAAAGTAGGGAACCTTACCAAGTAGTCACCAAGAAAGTGAAATGTACCAATCACGCACAATTTAAGTGTTCCAATGATCACAATTAACACTTAATAAATTTCCAACACAACTTAATCACAAAGTACCCAATTCTATCACTAGAGTGTACTACAATGTTCACTAAGGTCAACTAGAAGGACACCCAAGATTTGGATCAAAACGCGTTCTTCAATCACACAAAATTAACAAATTGAACTTTTCAGAGGACTGTGCGGCCGCCCAAAGTGGGCTGTGCGGTCGCCCAAAAAGCCTCAAAACAAGAACAAAAGATTTCAGAAAGATGCGCGGTCGCCCATACGATTTTGGGCGGTCGCCCAATAAGCCGGAATTGCCAGAAATCGGGAAGAACAACATGGGTTCTTCCATTTTCAAACCCAAAACACATTCAACCAAAATCCAACCTTCCAACTCACATACTAATGTACCAAAACAACTAATAAGCCTAAAAAGACTCATACAACAACATTTAACAACCACAATCAAGAATCAAACCCAACATTCAAGATTTCACCATTTTTGATCAAAACTCCAAATAAATTCCCAATAAATTCAAAACCCAACCAAACTTCAAATATAACACATCAAACATCAAATAAACGTGATATGAACATTTTAGCATTAAAATGGGGGAAAAGTAACTTACTTGCAAATTCTCAAAGTTGATGTATTTCAAATCTTTTTGATTCTACGCGATCCTATCGACGATCTAAACAATGTTCACGTTTTAAGAAATGAATAATAATGAGAGGAAGATGGAGAAAATGAAGAAAGAAGATAGAGAAAGAAAAACTCACCAAAGCTAGAGAGAGAGAGAGTTGTGTGCTGGGAAGAAGAATGAGTGAGGGAGGAGGTGAGGGAGGTGAGGGGAGTAGGGGGAAATAATTCAAACATTTACACTTAGGCCCCCTCTCTCACACTACACACAAATACTACACTCCCAACTAACAATTAAGACTCAATACTCCCACACTAGCCCAAATGACCCAAATAAAATGCTAGGCATAAATATTATAACACATAAAATGCACACCTAATTATTTAAATAAATAATAATTTAAATAAATAAATAAGCAAATAATTAAATAAAAATCATTTAATTACTAATAAAATAGAGCCTAGATTTCGGGTCGTGACAATCAATCCATGTGAGATGGAATTGACCAATAGAAAATAAGATAAATAAAATAATAAATGAAATAAATAAAAGAAAATCAAATAATAATAAAAAAAATTGTTTTTAAGAAATGGCTAGAATAATGGGATTGGAGGTTTTAAAACTAGGGGGGATGAATGTGGAGGTAAAAAGAGGCTCTTTTGTGATCAAGAAGAGATTTTGTAAATAAGAAAAGGGAGGGAAATAAGGTGCAATCCGTTACTGCCATAATGGGAGGCGCGCGAGTCCCGCTTTAGGGGCGAGACGCGCGCGCAGCCCACAAACAGTGTCAGAAGCGCCCACGGGTGGAAAAGACAGAATGACAGAAATGACTCTAAAAGTTAACTCTGTTATGCAGTTTAGTCCAAAACTAACGGAATCAGTTAGAAACTTAACGGAAGTAACAGAAATTAACAAAAACAAGTTAAATAAAAATACTATGTATGCAATCGGGGTGAGAGGTCCAAGGCGGGGTGTCAACAGAGCCCCTCGGCGATGTGGATTGCAAAGCAAAACGCGTCAACGAAAGAACGACAACCGCCGAGGACATCGACAAGAGAAAACAAAGACTCGATAAAACATGAATTTGAAATTTGCGAAGGATAGGGGTGCACTCCCTGTGTGAGCAGCTTTATTGATATAGAAAGGATATGGCGGGATCCGTTTTGCTGAAGCGGGATCCGTTTGCTGAAGCAGGATCCGTTTGCCGAAGCGGGATCCATTTGCTGAAGCGGGATCCGTTTGCTAAATGCGGGATCCGTTTAGTGAAGCGGGATCCGTTTGCTGATGCGGGATCCGTTTGCTGAATGCGGGATCCGTTTGCTGAGGTGGGATCCGTTTGCTGAATGCGGGATCCGTTTGCTGGTGCGGGATCTGTTTGCTGATGCGGGATCCGTTTGCTGAAGCGGGATCCGTTTGCTGAGGTGGGATCCGTTTGCTGAAGCGGGATCCGTTTGCTGAAACGGGATCTGTTTGCTGAAGCGGGATCCGTTTGTTGGGTTTCGTAGTAACATGCGCAGCGGAATTAAGCATTTAAAATTTATGAAATGCAAAGCCCATAGATCCATTCATATGATTAAGTCAAATACAACATAATTAATACTAGAATACTAACCCTTGATGCCTTTGATTTTGCAACCTTTAATTCGATGGAGGCTTGAAATCTTGATCACGAACAAAGCAAGAATCACGAACTATGAAGATGATAAGTTTCACCCTCTAGCGGTATCCACACCACGAACGAATATCAAGAACACTTGATCTTGGTTGCTAGACCAAATTATGAAACACGCTTTCACAATTGTAAGAACTATATGGAATTATGAATATTCTTGTTCTTCACTTTTGGGATCTTAGAACAAGAAAATAACCTCCCAAAACCCTTTGGAGGCACTCATAATCATCTGCTTAATGACTGCTGAAAGGATCCTTAAATAGGTCCTAATCCTTAACCCTTAAGGACTTAGGAAATCTAAATCCCATCACAAAATTAAGCTGCAGAGTTTCTGGCCCGACTGCACTGGCACGGTCGTGCCCTTTAAGGCGCACGGTCTTGCCAATAGGTGCGCATGTTGCCACCAGCCGCCCAATATTGGCACGGTCGTGCCAGTCACCCCGCAAGACTTTGCCTTTGTTCGATTTATGGCACGGTCGTGCCCTTTAAAGCGCACGGCCGTGCCAGTTCAACTTTTAGGCATTTTTCCATAATTCCAATTCAGTCCTTCATGATTCGTTCTATTCGTGTGTGACCCTCTAGGATTACACTAAGTTGGCAATGAGCCCAAACATGAACCCATAAGATATAATTAGGTTCTAGCAAACCGTCATACCTACCCAAATAGTGTAACTAGATACAAATTCGCATTCCTTTTAGAACATGTCATAATCCCTTTGTCCACGATGTCATTGAACACAAGTCATGGTCAACAAGTCAACTTATATTGTTCAATACTTTTCTCGATCCCGAATATGTTGATAATCCAAATGACATTGATCCAATCAATCCATTTGAGTTTGGCCAAACATTTCATCAACATCATTCCTTCGAGGGACCCAAGCTTGACATCTCTCCGTAGAGGGACAAATCCAATTAGCTTATTATTCTTCCCTACGTGAATCCGATTATGCCAATCATACCCTTTATAGCTACCTGGTTAAGGGTAACGTTTGAATATGTCAAACATAATCTTCATCAAGTGGAAGACTATAATAACTTCATGTCTAAGGATTCAAATGACATAACTAATATGAGATTTATATATGACATCGACCATGACATAAATCTCATACCGCGGGTTATGTCCAGTACCTTGTTCCAAACAAGTACCCATAAATCTAACATGATCATCCCATGATCATTTAGCCTTTATACTAGTGCTTAACAAGCTCTAGGGACGGAGATTATTATAAGCAAACACGAGCCATAATAATAATCTTATTATCTCTTTATTATTATGAATAAAATGATAACTTATACAACGTTTAACAACCGTGCCTAGGGCACCAACACCAACAATCTCCCACTTGCCCTAGGCCCAATTCCCTAGGTATCCAATACCTATGGACCTAACATGACCATCATGTCTTAGCTTGTGGAAGTCCCATTGTTTAGTGTGTCCGTAACGTTATCATTAGTAGGTGCTTTGCATATATGTACGTCTCCCTTATCAACGATTTCTCGAACGATAAGAGAACGTATAAGTATGTGTTTGGATTCAGGATGTGCCCTTGGTTCCTTTGCTTGATCAATAGCACCACTATTATCACTAATATGGTCTATTGGATTAGCAATACTAGGAACCATCTTAAGTTCACCAATGAACTTCTTAATCCAAACAACTTCCTTTGCAGCATCCTATGCAGCGATATACTTAGTTTTAGTCGTAGAATTAGTGACTGTACTCTGCTTGAAACCATTCCAACTTACAGCTTCACCATTAATTATAAAACTCGATTGTGATTTTTCTATTATCTTTGTCAGTTTGGAAGTATGTATCCGTGTACCCATATACGACGAGATCATCTTCCATCCCTCCATAGATCAAAACAAATCTTTAGTCCTTCTAAAGTGCTTTAAGAATTGTTTCACAGCCATCCAGTGACTCTCACCGGTTGTCGGATTAATATCTACTCGTCATGCTCCAAGCATTAGATATATCCGGCTTAGTGCTTATCATGGTATGATGGATCCAATTGTCGAAGCAAATGGCATCTCATTCATTTTCTCATGCTCATCATTTGTCTTAGGACATTGAGTCTTGCTTAGAGAACTCCATGTATTATTGGCAACAGTCATCTTTTAGAATTTTCCTTGCGGAATCTTCTAATGACTTTGTCAATGTGTGTACTTTGGCTTAAACCAATTTAGCTTCCTTGATCTATCTCTATATATCTTAATGCCAATGACATATGCGGCTTCATCCATATTCTTCATTGCGAAACACTTTCTCAACCAAATCTTTACAGATTAAAGTGTAGGAATGTCGTTTCCAATGAGCAATATGTCATCCACATATAAAATAAGGAATAGCACTATGCTCCCACTAATCGTATTGTGTATACAAGGTTCTTCTTCGTTCTTGATGAAACCAAACTATTTGAATCTTCAAAACGGAGATTCCAACTCCCATAAACTTGCTTCAATCCATCCAATGGATTTCCGCAACTTACATACTTTATTAGAATTTTCTTTGACTATCAAAACCTTTAGGTTGTATCCAATACATCCTTAAGTGAGTTCCCGTTGAGGAACACTTGTTTTGACATCATTTTGTCAAATTTCATATTCCAAATATGAACATGAGACTATGAAAATTCTAATAAGTTTCTTGCTACCCATGTAAGTTTTTCTCCAAGAAAAGTCATTCATCTCCTTTGGTTTTTACATCTTAGGTTAGAATGATCAAGTTCCAAACTTGATTATTATACATGAATTGCCTTTTAGATTTTATGACTCCAAGCCATTAATCTAAATGTGGAGTTGATATTGCATCTTTGATAGGTGGTAAATACTTCATTCTAAATGAACTTTACCTCAATACTTTCTATTTCGAAATATCCAATATTTCTTCTAATAGATTGTATTTTATCATGTGTGCAAGTACTTGTATATCTTGAACGGATTTTCACAACTCTTTGTGAAAACTTGTTCAACTTCCATCATAGGTTAAATACTAATTTTCTAGGTCTCGAACCATTCGAGATATATTTTACTCCCACTGATTCTTTTAGAGATAAACCATTTATCTAGAAAAGCATCATCATAATCAACAAACCATTTGTTTCTTATGAGTAAAATTATGTCCTCAAGTTTCCTTAGGATATCCCATGAAAATATATTTATTAGATTTAAGTGTGAGTGTGTCCCAAACAGCTCCTTTCCAAAAGGGTCTCACCATCTTAAATCTTTATGAAAGACAAACCGAGTTTTCTTTCACCATTTAACCTCTTTTGATGGAACTTCAAATTAGTGTAGTTATAGCGGTTTGTAATACATAACCCCAAAATTAATAATGGAAGATCAATTTGACTTTATCATCTAATGAACCATATCCAATAAGGTTCTTACACTTCCACGTAGACACATCATTTAGAATGATGTTCTTAGTGAAGTTAATTTGTTAAACTATTTCACAACTTTTTGATGACTGTCAAATTCTTGGTTTAATTGTTCATCATCTTGATCGAATCAGAATCATTGAACAATTTTACCAAATCCAACCAAAATTCTCTTTTAGCATTGCTACTTAATGCACCATATACATCGAAATGTATTAGGTCAAGTAAGATGTTAGCATTTTACTATTCATAGTAAAAGATGTCTTGGTCCAAGTAAATAAGACTTGCATAAATCATGTGATTCCAAATCATATGACTTAAAACTCCGTCCCATGGAATTTTAGATATGCATTTCTTATTTATTTGATCAAAACAATAATGCATAAAGAATTTGATTATTTATGTCATAACCTCAGTTATTATTTCGTTCTTCAAGATTTAGGATATAAGATTTATTTATATGATAACACAATTAAGTAAATCATAATAAATAAAACACTTTTCTTATTCCAAATAAGAAATAAATATCCTTCATTATCTTATGACAAAATAATAATTTCTGCTTCATAAGTAAAGTCACTTTACTAGTGTTCCACGAACAATGTTGCAACCATTGCATCATTACCATTCATAGATCAAACTTTACTATAAACAGTCTTTCAATTTACTAATTATTGCGATATCCAATACCCAATAATTAAATTTAGAAAGATTAATTTATAACATAAATATTTCCAAGCGGTAGTCCCACTACCATTTCTTTTATTGATCATCCAGAATTTTGACTACAATCCTAAATGGTCAATCCAATTGCCATTTTACCAAATTGCATTAAATAGAGTTATTATTTTAACCATAATTATTTCCTTTAGGTTTGACAAATCTGTCTTACCTTTCCTTTGGCATTTGGCCTCCTTTTCCATCATGAACCATGAGCATTGGAGAATCCATTCTCCACCATCTTCATCTCCACAGTTTTTTCAGCATATCATGCAACTCGGAGAGATTCTTATTCATTCCAAGCATGTTATAGTTCATCACAAAGTGATTATAACTTTTGGACAATGAATCAAGAATGAGATCCGTGGCTTGCTCCAATCCAATTGGACAACCAAGTTTCTCAAGATGCTCTACGTAGCTTTTATCTTAAGCATGTGAGGTTCCACTTATTGCCCTTTACTCCTTTTGCAAGAAGTGAATGCAATAATGGTTTTATATCTCTCTTGCCTAGATTTCTCTTTGAAACATGTAACTCAACTCCACGCCTATCTAATAGGCTTCTACAAGTTCCAAACTTTGTTGGAGTTTTGAGCACATAATCGCGAGCATAAGACAACTCACATTCCTAGAATCATACTAATGATTTTTGTGATTGTCTATTCCGGCTTTGGGTTCTTTAGGAATAGGCCCATCAAGAATGTACAACCCATCTTCTTGCCTTCGAACCATTCTTAGGCTCAGGATCCAATCCATGAAGTTTGTACCATTCTCTTTGAAGCTCATCCTTCTAAAGGATTGATCGCAACGAAGTTAGTTGTCATTATCTACAACTCATGCAAAATTTTCAAAATTTTACAAGTACCAATCTCATTAAAGAGATAAATAATGTATTTTCCAAAAATACTCCCACTAAATTATATAACCTTCTTATACATCCAATGTATAATATAATTTAAATGGGCTAAGATCTAACTTTAATTTAATTTTGAGTCCACGAAGGCGGACCGCTCAAAACTAAATTAATTAGGTAGACAACCCTGTCAATCATATCCCATATGACTCTTAGATCCTTTTATGAGATTCTTTTAAATTGGGCTAAGATCCATCTTTAATTTAATTTTGAGTCCACGGAGGCGGACTGCTCAAAATCAAATTAATTAGGTAGACAATTTCTTGTCAATCATATCCAATATGATTCTTAGGGATCCAATTTCAATAGCATGTTTAATCTCATCTTTACCTAGGCCCAAAACTGTTTTGACGCCTTATTAAGTCCAACCATTTTAAACGTATAGGAACCATTCAATTTAATGCACCTCGCGGAGGCGAACCTACATTAAATTAATGAACCTCATCTTGCTCATACATGAACAAAATTAATGCACCTCGCGGAGGCGAACCCACATTAAAGTCACCCATGTACTAACAAGTGTTTTAATCATGGCATGGCAAGAGGACTTAAAATTTTCTTGAAGGTTCATTACCATATAGCATACAAAATATTTATGAGCACACAAGATAAACATGTTACGCATCAAATTTAGCCACTAAATTAATAATCATTAATTTAAGCATAATATTTATGTGTCATTAGTTTCTCTATAATTATGAGGATGAGACTCTTTGAACCTTGGTTATCATCTCCAAATCAAGACAACAAGAAGTGCGGCTGAACTAAGCCATTAGGCACCACAATTCCGCACTAATTCAAGAAACCAAGAAAGTAGTCCATGTGGCCGAAACTAAGCAATAGATGGTCTTGATGAACGTAGGCCAATTGCATCCACAATTCCACATGAATCTCCAATCTTTGAATCAAGAACTTTGTTTCTCAATTTTAGCAATTATGAACTCTTCATAATTCTAACTTCGTTTTATCTTTGAAACTTTGATCGCGATCAAGTTTGGGAAACACAATCTCGATGAACGCAGATTAGCCATCCGAACCTTGATCCAATCTCAGAATCAAACGACTAAAACAAATAGGAAAATTAAACCCTAAAGTCCAACCCAAACCCTAGCACGAGCCCCCGCGGCCAAACCCTTGCTAGGTCCGGCCGGGTCTCTGTATGGGTCCGGTCGAACCCCGTCGAAAATTCCAAATTTTAAAGTTCCAAAATTTATCTCAAAATTGTTTTCCCGATTCAATTTAGATTTGGTGTTCTTGGTGATCCAATGACCATGATCATCAAAACCTTGAATAAACCATTTATTCTTGAATCCCTAGAATATCAAAACTTTGATCCAATCAAAATTGATAATCTAAACAATTTTAAATCCACCATAATTTTAATTGCGATTGAACAATGCAATTAAAGTTCATCAAACAATAAACCACATAAAACGCATAGACCACATAAACATCATAATCCCAATATTTAAATCATGCTAGGCACATAAACAAACAATTTATATACACACAACATGATTATGTATAGAAATAATCAACATGAACGAGGCTCTGATACCACTGTTGGGTTTCGTAGTAACATGCGCAGCGGAATTAAGCATTTAAAATTTATCAAACCCAAAGCCCATAGATCCATTCATATGATTAAGTCAAATACAACATAATGAATACTAGAATACTAACCCTTGACGCCTTTGATTTTGCAACCTTGAATTCGATGGAGGCTTGAAATCTTGATCACGAACAAAGCAAGAATCACGAACTATGAAGATGATAAGTTTCACCCTCTAGCGGTATCCACACCACGAACGAATATCAAGAACACTTGATCTTGGTTGCTAGACCAAATTATGAAACACGCTTTCACAATTGTAAGAACTATATGGAATTATGAATATTCTTGTTCTTCACTTTTGGGATCTTAGAACAAGAAAATAACCTCCCAAAACCCTTTGGCGGCACTCATAATCATCTGCTTAATGACTGCTGAAAGGATCCTTAAATAGGTCCTAATCCTTAACCCTTAAGGACTTAGGAAACCTAAATCCCATCACAAAATTAAGCTGCAGAGTTTCTGGCCCGACTGCACTGGCACGGTCGTGCCCTTTAAGGCGCACGGTCGTGCCAATAGGTGCGCATGTTGCCACCAGCCGCCCAATATTTGCACGGTCGTGCTTTGCTTTTGGCACGGTCGTGCCAGTCACCCCGCAAGACTTTGCCTTTGTTCGATTTATGGCACGGTCGTGCCCTTTAAGGCGCACGGCCGTGCCAGTTAAACTTTTAGGCATTTTTCCATAATTCCAATTCAGTCCTTCATGATTCGTTCTATTCGTGTGTGACCCTCTAGGATTACACTAAGTTGCAATGAGCCCAAACATGAACCCATAAGATATGATTAGGTTCTAACAAACCGTCATACCTACCCAAATAGTGTAACTAGATACAAGTTCGCATTCCTTTTAGAACATGTCATAATCCCTTTGTCCACGATGTCATTGAACACAAGTCATGGTCAACAAGTCAACTTGTATTGTTCAATACTTTTCTCGATCTCGAATATGTTGATAATCCAAATGACATTGATCCAATCAATCCATTTGAGTTTGACCAAACATTTCATCAACATCATTCCTTCGAGGGGCCCAAGCTTGACATCTCTCCGTAGAGGGACAAATCCAATTAGCTTATTATTCTTCCCTACGTGAATCCGATTATGCCAATCATACCCTTTATAGCTACCTGGTTAAGGGTAACGTTTGAATATGTCAAACATAATCTTCATCAAGTGGAAGACTATAATAACTTCATGTCTAAGGATTCAAATGACATAACTAATATGAGATTTATATATGACATCGACCATGACATAAATCTCATACCGCGGGTCATGTCCAGTACCTTGTTCCAAACAAGTACCCATAAATCTACCATGATCATTCCATGATCATTTAGCCTTTATACTAGTGCTTAACAAGCTCTGGGGACGGAGATTATTATAAGCAAACAGGAGCCATAATAATAATCTTATTATCTCTTTATTATTATGAATAAAAGGATAACTTGTACAACGTTTAACAACCGTGCATAGGGCACCAACACCAACACCATTTGCTGAATGCGGGATCCGTTTGCTGATGTGGGATCCATTTGCTGAGGCGGGATCCGATTGCTGAATGCGGGATCCGTTTGCTGAATGCGGGATCCGTTTGCTGACACGGGATCCGTTTGCTGATGGTGGGATCCGTTTGCTGGTGCAGGATCCATTTGCTGATTGCGGGATCCGTTTGCTGAAGTGGGATCCGTTTGCTGGTGTGGATCCGTTTGCTGATGGCGGGATCCGAGGCTCCGTTTGCCTATATGTGATATTGTTGTGTTGCTTGATGGAAAGGTGGTGATTTTGCGGCTCACCATGGACCGAGTTGTTGTTAATGAACTGTAATTGTTTGACTCTTTGGGATGCAGGCGTAGTTGACGGCGGATCACTTTCTACTGGGGATGAAGTGCCTTGAGTTGCAGATGCTGTTGACCTTGTGGTGGTACCTGTTAAGTGTGTGCTTTGCAGGTATATGTGCTTGTGACATGTATGAGATATGAAATGGCAGTTATGAGGGAAATTGTGCTTGTGGTGTGATGTGATTTTGAAGCACTTTTGTATGAGGGAGAAGTAAAGTGATTTTGTGTGTGTAAGTGATTTTTGAAAGAAGAGATTTGCTTGAGAGAGATGAATGATGTCCATACCTTCACTTACCATTGCAGTTGGATGGATTTATGATGTTGTGGTAGATGCTTTTGATGAAGAATGTCCATGCTTTGGATGGAGAATGGTGATGTTGATGGTGATGAATTGTTCTTGCCATTGAAGGAGTGTTGGCGAGATGGTATTTTGGATGGTGGGTTGGTCGTGCCAAAAGGCTGCCTACGTATCCCTTTAAGAGAATCAGACCAGCGTAGTTCAAGGATGATGGCAAACGCTGGGGAAGAAGCTAGGAGCAAAGCAAAGTAAAGCACATACTTTTGCACATAGAAGGAGAAAAAGAAAGAGGTTATTTTTTTTTTTTTAATTTAGATTAGAAGGGGAAGAATATGCACACATGTGACAAAAAGATTTTTTTTTTAGTTCGTGGGTGAACCATTTTAACCATTGTGTGTTTGTAAAGCCAACCCAAGATCAAGTCGTGTTCAATCGAAGTCCGGATTGCCTTGTTGAATTATGTCGTTGTTGCCGTGGTGTCGAACGAAATTGATGTCTAGCCCCAAGAGATTTGTCGATTATGGGGCTTCAAAAGGGACTATTGATGCCAAGATGCCAAGGGGTTGCTGATTGTAAAGCCCCTCGAATGCTGAACTTTGAGTGGCTTAATGAAGCCCCAAGATGAATCAACTCTTGGCCCATTAAAATAAACTGTCTTTTGTTGTCAATGTGGGCAAGCCCCAAGAGAAGATCATTGATACTAAGCTTTAAGAGATTTCTAAGCCCCAAATGTCATGGGCTTATCAAGTTTGTAGATGGTGGGATGTGAAGACCTTTCGATGTGAAGCCCCAAATTGGCTTAGCTTTGTATTGAGAGCGGATGCCACATCGGGTAGGACTCTTGAAGGCGGTCTCCTGCTTTCTCTTGCTTGGAGATGGATGGCCCTTTTTGTGGTTGATACCCAAATGGCGGAAGGTCTATGTTGAAAATGTAGTACGGTCTTTGGGAGACGTCTCGTGGGAGATGGTGATGTTGTTACAGATGATAAGGTCTTGGTGTGATAAAGTCTCGAACGGTATGTTTGCTCGAGTCTTCTTGAACTGAACCGACGGCGGATCTTCGGATGCAGCCTGTGCTTTTGATCTTGGAGAAGGGGGTGCAGTACTTGCAGAAACATTGGGATTGGCCGTAACTCTGCTTATAGAGTTAACATATTGGCATTGCCCGCTATAACTCAGCCGGGTGAGTCTAGCATATTGAATCTTTTTCCTTTTCTCTAAGACTTCCTTCAGAATCTCGCTGTGAGTTCTAACAAGAATCCTCAAATTCATTCATATCATCGGAGCCTTTATTTAAAACCAAGAGGCCTTTTGACTGGAAGTGTTGAGGGACCATTGAAGTTTGATCCCTTTCATGGAGCCATAAGCCTACTCCCAAATTGCATTGCTCGGGTACCAGTGCCTAAAAGCTTGTTAATTACGAAGCCCTAATATTGCCCTTTGCTTGAATTACTGTAAAGCCGTGGCCCAAAAGATTTGTAGATTGCGAAGCCCCTTGAGACCTTCCGGTATGAAGCTTCAAATGTTGCTGGGGACATTGAAGTGAATTGCTTCTTACCGAGGGAGCCTTTAAGACTTGACTGTAGCCCCTAGAGTGCCATCATTGATTGCGAGAAAGTTCCATCCTTTATTGGGGGAACGAGCACGGGCACACGTGACAAGAGGGATTTTTGACATCCCTTTTGAGAGACTTTGAGGATAGTCTCACACATCTTTCTCGAGCATAGCCCCTAGGGCTTATTGATTGTCAAATGAAGCAAAAGAAGCCCTTGTTCTTAAGTCACATAGCCCCTAGAGCGTCACCATTTGTTGAGCAAAGCAAGAGTGACTCATCCTCGTGCGAGGGAACAAACATGAGAGGACATGGAAAGAGCTACTCCATTTCTCGGGAGCCTTTCAGCGTACTTTAGAAGCACATACATGCTGTTGCTATTTGCTGCCCAAGCCAATTGACTAGCTAGGGATTATTTGTGCAACCTCGTGCCCTTTTATGATGGGCTCGTTCTCAGATGGGTCTTGGTTACCACGGGCCTTCTTTTCATGAACCCAAAAATGCACACTGCTAGAGATTGATGCCGATAACCCAAGACAACCTTTGATGGTGCCATATCTTGTCGAGCCTTTTGCAATCCCAAAGTTGACTCGGTGGGGAATTGATTTGTTGAGGAGATCCAATGCAGAGCTTGTGCAGTTGTCTTCCTTAGAGGCCGGAGATCTCCATTTCTCTTTCCCTTCTCTCTCTCACTCTCTCATTTTTTTTTTATGACGCGCCCTGTTTTTTGCCTAGACTGCCCTTTCGGGTTTTCAATCTAGCGGGCATCTCTTTTGTGTCTTTTTTTTTTTTTTTTTTTTATTATTTTCACTCGATTAATGATGAAGTGTGAATTGACTCTGGCTGAGGAGATAAGACATGTGATTTTGCGGTGAAGACCTCTTGTCACTAAAGATGAGTGACATCGACTCGACTAGGGAAGTGTCCCTAGTATTTGACTTTGTATATATTTGTTGAATGACTCACGAAGGCAAGTAAGTTATTAAGAGAGAAGAGAACGAAAGCCCCAGTTTGATTGCAAGAAACTGGGAGTATCGCAAAAAGAAGAGAAACCCCTAGACTCGACAAGGAACGTGAAGCGATTCCAATTCTAAGAAAGTTGTTCAATCTTGAGGTGATGAATTCATTGGCAAATGGCTCGTACAAAGATGTCTTGACAAGTTCGAGATGAAGGCCAATCACCATAACGCACTAGGGCTAAACAAATCTTCTTTCTTGCATGAGACCGGACCCGCAGGTTGCCTACGTTGCTCCAGTGTAGAGGCTCAGGTCACCGTAGTTCTTGTGGATGCTCCATTCGCCGTGATGAATTATTGCTTCGTCATGATTGTTGTCGATGTTGCTTCGTTTGGTGGAATGATGTTGTTGTTGTGAACTTCTTTGAATGAAGGGGGAATTTTTTTATTTTATTTTTTTATTATTTTTTTTTTTGCTCTAACTTTTGCCTAGTTTGATTTGAGGATTTCAACCTAGCGAGCTTTTTTTTTTTTTTTTTTTTTTTTTTTATCCCCTTTTGAAAACTTTGCTTCATGATCGTTGCTCCACCTTTCTTTGTCTTGATTTCGTCGTTGTTGATGTCTTCGTTGTTGATGCCGTCGTTGATGTTTAGCCCCTAGGCGTTCAAGCGATGGCCTTCATTCCAAAACTTGTTTAGACATTTTTTTTCATCATTTTGCCAAGAATTAATTGAACAACTTCGAAGAGTGTATGAGGACAAGAACGACTTTTATTTGATGACTCAATGGACTCGAACATTTAACATAGGACAAGAGAAAACATTGATGCACACTTAAGAGGACTTTTGACTCTTTTTTTTTTTTTTTTTTTTTTTTTTTTTATCCTATTTCTAGGTAGAGAAAGAGAAACGGAGATTGTTGTTGTCGGCCTTGTAGCATGATCTCTTGTTGAAACCCCATTTCAAATCTGAGCCTCTTCCTTGATGAGTTCTTGCATGTTGCCATTCTCTAACTGTTGTTCCTCACCCACGGTAAATTCACCATTGTCAATCAAGTCTTGGATGATGTTGCGGATGGAGAAGCAATCCTCGGTGAGGTGAACGCTGCATAGGTGATAGGCACACCACTTGTGGTGGGCATGATTCCTATGTAATGGTTGTGGTTGCTTGTACCCTTGGAGAGGAGAAACTTGTCCCTTGGTTTTGAGAGCTTCGTAGGCCTCGGTGATGGTGATGCCAATGAGAGGGGTATAGACACGGTCGTTGGTGTCACCTTTGTGACTTTTGAGGGATGAACCACTTGAGCGTGCTTTACCGTAGACCTTTGCCTTAAGTTCGGACACTTCTTCCTTGTGAAGTTTCCTCTCTAGATCAAGACGGTCTTGCCACAAATCATCCTTGCGGCGGGCATCCTCGACAAGTCTATCCATTTGTTCCCCCATGGCTCTTATTATGTTGAAGAGCCTTTCGTTGGACACGGAGATGATCTCACCCTTGTTGTTGTTGTTGTTGGAAGCCATTGGACCCGACCTATTGCGAGAACACGGTCGATCTTAGGTTGGCCCCACAAACATATTTTGAGTAAAATAATTAACCCACAAACAAAGGAAAAAGACTCAACCACATAAGAAAAATGACTTTATTTTTTATTTATTTACAAAAGTCGGAAGCACGTGGTCCTTTTTGGGGTTTCTAGAAAAATAGTGGAATCGTCACACTAGTATATAGACCTTCTCGCGGTCCCATATACTCATCGGATTACACCACGCTTGTGAATCCTACATGTGTCGGGATTAAACTAAATTAATGTAGTAAAGCATACATGTGGGGACGGATTTTTTATTTTCGTCCATAATAACCACTTGGGGACGGAGTTTTATTTCGTCCAAAACAACGAGTGGCATGTATGATTTGAAGACATTAGTTTAGGGAAATCTCGGCACATGGAAACCGACTTGAGTCACGGAGTGTTAGACCCTAACTAGAATTGTGTGGTTTGTGCTCGGCTTAAATATGAGGCATAAAGGTCACCCCCGGCATTTAGTCGTGAACTACGCCACGGGCTGAGGTTTACCGCTTCAAAAGAGTCAAGGTCGGGTGGAGCTTGAAACTTCCTAAGACGGGCCTCGACGGGTTTGGGGTTGGACTTGTGCGACTCGATAGTGAGTAGTTGATAAGAATTGTGCGCGTAGTGTGAGGTCTAACAAGTGACAATTTTTTTTTTTCAAAGGAAATAAAAAAAACAAATAAGCAGGTAATTTACAACTTTCGAATCACCTGTGTGACCGATAAAAATGAACAGGAAATAAAAGCTGTTCTGTGCAGGCCCGGTGCCCACACACTGTCAAAACTGTCCATTCTGTTCACTGTTTCTGTTTCTGGGAAATGCCCAGAAGCGCGTGCATTCAGAAGCCTACTCGGGAGGTGCGCGCGTTAGACTGAGAGAAGTGGAGGCGCCCGCGTCTGGGCAGTACCTGCAAATCAGCAGGTTCAAGGGATTGCCTTGACCCTAAATTATAGAACTTTTTCCCCTGCAGCAAACGTTAGCACAGAAACATGGAATTGAAGGACAAGATGGGAGGCGGGCGATACTGGTAATTAGGGTCGGACGCGCGCGCTTTAGGCCAAGAAGCCCAGAGGCGCGCGCTTCCTACCCTTTTTACCAGAATGCCCAGAAAATAAAATAAAAGAACACCAAAAATGAAAAACGCAAGTTTAACCCTCTATGTCCCCAGCGGAGTCGCCACTGTAGATACCCCGGGGAACCACGGCTTGGCTAGAGCGCGTGTATTACCTAGGATGTCTAATTGATTTTAAGAGTCGCCACCCACGTTTTAGAGGAATGCAAGAAAACCTAAGAAAATAGCCTTTTATTATTGATTACGAAACCAAAGATTCTTGAGATAAATGGTTCGGGGGTTAGGTGACGGAGTGGGAAGTACTTAAACACCCACTCGGCCCCGCTTACGCGGGTCTTGCTACTTTTGGTGTTCTAATACTAAAAAGAAAAGTCTTTCAATTAAATGTAAGAAGTGCTAACAATTACAATGGAAAGAAAGGGGAAATTTACAAAGGAGAATAAAAGAGAATTGTTTTATTTATTTAATGGTAAAGATTACATGTCAAACTATTCTAACAATTTGTAGATACCCCGGGGGAACCACGGCTTGGCTAGATCGCGTGAATTACCTAGGATGTCTAATTGATTTTAAGCATCGCCACCCGCGTTTTAGAGGAACGCGAGAAAACCTAAGAATATAGCCTTTTTTATTGATTACGAATGTCACGCCCCGGAAATCTCAAAAATCCATAAATATATAATATACATCTCCAAAATACAAAATACCAAACACGGGCGCGTGAATTCAACTATGAAATCTATACCATCAAGCAACACCTCAACGAGATATAACTCGGAGACTAGAAACAAACGCGGAAGCAAGAACAACTATTAACAAAAATACCCAAAGTGCAACCGTATATACAAAACACTGAACGACTACGAACCCACAATAATATCCGTAAAGCCTCCGAAGGGAAACTATCCCAAATGCGATCAACCTGCTCAGAAGATTCCCGCTACAACGGACCTCACAACGCTACCACTTGCTTTCCTGGGGGGGGGGGTTAAGGAAAAACAATTTGAAACAAGAAACGGGGTGAGATAAAATCTCAGTAAGTTACTAAATGCATCTACATGCCATAATATCATGCAAATCAATTATATAACTGAGCAAGTAAATCATATAACAACAAATGAGAAAGCTCCCTATCGCCAACCGTCCCATACCAGTTGGAAATAACGACTAACTCATCATGCAGCACATAAGACTGAAATAAACACGTTACAAAGGATACTGAGCCAAGGTTTCACCAAACCAATAGACAATCGCTGCGCAGCTTCAACCGATCAACCAATCAACAATAGCAGTATAACAACTGAAGAGAACCCCGGTCAGAACCGACCAATCAATCAATCAACCCATCAAGCCATCTTCATAGTAGCATAAAAGCTGAAGAGAATACCCCCGGTCAGAACCGACCAATCAACCACTCAAACCCTCTCCAAAGTAGCATAAATGCTGAGGAGAAACCCGGTACCGGAACCAATAACAAAGTAACGTGCCACAAAGGGCGGGAGCCATGCCACAAAGTCATGCTCCAAAACGTCTCAACCAAGGCCAATCTGGAAGAGGAAAATAAGGGTAAAACAATGGTCGACACCATAATGGACTTGGCCGGTGCCATCACAATATCTCACATCGCCCGACACAACCACAAATACCAGCTGGACTTTCAATTAAATGCTAGGTAATAAATACTAGCTCGATAAACAACCAAAGGTTCCAAAGTAGGGAACCATACCAATTAATCACCATAAAGATGCAAACGATTACTCAAGAAGAGTTCAACAACAACAAACACAAGAAGTTTCTCATAAAAGAGTCCAACAACGATAAACGAGATTGCTCATTGAAAGCCCAACAACATTGACCATAAAAACATGATGATTTCATGATAAGGCACATACCAAACACATCCTAAAGATGATACTCACAAGTTACTCATTAAGAGTACAACCTAAACGGTCGCTCACACACAGTATAACGACTATTAATAAGATGAAACTAAACGTTTACTCATGAAGATATATTAAGACTATCAACTCCCTATATTTATACACCTAGAATTCCAAATAGGAAGTCCGAATGAATACACCATAAAGAAGCTAATCAAAAGCACAGGTACCCAATCACCATATCACGCTTTATATTCGTTCATAAACGAACCAATTCTCAACACCCCAAACGAACACAAAAGGTTACACCTATTCATACATGATCACAAACGGACCAAACCCAACACTTTAGTGTTCCAAAACAACCCTCTAGGTACTATAGGATATCGCCTAAAACCTAGACTAAGTCTTATCCTAAAATCAATCCGATCAGTAAATTAGCTTTCAATTAAATGGTCTCAAGGTATGAAATCCTCACTTATATCACAAAGATGATCACAACAACTCAACACGGTCACTCAAATGGATTTGCAAAACTTGATCACAAAGGATTGATACAACTCCTCTTACCCTCAAACACCCAATAAAATCCTGAAGTATAAAACTTAGAACTTAACTGAACGACCCATCTCATCTTATAGTACTCGAAGAGAGCTTCGAAACGATAGTTTACACGCCTAAAACGGAGTCCGGACGAAGAAGTTATGGGGGAAACAGTTTTAGAAGAAAAGGGAAGAATATATCAGAGTCCCAGCTTGGCACGACCGTGCCTAAGAAAGTGGCACGACCGTGCCAAACATGACGAGAGAAAAGTGAATATTGGCACGACCGTGCCAAATAAAGGGGCACGACCGTGCCAGAAGAACAATGCCCAGATTTCTTCCTGGGTTCATACATACCCGAAAATGGCACCCAAACAACCCAAAATTCTTACCATTTCTCAAATACTCAAAATCAAGACTTCCAATAAACATAACAATGAACCAAAACAACTTATAAACTTGAATAGGACCAAAATAACACATCTAGTAACCCAAATCAAGGTTTAAATCCCAACCTTCATATAATCACCATTTTTAACCAAAAATCCAAATAAATTCCAAATAAATCCCAAACTCAATCAAACTTCAAATATAACAACTAAAGCATTATATAAGCATGATATGAACAATTTATCATATTAATGGGGGAAAAGCAACTTACCTCGAATTTATCAAAGATGACGGAACTCGAATATTTTTGGTTCTACGCGATCCTATCGACGATCTAAACAATTTTCGTATAATGGGAAATGAGAAACAAAGACTAGAAGATGATCAATAAGAAGAGAGAGAGAGAAGCTTCTTACCTTCACAATGGCTATGGAGAGAGAGAGAATTGTCTGGGAAAGAGAAAATGGTGAGGTGAAAGTGAGGAAGGTGAGGGGAAAAGAGGGAGTAAGTAGGAGGATTTAAGGAATTTACACATAGACCCCTTCCCCTACACACTAACACGATAATCTTACACTCCCCACTAACAACTAAGACCCAACACTCCACACTAGCACAAATAACCAATTAAGTGCTAGGCATAAAATATTATGAAACACAAAATGCACACATAATCATTTAAAAAAAAAAAATAATTTAAATAAATAAATAAATAAAATAAATAAATAATCAAATATTTATTACTGCGAAAATAGAGGCGGGTTTTCGGGTCGTTACAATATACCCTCCTTAAAAAGAATTCGCCCACGAATCACTCATCAAACTTGACAACACGCGGTCATAATGAGGCGACAACAAATCGACTCTCCCATAGCACTCATAACCTCAATCGAGTACTCAACAAAATTTCAGATATAGTCTCCACGACTCAAATAAACCAAAATATATTAATCACATACATATCTCAGGTATATTCATATCAACATCCTAAAGTTAACTTCCTCTTTCATCCCGAATTTCACATTCTCAAGACTATCACTTGTTCACCAATTCTGAGACATAGATGATTTGATCCTAATTAGCATCACGCTCACCATCAACCCTTAAATCATCAACATCCATAAGTTTTACTTTCCCGGTTCACCCGTACGCATTGACGATCTAGACATCATCCCAAGTAATCATACTACTACCCGAACAAATAAGAGAAGGAATAGGGCTAACGATTATTGTCACCCAATGACTCAATGATATACTCAAAAATTTACCGTCATCAACTATCCGATCAAATGCGATTCCACTATCACACTCACTTTCCTTATAAGATAAAACATAATACAGTCATAACCTTTGAATTTCTCAACTACTAGCATTACCTCATACTTAGTTTTCTAAGGAAATATATCCATCAAATTTTGATAGTCCGTTATCATAACGTTTCAACTTGGTCCCAAAAATAAAATATAACATAACCCGCTAAGGTAAAATCACTAAAATCACAACAAATTCCAAGTCACAGATAGTTCCACTTATCAAGCGTTAATCCTCAAAATATATGCAAATTCTTTATCACCCAAAGTCATAGAATCCAGATTACTCCTAAACACAATTCTCGAGATACCACAGACCCGTCTTACCCATGACCTTAATTGCACTGCAAGGATACTCCATTAGATCAGATATATAGGATTACTCCTTAGAAATTCAAAAAATTTAAACCATCTCGGGCTTAATCAACTTCTTACTATACAAGGCTAAAGAAATTTTCCATCCCCAAAATTTTCACCGTAGTGGCTATATCTTCAAGGATTACCACTATAGTGCTTTCACTCTAATTAACACCTTAAACTAAAGGTACAATATAAGCCCAAAATTCTTAACACAAAATGTCCACTTAAATCCACGTTAAACTACCATCAATACATTACTCCCATTCTAGAAAGCCTAATACAATTCCACATACTTAGTAGTCTGCAAACAACACATATTTTATCTTCAAAAGATTTCCTCTAACTCTCATTTAAATTAATAATCCGTGCTTACCATAAAAAAAAATGATTATAACTTCCACAATATACTCATAACTCATTTTGCTTTAACTCAACTCCAATCATGTGCTAAAA
This sequence comes from Campanula takesimana, assembly GCA_026119855.1. Classification (NCBI taxonomy): domain Eukaryota; kingdom Viridiplantae; phylum Streptophyta; class Magnoliopsida; order Asterales; family Campanulaceae; genus Campanula; species Campanula takesimana. Next base: position 700,406 of record JAOWBW010000013.1, read on the forward strand.
TGATCCCAAACAAGTTAAGTATTTCCTCATACTAAACAATTCTGATGCACTCACAAAGATGTACCAAAAGTAAAGAAAAATCTCTTATTGAGAAATTCTCAAATTGAATCTTTAACTCTTTTAACCCAACCGATACTTATATGTTCACCGATTTACCTATCAGTATTATATCCCATATCAACTCATCATATAACCCAAGTTCCCCATCGGTCAAGCGACATATCGCACCCAACATAAATTATACTCAAGACTCAACATTAGTATTGCCAACTGAATAAGCTAAATTCCCTGCACAACCTTATAATAAAGATTTTCTGATTTTCAATATAGAACCTGAACATTATATATACTTAGTATGCTCCTAAACAAGTCAAACACACTAATATAGAATTATTCCCCACCTGTCGATGGCACCCAAGAAATTCGAGACACCTTGAAAGCTGGGCCATACTACTTAACTCATCAATATTCTGTATAGGTGACATAACCAATTCACCTTACCTTAATCAGTAGAAATCACGAAATTTCGTACTCGAGAATACACCTCAACATAAATCACTTAATAAGAACAAACATACGAACATAGCACAAGACATTTCCACTTTACGAGATAGGTACGTCCAAGCCTTCAAAACTCGCACTCTCGATTCCCAAGCCAACTAACCCCAATGGAACCAACGCTATTGACACCAATCCTATACTTGATATACCACAAGAGAAGAAACACTCGACGTCAATACCACGACTCATAACTCGACTAACTTCTACCTTAACCTCATACTTTCAAGAAAACTTAGTTTCTAAACCACTCAAAATCATAACACCCAAGTATTGAAACCTATTCGATATCAGAGTTCTTATTCTCCTTCAAGATCTAAAACCATTGCTCTGATACCAACTGTCACGCCCCCGGAAATCTCAAAAATCCATAAATATATAATATACATCTCCATAATACAAAATACCAAACACGGGCGCGTGAATTCAACAATGAAATCTATACCATCAAGCAACACCTCAACGAGATATAACTCGGAGACTAGAAACAAACGCGGAAGCAAGAACAACTATTAACAAAAATACCCAAAGTGCAACCGTATATACAAAATACTGAACGACTACGAACCCACAATAATATGCGTAAAGGCTCCGAAGGGCAACTATCCCAAATGCGATCAACCTGCTCAGAATATTCCCGCTACAACGGACCTCACAACGCTACCACTTGCTTTCCTGGGGGGGGGTTAAGGAAAAACAATTTGAAACAAGAAACGGGGTGAGATAAAATCTCAGTAAGTTACTAAATGCATCTACATGCCATAATATCATGCAAATCAATTATATAACTGAGCAAGTAAATCATATAACAACAAATGAGAAAGCTCCCTATCGCCAACCATCCCATACCAGTTGGAAATAACGACTAACTCATCATGCAGCACATAAAACTGATATAAACACGTTACAAAGGATACTGAGCCAAGGTTTCACCAAACCAATAGACAATCGCTGCGCAGCTTCAACCGATCAACCAATCAACAATAGCAGTATAACAACTGAAGAGAACCCCGGTCAGAACCGACCAATCAATCAATCAACCCATCAAGCCATCTTCATAGTAGCATAAAAGATGAAGAGAATACCCCCGGTCAGAACCGACCAATCAACCACTCAAACCCTCTCCAAAGTAGCATAAAAGCTGAGGAGAAACCCGGTACCGGAACCAATAACAATGTAACGTGCCACAAAGGGCGGGAGCCATGCCACAAAGTCATGCTCCAAAACGTCTCAACCAAGGCCAATCTGGAAGAGGAAAATAAGGGCAAAACAATGGTCGACACCATAATGGACTTGGCCGGTGCCATCACAATATCTCACATCGCCCGACACAACCACAAATACCAGCTGGACTTTCAATTAAATGCTAGGTAATAAATACTAGCTCGATAAACAACCAAAGGTTCCAAAGTAGGGAACCATACCAATTAATCACCATAAAGATGCAAACGATTACTCAAGAAGAGTTCAACAACAACAAACACCAGAAGTTTCTCATAAAAGAGTCCAACAACGATAAACGAGATTGCTCATTGAAAGCCCAACAACATTGACCATAAAAACATGATGATTTTATGATAAGGCACATACCAAACACATCCTAAAGATGATACTCACAAGTTACTCATTAAGAGTACAACCTAAACGGTCGCTCACACACAGTATAACGACTATTACTAAGATGAACCTAAACGTTTACTCATGAAGATGTACTAAGACTATCAACTCCCTATATTTATACAACTAGAATTCCAAACAGGAAGTCCGAATGAATACACCATAAAGAAGCTAATCAAAACCACAGGTACCCAATCACCATATCACGCTTTATATTCGTTCATAAACGAACCAATTCTAAACACCCCAAACGAACACAAAAGGTTACACCTATTAATACATGATCACAAACGGACCAAACCCAACACTTTAGTGTTCCAAAACAACCCTCTAGGTACTATAGGATATCGCCTAAAACCTAGACTAAGTCTTATCCTAAAATCAATCCGATCAGTAAATTAGCTTTCAATTAAATGGTCTCAAGGTATGAAATCCTCACTTATATCACAAAGATGATCACAACAACTCAACACGGTCACTCAAATGGATTTGCAAAACTTGATCACAAAGGATTGATACAACTCCTCTTACCCTCAAACACCCAATAAAATCCCGAAGTATAAAACTTAGAACTTAACTGAACGACCCATCCTATATTGTAGTACTCGAAGAGAGCTTCGAAACGATAGTTTACACGCCTAAAACGGAGTCCGGACGAAGAAGTTATGGGGGAAACAGTTTTAGAAGAAAATGGAAGAATATATCAGAGTCCCAGCTTGGCACGACCGTGCCTAAGAAAGTGGCACGACCGTGCCAAACATGACGAGAGGAAAGTGAATATTGGCACGACCGTTCCAAATAAAGGGGCACGACCGTGCCAGAAGAACAATGCCCAGATTTCTTCCTGGGTTCATACATACCCGAAAATGGCACCCAAACAACCCAAAATTCTTACCATTTCTCAAATACTCAAAATCAAGACTTCCAATAAACATAACAATGAACCAAAACAACTTATAAACTTGAATAGGACCAAAATAACACATCTAGTAACCCAAATCAAGGTTTAAATCCCAACCTTCATATAATCACCATTTTTAACCAAAAATCCAAATAAATTCCAAATAAATCCCAAACTCAATCAAACTTCAAATATAACAACTAAAGCATTATATAAGCATGATATGAACAATTTAGCATATTAATGGGGGAAAAGCAACTTACCTCGAATTTATCAAAGATGACGGAACTCGAATATTTTTGGTTCTACGCGATCCTATCGACGATCTAAACATTTTTCGTATAATGGGAAATGAGAAACAAAGACTAGAAGATGATCAATAAGAAGAGAGAGAGAGAAGCTTCTTACCTTCACAATGGCTATGGAGAGAGAGAGAATTGTCTGGGAAAGAGAAAATGGTGAGGTGAAAGTGAGGAAGGTGAGGGGAAAAGAGGGAGTAAGTAGGAGGATTTAAGGAATTTACACATAGACCCCTTCCCCTACACACTAACACAATAATCTTACACTCCCCACTAACAACTAAGACCCAACACTCCACACTAGCACAAATAACCAATTAAGTGCTAGGCATAAAATATTATGAAACACAAAATGCACACATAATCATTTAAAAAAAAAAAATTTAAATAAATAAATAAATAAATAAAATAAATAAATAAATAAATAAATAAATAATTAAATATTTATTACTACGAAAATAGAGGCGGGTTTTCGGGTCGTTACAACGAAACTAAAGATTCTTGAGATGAGGGGTTCGGGGGTTAGGTTACGAAATGGGAAGTACTTAAACACCCATTTCGCCCGAGCAAAGTTGGTCTTGTTTGTTCATAATTCACTTTTAAAGATGAATGTGTTCTTCCTATTAAAATGATGATAAAAAGGGGTTTTAGAGTTAAAATGTTGGGAGATGACTCCTAGGCCAATTCAATGTAATGAAAGGACCATTGGTGTCATGTCTCAAATGGTTTTGGGTGATTGCACATTTGATTGAAGAAGAAGAAGAAGAAGGAGAAGAAGAGAAATGCTTAAGACATTTACCTATAGTATCCTTCAAAAGAGAACCTCTTGTAAAGCCTTGAAGAAGAGGTTGAATACTTTGTTGAAGAAATCCCAAAGGAAAGGTCTAGGAAAGAAGTGAGTAAAAGTCTAAAAATAATGATTTTCCAAGGTCCTCCTTTCCAATGATGGATTGGAGGGGTTTTTATAGTTGAAAAAGGATTGTTTTTGGAGCCAAACGGAGTCTCCAAGAAATCTTTCCAGGGCAAAATCATGTACAATGAGCAAGGGAGAGATTCTTGGACAGAATCTGTAACTGACACGCCCCAGAAGCGTGCGCATCCCACCTAGGCGGAGGAAGGCGCGCGCGTCTGGCCTAAAGGGGCGGAGGCGCGCGACTCTGAGAAGCAATTTTTGACAGAATGGACTAGAAAGTTAGAACTGTTATTCAATTTAGTCCCGAGACTTAACGGAGTCCGTCTGGAACTTAACCAACGTAACAGAAACTAACAGAAAACACTTAGAAGAGGGAGAAACACAAAACCAAGTGTGCAATCGGGGTGAGCGGTCCGAGGCGGGGTGTCTACAGAGACCCTCGACGGCGTGGATTGCGAAGCAAACGCGCTGACGAAAGACAGACATCCGCCTAGGACATCACCAAGAAAAGGAAAAGACTCGATAAAAGTAGGAATCTGAAATTGCGGGGGATAGAGGTGCGCTCCCTGTGTGAGCGGCTTTGAGAGATAAGGGTGCGCTCCCTGTGTGAGCGGCTTTTCCAATAGCGGGATCCGTTTGTTGAGAGCGGGATCCGTTTGCTGGAAGCGGGACCTGTTTGCTGATAGCGAGATCCGTTTCCTGGAAGTGGAACCCAGAGGACCGTTTGCTGAAGTGCGGGACCCGGAGGACCTTTTGCTGAAGTGCGGGACCTAGAGGACCGTCTGCTGAAGTGCGGGACCCGGAGGACCGTTTGCTGAAGTGCGGGACCTAGAGGACCGTCTGCTGAAGTGCGGGACCCGGAGGACCGTTTGCTGGAGTACGGGACCTAGAGGACCGTCTGCTGAAGTGCGGGACCCGGAGGACCGTTTGCTTAAGTGCGGTACCCGGATGACCGTCTGCTGAAGTGCGGGACCCGGAGGACCGTTTGCTGAAGTGCGGGACCTAGAGGACCGTTTGCTGAAGTGCAGGACCCGGAATGGACCGATGCGTGCCAAGAAGCCTTCGACCAAGTGAAGCATAACTTGACATGCCCTCCAGTTTTGGTTCCACCACACGAAGAGAAGCCTCTCTTGCTCTATCTCACTGTCAATGATGAAGCCCTAGGGGCTATGTTAGCACAAGAACAACGAGACTCCACAAAAGAGAATGCCATCTACTTTGTCAGCCGACGGTTTCAAGGAGCTAAAAAAGAACTACTCTGTCTTAGAGAAGTCTTGTGCTGCATTGGTTTGGGTTACTCAAAAGCTCAAGCATTACATGGAGGCCTTCCCAATCAAGTTGGTAGAAAAAGTGGACCCGCTCCGCTACATCTTCGAGAAGCCTTTCATGTCAACAAGAATAGCCAAATGGTATTTCATGCTCGCCGGCTACGATATCACTTACGTCACACTCAAATCCATCAGGGGGAAAGTGTTCAGTGATCAGCTTGCTGAATTTTCGTGTGACGAAGTGAAGGGGGAAGATATACAGTTCCCCGACGAGCATTTAATTTGCTCTACAACAGAGGAAAATAAGTGGCAACTTTTTTCGATGGCGCAGCCAATAAGCATGCGTATGGCATAGAGATGTTACTTGTTGATCCAAAGGACATGTTTACTCCAATTTCCATCTGCCTCGAATTTGAAGCCACTAACAACACCGCTGAGTACGAAGCTTGCATAGCGGGGCTCGAAGCAGCCCTCGAGAGAAATGTCACAAGTTTAGAAGTATTCGGTGATTCCTTGCTCATCATCAACCAGACATCTAGAAAATGGAAGATTCAAGACTCGACTCTGCAACGGTATGGTCAACATATCGAGTAGTTGGTTGAACAGTTTCAAGAAATCACCTTCAACTACCTACCAAGGGACAAAAACCGTTTTGCTGATGCACTAGCCACCATCGCTTCACTGGTCGAAATGCCTAAGGGTAAAATGGTGAAGCCCTTCAAAATTTCTCGACGAAATAGTCTGGCATACTGCATGAGTATTGAAATCAACGAGGTCCAAGCAAACTCCCCGTGGTACGCAGATATCATGAATTTCCTCAAGGATGGTACTTATCCTGAGAACAGCAATAAGAAGTCTCAAATGGCATTGCAAAGACTAGCCTCCCGATATGTACTGATTGGGGACAGAGTCTACAAAAGGCACCACGAGGGGGTCAATCTCCTATGTGCAAATGAGACCGAAGCTCAAGAAATAATGCATGATATCCACAAAGGTGAATGTGGGCCCCACATGAACGGGTTTATGTTGGCCAAGAAGATACTCCGCATGGGTTATTATTGGAGTACCATGGAAAAGGACTGCATTAAGAAAGTCAAGAGGTGCGCCAAATGCCAATTCCATGCCAATCTACAGCACGCTCCACCCTCACAACTTTACAATATGACTACGCCTTGGCCTTTCTCTTGTTGGGGCATAGACATTATCGGCAAAGTTCACCCTACTGGAAGCAACGGACAATCTTTCGTCCTAGTAGCCGTGGACTATTTTACAAAATGGGTCGAAGCACAGGCTTACCGAGTTCTTAACGCCAAGAAAGTGGCCGAATTTGTGAAAACCCACATCATGTGCCAATACGGCGTTCCTCATGAGATCATCTCAGACAACGGGTCTCACTTTGAGAAAGAGATGGACGCACTCCTGGTAGAATACAAGGTTACTAAGCACAAGTCATCTCCATACCGCCCTCAAGCAAACGGCGCGGTCGAGGCAGCTAATAAGACAATCGAGACCATTGTGAAGAAGATGGCCTCCACTGGAAGGGATTGGCCCAAAAAGTTACCTCTAGCATTATGGGGCTACCGCACGTCAATACGGATAGCGACTGGAGAAACTCCTTATGCACTGGTATATGGTTCCGAAGCTGTACTACCAATAGAGCTTGAAGTTCCATCCCTACGGGTCCTCCTCGAGAACCAAGTCAATGAAGTCGATTGGATGCAAAGTCGATATGAACAGCTAGCCCAACTCGACGAGAAAAGGCTAAGAGCAATCGAACGTACGAGAGCATATCAACAAAGAATGGCTAGGGCTTTCAACAAAAGGGTGAAGCCCCGAAACATCAGTGTGGGTGATTTGGTCCTAAGACAACACCCTCCTAATGCCATGAACCCCCTTGGAAAGTGGGGACCCCGATGGATTGGTCCGTACGTAGTCAAGAAAATACTAAGCGGCGGTGCAGTCCGACTCGTGGATTTAGACGGAGATCAGCTGCCAAAGGAAGTCAACCTCGACAAATTGAAGAGGTTTTACGTCTAATAAACGAAGACCATAAAAAAAAAAAAAAAAAGCTCGCTAGGTTGAAAACCCGCAAGGGCGGCCTAGGCAAAAATCAGAGCAAGTGCAAAAAAAAGAAGCCCGCTAGATTGAAAACCCGAAAGGGCGGTCTAGGCAAAAAACAGGGTGCACACAAAAAAAAAAACAAAAAATGGTCTTCGTTTGTTTGAACTACGGAGACCTGAGCCTCTACACTGGAGGAACGTAGGCAACCTTCGGGTGCGGTCTAAAACATAAACAAATACCCAAATCATTTCAAATTAACGAGATGCAATTTTTATTCATTCACTAAATCATTATTATCATTACAAAGAAAATTTTGAGCTACTAAAAGACTTAAAATATTAAATCCTAAACAAGTGGTCTATTCTGAATTGCAATCTCTCGGGGTACTAGGATAAATCTAATTTTCTCTTGGCCTTCGAAGGACCACCCGAACAGCCATCAATCCTACTCTTCTTGGGAGGCCTAGGGACACTGATACGGACCGATATCTTCTGCGCAACCAAGCGCCTCCGAGCATAAAAGTCATCCAAAGGGGTACCGAAAGGGTCGGTCAAAATGTTGTTCACATCAGCAGCAGCTTCCTTATACCTCAAAGCACTGCTGGGCTCAAAATCCCTTCCTAGCAACTCAGCCCGAAGAGCATCTACCCAAGTAAAGCCACGGTAGACGGTACCAAGCAAATGATCCAACTAACTCTCGGGAAGAAAAATACTGCCCCGGTGCAATGGAGCGGAAGCCCAACGGTCACGATCATCTCCCCAAGCCAACTGAAGCTCATTCGAGAAGTCCGGGCCCATATAAGAAACTGGACGAAGTACCCCATTCCTCGAAAAAGGAATTACTTACTGACGACCGAACTGTCTCAAAACCCGTTCTGGCTGATAAAACGAAGAGTCCATCAATCCGGGTAAAACCACATGCTGAAAACCGAAGGTCCACCGCACAAAAGGGCGAAGACCCCAAAGACACCACTCAACATCAGCTGTGAGACGAGAAGCAAAAAATCTCCTCCAACCCTCTTTGGTTAAATCTCTAATCAACAACCGTCGCCTATGAACAGCAAAAGGAGAAAGGTCGCCATCCGACGCATAAAGCCTGAAATGCTCCCGAAGCCATATGGTCAAAAGCAATGGGCTCCCCCATCGCATCTCGCCCGTACGGTGCAATTTGTCCAAACCATGCAAGGTCTCTCCTACGATGAGCGGAATTATGCTAAATCGCTGTCCTTTCGCCTGTAACACAACTTCAGCCAACTGTGCATCCACAGTACCCAGAGGAGTGACAAACAAAACCTCGCTGAAAAAGGCAGACAGCCATGGAATTTCTCTTAAAGGACTGAACCGCGACATCTTCCGAATGCAAACTGAAAAACATCGGAAGCTCAGTTATGTCAACAACGGTCCCGTGCATCATCTTCTTCACTTCTCCGATAGGGAGATTCAGAATGTCAACCCAAGAATCAACAACACCTCGGTAATACTTGGGGACGGCAATCCGACCGGCCAAAGGCATACCCAAAATGGCCCCAAAATCATCAACGGTCGGCACCATTTCATTAGCCAAATAGTTGAATGTATGGCTGTCACAATCCCAAAAGGCTGCAGCAGCCTTCAACAAGTCCCAATCCGGCCTCAATGTCCGCAAAGTGAAGAGAATTCGAAGCCCGAAATCTTTGATGAAGGCATTTTTGGGATGGGTCTTAAAAGAATACACGAAGGTCGACAAATCCTTCTCGTAACTTTTGACAACCTCGGCATCAAGACTAAAAAGGTTGGAGGCCATGGGAAAGAAGGTTATAAGCAAGATTGGGTAATAGAATGGTGTTCAAAAATGACAGAAAATGGCTGTTGGAATCAAATTGTCGACCAGAAGCTGATATTATAGCTGTTGGAGGATCTTTTGGTCAGCAAGTATCAGGCCCTGAATTTTGCCTCCCAGAGGCGCGCGCCTCCCAACACCGGTATACAAGGCGCGCGCGTCCCGTATCCAACAGAGGAAGCGCCCGCGTCCCAGATGGAAGATGCTCCAGAAACAGCCCTTGTCAGTTCAAGAAGGAAGCCCAGGCACGTTCAAACGCCTTCTATCTACAGGAAAGATCAATCCCACCAAAAAAAGAAGCTCAAAACGACGACAGCAAACACCCAGCTGGGCACACATTAATTTGGTCCGCCCTTAAGGCATGTCTAAAAACTGGAATAAGACAGAAACTCCCACTCAAAGTAGGGTGTCTTTCATTTTTTCTCAAAAGATCAGTTTTTACAATTCATCCCCAGCACAAAGCATTCCGAACTCAACTGTGCCCGTACCCCGTCAAAAGTCAAAGTCAAAACAGTCAACATCAAAGTACGACTCACGAAAACAACTTGGTCTGGGATGATCTACGGAATCACTGCTTCATCATCAAACAAGATCTACATCCATTCAAAGCAAACGGTCCTCCGGGTCCCGCACTTAAGCAAACGGTCCTCCAAGTCCCGCACTTCAGCAAATGGTCCCCCGGGTCCCGCACTTCAGGAGACGGTCCTCTGGGTCCCACACTCCAGCAAACGGATCTCGCTATCAGCAAACGGATCTCGCTTCCAGCAAACAGATCCCGCCTTCAGCAAACGGATCCCGCTATTGGCAAAGCCGCTCACACAGGGAGTGCACCCTTATCTCTCAAAGCTGCTCACACAGGGAGCGCACCCCTATCCTCCGCAATTTCAAATTCCTGCTTTTATCGAGTCTTTTCCTTTTCTTGGTGATGTCCTAGGCGGATGTCTGTCTTTCGTCAGCGCGTTTGCTTCGCAATCAACGCCGCCGAGGGGCTCTGTAGATACCCCGCCTTGGACCGCTCACCCCGATTGCACACTTGGTTTTGTGTTTCTCCCTCTTTTAAGTGTTTCTTGTTAGTTTCTGTTACTTTGGTTAAGTTCTAGACGGACTCCGTTAAGTCCCGGGACTAAACTGAATAACAGTTCTAACTTTCTAGTCCATTCTATCAAAAATGGCTTCTCAGAGTCGCGCGCCTCCGCCCCTTGAGGCCAGACGCGCACGCCTTCCGCCGCCTAGGTGGGATGCGCGCGCTTCTGGGGCGTGTCAGTTACAGATTCTGCCCAAGAATCTCTCCCTTGCTCATTATACATGATTTTGCCCGGGAAAGATTTCTTGGAGACTCCGTTTGGCTCCAAAAACAGTCCCTTTTCAACTATAAAATCCCCTCCAATCCATCATTGGAGGAGGACTTGAAAAATCATCATTTTAGACCTTTTACTCACTCTTTGCCTAGACCTTTCCTTTGGGATTTCTTCAACAAAAGTACTCAACCTCTTCTTCAAGGCTTGACAAGAGGTTCTCTTTTTGAAGAATACTATAGGTAAATGTTTTAAGCACTTCTCTTCTTCTTCTTCTTCTTCTTCTTCTTCTACTTCTTCTTCTTCTTCTTCTTCTTCTTCGATCAAATGTGCAATCATCCAAAACCATTTGGGACATGACACCAACGGTCCTTTCATTACATTGAATTGGCCTAGGAGTCATCTTCCTACATTTCAAACTCTAAAACCCCTTTTTATCATCATTTTAATAGGAAGAACACATTTATCTTAGAAAGTGAATTATGAACAAACAAGACCGACTTTGCTCGGGCGAAATGGGTGTTTAAGTACTTCCCATTTCGTAACCTAACCCCCGGACCCCTCATCCCGAAGAATCTCTGTTTTCGTAAATCAAACTTAGGCTCATAAACATTAGGTTTTCTTACGTTCCTCAAAAACGTGGGTGGCGACTCTAAAACACAATTAGACATCATAGGTTAATTCACGCGCTCTAGCCAAGCCGTGGTTCCCCGGGGTATCTACACTCTCTTTCGATTTTTTTTTTTTTGCACTCAAGAAGAAACATCATAGCGTGCGGAATACAACAATTTTTACAAAAACATAAACATACAATATGCGAGAATTAACAATGCATCATACATTAAAGGAAAATCGCCGATACTTGCGCTTGCATCAGTGTGATAGTCTTCCGCCTTTGCCATTTGATTAGCCTCTCTGATCATGCCCTTGATTGCACCCTGAAATCTTCGTTCGTCGGGTGACTTTGTCGATCGCCTCCGTGAACTTTGTTGATTGCCTTCGTCCCTAGTTCCCATCTCAATTAATCACAGTCTAAAATTTGTTCAGATTTCATTGATTGCTTTTAATTAAGTGAGATTAATTGTTTAAGGGTCCAGATTAAGAAAGCACTTGGTTATAAGGAAAGTTCATTGACTGAAAACATATATTACATGACATGCAAGAAAATAAAAGCACGAAGACAAAGACACACTCTAGACTTAGAAGACAAAGAAGATGTGTGAGCATATTACTATGCAATACGCAAAAGGGACAGGATTAGGAGTTGGGGCGGTGAGCCCAGTCACAAGCAAAAGACACGACCTTACGAGTCAACACACGTCTAACTTTTAAAAAAAGTAACCACTCCTTGGTCATAACAAAATTCGGCCACCAAACAAATGGGAAAACCTTCCTTGGGATTCGGTGAGCCCCTAGGATTCCTTACAGGAGTCAAACATTCAGTAGGGGTTGGCCACAACATTCAGCTGAAACGGCTTCTGGATCATCCCGTCCTCGATCATATCTTGCAAAGTATGCCTCAAATTCCAGCAATCATCCGTCGCATGACCAGGCGATACGTGGTATGCACAATATTTGTTGGCGTCCCAATTCTTAGGGGGAGGATTTGGCGGACGGTATCCCTCTATTGGTTTCAATGCTCCTTGGGTGACTAACCTTTGGAATATCATGGACAGGGGAATATCAAATTTATCAAACTGCCTTTTTCTTCGGGTCTTATTCCTTTGTTGATTGTTGATAGAATTAATTGACCCATCTTGATTGTGGCATGTGGGAGCTTTGTTATAGTATCTCTGATTAGGGCCAACTGTGCGGACCCAGGACGGTGCAGGGTTGGTAGAAACATGATTCACATTCGGTGTGGGAGCTTCAGCAGATGTTTGGTAATTGTAGGATCCAGGAGAAGGATATGGCTTGAGCATTCTAGTTCGAATATCCTCATCAATGCGAGAACCCACACCTAGGAGGGAAGCGAAGTTAGGGGAAGGAAGGTACTTTATCTTTTCAGCATAAACCGGTTGGAGGTGCTTGAGGAAAATGCGAGTCTGCTCGGCGGTGTCGGGGCTTTCCAAAGTCTGAACGGTCTTCTCTTGTGAACTGCTTGGTGACCAGATTTCTTTAGGTTTCACTGGAGTTTCATGTATCTTTAGCGGAGCAGTAATTGCTTGATGTCACCATTCAGCTAGCTTCAGTATAGATATCGTCACAAGTCATGAACCCCATATCTCGGGTGGAGTGAATGTTCGGGTTGGAATTGCCATTCTGGCACTGGGGTGCTTGGAGATCTTTGAGCTCCAATTTCTTCAAGAGAGTATTCACAAGGTCCAACATTTCTTCCTGATGCCTCTGGAATAGGCTAATCATGTGATTGGTGTGATCATTCAAGCGCCTTTCCAACCACTGTTCCATTGCATACCCTAGCTCGAAGTCCGGCAAACCCTTAGTCGAGTTTGATGATGTCTGTCCTTTGTTGGCCATGATTGATGATGAAGACCGGAGTAGTGATTTGATCAAAGTGGTGCTTGAAACGGACCTCGAATGTCGCGCTAGAGAACAAGAAGAAATTCTCCCTCTACAAGATGGATGAAAAAGGAAACCTATTTTAGATTTTCTGGGAATGAAGCTTTATGTACAAAAGAAACTAATTTTTTTTTGTTTTTTTCTTTTTTTTTTTTCAAAATTTGAAGCGCAAGCAACGCACAAACCTATAAATGCCGGACAAGCACCTTGCTTTATTTTGACACATTTTCGCATGAAATCTTGGAATAGTGGATACCGTCTCCAAAGTATAGGACCAACGTTTTGCACCTGTACTATTGGCCGTCTAAGCCCCTAGCGAAGGGCCTATACTCTTTCGGGGATCCACCATCGGTTACGGTCTAAGGGAGGGTCTCGGCAATTTAAAGTCAATCCGAGCATTTCAATGAATTTCCACAATATAGGTTGTTTATAACCTTTTGGGAAATGCATAGGATTGAGGTGAAATTGCTAGACAAAAACCGGCATGAAGTCTGGGACGTGTCATTTTTTTTAAAACATGGACATCGTGGCTTGGTAACGGGCAAGATTGGCTTACACCCATCGCAACGACTAATAGATGTGCTTTGGGGTGAGAATTTACACCGCGGGCCCTATAGGGAAGTCCAATGAGCTCCCTTATACCCTCGGGTTTGTACGGTTCTACGAGACGTTATTCTCAAAAATGTGCAAGTGTGTGAGGTATCTATACTTTCGAAAATGATTTAACATTCATATCCAGTAAAGGAGATCACAAAGAGGGGGTGGGGGATTAATATTTACAATGGTGAACAAAAAGGGAAACAAATCCCATAAAAAAGAATGTCCAAAACTCCGTCCCCAAGCATTTTAGGGACTGCTGCGCTCTTCTTCTTTGTGTACCTGCTCTTATGCTTCCACAATCTGGAAAGTGAAAGTTAGTAAAAGTCCCTAACACATCAAGTATCAACCATGAATTTTCCTATGATTTTAGGAGCATGTTATGGTGTCCAAATAAGGCATGCAAGATAATACTTTCAACATCCTAATCTGACAGATATTCATACTTCCACAAAAGGTCCACTTTTTCAATCATGAAAACTGGGGTATCATGGGAAACACTAAACATGAAAGTTATTCCTAACATATCAAAGTTTATATATGGAAAGTTTCAAGTCTATTGAGAAATTTTAAGTCACACAAAACACCTCTGAAATTTTGGTGTCAGAACAGAAAGTATGCTAATCTTAGAACTGAGAGTTGAAACAAAAAATGGAAAGAACCTCTTACACTCAGGGTAAAAATAAGATATTTACATTCTAGTATTACTATATTTGTTTAGAGAAAAATCCTTTTTATGGTCTAAGACCAAAACCCATGTTTGCTATGCACAAAGAGAGCAACAAGACACAAAGGTGCAGATGGACAGTTTGCTGAACATTTACAAAAGGGGTGAAAACACCCATGAAAACTCACTCAAATGAGATTCTATGAACATGAAACTTTGGATACACATATATCTATATATGAACAACACAAAACAACAGCCATTTGAGCATTTAATCATAGTATGTCATCACTTAGAGAGAAGAACAACAAGAGTATCAACATTACATCTTTTGGACATCAAATGGAGGTCTAGCCTAACAAGTGGCTAGACCCTTTTTCGAAATCACTTAAGGATCTACATTTTACATGGATGAACTTTACAAGAACAAATATTACCTAGGTGTGCTTCCTTTGCTTCCAAGGGAAGACTTTTTTGTTGCTTTTCTTAAGGTGTTTGCCTTAGATTGAGAGAGTGTTTGAGTGAGTTGTTTTGGTTTGTTTTTGGTGAATGTTTATGGTGGTGCTATGGTGGTGTGGTGGTGGTTTAGTGACTGAGATTTTGGGAGTATTTTTGTTGCTTGAGAGAGAGCAAAAAGGGCTGAGTATGGAGTGGAGTGAGTTGGAGAGTTGTGTATGAAGTGTCTGTGTTCCTCTTTTGAATAATGGATGAGGGAGGTGAGTATATGGATGAGGGAGGTGGAAATATTTCATTTAGGCCCTCTAGGGGGGTTTAGGGATCAGTTTAGGGGGTGGCTACCCCGTCCATTTGCAGCTGGGAATGATCAAAATCAAGACTTTTGTGGCCAAGTTGCTGAAGAACAAACTGCTGTTTGAACCTCCCAAACCAGCCGTACGGCTCATGTCTCCGTCCCTTCTTCCCAAAGTGCCACTTGTCGCATTCTGATTGGCTCCTTCTTTATTAATTTGGCCAGCCAACTTGGGCCACTTGTCTGGCTCTTTTAGGCATGAATGATCACAATTTTTGCTCCGGTATTGGTTCCGCAACAGTCCAAGTTTTGTCCGAGTGTGCGCACAACGGTACCCCGGTTGTCCGTGGTCCCAACATGAAAGTTGCTTGAAATAGCCTTGTGGTCACGTACGTCTATCCGAAATATGTTAATGAGCAAGGGATGAAAATAATATATTTTTAATGCACGGAATGGATGGTAACGAGCAGTTCTAAGGGTGCGGGCCCCAATTTCGGGTCCCGCCACTCAAAAATTGAAGTACATGCCTGTTTACTTGTTTTTTCGCTCTGATCATGAATTTGAAGTCCGTTAATCCATTCGATGCACCGATAAGGCTCACGGCACTCCCGCATAGCCAAATCGAGGGCTTAGGTCAATTTTAGGGTTTAGACCGATTAGAAGGGTTTGATGAGAGGTGCGAGATCGGGGTATCTACATCGTGCTTAAAAGATGACTACGTATCCCTTGGAAGGAAATCAGACCAAACGTAGTTCGACTCCGAAAATACGCAAAAACGGGGGTTTAAGGTATTTTGAAAATCATTTTTGAAAACAATACTACAGTAAGTAAAGTTTAAAGTTTAAAGAGTAACCCATACTGAGGAATCAATGTCCTTGTGTTTGCGCGTGGTTTTTTTTAGGCGGTTTTCGTCCTTCGATTTACCTTTTTGATTGTTTTGAGAGTCGCCACCATGTTGTTGTCGGAACACAGACCGATATATCTGGATTCGGGGGTTAAGTTATGAATTGGGAAGGTCAAGGAGCACCAAATTCACCCAATCTAGGATTGGTCTTGCTAATAAATCATCATCATTGTTTCAAAATCATGCAAAACGTACGCAAAAGGAAAACGAACAAATAAATAATTGCTTATTTATTTGGGATATCGGATCATGTGCTTCGAGACCATCTCCATCGATTGGAGAGGCTTTAGGCTGATCCTTTGATGGAATCACACTACATCAAAGAAAAAGAAGGAGATGAGAAGGTAGAAAACAAAGAGTTTTACCTAAGCGTTTTTCAAGAATCCTATGAATGGCCTTGACTAAAGGCCTTGATGATCCAATGAACTTGGCTTTAATGGTGTTGTGGAGGCTTAAATTTCGTGGGTGAGGAAGAGGGACTGATTATGGGGACCTCTTTGACCAGATTTGGAGTGGTTTTTGGGTGAATGAGGATTCTAGCCCCTTTTTGGTTCAAGAACCTCTATATTTATAGGAGTTCTAGACCTAGGGTTTTGGCCAAGATGGTAAGTTGTGATGGGAATCCAAGACTTGATTTCTACAGAGGTATTTTTGGACTCTAGGATCGTCTATTAGGTTTTCCCCAGATTGCTTAAGTGTTTGCCAAGAAAAGGGGTCAAGATCAATAAGGAAACTGACCAAAACCCGACTGTCAGGGGGGGATACCTCGTACGAGACATCAATGTCTCGTACGAGACATCCATGTGCTGGAATCACATTTTTGCCCTCTGCAGTTTTAATGTTCATTTTGGCCCCTAACTAACGGAGTCAGTCAGAAACTTAACGAAACATGTCCAACTTAACGAGTTTCGACCCAAATCAAAGGCGAGACAAATAAGTAGTGTGATTATGAATGAGTGTCTAAAATGGGTGTCTACAGAGCCCCTCGGTGACGATACTTATGGATGAAGTAATGAGTGTCTAAAATGGGGTGTCTAAAAAACTACCTACGTATTCCTCTGAAGGAAATCAGACCAAACGTAGTTCGACTCTGAAAACATGCAAAAACTGAGGTTTAAGGTACTTTTGAAAACCATTTTTGAAAACAATACTTGAGGTAAGTAAAGTTTAAAATTTAGAGAGTAACCTATTGTTGGGTTTCGATCAAACATGCGCAGCGGAATTTAGCATTTAAAATTTTGAAACCCAAAGCCCATAGATCCGTTCATATGATTAAATCAAATACAACAACATGAATATAGGATAAAACTAACCCTTGATGGCTATCAAATTTTCTCTTGGTCTTTGGTGGAGATTTGAAGACTTGATCACGATCACAAAGCTTGAACACGAACTTTGAAGATGATGATTTTCACCCTCTAGTGGTATCCACACTTCGAACGAATATCAAAGGAGCTTCTTTGATCTTGGTTGCTAGACCAAATTGTGAAACACGTTTTCACAATGAATTTGAACTATATGGAATTTTTCTTTTGTGTATTATTTTGTTCTTTGACCAAGGATGTCTTAGAACAAACTAAAACCTCTCTCAAACTCTTTGGAGACTCACAAAAGGCTATCACCGAAGTTCTGGCCAAAATCATCCTTTTATACACAAGCAAGACCTATTCCAAATAGGAATCTTGTGTCAAAAAACATTCCAAATTAAATTTGGAAACTGCCAGCCGACAGTACTGTGCGGCCGCCCAGAATTCACTGTGCGGTCGCACATCTATCTGAAACAAAATGGTACAAAACTGAGCTAAGTGTGCGGCCGCCTAGTCCATACTGTGCGGTCGCCCACTTCCCCAGAATGTCCAGAATTTCCAAAATTCCAATATAGTCCTTTTAAAGATTCGTTCTATTGTGTGTGACCCTCTAGGATTATACTAAGTTGGCAATGGGTTCAAACATGAAACCATAAGATATGATTAGGTTCTAGCAAACCGTCATACCTACCCAAATAGTATAACTAGATACAAGTTCGCATTCCTTTTAGAATATGTCATAATCCCTTTGTCCACCATGTCATTGAACACAAGTCATGGTCAAACAGTTAACTTGTTTTGTTCAATACTTTCTCGATTCCAAATATGTTGATAATCCAAATGACATTGATCCAATCAATTCATTTGAGTCTGGCCGAACATTTCATCAACATCATTCCTACGAGAGGCCCAAGATTGACATCTCTCCGAAGAGGGACAAATCCATTTAGCTTATTATTCTTTCCTACGTGAATCCGATTATGCCAATCATACCCTTTATAACCACCCGGTTAAAGGTAGCGTTTGAATATGTCAAACATAATGTTCATCAAGTGAAAGACTATAATAACTTCATGTCTAAGGATTCAAATGACATAACTAATATGAGATATATGTATGACATAGACTATGACATAAATCTCATACAGCGGGTCATGTCCAGTACCTTGTTCCAAACAAGTACCTATAAATCTAACATGATCATCCCATGATCATTTAGCCTTATACTAGTGTTTAACAAGTACTAGGGACGGAGATTATTATAAGTAAACATGAACAACGATAATAATCAAAACATCTCTTTATTGATATGAAATAAATGATAACAATTACAACGTTTATTAAACTTGCCTAGGGCACCACTACCAACAATCTCCCACTTGCCCTAGGCCCAATCTCCCATGTATCTAATACCCATGGACCTAACATGACCATCATGTTTAGCTTGTGGAAGTCCCTTTGTTAGCGGGTCCGCAACATTGTCATTAGTAGGTACTCTGCATATATTTACGTCTCCTCTTTCAACGATCTCTCGAATGATATGAAAACGTCTAAGTATGTGTTTGGATTTCTGATGTGCTCTTGGTTCCTTTGCTTGAGCAATAGCACCATTATTATCGCAATAAAGGTCTATTGGATTAGCAATACTAGGAACCACTTCAAGTTCAGTTATGAACTTCTTAATCCAAACAGCTTCCTTTGCAGCATCCGATGCAGCAATATACTCAGCTTCTGTTGTAGAATCAGCGGTTGTACTTTGCTTGGAACTCTTCCAGCTTACAGCTCCACCATTTAACATAAACACAAAACCCGATTGCGATCGGCTATCATCTTTGTCGGTTTGGAAGCTTGCATCCGTGTAAGCATTTACAACGAGATCATCTTCCATTCCTCCAAAGACTAGAAACGAGTCTTTAGTTCTTCTCAAGTACTTAAGAATCGCTTTTACAGCTATCCAGTGATTTTCGCCAGGGTCGGAATGGTATCTACTTGTCATGCTCAAAGCATAAGACACATCCGGCCTAGTACAAATCATGGCATACATGATGGACCCAATTGTCGAAGCATATGGAACATCATTCATTTTCTCACGCTCATCGTTTGTCTTAGGACATTGAGTCTTGCTTAGAGAAACTCAATGTAACACGGGCAAGGTGCCTCTCTTAGAATTTTCCATACGGAATCTTCTAATGACCTTGTCAATGTATGTACTTTGGCTTAAACCAAGTAACCTCCTTGATCTATCTCTATAGATCTTAATGCCAAGAATATATGCGGCTTCACCCATATCTTTCATTGCGAATCACTTTCCTAGCCAAGTCTTCACAGACTGAAGTGTAGGAATGTCGTTTCTAATGAGCAATATGTCATCCACGTATAAAACAAGGAAAAGCACTATGCTCCCACTAATTTTCTTGTATACACAAGGCTCATCTTCGTTTTTGATGAAACCAAACTCTTTGACCGATTCATCAAAACGGAGATTCCAACTCCTAGAAGCTTGCTTCAATCCATAGATGGATCTCTGTAACTTTCATACCTTAGAATCTTGTTCAAAACCTTCTGGTTGTGTCATATACACATCCTCTTGGAGTTTTCCATTCAGGAAAGCGGTTTTGACGTCCATCTGCCATATTTCATAGTCATGATATGCGGCAATGGCAAGCAAAATTCTTATAGACTTGATCATTGTTACGGGTGAAAAGGTATCATCATAGGCAATACCATGAACTTGCCTATAACCTTTCACTACAAGTCTAGCTTTGTAAGTATGCACCTTCCCATCCATGTCAGTCTTCTTCTTGAAGACCCATTTGCATCATATGGTTTTTACACCTTCGGGTGCATCAATCAAATTCCAAACTTGATTGTCTTGCATGGATTGTAATTCGGATTCCATGGCTCCAAGACACTTGTCCAAATCAGGAGAAGACATCGCCTCTTGGTAGGTTGACGGTTCATCATTCTCAATGATTTCCACGTCATTACTATCCGTTACGAGAAATCCATATCTCTCGGGCTCGGATCGTAACCTACTAGATCTGCGAGTTACTTGTGTATTTTGAACAGGTTCCACAACTCCTTGTGGTTCTTGTTCTTGTTCAACTATTGGTTCAATGTTATTTTCTGGGTCTCGAATTTCTTCAAGATTTATTTTACTCCCACTGATTTCTTTGGAGAGAAACTCTTTCTCTAGAAAGACACCAGTTCGGGAAACAAACACTTTGTTGTCCTCACGGTTGTAAAAGTAATATCCTCTAGTTTCCTTAGGATATCCCACGAAAATACATTTATTAGATTTGTGTGCAAGTTTGTCTGAGACAAGTCTTTTGACAAAAGCTTCACAACCCCAAATCTTCATGAAAGATAAACAAGTTTTCTTTCCGCTCCACATCTCATATGGAGTCTTTTGAACCGATTTAGTTGGAACACGATTTAGTGTGAAAGCTGCGGTTTCTAGAGCGTAACCCCAAAAGGATATTGGAAGATCAACTTGACTCATCATTGATCAAACCATGTCTTACAAAGTCCGATTTCTCCTCTCGGACACACCATTCCATTGTGGCATTCCAGGTGGAGTTAATTGTGAAACTATTCCACAATTCTTTAGATGATCATCAAATTCTTGACTCAAGTATTCTCCACCACGATCTGATCGAAGTGCCTTGATACTTTTGCCAAGTTGTTTTTCTACTTCATTTTGAAATATTCTAAATATCTCAAATGCTTCACTCTTATGTTTCATTAGGTAAACATACCCAAATCTACTATAATCATCAGTGAAGGTTATGAAGTATTGAAATCCTCCCCTAGCATTGCTACTTAATGGTCCGCATACATCGGAATGTATCAACCCCAATAAGTCGCTTGCCCTTTCACCCAACTTGGTAAAAGGTGTCTTAGTCATTTTTCCAAGAAGACACGACTCACAAGTATCATATGACTCTAAGTCACATGAACCCAAAAGTCCGTCCCCATGGAGTTTTGAGATACGCTTCTCATTAATATGACCGAGACGGCAATGCCACAAATAAGTATGATTTATATCATTAGGTTTAGATCTCTTATTTATATGATAGACATTGTCATTATTTTCATTCTTGACTTCCAAGATATAAAGGCCATTAAATGAATTAGCAATACCATAAAGCACATCATTTAAATAAATAGAAAATTTCTTATTCTCAATAAGAAACTTAAAACCTTCATTATCCAAACAAGAAATTGAAATAATATTTCTGCTTAAATCCGGAACATAATAACAATTGTTCAAAACAAGAATTAATCCGGAAGGTAAAGTGACTTCATAAGTCCCTACGGCTAATGCATCAACTCTTGCTCCATTCCCCACGCGTAGATCTACTTCACCTTCTTTAAGCAGTCTCCTATTCTTTAGTCCCTGCACATTTAGACAAATGTGAGAACCACATCCGATATCCAATACCCAAGAATCAGTGGTAGAAAGGAGAATATCTATCATATAGATACCTGAAGTCGACGCAGCCTTGCTGCTCTTCTTCTTCTTTTTCTCTTCCAAGAAAGCCTTGCAATTACGTTTCCAATGACCAATTTCTTGACAATGGAAACAGATTGCATCCTTTTGTGAATTGGGTTTTTCCTCAGAAGCCTTGGCAACCTTTGCCTTGCTTATTTTGGGTTTGACAACTTTCTTACCCTTTCCTTTGGCATTAGCCTTCTTCCCATCATGAACCAAGAGCACGGGAGAACCTTTCTCCACAATTTTCATCTCTGCAGTTTTGAGCATCCCATGCAACTCAGAGAGATTCTTATCCATTCCATGCATGTTATAATTCATTACAAACTGATTATAACTTTTAGGCAATGAATTAAGAATGAGATCCGTGGCTAGCTCCAATGGGATTGGATAGCCAAGTTTCTCAAGGTGCTCTACATAACCTTTCATTTTAAGAAAGTGAGGACTCACTTGTTGCCCTTCATTCATTTTACAAGTAGTGAATGCAACAATGGTCTTGTACCTCTCTTGCCTAGCTTGCTCTTGAAACATAGTTCTCAACTCCATGCCTATCTCATAGGCTTCCAAATGTTCCAAACTTTGTTGGAGTTTTAAGCACATAGCAGCAAGCATGAGACAACTTACATCTCTAGAATCATTACGATGTTTCTTGTAATTGTCTCTTTCTGCCCTAGGGGCAGTAGGCGGTGGTTCAGCGGGGAGAGGTCCATCGAGAATGTACAACTTATCTTCTTGCCTAATAACGATTCTTATGCTACGGATCCAATCCATAAAGTTAGTACCATTCTCTTCGAGCTTATCCTTCTCAAGGATCGATCGCAACGACATTGATTGAGTGTTATTAGTCATTATCTACAAATATGCAAAATTTCCAAAATTTAATAAGTACCTTTTTCATTAAAGAAATAAATAATGTATTTTTCAAACGAAAATACTTCCATTAAATTATATAACCTTCATATACATCCAATGCATAACATAATTTAATTGGGCTAAGATCCTACTTTAATTTAACTTTTGAGTCCATAGAGGCGGACCGCTCAAAAACTAAATTAATTAGGTAGACAATCATGTCAATCATATCCCATATGATTCTTAGATCCTTTTATGAGAATATTTGAGAAATCCAATTTCAAAAACCATTTTTAATCTCATCTTTTGCCTAGGCCCAAAACTGTTTTGACGCCTAATTAGGTCCAATCATTTTAAACGCATAGGAACCATTCAATTTAATGCACCTTGCGGAGGCAAGCCCACATTAAACTTATGAACCTCATCTTGGTCATACATGAATAAACTTAATGCACCTCGCGGAGGCGAACCCACATCAAGATCACCCATGTATAAGCAAGTGTTTTAATCATGGCATGGCAAAGAAGGACTTAAAACTTTCTTTGAAGGTTCATCGCATATAGCATATAACACATTTATGAGCACATAATATAAACATGTTACACATCAAGTTTAGCCACTAAATTAATCTCCATTAATTTAAGCATGATATTTATGTGTCATTAGTTTCTCTATAATTATGAGGATGAGACTATTTCAACTTCGGTTATTATCTCCAAATCAAGACAACAAGAAGTGCGGTCGAACTAAGCCATTAGGCAACCACAATCCCGCACTAATTCAAGAAACCAAGAAAGTAGTCCATGTGGCCGAAACTAAGCAATACATGGTCTCGATGAACGTAGGCCAATTGCATTCACAATTCCACATGGATCTCTAATCTTTGAATCAAGAACTTTGTTTCTCAATTTTAGCAATTATGAACTCTTCATAATTCTAACTTCGTTTTATCTTTGAAACTTTGATTGCGATCAATTTTGGGAAACACAATCTCGATGAACGCAGATTATCCATCCAAAACTTGAACCAATCTAGGAATCACAAGACTAAAACAAATAGGAAAATCAAACCCCAAAATCCACACACAAACCAACTACCCAGAACCCATTCCAGATCAGCAAGTCTGGACTGGTTCTGTTACTGGTTTTGTTGAATTTTTCGAAAAAATCCAGATTCTATTTTTGACCAAAATCAGACCTTCTGATCCCCTTGTGCGGCCGCCCAAAAACTCTTGTGCGGTCGCCCAAAACCGTGCGGTCGCCCGGGGTCATCAGAATGTGCAGAATTTTCAAAGTTCGAAAATTTTGTCTCAAAATCGTTTTTCCCCAATTATTAAAACTTTGATCCAATCAAAAATTAATAATCAACAATTCTGAATCCACCATAATTTATTTATTGCGATTGAATCGTGCGATTAAAGTTGCAAAACAATAAACCACATAAAATCACAAAACACATATGTATCATATATTCCAATATTCATATCATGCAAAGCACATAAACAATTTATATACACATAACACGATCTAGGTATTGAAATAATCAACATGAACGGGGCTCTGATACCACTGTTGGGTTTCGATCAAACATGCGCAGCGGAATTTAGCATTTAAAATTTTGAAACCCAAAGCCCATAGATCCGTTCATATGATTAAATCAAATACAACAACATGAATATAGGATAAAATTAACCCTTGATGGCTATCAAATTTTCTCTTGGTCTTTAGTGGAGATTTGAAGACTTGATCACGATCACAAAGCTTGAACATGAACTTTGAAGATGATGATTTTCACCCTCTAGCGGTATCCACACTTCGAACGAATATCATAGGAGATTCTTTGATCTTTGTTGCTAGACCAAATTGTGAAACACGTTTTCACAATGAATTTGAACTATATGGAATTTTTCTTTTGTGTATTATTTTTTTCTTTGACCAAGATGTCTTAGAACAAAATAAAACCTCTCTCAAACTCTTTGGAGACTCACAAAAGGCTATCACCGAAGTTCTGGCCGAAATCATCCTTTTATACACAAGAAAGACCTATTCCAAATAGGAATCTTGTGTCAAAAGACATTCCAAATTAAATTAGGAAAGTGCCAGCCGACAGTACTGTGCGGCCGCCCAGAATTCACTGTGCGGTCGCACATCTATCTGAAACAAAATGGTACAAAACTGAGCTAAGTGTGCGGCCGCCCAGTCCATACTGTCCGGTCGTCCACTTCCCCAGAATGTCCAAAATTCCAATATAGTCCTTTTAAAGATTCGTTCTATTGTGTGTGACCCTCTAGGATTATACTAAGTTGGCAGTGGGTTCAAACATGAAACCATAAGATATGATTAGGTTCTAGCAAACCGTCATACCTACCCAAATAGTATAACTAGATACAAGTTCGCATTCCTTTTAGAATATGTCATAATCCCTTTGTCCACGATGTCATTGAACACAAGTCATGGTCAAACAGTCAACTTGTTTTGTTCAATACTTTCTCGATTCCAAATATGTTGATAATCCAAATGACATTGATCCAATCAATTCATTTGAGTCCGGCCGAACATTTCATCAACATCATTCCTGCGAGAGGCCCAATCTTGACATCTCTCCGAAGAGGGACAAATCCATTTAGCTTATTATTCTTTCCTACGTGAATCTGATTATGCCAATCATACCCTTTATAAACACCCGGTTAAAGGTAGCGTTTGAATATGTCAAACATAATGTTCATCAAGTGAAAGACTATAATAACTTCATGTCTAAGGATTCAAATGACATAACTAATATGAGATATATGTATGACATAGACCATGACATAAATCTCATACAGCGGGTCATGTCCAGTACCTTGTTCCAAACAAGTATCCATAAATCTAACATGATCATCCCATGATCATTTAGCCTTTATACTAGTGCTTAACAAGTACTAGGGATGGAGATTATTATAAGTAAACATGAACAACAATAATAATCAAAACATCTCTTATTGATTTGAAATAAATGATAACAATTACAACGTTTATTAAACGTGCCTAGGGCACCACTACCAACACCCATACTGAGGAATCAATGGCCTTGACCCTATTCTGAATATACTCCTTTTTATTGATGATGAACCGTCTCCAGTTGCAATCCATACTAAGGAATCAATCTCTTTGACTCCAATTCTGAATATATCCTGTTATTGATGACGAACCGCCTTTGGTTTTTGGAGACACCAGTTACCCGGACCTTACTTCTCCTTCCAACGAACTTGCCTTTCCGTTAGAAAAGTGAATCCTATGTTATTAACATACGTCTTGATAGCAATTATCAGACTCTGGTTTTGGAGACGCCAATTACTTGGATCCTTGCTTCTCCTTCCAACGAGGTTGCCTTTACGTCGAAAAATGTGAATCCTATGCAATTAGCTTACACCTTGATGACAATTATGGGACTCTGAGGGGTGTGAATCCTATGTTATTAGTGTACGCCTTGATAACAATTATGGGATCACTGGTTGCGAAGATGCCAATTACTTGGATCCTTGCTTCTCCTTCCAACGAACTTGCCTTATCATCAGAAAAGTGAATCCTATGCCATTAACATACGTCTCGATGGCAATTATGAGACTCTAAATGGTGGGATCCTGTGTTATTAACTTACGTCTCGATAACAGTTGTGGGATACCCGGTTGTAAATCCTGTGTCATTAACGTACGTCTCGATGACAGTCATGGGATTTAGGGTTTGCTGATGCAGATTTTGTTGCTCACCCTTGATCTTGGATGTGAGGTGAGAATAAATTCGTACTGAGAAACAACTTCATTTGTTCCAATTCTGAAAATATTCCTTTATTGACAACTCAATGTCCCATCTTGAACCGGGTTCAAATTCGACCTTTCAGTCTAAAGCAGGGCTTTTTCTGATCTTTCTGCTAAAAAGCAGGGATTTTCTGATATTTCTGTTTAAAGCAGGGCTTTTCTGGAATTTCTCAAGAAAACATGGTTTTCTGAGGTTTTTCTAGAGATATCTCGTACGAGATATCGATGTCTCGTACGAGACTTCTCTGTTTTTGCGCAGATCAGAGACATTTTTAGGCGCTGAAAGTCATTTTCAAATCACTTTTTCTTATTTTACTTCGGGAATTCTCAACCCTAGGCGATTTTTTCATCCAAAATCTATATTTTCACCAAGCTCTAGTGATTTCCAACCCTTTCAAATGGCCGGTGCTAATCGATCCCACAAAGAACACCTCTTTGGTAGGCATATGAAGGGAAAGCGGTGGGAGACGGATGACTTGTGCCCGTTCCCCGAGGACCACATCCCTCACACCGTTCGAACTAGGCGGGTAAGGATTTCATCCTTTGACTGAGTTTCCATGCCAATTTCGTTGTTGCATGTATCAATTTAGTGTTCTAGCAATTCGACTTTTGTCGATTTTCGCCTAGAATTATCGTTGCTAGGGTTTACCGTTCATGGCTGAACTTTTGATGGAATTTCATCCTTCTTGATGTTGAAAATCATTGTAGTATAGTAGTACATGATTTCGACTGTCGTTTTAGGCAATTTTGCGACTTTTCGGGTAAAATGCTTAACTGAGGATTTTACCGATTTTCTGACATTCGTCTCTTTTTTCTACGTTGTTTGCAGTCATTCAGGGTGATTAACAACTGTAGAGGTAGCGTACGAGTGGTTACCGAGAGGTGGGCAACTCTCAATGGCGAGATGAAGGAAGAGATCGAGAATCTCGGGCTGAAACCCTTCTTTGACGGCTTAGTTGGTGAGAGGAGGAACGTTTACTTGCTCCAAGCCATTCGGGAGCACTGGTGGGATAGTACTCATACCATGCACTTGCGGTGGGGGGAGGTTACCATGACCCCTACGGACTTTCATGCCATTACGGGGCTTGCCATCGTTGGCGAGCCACTTGAGGTGGATGTCGACTTCTCTCCCAGTAGGGATGATATGATGCGCTTTCTGGGATTCTCTTTGTGCACCCTAGGCAAGGGTGTCCCTCTGAAGGCTTTGAGGGACAAGGTCGATGCCTATGTTACCGTTAATGCTGGCCAGATGCATCTTACTGCTACTCGCATTGCAGCCATTCGCGGTTTTCTGTGGTGGGCCTTTTCTAAGACGTTATTTGCCAATCATGCATCGACAGCCCTGTTCACTCTTCTGAGTGAGTTGAGAGACATGCAGCATGTCACTGATGCTAGCTGGGGTTCTACTGGCTTGACCCACTGATATGTGGCGATGGATGAGAGTTCGCGGGATTGGGCGAACGCTGGTTTAGGAGGCTACAGTCACGCTTGGGAGGTATAATACCCATTTTATTTTGTATTCCTCCTTAATTTCAGCCCCAGTTTACTTTCTGTCTTGGTAGCTCATTCAGTTTTAAGAGATTACAATAGATAGACCAATGTTTAGATTTTTTAGTATTTTATTTAATTTTCTTTTGCAAGTTGGTATTCATGTTAGAAATTATCTTATTGCTTTCTTGAAATGCATTCAATTAATAAGAAGACAAGATTTTGATTTTATTTATTGAATAGACCAGACCAAAAGGCTGCCTACGTTCTCTTTTTACATCAATTAAATAAGGAGCTCAGGTCATCGTAGTTCTTGTTTAAGAAAGAGGAAAATATGTCTGCTGACTGACATGTCTCGTACGAGACATAGGTGTCTCGTACGAGACTGTCCCCCCCCCTTTTTTTTATGCACACCCTGATTTTTGCCTAGACCGCCCTTTCAGGTTTTCAATCTAGCGGGCTTCTTTTCTCGTGCTCTCTACTCTAATTTTTGCCTAGGCCACCCTTGCGGGTTTTCAACCTAGCGAGCCTTTTTTTTTCAAATAGGGGACGGAGCTATAAGTAGTACTTCTTCAGCTTGTCCATGTTGACGGGCTTCGGCAGTTGATCTCCATCTAGGTCTGCGAGTTGTGCCGCTCCTCTGGAGAAGACTTTCTTGACTATGTAAGGGCCTATCCATCTTGGTCCCCACTTTCCCATACGATTGAATGGTCCAGGACGATGTTCGCGTAGGACAAGGTCTCTTTCTTTGATGTTTCTGGATTTGACTTTCTTATTGAATGCTCGGGCCATTCTCCGTTGATACGCTTGGATATGGTCAGCGGCTCGAAGTCGTCGTTCATCTAGCAGGACTAGTTGTTCATAACGGTTGTTCAACCATTCGACTTCATTCACTTGGTTTTCTAGGAGAACCCTTAGTGATGGTACTTCTAATTCGATTGGTAACACTGCTTCCATCCCATAGGCTAGGGTGTATGGAGTTTCACCGGTGGCAGTACAGATCAAAGTACGGTAGCCCCAGAGTGCAAAAGGTAGCTTGTCGGGCCAGTCCCTGCCAGTCTTAGCCATTTTCTTGATGATGGTCTCTATGGTCTTGTTAGCAGCTTCGACTGCTCCATTGGTTTGTGGTCGGTACGATGATGACTTATGTCTCTCTATCTTGTACTCTGCAAGTAATTGGTCACATTCTTTCTCAAAGTACGTGTTATTGTCAGATATCATCTCATGAGGTACCCCATATCGGCATATTATGTTGGTCTTAATGAACTCAGCCACCTTTTTGGCATTCAAGACTTTGTAGGATTGAGCCTCGATCCATTTAGTGAAGTAATCAACGGCGACTAACACGAATGAGTGTCCATTATAACCTGTCGGTGAAACTTTGCCAATGACGTCTATTCCCCATGTAGAAAATGGCCAAGGGGATGTCATGGGGTATAACACAGACGGTGGTGCGTGTTGTAAGTTGACATGTATCAGGCACTTGTGGCATTTTCTAACCATCTCGGTTCAGTCAGCTTCCATAGTAGCCCAATAGTACCCTAGTCGGATAATTTTCTTTGCTAGCATATTGCCATTCATGTGGGTTCCATAGACTCCTTGATGGACTTGGTCCATGATTTCTACGGCTTCGTGCTCGTCGGCACACAGTAGACACTGCTCGTGGTGTTTCTTGTAGAGGCGATCACCTATGATAACGAATTTGGCGGCAAACCGTTTGAGGGCTATCTTTGCTTTTAGTGATGCGTCTGATGGGAATGTTCCATCTAGGAGGAAACGCCATACATCATAATACCAAGGTTTATCATCCATGGCATTAACAGAGTTACACTCTTCTTTGTAGTCGTGCAGGTCTATGATTGAGTAATAAGCAGGAGTCGTTCACCTCACAACTTTGAAGGTCTTGAACTCAGTCCATTTGGGAATTTCCACAAGTGATGCTAGCATGGCTAGCGAGTCTGCTAAGCAGTTCTTATCTCTAGGAAGATAGTAGAAAGTGACCTCTTTGAACTGTTTGACCAAGTCTTAGAGATGGTCGTTGTATTTCTGGAGTGTAGGATCTTGTACCTTCCACTTTTTGAGTGACTAATAGATTATAAGTTGTGAGTCTCCGTACACTTCTAGTTCGGTCATATTTCTTTCTAAGGCTGCTTCAATCCCCGCTATGCAAGCTTCATACTCGGCAATATTGTTAGTGGCCTCAAAATCAAGGCGGATTGCGAGTGGAGTGTAGAAATCTGAGGGATCTACTAGTAACATGCCAATGCCATATCCCCGTTTATTGGCTGCGCCATCGAAAAATAATTGCCACTTATTTTCTGCTATTGTCATGATGTCCTCATTAGGGAATCGCGGGTCTTCCCCCTTCGCTTCATCACATGGAAATTCGACTAAATGATCCGCGAAGACTCTTCCTCTCACGGATTTCTGTATGATGTAAGTGATATCGTACCCCGCGAGATAAAGTACCAATTAGCTATCCTAGAGGAGACATGCGACTTCTCGAAAATGTACTTTATTGGGTCCATTCTGGCGATCAGTTGTACAAGAAACGTCTCCATGTACGGCTTTAGTCTCTCAGCTACCCATACCAGTGTAGCACACGACTTTTCTAATGCTGAGTAATTCAATTCAGCCCCTTGGAAGCGACTACTGACAAAGTATACGGCATTCTCTTTCTTCGAATCGGGTTCCTCTTGTGCTAGCATAGCCCCTAGTGCAGTGTCATTGACTGTTAGGTACAAGGTCAATGGTTTCTCCTTATGCGGTGGAACCAACACTGGCAGATTCACTAAGTACTCCTTGACCTTTTCAAAGGCTTCTTGGCATTCTTCGGTCCATTCTAGAGATGCATTATTCTTAAGGAGTTTAAAGATGGGTTCGCACATCGTCGTGAGTTGATTAATAAAACGACTAATATACTGAAGGCGGCCCATGAATCCCTTAACCTCTTTTTGCGTCTTAGGTGGAGGCATGTCAATGATGGCTTTGATCTTAGCGGGATCCGCTTATATACCACGCTCGGTGACCATGTACCCAAGGACCTTTCCTTTTACTACCCCAAAGGCGCACTTGGCCGGATTAAGTCTCATCTTTTAGTGTCTCAACCTTTCAAAGAACTTTATGAGGTCGACGAAGTGCTGTACATTGGAGCCTTTAGAGTGTATGATCATATCATCAACGTACACCTCCATCTCTTTATGTATCATGTCATGGAATAGCGCAGTTACAACTCTCTGGTACATGGCTCCAGCATTCTTAAGTCTGAATGGCATGATCGTATAACAGAACGTCCCCCAAGGTGTGGTAAACGCTATTTTGTATTGGTCCTCCTCAGCCATGAGGATCTGGTTGTAACCGGCGAATCCATCTATGAATGAACGGACCTCTTATTTTGCGGTATTGTCAATGAGCATGTCTATGTTTGGAAGAGGAAAATCATCTTTCGGAGATGCTCTGTTGAGATCACGGAAATCAACACAGACGCAGACCTTTCCATTTGCCTTGGAAACCCGCACAGTATTAGCCAACCAGGTTGGATACTCTATCACTTTGATGAACCCAACATTCAGGAGTTTTTCTATCTCTTGTTTGACTTGTATTGACCACTCTGGCTTAATTCTGCGGAGTTTCTGCTTGACTGGCTTTGAATCGGGAAGCATCGGTATCTTGTGCTCAACAATCGAGTTGGCTAGCCCTGGCATATCTTTGTAGGACCAAGCGAACACATCTACGAATTCTCGGAGAAGCGCTATGAGGGCTTGTCGGTCTTCCTCCTTGAAGAAACTGCCAATCTTGGTCTCTTTCGGATCATCCTCCATCCCCAGATTAACTTTCTGCATTTCTTCGGCATCAATAGGACCATTTCTGCCACGAAGACCTACTTGCTTATTAATTTCTTTTAGGATTTGTTCGTTTTCTTGATCTATCTGATCATATGACTCATTATTATCTGATTCGTTAGAGTTATTAGTTAATTCATCATTTACGACGCTAACAATCTCGGGGATACTCAGAAAGATCTATTTTTTCATTAAGAAAGTAAAGGAATACATGTTCCGCGATGGCATCCAAGTCCTCTTGGGTGAGCTCATCGGTAGCGGTATCTGACTCTAAGGTAAGAGTTACAATTTTTCTTTCTCTATGGGGATGGGAGTACATCCTAACTCTTTGATCAGGAAGTCTTCACTTGCTATGGGTCCCCCAGTTGTATACCAATTCTGGATAGGCTCGTCACTCTTCTCGATGAGCTTGGTGTAATCTTGGTTCGGAGCATCCCCCTTGTCTATTGCATTGATCTGAGTGTCCTCTAGCTTGCAAAGGTTGAGAAATTGGCACAGTAGGTCTTCTCCCAACACAAAGTCCCACTCACTGAATGCTTCGGCCTTGGTACCCCCTAATTCTCGAGGTAGCCACGAGAATTGTGTCGGTTCTGTTTCAAGTGAGTTCGGATCACAGTCACTGAATATTTCAAAGCCCGGTTGGCGCTTCCCCCTATGGTCGATCCATGGTTCAGGGAACATGAAGTATGGCAAGTTTTCCCCCTTGCGTACAAAGTACCCATTTAGAGTCTTACGATAGGGTGGTGCTAGTGGCACTATGTATGAGATCCAATCCCTTTCTTCCTTAGGGATGCCTTTGAGTGGTGATACATACCCTAGACCATATTCTGGGGGGTATAGAACGACAGGTGGTTCTTTTATCCCTTGCAAATGCCTGCCAAGTCCAAGACCGGGGAAGTACCCTTCTTTTAGCATCATGTTAAGTACTGGGAGCGTTTCAGAGAATGGAATCGCCTTAGAATAGTCATTTTCATTGTGCACTTCTACCATCTCCACACTACTTTCCTTTTGGGAAATACAAAAGAGGTGGGAAATATAAAAGAAAATAACTATTACTAAAAGTTGAAATTGATAGGAGGGCATGCTCTCACCCACAATGTTTCTTGGGTTAGTAGAATCCCTTAAAGAATGAAAAATAACTAGTTTAATAAAAGAAAGGAAAGAAACATCTAATCTATTAAAATAAAGTAAAAACTAGTCTATTAAACTTCTAATTAATGGAGCGGAAAAGGAACTTGAGATTTGGACCCCTCATTCTTCAACACGAGGCCAATTCCATTGCCTATTATCTGTAGGGTGCCTTGGTCGATGAGATCTTGGATCTTATCCCTCAAATTGTTGCATTTGTCGGTGTGGTGACCGCGGAACTGATGGTAGTAGCAATACAGATGCAAGGCCTTTCCGGCCCCCTCATACTTGGGTTTGTACCCCTTCATAGGTGCTAGCTTGCCTTCCCTCTCAAGCTCACGGAACACTCTCCCAAGTCGGATTTGACTTAAATCTGTGTAGACTTTTGCTGGCTTAGGTTGGAGGCTTTGCATGATGCTTTCGTAATGGTCCCTCATAACATTGACGTGATGATTATGTTCTTCCTCCATTTGGTTCTTTAGGTCTTGATAAAGCAGGTTGATGCAGTTACCTACCTCATCATTGATGACCTTTTCTTGGTTGTCCTCCAAATCTTGAGCTCTCTTAACAGCGGCATTATACCATTTATTCATCTCATTGTATTCGGCTTTTAATATTTCAAGCTTACTGCCATCGATCATCTTCTCGATCTCAGCCCAGTCTTTTTTGCTTTGCTCGTTACGCTCTTTGAATTGGTCAAGAGCATAATAAGAGGCATAGTCGATCCCTCTGAAGAGAAATTCTTGCATGATATTGATTTTTGGGGCCTCTCCGCTGGGCAGACCTTCCTTCCAACCTCCGGTGGCTTCCATCTTGAAGCGCAGACTTTGTAATAGGGTTGACCAACACGGCAGAATCACAGAAAAAGGAGGATGTCTCGTACGAGACATGGATATCTCGTACGAGGCATCCATCCTAACAATCAGGTTGCAGTTTTTAATCCTATTGGTCGGATGGAATTTAATCCATTTTGAGAGGTTACTACTCTAATTGAATTCAACCGGTTTCAACTTCAAGAATTGCTCCAAACCATAGTGGGGTGGTGCTTGTTCTACCCTCGGACCTTGATCATGTATGGCCTTCATGGCCGCCTCAAACATGCCTTGAAACATGGCACGGGCTTCTTCCCTTGTATCGCTCTGATTCTGTGCCCCGCTAGTACCTCCTCTGTTTCTTCTTCCAGATATTGAGAACAATTACCTACATAAGACATCAACCGTTAATCACTCCGCACACTACTACCCACCTAGGTCATACTAATCCACCTAGACTTATACATAGAGCTAATTCCATAGCTCTGATACCAACTGTCGCGACCCCGGACCCCGCGAGCCCGAGACCACGAGCTGGACGTCGACTCTAAAACCAAAACTATGAAATACTAAATTTAAAAATTTCATTTGATACCAAAAGGGGTGATGATCCAAAGTTTTATAAAACCAAGTTTAATAAAAACCAAATACAACTATCATAAACTTCCACAAGTTTATGCCCAACAAAATACAAATGTACAAATCTTAGTGACGTCATTGTTTGGTACAACTATCCCAAAATGGTTACACATTTACATAATGTAAACCAACCTATAATAACCTTCCCCAAAAGAACGGATCCACACTCGACGTCCTCGCCCTCGTGATCAGCGAGACTAATCCTTAGCACCTGGGGGGGGTTAAGGAAAAACAAAGATAAAAGAAAAGGGGGTGAGATAAATCTCAATAAGTTACTAATGCAACTACATGACATGCTATGATGCAAGAAGCAATAAGCAATGATAAATATCACATAGCACATAGCATTTATCACATAACAGATAGCAGCGGAAATAAACACATAACAAAGGATATAGCCATGGTTTTCCAAACCGGAACATCCAAATAAAGGATCACTGCGCAGCTTCAATAATCAACAAATCATCATCTTCATAATAGCATAAAAGCCGAAGAGAAAAACCCCGGTACCGGAACCAATAACCATAACAGTGTCACAAAGGACAAGGACCATGACACAAAGTCATGCCCGTTAGCCAGATACATTCACAAAGGAACGCTGACTTATCCTTTCCAAGGCCAATCTGGAGAAGGGGTATAGTAAGGGCAAAACAATGGTCAACATTATAATGGACTTGGCTTTGCCATTATAATCCTTCCCATCGCCCGATGCAACAAATATGCCAGCTAGGCTTCCTATAAAATGCTAAGTAATAATAATTTAGCATGAAAGAACAACTTAAGGTTCCAAAGTAGGGAACCATTCCAAATTAAATTACCACAAAGGTAAACCAATCCAAACAGCACACCAAAGATGAACCACGTTCCCAAAATAATACTTAATCAAATTCCTTATCTCATACATTCACAAAAGAATCAGTTAACTCAAGAACATAACCAAAACTACTCACTCTTCTCGAAGAGCTCAAGAAGAGCTTTAAAATGATAGTTTATACGTCTAAAACGGAGTTCGTAAGAACAAAATATGACTCTCGAAAGTTTGGACCAAAAAGGGGAATAAATTGCATAACAGGGGAGGGGGGGTGCGCGCGCCTCCTATGGGAGGGATGCGCGCGCCTCCTAGATCAGTTGGGAAATCGAGTTGGGAGAAGGAGTGGGTGCGCGCGCCTCCTAAGGGAGGGATGCGCGCGCCTCCAAAGGACAGAAGCATTTTTGATCAAGAAGGACATAAGGGTGCGCGCACCTCCTAAGGGAGGGATGCGCGCGCCTCCTTGCCCGGAAAGGCAATTTCCGGCCAAAAATCTGGGTTTCCACCATTTTCAAACCAAAACTCAAACCAACCCAAATCTTTCACCATTTCACAAATACTTGGAACCAAGGCTAGCAATATACACAACTATGAACCAAAACAACTTATAGACTTGTAATGGGACTAAATAACACAATCTAGAAACCCAACACAAGATTCAAATACCAAATTTCCCAAAAATATGAATAAAATGCCAATCACTCCCAAATCAACCCAAGATGCAATAAATGGCATCCAAAACATCAAATAAACATGGAATAGCATTTCTAGCATAAAATAGGGGGAAAAGTAACTTACCCGGATTTCTCAAAGTTGACGGATTTCAAATATTTTTGGCTTCCAACGATCCTATCGACGATCTAAACATGGTTCACGTTTTAATAAATGAATAATAATGAGAGGAAGAAGAAGAAAATGAAGAGAGAAGGAGGGGAAAGAAAACTTACCAATACTTAGAGAGAGAGAGAGAAGATGGCTGGGAGGAGGGAGTAGGGTGAGGGAGATGGAGTGTAAGAGGGAGAAGGTAGGAGTAGGGAGGGAGTAATTTGAAATGATACACCTAGCCCCTTTCCTTTACTAACTAGCTCAACTAAGATACTCCCACTAATTTATTAAGACCCAAATAAAATGCTAGGCATAAGTATTATAACACATAAATTGCACACATAATTATTTAGATAATTAATAATTTAAATAACTAAATAGGCAAATAATTAAATAAAATCATTTAATTACTAATAAAATAGAGCCTATATTTCGGGTCGTGACATTCACTCCCCCTTAAAGAAAATTCGACCCGAATTTTAACGAGACTCACCTTAAACAAAAAGCCACGGAAATTTTCTCTCGATCTCATCACGAAGCTCCCACGTCGACTCCTCGATGTTATGATTCCTCCAAAGAACTCGAACCAATGAAATACTTTTGTTCCTCAACTCTTGGACTTTAGAATCTAAGATCCGAACCGGTCGTTCCTCATAAGTCATATCGGGCTCAATATCCTCCGGTACCCTCGGCAACACGTGAGACGGATCATGAACATACTTTCGAAGCATAGCGACGTGAAAGACGTTGTGCAACCGGTCTAAAGATGGCGGTAACGCAAGACGATACGCTAGAAGTCCAACCTTTCCCAAAATCTCAAACGGACCAATAAACCTCGGAGCCAATTTGCCTTTCTTCCCAAACCTACGAATACCCACCTTCGGAGACACTTTCAAGAACACCAAGTCACCGGTCTGAAAACTAAGATCTCGCCTTCGGTTGTCTGCATAGCTCTTATGTCGACTCTGGGCTGTCTTCAATCGATCCCGGACAACTCTAACCTTTTCAACTGAATCCCGAAGCAAATCAATACCCACAATCTTAGCTTCACCAACCTCATCCCAACAAATAGGCGATCTACATTTCCTTCCATACAAGGCCTCAAACGGCGCCATCTCGATACTAGCCTGATAACTGTTGTTGTAGGAGAACTCCACTAACGGTAGGTGCGAATCCCAAGAATCGGAAAAGTCTATCGAACAAGCTCGCAACATGTCCTCCAAAATCTGAATAGTCCTCTCGGATTGACCATCGGTCTGAGGATGAAAAGCTGTACTGAATCGCAAATCTGTACCCAAAGCTTCCTGAAACGCCTTCCAGAATCTAGAAGTAAACCTCGGGTCTCGATCTGACACAATGCTAACCGGAACCCCATGCAATCTAACAATCTCATCAATATAAAGGGTTGCAAGCTTCTCCAACGAATACCTGATGTCAATAGGCAAGAAATGGGCACTCTTGGTCAATCTATCCACTATTACCCAAACACTGTCATACTTCCTACGGGTACGAGGCAGTCCCGTAACGAAATCCATAGTCACATGCTCCCATTTCCACGCGGGAATCTCTAACGGCTGGAGTAATCCCGCGGGTCTCTGATGCTCGGCTTTGACCTGCTGACAAGTTAAACACTTGGAAACAAACTCGGCTATTTCCCTTTTCATATTAATCCACCAAAATTGCTGCTTCAAATCCTGATACATCTTCGTACTGCCCGGATGAATAGTATACCTCGATTTGTGACCCTCATCAAGAACTTTCGGTTTAATTCCATCAACATCCGGAACACACAATCTTCCACGGAAAGTCAAAACTCCACTCGAATTAACAGAAAAATCCTCGAAGTTCTTCTCTTTCAATTTACCCATTATTTTCACTAACTCGGGATCTTCTTTCTGAGCTTCTTTTATCCTCTGAATTAGGGTCGGAGACACCTTAATATTCGCAAAAATAGCCCCATGTCTCGATTCACGAGGAGACCAATCTCGAATATCCTCAAGCATTTTCCATTCACGAACCATCATCGAAGCCACATAAGACTTTCTACTAATCGCATCGGCTACCACATTCGCCTTCCCCGGATGATAAGAAATTGTAAAATCATAATCCTTCAACAATTCCATCCATCGGCGCTGTCTATTATTCAACTCTTTCTGGGAGAAAAGGTACCTCAAACTCTTGTGATCCGTAAAAATCTCAAACTTCGCCCCATAAAGGTAGTGTTTCCATTTGTGCAACGCAAATATAATAGCCGCTAACTCCATATCATGAGTCGGGTAATTCTGCTCACTAGGGGTCAACTTCCTCGAAGCATACGCAATTACTTTCCCATTCTGCATCAACACACAACCCAAACCCTCTTTCGAAGCATCACTGTATATCACTAGGCCATCGCTCCCATTAGGCAAAGTCAAGATCGGTGCGGTAGTCAACCTCTTCTTCAATTCCTCGAAACTCTTGTCACATTTCTCGGTCCACACAAACGGAACATTCTTTCGGGTCAACTGAGTCATCGGAGTAGCAATCCTCGAAAACCCTTCAATAAATCTTCGGTAATAACCGGCTAAACCAAGAAAGCTACGAATCTCGATCACTGACTCGGGTCTCTTCCAATCCACTATGGCTTCAATCTTTGACGGGTCCACCGAAATCCCATCTTTAGAAATCACATGACCCAGAAATGACACCTTCTCGAGCCAAAATTCGCATTTGCTAAACTTCGCAAATAATTTCTCCCTCGCAAGAACGGATAATACTGTCTTCAAGTGTTGCTCGTGCTCCTCTCGAGACTTAGAATAGACGAGAATATCATCAATAAAAACCACCACGAAAGAATCAAGATAAGGATGGAAAACACGGTTCATCAAATCCATAAATACGGCCGGCGCGTTCGTCAACCCAAACGGCATAACCAAGAACTCATAATGACCATAACGAGTGCGAAAAGCAGTCTTCGGAATATCCTCCGATCGAACCTTCAACTGATGGTACCCACTCCTCAAATCAAGTTTAGAGAAAACCACGGACCCTTGAAGATGATCAAACAAATCATCAATATGCGGTAGAGGATACTTGTTCTTCACCGTAACTTGATTCAACTTTCTATAATCGATGCACAATCTCAACGAACCATCCTTCTTCCGCACGAATAAGACCGGGGCTCCCCACGGGGAAACACTAGGGCGGATAAACCCTCGATCAAGCAACTCTTGCAACTGAACCTTTAATTCCTTCAACTCTGCGGGAGCTAACCTATAAGGTGCTTTCGAAATTGGAGCCGTACCCGGCAAAAGATCTATACAAAACTCAATCTCACGATCGGGAGGCATATCATACTCGGTAGAGAAAACATCGGGAAATTCCCGAACTACCCGAACACTATCCAAACTAGGGGATTCTTTCCTAGTATCAAGAACACTAGCCAAATACCCCTCATAACCACTATGCAATAATTTTCTCGCTTTCATAAAAGAAATTAAGCGAACCTTTCTAATCAGAGGACTAGCCTCAAACACAAACTTAGGCACATCGGGGATAGCAAAAGTAACAGTTTTCTTACGGCAATCAACGGACGCATAAAACTTGCTCAACCAATCCATACCCAAAATGACATCAAAGTCTTGGATAGGAAGAACTACCAAATCCGCACAAAGGACTCGACCACAAATAACCACATCACAAGCACAAAAGACTCAATCAGAAATCAAGCATTCTCCTATAGGGGTCGACACCTCTAGCACGTACGGTAAAGACTCGAATGCAGCATTTAACATGGAAGCAAATTGCACAGAAATGTATGAATGAGATGATCC
Organism: Campanula takesimana; assembly: GCA_026119855.1. Lineage (NCBI taxonomy): Eukaryota > Viridiplantae > Streptophyta > Magnoliopsida > Asterales > Campanulaceae > Campanula > Campanula takesimana. The sequence continues at coordinate 740,376 of JAOWBW010000013.1, forward strand.
TGGATCTACTAACGCTCGTGCGCTCACATTAGACACAGAAACAATACCTCCAATAACGGATGGATCATCGGTAGCTTGTTGCTGATTCATGGCATAAACCTTCCCTTGAACTTTGGGCTTCCCCGCAGCATCCCTTTTCTAACCCTGATTAATACCAACCCCAAGGCCGGATGACTGTCCTCGGTGCCTCATGCAATCCCTCGCAAAGTGCCCCATTTCACCACAATTGGTACACTTGCCTTGCTTTTTCCAACACTTATCCTCTGCATGGCCTACTTTCTGACAAAAGGTACAAGGCTTTCTAAATTGGCTCCCTTGGTTCCCGGAAGTGGTACCCAGGTTCCTTGGGATCGGTTGCCCTCGGGACTGAGATTGTCCCCCAAAGTTACCTCGATTATCAATCCTTGGTTGCGACTTGCTCTGCGCTCCTTGCTTACTCGGGTTAGCTACCTCAGTTTTCCTCTTATGTTCCCCAATATCTTGCTCTATCAAATAGGCTCGGTCCACCGCATCTTGGAAAGTCACAATCCGTTGAGCAATCAGTTGAGTACGGATGGAGGTCTTCAATCCCCGAATGAATCTCATAGCCTTTTGTTCCTCGGTCCTCACCAAATAGTCGCAATACCGGGCTAATTCTATGAACTTAGCCGAGTATTGTGCTATAGACAACACACCTTGCTCGAGGTTGAGTAGCTCGATCTCCTTTCGGTTTTGATCAACAACCGAAATGAAATGCTCCTTGAATTTGCGCACGAACAACTCCCACGCATACACCGTGTGAGTATCATCCCAAGTAGCTTTAACACCCTTCCACCAATGCTCGGCGGCTCCCACAAGCTTGTAAGCCACAAACCGGACCTTGTCCTCATCCGAACACCCAAATACCTCATAAATCTTTTCCATAGACTCAATCCACAACTCAGCTTTCCGAACATCGGGCTCCCCATTGAATTCAACCGGTTTCAACTTCAAGAATTGCTCCAAGCCATAGTGGGGTGGTGCTTGTTCTACCCTCGGACCTTGATCATGTATGGCCTTCATGGCCGCCTCAAACATTCCTTGAAACATAGCACGGGCTTCTTCCCTTGTATCGCTCTGATTCTGTGCCCCGCTAGTACCTCCTCTGTTTCTTCTTCCAGACATTGAGAACAATTACCTGCATAAGACATCAACCGTTAATCACTCCGCACACTACTACCCCCCTAGGTCATACTAATCCACCTAGACTTATACATAGAGCTAATGCCATAGCTCTGATACCAACTGTCGCGACCCCGGACCCCGCGGGCCCGAGACCGCGAGCTGGACGTCGACTCTAAAACCAAAACTATGAAATACTAAATTTAAAAATTTCATTTGATACCAAAAGGGGTGATGATCCAAAGTTTTATAAAACCAAGTTTAATAAAAACCAAATACAACTATCATAAACTTCCACAAGTTTATGCCCAACAAAATACAAATGTACAAATCTTAGTGACGTCATTGTTTGGTACAACTATCCCAAAATGGTTACACATTTACATAATGTAAACCAACCTATAATAACCTTCCCCAAAAGAACGGATCCACACTCGACGTCCTCGCCCTCGTGATCAGCGAGACTAATCCTTAGCACCTGGGGGGGGGTTAAGGAAAAACAAAGATAAAAGAAAAGGGGGTGAGATAAATCTCAATAAGTTACTAATGCAACTACATGACATGCTATGATGCAAGAAGCAATAAGCAATGATAAATATCACATAGCACATAGCATTTATCACATAACAGATAGCAGCGGAAATAAACACATAACAAAGGATATAGCCAAGGTTTTCCAAACCGGAACATCCAAATAAAGGATCACTGCGCAGCTTCAATAATCAACAAATCATCATCTTCATAATAGCATAAAAGCCGAAGAGAAAAACCCCGGTACCGGAACCAATAACCATAACAGTGTCACAAAGGACAAGGACCATGACACAAAGTCATGCCCGTTAGCCAGATACATTCACAAAGGAACGCTGACTTATCCTTTCCAAGGCCAATCTGGAGAAGGGGTATAGTAAGGGCAAAACAATGGTCAACATTATAATGGACTTGGCTTTGCCATTATAATCCTTCCCATCGCCCGATGCAACAAATATGCCAGCTGGGCTTCCTATAAAATGCTAAGTAATAATAATTTAGCATGAAAGAACAACTTAAGGTTCCAAAGTAGGGAACCATTCCAAATTAAATTACCACAAAGGTAAACCAATCCAAACAGCACACCAAAGATGAACCACGTTCCCAAAATGATACTTAATCAAATTCCTTATCTCATACATTCACAAAAGAATCAGTTAACTCAAGAACATAACCAAAACTACTCACTCATCTCGAAGAGCTCAAGAAGAGCTTTAAAATGATAGTTTATACGCCTAAAACGGAGTTCGTAAGAACAAAATATGACTCTCGAAAGTTTGGACCAAAAAGGGGAATAAATTGCATAACAGGGGAGGGGGGGTGCGCGCGCCTCCTATGGGAGGGATGCGTGCGCCTCCTAGATCAGTTGGGAAATCGAGTTGGGAGAAGGAGTGGGTGCGCGCGCCTCCTAAGGGAGGGATGCGCGCGCCTCCAAAGGACAGAAGCATTTTTGATCAAGAAGGACATAAGGGTGCGCGCGCCTCCTAAGGGAGGGATGCGCGCGCCTCCTTGCCCGGAAAGGCAATTTCCGGCCAAAAATCTGGGTTTCCACCATTTTCAAACCAAAACTCAAACCAACCCAAATCTTTCACCATTTCACAAATACTTGGAACCAAGGCTAGCAATATACACAACTATGAACCAAAACAACTTATAGACTTGTAATGGGACTAAATAACACAATCTAGAAACCCAACACAAGATTCAAATACCAAATTTCCCAAAAATATGAATAAAATGCCAATCACTCCCAAATCAACCCAAGATGCAATAAATGGCATCCAAAACATCAAATAAACATGGAATAGCATTTCTAGCATAAAATAGGGGGAAAAGTAACTTACCCGGATTTCTCAAAGTTGACGGATTTCAAATATTTTTGGCTTCCAACGATCCTATCGACGATCTAAACATGGATCACGTTTTAATAAATGAATAATAATGAGAGGAAGAAGAAGAAAATGAAGAGAGAAGGAGGGGAAAGAAAACATACCAATACTTGGAGAGAGAGAGAGAAGATGGCTGGGAGGAGGGAGTAGGGTGAGGGAGATGGAGTGTAAGAGGGAGAAGGTAGGAGTAGGGAGGGAGTAATTTGAAATGATACACCTAGCCCCTTTCCTTTACTAACTAGCTCAACTAAGATACTCCCACTAATTTATTAAGACCCAAATAAAATGCTAGGCATAAATATTATAACACATAAATTGCACACATAATTATTTAGATAATTAATAATTTAAATAACTAAATAGGCAAATAATTAAATAAAATCATTTAATTACTAATAAAATAGAGCCTATATTTCGGGTCGTGACAATCGAAGTGAGAGGTCCAAGGCGGGGTGTCTACAGAGCCCCTCGGCGACGTGGATTGCAAAGCAAAACGCATCGACGAAAGTAAAAACACCCGCCGAGGACATCGACAAAGAAAAAGATAGAAAAGAAAGCAAAGACTCGATGAAAGCAGTAATTTGAAATTGCTAGAGATAGTGGTGCGCTCCCTGTGTGAGCATCTTTTGTTGATAGAGGGGGGTGGCATGATCCGTTGGTAAACCTGCCGGCTGAATTCGTTAGTGAACCTTTGAATGAGGCAGTTAGTGAACCTTCGAGGAGGACATTAGTGAACCTTTGGATGAGGCCGTTAGTGAACCTTTGAATGAGGCCATTAGTGAACCTTTGAGGAGGCCGTTAGTGAACCTTGAGGCCGTTAGTGAACCTTTGAAGAGGCCGTTAGTGAACCTTTGAGGAGGCCGTTAGTGAACCTTTGAAGAGGCCGTTAGTGAACCTTTGAATGAGGCCGTTAGTGAACCTTTGAGGAGGCCGTTAGTGAACCTTTTGACGAATTCGTTAGTGAAATCCGTTGATGAGGTCGTTAGTGAACCTTCGAGGCCATTAGTGAACCTTTGCTGACAAATCCATTAGTGAAATCCGTTGATGAGGCCGTTAGTGAACCTTTGAGGCCATTAGTGAACCTTTGAATGAGGCCGTTAGTGAACCTTTGAGGACGTTAGTGAACCTTTGTTGTCGAATCCGTTAGTGAAATCCGTTAATGAGGCCGTTAGTGAACCTTCGAGGCCGTTAGTGAACCTTTGTTGTCGAATCCGTTAGTGAAATCCGTTGATGAGGCCGTTAGTGAACCTTCGAGGCCGTTAGTGAACCTTTGTTGTCGAATCCATTAGTGAAATCCGTTGATGAGGCCGTTAGTGAACCTTCGAGGCCGTTAGTGAACCTTTGTTGACGAATCCGTTAGTGAAATCCGTTGATGAGGCCGTTAGTAAACCTTCGAGGCCTTTAGTGAACCTTTGTTGACGAATCCGTTAGTGAAATCCGTTGATGAGGCCGTTAGTGAACCTTCGAGGCCGTTAGTGAACCTTTGAGGCCGTTAGTGAACCCTTGAATGAGGCCGTTAGTGAACCTTTGAGGCCGTTAGTGAACCCTTGAATGAGGCCATTAGTGAACCTTTGTTGACGAATCCGTTGGTGAATCCGTTTGATGAATCCGTTAGTGAATCCCTTGGATGAGTCCGTTGGTGAACCCATGTACCAAATTGCTGTCTAGAGCTGCAGTTTCTGTTGATATCGTGGGGATGCGGGCATGGTTGACTGTGGACCATTTTCTGCTGGGGATGAAGTGCCTTGAGTAGCGGATGCTGTTGACTTCGTGGTGGCACCTGTTATGTGTGTGCTTGTTTGTGCAAGAAGATGCATGAAGTGTAAAATGAAGAGAGAGAAATTGTGCTCGTGGTGCAATGTGATTTGAAAGCAGTTTTGCATGAGAGAGAGATTTTGCAAGAATGGAGAAATTGTTTTTGTGTGTGGTGTGATTTGAGGAAAGCTTCGGATGTATTCATACCTCCACTTACCACGGCCGCTTGATTCGGGATGGATTGCTGAAGGATGTTGATGCTTTTGATGAAGAATGATGATGTTGGTGATGATGAATTGTTCTTACCTTGGAATGTTGGGTTGGTCGTGCCAAAGGCTGCCTACGTATCCCTTGAAGGGAATCAGACCAGCGTAGTTCAAGGACGACGAAGAACGCTGGGGAAGAAGCTATGGAGCACATACTTATACGCAAGTAAAGAAAAAGAAAAGGAAAAAGAAGAAGAGAAAATCTTTTTTTTTTTAGAAGGAAAAGAATATGTACACATGCGAGAAAAGGAATTTTAGTTCGTGGGTGAACCATTTTAGCCATTGTGTGTTTGTAAAGCCAACCCAAGATCAAGTCATGTGCGATTGATGTTCGGATTGCCTTGCTTGAATTCTGTCGTTGTCGTCTTCGTGCCCAACGAAGATTGATCTCTAACCCCGCCGGTGTGCCCAACGAAGATTGATGTCTAACCCCGCCGGTGTGTCTGGCGAAGATTGATGTCTAGCCCTAGAGATTTGTCGATTATGGGGCTTGAAAAGACTTTTGATGCCGAGATAAGGGGTCGCTGATTGTGAAGCCTCTAGATCGCCTTTGATGCCAAATTTGGAGTGACTTGCATAGCCCCAAGATAAATCAGCTCTTTGTTCCAATCAAATGAATCGTCTTTTGTTGTTGACGTGAGCAAGCTCCAAGCTTCGAGAGATTGCTAAGCCCCAAATGTCATGGACTTGTTGCTTGCGGGCTTGGAGATGGTGAAATGTGAAGACCTTTCATTGTAAAGTTCCCAAATTATCTTGTGATCGGCTCGGCATTGAGCGCGGATGTACCGTCGGGTAGAATTCTTGATAGCGATCCCCTTCTTGCTCTTACTGGGGAGATGAATGGCCTCATTTTGGTTGATACCCAAATGGCGGAGGGCTTATGTCAAAAGATGCAGTAATGTCTTGCGGTGCCGTCGAGGTCGCAGGTCTTAGTGTGATAAAGTCCCAAATGAGTATGCTTGCTTGACTCTTCTTGAGTTGAACCAATGACGGATCTTTGGATGCAACTAGTGCTGTGGCCCAACTTTATCTGAGCTGCACCTTGTGCTTTTGATCTTGGAGAAGGGGGTGCTGAATTGCAGAAACATTGGGATTGGCCGTGGCATTTCCCGCTATAACCCTGTTTTGATTAGAGTTTAGCATATTGAATCTTTTTCCTTTTGTCTAAGACTTCCTTCAAAATCTCGCTGTGAGTTCTAACAAAAATCATCAACTTCATTCATAACATCGGATTCTTCATTTAAAACCAAGAGGCCTTTGACTTGAAGTGTTGAGAGACCCGTGAATCTTGATTGTTCTCATGGAGCCATAAGACTACTCCACATTGCATTGCTTGAGTACTGTTGCCCAAAAGACTGTCGGTCACGAAGCCCTAATACTGCCCTTTGCTTGAATTACTGTAATGCCGTAGCCCAAAAGATTGTAGATTGCGAAGCCTGTTGAGACCTTCGGTGTTGAATTGAGGAAGCTTCCAATGTTGCACATGACTTTGCTTGGGATACTGCTGGGGAGTTAATTGCTCTTTGCCGAGGGAGCCTTTAAGACTTGACCGTAACCCCTAGAGTGCCATCATTGATTGCGAGAAAGGTCCATCCTTGATTGGGGGAACAAGCACGGGCACACATGACAAGAGGGCTTTTTGACATCCCTTTTGAGAGACTTTGAGGATAGTCTCACACATCTTTCTCAAGCATAGCCCCTAGGGCTTATTGATTGTCAAATGAAGCATAAGAAGCCCTTTTTCTTGAGTCACATAGCCCCTAGGGCGTCACCATTTGTTGAGCAAAGCAAGAGTGACTCGTCCTCGTGCAAGGGAACAAACATGATGAGGACATGGCAAGAGCTACTCCATTTCTCGGGAGCCTTTCGGCGTACTTTAGAAGCACATACTTGAAGCGGCTTTGAAAACTGAGACACTTGTTGTTGCTATTTGCTGCCCAAGCCAATTGACTAGCTAGGGATTATTTGTGCAACCTCGTGCCATTTTATGATGGGCTTGTTCTCAGATGGATCTTGGTTACCACGGGCCTTCTTTTCATGAACCCAAAAATGCACACTGCTGGAGAATGATGCCGATAACCCAAGACAACCTTTGATGGTGCTATATCTTGTTGAGCCTTTTGCAATCCCAAAGTTGACTTGGTGGGGAATTGATTTGCTGAGGAGATCCAATGTAGAGCTCGTGTAGTTGTCTTCTTTAGAAACCGGAGATCTCCATTTCTCTTTCCCTTCTCTCTCTCACTCTTTCATTTTTTTTTATGACGCACCCTGTTTTTTGCCTAGACCGCCCTTTCGGGTTTTTCAATCTAGCGGGCATCTCTTTTGCGTCTTCATTTTGACTCGACTAATGAGGGAGTGTTCATTGACTCTAGCTGAGGAGATAAGACATGTGATTTTGCGGTGGAGACCTCTTGTCACTAAAGGTGAGTGACATTGACTTGATTAGGGAAGTGTCCCTAGTATTGACTTCATGTATTTGACCGTTTTTTGAATGACTCATGAAGGCAAGTAAGTCATTAAGAGAGAAGAGAAGGAAAGCCCCAATTTGATTGCAAGAAATTGGGAGTATGCAGAAAGAATAGAAGTCCCCAGACTCGACAAGGAACACGAAATGATTCCAAATCTAAGAAAGTTGTTCAATCTTTTTGGTGATTAATTCATTGGCAAATGAATCGTACAAAGATGTCTTGACAAGTTCGAGATGAAGGCCGATCACCATAACGCGCTAGGGCTAAATATATCTTCTTTCTTGCATGAGACCGGACCCGCAGGTTGCCTACGTTCCTCCAGTGTAGAGGCTCAGGTCACTGTAGTTCTTGTGAATTCTCCATTCTTCGGGATGGAATTGTTGCTTCGTCGTGTGGCTTCGTCCTCCTTTGGTGGATGGAATGATGTTGATCTTGATGTGAACTTCATTGATTGAGAGGGATTTTTTTTTTTTTTTTTTTTGTGCTCTAACTTTTGCCTAGGTTGATTTGAAGAGTTCAACCTAGCGAGCATTTTTTTTTATTTTTTTTTAATCCCCCCTTTGAAACATTGCTTGATTTTTCTCCATGGTTGTTGCTTCACCTTTGATGTCTTGGCTTTGTCTTCGTCGTTGATGATGTTGCCTTCGTCACAATGTTTAGCCCCTAGGCGTTCAAGCGATGACCTTCATTCCAAAACTCGTTTAGACATCTTTTCTTCATTTTGCCAAGAATTAGATTGAACAAATTGGAAGAGTGTATGAGGACAAGAACGACTTTTTATTTGATGATGAGACTTGACTCAAAATTTCACATTAATTGGATAAAGAAAACTTAATGCACACTTAAGAGGACTTTGACTCTTTTTTTCTTTTTTCTTTTTTTTTTTTTTTTAATTCCTATTACTAGGTAGAGAAAGAGAAACGGAGATTGTTGTTGTAGTCCCCATTGTCGTTGTAGTCTCCTTGTGGAATGATTTCTTGTAGAAGCCCCATTTCGAAACCAAATCATTCTTCTTTGATGAGTTCTTGCATGTTGGCACTCTCTAAAGGTTGCTCTTCACCCACAGTAAATTCGCCGTTGTCGAACAAATCTTGGATGATGTTTCGGAGAAGGAAGCACCCTTCGGTAGTATGGCCACTATGCTTGTGGTAGCCGCACCATTCACCATGTGCATGATTCTTCGGTATCGTCTTCGGCTTGTACCCCTCCAAAGGCTTGACCTTTCCACTTGCCACCAAAGTTTCAAATGCTTCAGCTTGGGTTACTCCTAGGAGAGGAGTGAAAACTCGGTTGTTGGCGGTACCTTTGTAGCTTTTGAGGGACGGGCCACTTGAGCATGCTTTACCCTTAAATGTTGCCTTGTTGTTGGTGAGCTCTTGCAAAGGGGCTTTGAGCTCGGAAACCTCTTCCTTGTGAATCTTCCTCTCGAGATCAAAACGGGCTTGCCACAAATCGTCTTTTCGGCGGGCATCCTCGGAAAGTCTATCCATTTGTTCCCCCATGGCTCTTATTATGTTGAAGAGTCTTTCGTTGGACACGGAGAAGTACCCACCATTGTTGTTGTTGCCGTTGGAAGCCATTGGACCTTTTGAAAGAACACGGTTGATCTTAGGATGGCCCCACAAATACCTTTTGAGTAAAATAAATTTAACCCACAAATACGAAAAAGACTCAACCATATAAAGAAAATGACTCTTTTTTTTATTTACAAAAGTCGGAAGGACGTGGTCCTTTTTGGGGTTTCTAGAAAAATAGTGGAATCGTCACACTAGTATATAGACCTTCTCGCGGTCCCATATACTCATCGGATTCCACCACGCTTGTGATACCTACATGTGACGGGATTGAACTAAATTAATGTAGTAAATCATACATGCGGGGACGGATTTTTTATTTTCGTCCAAGATAGCCACTTTTGGGGACGGAGTTTTATTTCGTCCATTGCAACAAATTGGCATGTATGATTTGAAGACATTAGTTTAGGGAAATCTCGGTACATGGAAACCGACTTGAGTCACGGAGTGTTAGACCCTAACTAGAATTGTGTGGCTTGTGCTCGGCTTGAATATGAGGCTAAAAGGTCACCCCCGGCATGTAGTCATGAACTACGCCACGGGCTTAGGTTTACCGCTTCGAAAGAGCCAAGGTCGAGTGGAGCTTGAAACTTTCTAGGACGGGCCTCGACGGGTTTGGGGTTGGAATTGTGCATGTAGTGTGAGGTCTAACATGTGACAAAACATTTTTTTTTCAAAAGAAATATAAAAAAAAAAAAAATAAGCACATAATTACAACTTTCGAATCACCCGTGTGACCGATAAAACAAACAGAAAATAAAAGAAGTTCTGTGCAGGCCCGGTGCCCACACATTGTCATTCTGCTCTGTTCTGTTTTTTGTGCATTGTTCTGTTCTGGGAATGCGCCCAGAAGCGCGCGCATTAGGTGGCGTATGCGGAAGGCGCGCGCGGTAGACAAAGAGGGGCAGAGGCGCCCGATTCTGGGCAGTACCTGCAAATCAGTGGGTTCAAGGGATTGCCTTGACCCTAAATAAAAAATCCCTTCCCCTGCAGTAATTGTTAGCACAGAAACATGGAATTGAAGGACAAGAAAGGAGGCGGGCGATTCTGGTAATTGGGGTCGGACGCGCGCGCTTTAGGCCAAGAAGGCCAGAGGCGCGCGCTTCCCACCCTTTTTACCAGAATGCCCAGAAAACAGTAATAAGAACACCAAAAGTTAAGAACACAAGTTTAACCCTCTAATAATTCCCTAGCGGAGTCGCCACTGTAGATACCCCGGGAAACCACAACTTGGCTACAGCGGTGAATTATCCTAGGATGTCTAACTTGTTTTAGATTGTTTAGAGTCGCCACCTATGTTTTTAAAGGAACATAAGAAAAACCTAGAAATAGCCTAATTTATGTACAAAACCAGAGATTCGGGAGAGAAGGGTTCGGGGGTTAGGTGACGGAGTGGGAAGTACTTAAACACCCACTCCGCCCCGCTTATGCGGGTCTTGCTACTATTGGTGTTCTAATGCTAAATGTCCTTCAATTTATTAACAGTGCTAACAATTATAATGTAAAGAAAAAAGGGAAGAAAAGAGAATTGTTTCATTTATAAATTTATGCTAAACAATTACATTAAGAAATGTATAGGAAATTAAAGTAGAGATTAAAATGTAGGGAGATAACCTTAACCAACTTTAATGTAGTAAAGTGGTCATTTGGTCATGTCCCAATTGATGGGGATTGCATACTAGTAAGACTAGAATAAAAGAGAAGAAGAATAAAAGTACCTTTAGAAAAGAGGACCTTAGACTTTGACTTGAAGATGGTGTTGTTTGTAGAGAAATGGTTGTGCAACACTTTGTGTAGTGTTTGTTTGTAGGGAAAATGTGTTGAGAGAACTTGTGTATAGTTCTTGTAGGGAAGATGAAGTTGGTCCAAAGAGTGTACCAAGAGTCCCTTTCTAAGGTAGATGATGATGGTTTTTATAGGTAAAAAAGAGAGGGAAAGGTTGGAAGGAAATTGGTCAATCCATGTGAGATGGAATTGACCAATAGAAAATAAGATAAATAAAATAATAAATGAAAGAAATAAAAGAAAATCAAATAAAATAAAAATGAATTATTTTGTTTTAAAGGGATGGCTAGAATAATGGGATTGGAGGTTATAAAACTAGGGGGGATGAATGTGGATGAGAAAAGAAGTCTTTTGTGATCAAGAAAGAGATGTTGCAAATAAGAAAAGGGAGGGAAATAAGGTGCAATCCGTTACTGCCAAAAAGGGAAGCGCGCGAGTCCCGCTTTTGGGGCGAGACGCGCGCGCAGCCCATTAACAGTTCCGGAAGCGCCCGCGGCAGAAAAGGACAGAATGACAGAATGACCCTAAAAGTTAACTCTGTTATGCAGTTTAGTCCAAAACTAACGGAATCAGTTAGGAACTTAACCGAAGTAACAGAAATTAACGAAAATGAGTTAAATAAAAATACTTTGTATGCAATCGAAGTGAGAGGTCCAAGGCGGGGTGTCTACACAAAGGAGTTCAACTCAACTCGACGGCAGCGGTCCAAAGCGACAACTACAAATGAAGCGGTCCAAAGCAACAAGTAGCAACGGAGTAACCACCACTCAATACCGGTATCATCATCAAACCGGATCATCCTCGAACTACGCGGACCTGAGCCTCTTACACTGATAGGAACGTAGGCAACCTCTTGGTCCGGTCCACAAAATATATACAACCTACCTCGAGCCAACTTTCATTCTTTTCTCGCTTCCCCATTCATTATAATTTCTTTTCTCTTTCTCGATTAATCAAGGCGTTTATTATTTCGAGACTAATTGTTGAAAACATAATAATAAGATACATAACTAATCAACGAGGTCCATTCTCGAGCAATCAAAAGACAATTCTGAATAAAATAATTTTCAAATGTCTCGACAAGTCTTCTACTCTACAATCTAGGAAATAGCTAAACACTTACTTTCTGTCAAGCAGGGGCTTTCCTTCGTTTTATACACATACTTCCCGTAAGGTCTAAATGCGAGAACTCCCTCTCTTGTTCTCTCTATCTCTTCTCTCACCATAACGGAAAGGCTCCTGCAAGTCGTCCATACAATTCTGTCTTTTTATTTATTTTGAGTCGACTGAAAAAAAAAAAAAAAAAAAAAAAAGACGACACTAAAAGAATATACCCACCTAGATTGAAAACCCGCAAGGGCGGTCTAGAGAAAAAAAAAGGGTGCGTCTAAAAGGACGTAGATTCCCCCACCTTGTGCCCTAACCAAACTGGGGCTACCCTAACGGAATTAGGCCGAGTACTGATGCTCCAACAAGATCATTCCCCGCAGAAAGTCATCTCTCTCCATCAAAGCTCAACATGGATGACTTCCTTCTAATACCCTCACCGAACTGGGCCTGTCCCATTGGAATTGGACCAACTACCGACGCGCTAATAGGATCACTCTCCATGAAAGGTTATCTTTCTACTAAAGATCAACATGGTTGGCTCACCTTTCTCAAGTACCCCCATTCAAACTGGGGCTTCTCCAAACCAAGTTAAGTCAACTGCTTGACTACTCGAGATCACCGGCGACCCTACGAGATCATACTCACCCGAAGGGCTACCCTAATTAACAAACCCAACGAAGGATAAGTACTTGAATTAATTAGACTATAATTAATTATAAGGCATCTTTATAAAGTCGTTACATTTTCAAAGTGTTTTCTATCATGACACGTTGTTTGCAAACCCGCACACTCGGTCTCCACCGATTTACTAAATGTCTTTTGTCTCATCTCTGTGATGTTCTAACTGACTCGGTCCTACACTTTAGGCTACCCTTGAGTCCTGCATCCCGTCTCCCATAGGTTAAAAGCCCCTAAATCTCCTTTAGGTAACTCGTACCAATAGAAGTCAAGCAGTGTGTAAACCCAACTAGGGTACCCTAAGCCTGTGTAATGCGCTCCTAGTCAGTCTACATGTTACTTTCTACTCTGTGTACTACTTGCTACTTTACGTGCTGCATACTACTATTACATAGAACATATATGTTTATACAGTCATCCATCAATATATACTATGCTACTGTCTGTGCTCTACGCTAACAAAATGCAGAAACTAAGGAGCTGATCCACTAGCATCGCCTTAAGTCCTCTTCTGAGGATATCCACCCGGAGGGGAACCACCACATTCTGCCACCTTGCGAAAACTCTTCGCCAACTTCTTGTGCAAACTCCGAACCACCGACCGTAGGTCAGCCTCATGGCGTGTCATAGTCTCATATGTCCGAGGAGTCACCCAGACAAAGGCAGCACAAGTGTGTCAATATAGTCCGAACTAGAGGATTACTTAAGACAGAAGTGGGATAAAAGAAAGGGTAAGGTACATACACTTACATAACCCGCCAGGGTCTGAAACTCCAAAACTATCTCACTCTCCTCATGCTGCACCCACTGAGGGTCATCATCACCGTCTACATGATCGTACAGAGGGACTCCAAATATCCTATCAAAACAAGGACCTGCTGGGCCCGGTGTCACCAACTCAACATGCCTCTGCCCCATCTCCGCAACTTCTCCTCTATCACAGCGCGTGAGCCCCAAGGTGAGTCCCAACAAAGTCATCATACGAGGCTCCCTCTACAACAAATTGTCTAGCATCAAGGCCCTTGGTCAACCTAAGCTTGTCATGCAGAGACACTAGACCAGTCGTGGACCACGGAGGATCCACCGGAACTAAGTAGATACTACCTACTCCATCCTAGTGACCTACCCTCTCAATCAAGTAAAGGGCATCCCTGCCATGTCCAATCAACAACCTCCGCTGGCCCGTCGCCTCAAGAACAACTTCGATCTACGACTCCGATCTAAGGAATGGTATAACCTTGCCAAGCCTATAGCTCCCACACACAAGACATCCAAGCAGTGGAATCATCGCCGTCGTGCAAGAATGGTCGGTGATAACTCATGCTTAGGCAGTCACCTCTACATCACCGCCTCTAGCCTCGAGATCCGTCAGCATCTCCTCATGCCACCTCCTAAGGCCACCCAAACATACCCGCTCCTGTCATCGGTACAATCAAACCCAATCAAGCTCGGAAGTCCATCCGCACTCCCATCGGCAAACAAGGTATCATCACTCCACACTAGGGCTACCTGTGAACCGCAACCCAGTAAGAGCCATGAAGTCTGAAGGAGCCACCATAACCTCTCCCCAACCAAAATGGAATGTATGGGTGATATCCCACAAATGCTCCCGCAGTACCATGAACAGATCAGTGCTCTTGGTCAACTTTCCCTGACTGGACAAGCTCTCGAAGAGCGCTCCCAAGCCGGTGGCCCGCACCTTGCTCTGTACAGTATCTGGAGTCCTCTCCCACAAGCTATATACAATACTACATGAGCCCCTCAACTTTAAGAGCGGCAATATAACCTACAAGCACAAACAGGTATACACAGCAAAGGTATGTGATTAACCTAGCGGTTTAATTTCATAAACATGTGTAAATATAAATTGTTGCATTAGGAGAATCCCCAAAATTCCCAGCGAATACTATAAATATCTCACAACTAATGTACATTACACTCTAACAAAATTCAAGCAACACAAAAAAGCACTTTTAACAAAGTCAACCAAGTAAAAGATCGGTCAAAGATTACGACATTCTTGGACCAAAAGTTACTTAACACAAAATCACGTTTTTTTAACAAAACCACCAAAATCAATACATTATACATACTACAAATAAATCAATCAACTTGGGTCGAAACTACAAGTTTCATGAAAACCCCAATTTAAAGTTATTAAACCCTAAGTAGAAAATTAATCACTCAAACCCCGAACTTTGGGTAAATAACAATCAAACCCTTCATTCAAGGTAAATTACAGTCAAGTTCTACACCTCAAAACAATTTACAATCAAAACCCTCTAAGGTTAATAACATCCAAATCCAAACCCCATACCTTGGGGAATTTACAATCAAAACCTCATACCTTATAACAACTTACAACTAAGTCCCTTGTATTCAATCAAACCTTCTCGTCCGAAGTAATTAACAATCGAACCTTCTCATTAGAAGTAATTTACATTCAAATCCTCTAACGTCAACATGCTTAAACCCAAAATTTGGGTAATCTACAATCAAACCTTCTCATTCGAAGTAATTTACATTCAAATCCTCTAACGTCAACATGCTTAAACCCAAAATTTGGGTAATCTACAATCAAACCTTCTCATTCGAAGTAAGTTACAACCAAAACCCCATATCTTGGGTAATTTGCAAACAAAGCACCTCAACCTAACACCATCCAAATCCAAACCCCATACCTTGGGTAATTAACAACCAAACCACGTAACTTTGGGTAAATTGCAGTCAAACCTTCTCGTTCGAAGTAATTAACAATCAAACCTTCTCGTTCGAAGTAATCAAACATTCTCGTTCGAAGTAATCAACAATCAAACCCTTCATAAGAATTAACTTTAACCCCAAACTTGGGTAATTCATAATCCAAATCTTTACAATCAAAGTAAAATGCAAATAAACCCCAGACCTTGGGTAATCTACAACTCAAAACTCTTTGCAATCTACATAAGATTCACTTAAACCCCAAACTATAGGTGAAATAAAACTAAATTCATTTAGGTCCTGAACCCTAGATATTCACATCCAAAACATCTCTAAACTCAAACAATCAAAGCTCAAACCCTAGGCTATAGGTAATTTTACTCAAACTTCTCAATGCTTAAAACCTAAACAAAAGGGTAGCTTACCGAAGCAAATTCCAAATCCGGTCCGAAAGACCGCGTAAATCACCAAACTTAACCAAATACGGTCCGAAAGACCGTGTAAATCACCAAACTTAAACAAATCCGGTCCGGAAGATAGCGTAAATTACCAAGCTTAATAAAAACGGTCTGGAAGACCGCGTAAAACACCAAAACAATCGATAATCAAAGGCTGGGAATGTCCTTAAACCCTAAAATTAATATTGGAGGTAGGATGCATCCATAAACCCAAAGGCAGATTAAGGAAACCGTAGTAAAATCCTTAAATAACTAAATCAATTTATAATTGGAGGTCGGAAACTCCGTAAACCCAAAAGATTATAATTGAAGGTTGGATCATCCATAAACCCTTCATGTTGAGAAAGTTATAAGCGTAATACCGTGCGAGCTCTAGACAATCGGCGTTACTGGATACCGGATTCTGTGATACTGAGGAACTGCACTTCTCAAAGTACCGTGGATTATCAAGAAAATTTGCGATTACGTACGCTCTATAGGAAGTTAGAATTCATCCCTCCTTTTGTTCTCGATTCTTTAAACTTCTTGTCGAACCGTGCGTATGATCTCTCCTTTTTCCCCAATAAAGTCTATCTGCAACGAATTTATTTGTTCTACGATGATTCGTTTCTGTAAAGTCTATCTGCAATGACTTTATTGCTCAACGATGTTTCGTTTCTTTTTTGGTTTCTTCCTTTTTATCTTTTTCCCCAAATAAAGTCTATTTTCAACGACTTTATTTGTTCTACGATGATTCATTTCTGTAAAGTCTATCTGCAATGACTTTATTGCTCAATGATGTTTCATTTCTTTTTGGTTTCTTCCTTTTTATCTCTTCCCCTAAATAAAGTCTGTTTGCAACGACTTTATTTGTTCTACGGTGATTCGTTTCTGTAAAGTCTATCTGCAACGACTTTATAGCTCAACGGTGTTTCGTTTCTTTTTTGGTTTCTTCTTTTTTTATCTCTTTCCCCAAATAAATTCTATTTGCAATGACTTTATTTGTTCTACGATGATTCGTTTCTGTAAAGTCTATTTGCAACGACTTTATTGCTCAACGATGTTTCGTTTCTTTTTTTGGTTTCTTCCTTTTTATCTCTTTCCCCAGTAAAGTCTATCTGCAACGACTTTATTTATTCTATGATGATTCGTTTCTGTAAAGTCTATCGGTAGCGACTTTATTGCTCAACGATGTTACATATCTTTTTTCTTTTCTCCCCAGTAGGGTCCATATGACTTTATTGCTTGACGGATGTTTGTCTATCCCCCACGAAAAGATGATGTCTTGTTTCTTTCTTATTCATATCCTCGAACTACGATTGTTTGATTCCATTTGGATACGTAGGTAGCCTGACTTAGGTTTAGCCGTTTGACCAACCTGGTCACCGTTCACTTCTCTTCCCCCGATTTGGAACACTTGTTTCAGATCGGTTCCTTTCTTAATCGACGACCCTCCATGCCTTGCATGAAGCGTCACCGAGGGGCTACTGTTAGTACCCTATCTGAAGTTAGAGGACTTCTTAGACGTTTAAGAGCCTCCGAGGACCTTTTAGGCAATTATAACCTGACAGGGACTTATCCGATAGCTTCCCAGAGTTCTAGATTGACGAAATCAGTTATAAGTCGAATTCTATCAGGATAATGACCTGATCCCGAGAACAAAGTGATAAGATTTCACTGAGATCTAGATAACAACGCGATCTGGCAAGAGTGGCCACGCGGCCACTTATATGGCCACGCGGCCACTTCTTCCCCAAGCTGGGCGGCCACTCCTTTCGACCCCTATTCCCTATAAATAGGTGCCTCCAGCCCCAGAAATCGATAACCAATTTCATTCTACGAGTTCCACAGTCAAAACTGACGGGAAAACTCTTAGTTTTAGCTTTTTTGGCACCCTCGAAGCGTCTTCGAATCTTCAAGAAGCTTCAATCATAGTTCTGACCGATCAAGGTAAGTCCTCTTACTTTTCTTATTATGTTCTTAGGCTAGATCTATTTTATGCATGTTCTCGTTATGTTTATGCATCCATATTCATATGTTCTTCATGCGTTCTTCATGTTCTTAGTCTAGATTCATAATATATGCCATATTTAGGGTAGCGATCTTCATGTTTATGTGTTCATTCATATGTATTCATGATGTTCTTATTATTATGCTAGATCTAAGTCTTATACATACATAATATGCTAGATCTAGGATTGTAATCCCAATTTATATGCACATGCCATAGCCGATGATGATCCTAGGGTTTTATCAAACCCTAACACGATCTAGGAACTATTTCTAACCCTAATCTTCCTCCTCTATATGGATGATCCCGTTTCATCTCTCCCCATTCTAATTCATCAATGAACTACACCGACCTGAGCTTCTCATGATGAGAAGAATGTAGGCAATCTTCGGATCCGGTCTCAATCACTAACACACACACACACATTGATCATGATAGAAAGACTGATTCGTCGGGTAATAGGAGTGATAACATGCATATTCTTCTCTTATTGTAATTTGACCCCCGAACCCTATTATTCTCATAAATGGTTTTCTCAATGTTTTAACAACAAATAAAACAACGTGGCGACTTTCGATTTTCATCTCACGTATTCACAGCACACCCTGATTTTTGCCTAGACTGCCCTTTCAGGTTTTCAATCTAGCGGGCTTTTTTTCTCATGCCTTTTCATTTTTATATATATTATTATATATATTATTTTATTTTATTTTTGAACTAGGGGACGGAGCTATGAGTAGAGCCGTCAATACGGGCTGGCGGGGCGGGTTGGGCCCAACCCACCACAGCCTACCTTCAAAACGGGGCGGGGCGGGTTGGCCCAAATTCTTGGCGGGCTGAGAAAATGCCAACCCAACCCAACCCACTTTGGGTTAGTAGGCCAGGCGTGCCAGGCCCAAAAAACTTTTTTTTTTTTTTTTGTGATTTTCAGTTTAATAAGCCACCAATTAGTTATAAAAAAAAAAAAAAAAAAAAAAAAGCATGAACAAAGCAACAGAGAGTCAGAGACTGATCATAAGAATCATACCTAAAATCATACATAAAATCAATCTATATAGTCAGAGAGCTATAGTCAGGTTGATGATATTCAACATTACAATTTTGTTTTCAGCAGTAGGAGTAGTTTGATAGCAGTAATTAGGTTTAATCGTATTCAATAGAAATTCCATGAATATTAATAGATGAAATTAGGCATTGAAACTTCTTAACCTAATTTTTTCCATAAGAATCATACCTAAAATCAATCTATATAATCAAATCAAGAAATAAAGCTATATTGATCTAGATCTGAGAAAGGAAGAAGGAGAGTGGCACACGACGATGGTGGACTTACCAGTTATGGTGGCGATGACAGCGACCGGCGATGGAACCGACTGCCGACTGGTGATGCGGCGACTGGCAATGGCGGCAACCGGCGATGGCGGCGACCGCTATGGTGGCGACTGGCGAAGTGGTGACTTGGTGGCGGCGCCGCGCCGATGAGAGACTGGGAGTGGCCGAGTGGGTGAGTGGGAGTTGTCGAGTTGAGGGAGGAGAGACTGAGAAGAGAAGAATGAAATCCAAAACCAAATAAACCCTATTTCGTTTTTTTAGAAAAAAACAAAAGGTGGGTTGGCCCGGCCCAAACCCGTTTGGCCCACAACCCGAATGGGCTAGCCCAAATTGGCCCACTTTCTGGATTTGACTTTCTTGTTGAATACTCAGGCCATTCTCCGTTGATACGCTTGGATATGCTCGGCTGCTCGAAGTCGACGTTTATCTAGCATGGCTAGCTGTTCGTAACGGATGTTCAACCATGTGACTTCATTTACTTGGTTTTCTAGGAGAACCATTAATGATGGTACTTCCAATTCGATCAGTAATCCTGCTTCCATCCCATAGGCTAGGGCGTATGGGGTTTCACCGGTGGCAGTACGGATTGAATTACGATAGCCCCAGAGTGCAAAGGGTAGTTTATCGGGCCAGTCTTTGCCGGTCTTAGCCATTTTTTTGATGATGGTCTCTATTGTTTTGTTAGCAGCTTCGACTGCTCCATTAGTCTGTGGTCGGTACGGTGATGACTGATGCCTTTCTATCTTATATTCTGCAAGTAGTTGGTCACATTCTTTCTAAAAGTGCGTGCCATTATCGGATATCATCTCATGAGGCACCCCGTACCGTCATATGATGTTAGTCTTAATAAACTCAGCCACCCTTTTGGCGTTTAAAACCTTGTAGGATTGAGCCTCGATCCATTTGGTGAAGTAATCTACCGCGACTAATACGAAAGATTGCCCATTGTGACCTATCGGTGAGACTTTGCCGATGACATCTATCCCCCACGTAGAAAATGGCCAAGAGGATGTCATGGGGTATAATACGGACGGTGGTGCATGTTGTAAGTTGGGATGTACCTGACACTTGTGGTATTTCTTAACCATCTCGGTGCAGTCGTCCTCCATTGTAGCCCAATAGTACCCTAGTCGGATAACTTTCTTTGCTAGCATGTTGCCACTCATGTGGGTTCCGCAGACTCCTTGATGGACTTAGTCCATGATTTCTATAGCTTCGTGCTCATCATCACAGAGTAGACACTGCTTGTGATGTTTCTTGTAGAGGCGATCACCTATGATAACAAATTGGGTAGCAAACCATTTGAGAGCTATCTTTGCTTTAGGTGATGTGTCTGATGGGAATGTTCCGTCTAGGAGAAAACGCCATACATCATAATACCAAGGCTTATTGTCTAAGGTATTTATGGAAACAGAGTCACACGCCTCTATGCAGTCATGTAGGTCTATGATCGAGTGATAAGCTGGAGTCGTTCGTCTCTCGACTTTGAAGGTTTTGACCTTAGTCCATTCGGGAATCTCTACAAGTGATGCTAGCATGGCTAGCGAATCTGCTAAGCGGTTCTTATCTCTAGGAAGATAGTAGAAAGTAACCTCTTTGAACTGCTTGACCAAGTCTTGGAGATGGTCGTTATATTTTTGGAGTGTAGGATCTTATACCTTCCACTTCTTGAGTGACTGATAGATTATAAGTTGTGAATCTCCATACACCTCTAGTTCGGTCACGTTTCTTTCTAAGGTTGTTTCAAGCCCCGCTATGCAAGCTTCGTACTCAGCAATATTGTTAGTGGCCTCAAAATCAAGGCGAATTGCGATTGGAGTGTAGAAATCTGAGGGATCTACTAGTAACATGCCTATACCGTATCCCCGTTTATTGGCTGCGCCATTGAAAAATAATTGCCAATTATTTTCTGCTATTGTCATGACGTCCTCATCAGGGAATCACGGGTCTTCCCCCTTCGCTTCATCACATGGAAATTCGGCTAAATGATCCACGAAGACTCTTCCTCTCACGGATTTCTGTGTGATGCAAGTGATATCATACCCAGCGAGCATAAAGTACCACTTGGCTATCCTAGAGGAGATATGTGACTTCTCGAAGATATACTTCATTGGGTCCATTCGGGCAATCAGTTGTATAGGAAACGCTTCCATGTACGGCTTGAGTCTCTTAGCCACCCATATTAGTGCGGCACATGACTTTTCTAATGCAGAGTAGTTCAATTCAGCCCCTTGAAAGCGACGGCTGACAAAGTAGATGGCATTTTCTTTCTTCGAGTCAGGTTGCTCTTGTGCTAGCATAGCCCCTAGAGCAGTGTCATTGACTGTAAGGTACAGGGTCAACGGCTTCTCTTTATGTGGTGGGACCAATACTGGCGGGTTGACCAAATACTCTTTGACCTTTTCAAAGGCTTCTTGGCACTCTTCAGTCCATTGTAGGGATGCATTCTTCTTGAGGAGTTTAAACGCACATCATCGTGAGTTGATTAATGAAACGACTAATGTACTGAAGGTGACCCATGAATCCTTTTGCTTCTTTCTGCGTCTTAGGTGGAGACGTATCAACGATATTGATCTTAGCAGGGTATGCTTCTATGCCACGCTTGGTGACCATGTACCCAAGGACTTTCCCTTTCACTACTCCAAATGTGCACTTGGCCGGATTAAGTCTCATCTTGTAGTGTCTCAACCTTTCAAAGAACTTTCTAAGGTCGACGAAGTGCTGCCCATCGGAGCCTTTAGAGTGTATGATCATATCATCAACGTTTACTTCCATCTCTTTGTGTATCATGTCATGGAACAGTGCAGTTACAGCTCTCTGGTAAGTGGCTCTGGGATTTTTGAGTCCGAATGGCATGACTGTATAACAGAACGTCCCCCAGGGTGTGGTAAACACCGTTTTATGTTGGTCTTCCTCGGCCATGAGAATTTGATTGTAACCGGAGAATCCGTCTACAAATGAACGGACTTCGTACTTTGCTGTATTGTCAACAAGCATGTCTATGTTGGGGAGAGGAAAGTCATCTTTTGGAGATGCTTTGTTGAGATCACAGAAATCGACACAAACACGAAATTTCCCATTCGCTTTAGATACTTCACAGTATTTGCCAACCAGGTTGGATACTCTATCACCTTGATGAACCCGACACTCAAGAGTTTCTCTATCTCTTGTTTAACCTGTACCGACCATTCGGGTTTGATTCTGCGGAGTTTCTGTTTGACTGGCCTCGAATCTTGAAGCAGCAGTATTTTATGTTCAACAATCGAATTGGATAGCCCCGGCATATCTTTGTAGGACCATGCGAATACATCTACGAATTCTCGGAGAAGCGCTATGAGGGCTTGTCAGTTTTTCCCTTTGAAGAAACTGCCGATCTTGGTCTCTTTCGGATCATCATCCGTCCCCAAATTAACTGATTGCATTTCTTTGGCATCAATAGGACCATTTCCACCATAATGACCTACTTGCTTGTTAATTTCTTTTAGTATTTGTTCGTTTTCTTGATCTATCTCATCATATGACTCATTATTATCTAATTCGTTAGAGTTATTAGTTAATTCATCATTTACGACGTTAGCAATCTCAGGATACTCGGAAAGATCTATTTTTTAATTAAGAAAGTAGGGGAATACATGTTCCGCGATGGCATCCAAGTCCTCTTGGGTGAGCTCATCGGTAGCGGTATCTGAATCTAAAGTGAGGGTTACAAATTTTCTTGCCCTATGGGGATGGGGAGTGCATCCTAACTCCTTGATCAGGAAGTCTTCACTTTCTATGGGTCCCCCAGTCATGTACCAGTTCTGGATAGGCTCGTCACACTTCTTGATGAGCTTGGTGTAGTCTTGTTCCGGAGCACCCCCCTTGTCTATTGCTATGATCTGAGTGTCCTCTAGCTTGCAAAGGTTGAGAAATTGGCGCAGTAGGTCTTCTCCCAACATAAGTCCCACTCACTGCATGCTTCGGCTTTGGTACCCCCTAATTCTCGAGGTAGCCACGAGAATTGAATCGGTTCTGTTTCAAGAGAGTACGGATCACAATCACTAAAAATTTCAAAGCCCGGTTGGCGCTTCCCCTTATGGTCAATCCATGGTTCAGGGAACATGAATTATGGAAAGTTCTTCCCCTCGCGCGCGAAGTTATCATTGTTCTTACTTAGCGTTTGATTCCAAGACAACATGTAGTAGAAAGAAACTTCTTTATTAAAATTTGGAGTGCTCTCACCCACATTTGGGACTAGGCGAGTAGTCTCCTCTTTCTCACTAGTTATCTCTATTACATTGATTCCTCCTCCCGCAGTTGGGAGAGGGTTTGTCACTACATTAGGAACCCCTAACTGTTTAGAGTCTATGAGATATTGAATCACATCTTTGAGGTGGTTGCAAGTATTGGTGTCATGACCACTGAACTGGTGGAACTTGCAGTAGAGGTGATGAGCATGATTCGGGGGGAGTTCCCTTGGAGTAGAAGGAGGCTTCCTTGGTGTAGAAACCCCGCCTTGGACCTCTCACCCCGATTGCATACATAGTATTTTTTTTATTTAACTTATTTTTGTTGATTTCTGTTACTTCGGTTAAGTTCCTAATTGATTCCGTTAGTTTTGGACTAAACTGCATAACAGAGTTAACTAAAGTCTTTTCTGTCATTCTGTCCTTTTCACCTGCGGGCGCCTACGGGATGCGCGCGCCTCTCGCGGACGAATCAGGAAGCGCGCGCCTCCTATTATGACAGTTACGGATTGCAGTCTTTTCCCTCCCTTTTCTTGATCACAAAAACCTCTTTTTACATCCAAGTTCATCCCCCCTTATTTCATAATGCCAATCCCATATTCTTAGCCATTTCTTAAAAACAACATTTTTTTTTATAATTATTTGATTTTCTCTTTATTATTTATTTATTTATTTTTTTATTGGTTGAAAAACCATCTTTTCCTCTCTTTTATACCTATTTAAACCCCTCTTTTTTACCTTAGAAAAGGACCCCAACTTCTCTTCTCTACAAAAACTATACATAAGTTCTTAGACCCACTTCTCTTCTCTACAAAAACTATACACAAGTTCTTGGACCCTTATTTTCTCTACTAAAACTATACACAAGTTCTTGGACCTAGACTTCAACTTTCTCTACACCTAAACTCTACACAAATTCTCCCAACAACATTTCTCTACAAAAACACTACACAAAGTGTTGCACACAATTTCTCTACAACAACTCCATCTCCAAGTCAAGATTTGAAGTTCTTATTTTCTAAAAGGTACTTTATCCTTCTTCTCTTATTTTATTTGTCTTAGTCAATGTATGCAATCCTCATCAATGGGACATGACTAAATGACCACTTTATTACATTAAAGTTGGTTAAGGTCATCTCCCTACATTTCAATCTTTACTTTAATTTACTATTCTTCTCTTAATGTAATCTTTCGCATGAATTAATCTATAAAACAATTCTCTTTTATTTCCCTTTGCAATTTCCCCTTTTCTTTTCATTGTAATTGTTAGCACTTTTATATTAATAAATTGAAGGACTTTTTTACATTAGGACACCTTTAGTAGCAAGACCCACGTAAGCAGGGCGGAGTGGGTGTTTAAGTACTTCCCACTCCGTCACCTAACTCCCGAACCCTGCTCCCCCGAATATTTGGTTTTGTATCTAAAAATAGGCTATTTCTTTAGGTTTTTCTTATGTTCCTTTAAAAACATAGGTGGCGACTCTAACAATTAAAACCAATTAGACATCTTAGGATCATTCCACCGCTCTAGCCAAGCAGTGAGCTTTATCGGGGTATCTACAGTGGCGACTCTGCTAGAGATAATTTAGAGGGTTAAACTTGCATTTCTGCTTTTGGTGTTCTTTTATTCTGTTTTCTGGGCATTCTGGTAAAAAGGGTTGGAAGAGGCGCGCCCGTCCGACCCCAATTACCAGAATCTCCCACCTCTCATCTCGTCCTTCAATTTCATGTTTCTGTGCTAACAATTACTGGAGGGGAAAGTTTTATTATTTAGGGTCAAGGCAGTCTCTTGAACCCACTAATTTGCAGGTTTTCACCCAGAAGCGGGCGCCCCAGCCCCTCTTCCTCTCACGCGCGCGCCTCCCGAGTAGGTAGCCCAATGCGCGCGCTTCTGGGCACATTTCCAGAATAGTACACAGAAAATAGAACAGTTTTAACAGTGTGTAGGCACCGAGCGGGCACCGGGCCTGCACATGAATGATTTTACTTTCTGTTTATTTTATCGGTCACGCGGGTGATTCAAAAGTTGTAAATATGTGTTTATTTTGTTTTTTATTTATTTGAAAAAAAATATTTGTCACTTGGCTTGACCTCACACTACATGCACATATTCCTACGAATTGCTCACTATCGAGTTGCACAAGTCCATAACCCCAAACCCGTCGAGGCCCGTCCTAGAGAGTTTCAAGCTCCACCCGACCTTGACTCTCTCGAAGCGGTAAACCTCAGCCCATGGCGTAGTTCATGACTACATGCCGGGGGTGACCTTAAGCCTCTCTTTAGCCGAGCACAAGCCAACACAATTCTAGTTAGGGTCTAACACTCCGCGACCAAGTCGG
Organism: Campanula takesimana; assembly: GCA_026119855.1. Classification (NCBI taxonomy): domain Eukaryota; kingdom Viridiplantae; phylum Streptophyta; class Magnoliopsida; order Asterales; family Campanulaceae; genus Campanula; species Campanula takesimana. The sequence continues at coordinate 766,116 of JAOWBW010000013.1, forward strand.
TTTTCATGTGTTGAGATTTCCCTAAACTAATGTCATCAAATCATACATGCCGTTTCCAAAAGAAACAAGTGGTTATTATGGACGAAATAAAACTCCGTCCCCAAGTGGTTATTATGGACGAAAATAAAAAATCTGTCCCCACATGTATGCTTTATGACATTAATTTAGTTTAATCCCATCACATGTAGGTATCATAAGCGTGGTGGAATCCGATTAGTATATGGGACCGTGAGAAGTTCTATATATTAGTATGACGATTCCACTATTTTTCTAGAAACTCCAAAAAGGACTCCGTCCTTCCGACTTTTGTAAATAAAAAAAAGGTCTTTTTCTTTATGTGGTTGAGTCTTTTATCTTGTTTCTAGGTGAAATTATTTTACTCAAAAGGTGTTTGTGAGGCCAACCTAAGATCAACTGTGTTATTCCAATAGGTCCAATGTTCTCAAACGGCAACAACAACAAGGGTGAGAACATTTACGTTTCCAACGAAAGGCTTTTCAACATAATGAGAGCCATGGGGGAACATATGGATAGACTTGCCGAGGATGCCCACCGAAAAGACGATTTGTGGCAAGCCCGTTTTGATCTTGAGAGGAGAATTCACAAGGAAGAGATTTCTGAACTCAAGGCCCGTCTGCAAGAGTTCACCGAAAACAAGGCAAATGCCAATGGTAAAACATGCCTAAGTGGCCCGCCCCTCAAAAGTCGAAAAGGTGCCTCCAACAACCAAGTTTTCACTCCTCTCCTAGGAGTAACCCAAGCCGAAGCATTTGAAACTTTGGTGGCAAGAGGAAAGATCAAGCCTTTACAAGGGTACCAACCCAAGACGATTAACGCCAACCATGCCCATCACAAATATTGTGGCTACCACCAACATAGTGGCCATCTTACCGAGGAATGCTTTGTCCTCCGTAGCATCATCCAAGATTTGATCGACAATGGTGAATTTACTGTGGGTGAAGAGCAACCGTTAGAGAGTGACAACATGCAAGAACTCATCAAAGAAGAGGCTTGGTTTTGAAATGGGGCTTCAACAAGAGATCATGCCACAAGGAGAACTACAACAACAAAGATGACGACAAGAATCTCCATTTCTCTTTCTCTACCTAGTAATAGGAATAACAAAAAAACAGGGAGTCAAAAGTCCTCTTAAGTGTGCATTAAGTTTTATCTTGTTTTGCTTATGTTAAAGTTCGAGTCGGTCTTATCAAATAAAAATCGTTCTTGTCCTCATACACTCTTCCAAGTTGTTCAATCTAATTCTTGGAAAAATGATGTAAAGATGTCTAAACAAGTTTTAGAACGAAGGCCATCACTTGAACGCCTAGGGGCTAAATATCGTGACGAAGGCGACAACATCAACGAAAAATCCAAGACAACAAGCGCCAAAGAAAGATGGAGTAACAACCATAGAAAAATCAAGTAATATTTCAAAGGGGGATTAAAAAAAAAAAGCTCTCTAGGTTGACTCTTCAAAACAAACTAGGCAAAAGTTAGAGCATAAAAAAAAATAAAAAAATAATCCCCCTCAATCAAAGAAGTACGCAAGATCAATTTCATTTTCCAAGGACGAAGCAACATCAACAAAAATCGTCGCGATGAAGGAGCATCCACAAGAACTACGGTGACCTGAGCCACTACACTGGACGAACGTAGTCAACTTTTGGGTCCGGTCTCATGCAAGAAAGAAGATATGTTTAACCCTAACGCGTTATGGTGATCGGTCTTCATCTCGAACTTGTCAAGACATCTTTGTACGAGTCATTTGCCAATGAATTAATCACCTCAAGATTGAACAACTTTCTTAGATTTGGAATCGCTTTCACCTTCCTTATCGAGTCTAGGGGCTTCTTATCTTTCAGCGATACTCCCAGTTTCTTGCAATCAAATTGGGGCTTTCTTTCTCTTCTCTCTTAATGACTTACTTGCCTTCGTAAGTCATTCAATAAATAAAAATACATGTCAATACTAGGGGTTACTTCCCTAGTCAAGTCAATGTCACTCATCATTAGTGAAAAAAAGGTCCCCACTGCAAAATCACATGTCTCTTATCCTCAGCTAGAGTCAATGCACGCTTCCTCATTAATCGAGTCAAAATGAAGACGCAAAAGAGATGCCCGCTAGATTGAAAACCCGAAAGGGCGGTCTAGGCAAAAAACAGGGTGCGTCATAAAAAAAAATGAGAGAGTGAGAGAAAGAAGGGAAAGAGAAATGGATATCCCCAGCCTCTAAAGAAGACGAGTTCTACATTGGATCTCCTCAGCAAGTCAATTCCCCACCGAGTCAACTTGAGAATCGCAAAAGGCTCGACAACACATGGCACAATCAAAGGTCGTTCTGGGTTATTGGCATAAGAGAGGTTGTTCTTGCAATATCTATTTTTTGGGTTCATGTGAAAGAAGCCCCATGGTAACCGAGATCCATCCAAGAATGAGCCCAAAGAACTTTCTCTACACTTACACTATACACAATTCTCCCAAGAATTCTTCCTACAAGATTTCTAGCAACAAAACTCTACCAAAACTCTTCTCAAGTGAAAGTTTGAAATTCTCCTTTTAAGGTACAAGTTTTATTCTCTTATTTTATTTCTGTCTTTTTAATGTATGCAATCCCCATCAATTGGGACATGACAAAATGACCACTTTACTACATTAAAGTTGGTTAAAGTTATCTCCCTACATTTCAATCTCTAGTTTAATTTACCATTCTTCTCTTAATGTAATCTTTAGCATGAATAAATCAATAAAACAATTCCCTTTTATTTCCCCTTTCTTTTCATTGTAATTGTTAGCACTTTTATATTAATATTATTTGAAGGATTTTTTAGCAATAGAACACCAATAGTAGCAAGACCAGCGTAAGCGGGGCGAAGTGGGTGTTTAAGTACTTCCCACTCTATCACCTAACCCCCGAACCCTTCTCTCCTGATTATTTGGTTTCGTAACATAAATTAGGCTATTTGTAGGTTTTTCTTATGTTCCTTTAAAAACATAGGTGGCGACTCTAAACAATTAAAACACAAATAGACATCCTAGGATAATTCACCGCTCTAGCCAAGTTGTGGTTTTCTCGGGGTATCTACAATGGCGACTCTGCTGGGGACTGCTTAGAGGGTTAAACTTGCGTTATACTTTTGGTGTTCTTTTATTCTGTTTTGTGGGCATTCTAGTAAAAAAGGTGGGAAGCGCGCGCCTCTGGCCTTCTTGGCCTAAAGCGCGCGCATCCGACCCTTTGAACCAGAATCGCCTGCCTTCCTTATTGTCCTTCCATTTCATGTTTATTTGCTAACAATTAATGCAGGGGGAAGTTTTATTATTTAGGGTCAAGGCAGTCCCTTGAACCTAGGAATTTGCAGGTTTTCACCCAGAAGCGGGCGCCTCTGCCCCTCTTCATCTAACGCGCGCGCCTCCCGAGTAGGTAGCCCAAAGCGCGGACATCTGGGCATTTTCCAGAAACAGAACAGAATGGACATGGTTACAGTGTGTGGGCACCGAGCCTGCACATAACTGCTTTTATTTTCTGTTTATTTTATCGGTCACACGGGTGATTCGAAAGTTGTAAATTATGTGCTTATTTGTTTTTTTTTCTTTTGTTTTATAAAAAAAAAGTTTTGTCACTTGGCTTGACCTCACACTACATGCACATATTCTTATGAATTGCTCATAATCGAGTCGCACAAGTTCATAAAACCAAACCCGTCGAGGCCCGTCCTAGAGAGTTTCAAGCTCCACCCGACCTTGACTCTTTCGAAGCGGTAAACCTCAACCTGTGGCATAGTTCATGACTACATGCCGGGGGTGACCTTTAAGCCTCTCTTTAGCCGAGCACAAGCCAACACAATTCTAGTCGAGGTTCTAACACTCCGTGACCAAGTCGGTTTTCATATGTCGAGATTTCCCTAAACTAATGACACGCCCCAAGTCCCGGGATTCCCTAATAGAACCTCGAACCTGGTGCGCGTAACTAACAAGAAACAAGAAACTAACGGAAAACAGGAATAATACCTGTTAAAAACAAAACTGACATGATATATATACTCAAGAGTAGGGAGCTAAGATAGCTCACACCAGTTCTAGACCAAGAAAATTAAAACCAAAATGGTTACATACAGCGGAAGACATGCCTAGCAAATAAGCTGGCATCAAGAACTGTCTAGGGACAACAAATACTACCCCAATACAAGCCCAGAGTTTAATTAACTCATACAAGTTCGTCCTTACCAAAATATAAAAGGACACTACTTCGAACAACAATATCCTGCTGAGTAAGTTCCCAGCTAAGTCGAGCCTCACTGCGTACTATCCCCTGCTTTCCTGGGGGGGGGAAACAATTAAACAAATAAAGGGTGAGATAAATCTCAGTAAGCTATTAACATGCAACTATATGTCATGTTATCATGCAATACAAGTAGATACTCAAGTAATCATATATCAAGTATCATCAAGTAACAAGTATAGGAGAGGCTAAGCCAACTCAACAAGTAATCATGCTCAAGATATGATCAGGTAACAAGTAGTCAAGTAGTGCGAGAGGCTAAACCAGCTCACAAGATGCACATAGGCCTATCACGCATTGTACCTGAATCCTTCCTTATTTCTCCCAAGAATACCATTTGTTGTCGATGCTTTTCTAGCTGAGGACAACCAAGAACAGGAACAAGAGACTGCTGTGCAGTATATAAGAAGACCTGGTAACCAGTGTCATCCACAATAACAAGATCCACGTGGTGTTCGGGACGGGAGAACAGTATATAAGGAGACCTGGTATTCAGTGTCATCCACAATAACAAGATCCACATGGTGTTCGGGACGGGAGTTAGCATTCACTTAGGTCAGGCTTATTGCTCCAACCAAGGAAGCTATGCCCTTACTATGGCCAGTAGGAAGGGGTCGGGCGGAAATACATAGGGACCCGATTGTCACTTAAACCCCAGCTCTCGCGACAAGCGTGAACCTATATATTTTCGAACAAGCAAGAAGAACCAGCTGGACTCACCAAGAATGCACAAGTAGATATTTACTTGAACTACAGAACAGAACTCAGTCCCTTATTAGTGGACTACTCTTTATGCACCATGTAATCATGTATCATGTGCTCACGAGAATATGCACCATGTAACTATGTATCATGTGCTCACGAGAATATGCACCATGTAACTATGTATCATGTGCTCACGAGAATATGCACCATGTAACTATGTATCATGTGCTCACGAGAATATAAGTATCCATACTCAATTATTGCGAATACCAATCAGGTTTAACTATGGCACATAAGTGTCCATGTAACACGATCAATCCAAGTAAGAGTCCATTTATAACAGACTTCAGTCAAGTAGTAGGGTATTTCACTTTGTCACATGCCAAGTTTGCACGTACATATTCATATCACGTTTAACACATTAAAGTGTTTATCACGATACCCTTACTATCAAGTAGAGCCCAATACCTTAGACTCTAAACACGTAGTAGAATAGGTCACATCATACCTAGTCACAGTCATATCTCACATATATGTATCGTTAATAATCGAATACATTTTCTAACACATATTGTGTTCTATAACCATTCTTATTAGTTTAAATCGTAGTATTCACGATTATATGAATTATCTTCGTATTACACTAGTCCCTATTTTCTTTAGGAACCATTTCAAGACAAGATATCTTCTTCATTCTTTATATACTTCATTAAGTATATACCTGATTACACTAAATCACTTACACTTTAGTGCTTATTTATAGCACTTCCAATATACACGTATCAAGTTCAAGTATGTAGTAGAGTTAATCATTCTCTATCTAGTTCCATATCCCAACTCTTTTGGTTATTCATACCACGTACCAATCAATCAAGAAGCCACATTATATCAAGTAAATATATGCAAGATTTGCATATACACATCAAGACTCTTTCAAGTTATTACCATATTCATGTAATGGTTTCAAAACATTCAAGACAATCAAGACAGTCAAGACTTTTACAAGATTTTATTATCTTGTATCCAAGTTCTCAATCCATTTTCTTGGATGGTTAAACATGTACAAGAGTTAATTAACTTATACTTAAGTTATCAATCCAACTCTTTGGTTATTTAAGACAAGTACATGATTTACTCATCTTATATTCACGTTTTAATTAAGAAGATGAGCTATACATCTCCCAATCGAGTTCACGATCCTATTCCTAGGATATTCAAGTTCAAGACATTAGTTGGTGTCCTTTAGGTACACAAACTTTAGCTACGAGAGGGGAGACTAATCCAATATTCGTGGACTAGCTCAACGGGAAACAAGCTTCAAGAAATCAAGAAGTCACATTGTTATCAAGCAACTATGTGCGATGATTGCACATACAAGTCAAGAATATTTCTTATTCACGTTAATGCTTATTCTGAGCACTTTCGAGTTTACACCTTACCCATATATTGGTGCCAAGGCATATACAAGATTTATTAATCTTATATTCATGTTTTAATCCCTTTTTCTTTGGATGTTCAAGTCATGTACAAGATTTTATTGTCTTATACTTAATCTTTGGGACATTCAATCATGTATAAGAGTTATACACTTTACTCTTACCAATTCTAAATCCTATTCTTAGGATGTTCACGTTCAAAACCTTGTTTTATACCCCTAAGGTGCACAATCCTTAGCTTCAAGACAAGCATAACACATAAGTGCTTGTTCATAGCACTTTTAAGACATATAAAAGAGTTGTTCCTTTTATACTCAAGTTCTCATTTTAATTTAATGAGTAATCATGCTCAAGACTCACTTCTGATACCCCTAAGGTATCACAATACTTACTAGGACATCTTATCCTAAGGCTATATGCCTTAACAAGGGTTATTTCCAACTTATACATCATTAAACAAGTTTTACAATTTTTCAGGACATATGGGCGGCCGCACAAAATGGTGTGGGCGGTCGCCCAAAATCAGGCTTCCCAAGAACAAAATACTTCAGATAGATGGGCGGTCGCCCAGCCCAAAATGGGCGGTCGCCCAAGGCCCAAAAATGCCAAAATCCGAATTCTTTCCCAGGTTAAATAATTTTCCGTCCCGAGCGTAGGAGTAACATTTAACTAACTCTTAGGCAATACCCAAAACATTATTTCAGGCTCAATTCATTTCTTTTACCGTCCCATAAATAATAGGACAATTTCCTTTTATTCTATTTCAATATTTCACCGACCCCAAAAGTATAAGTAACATTTTATATTATAGCAATATACCCATTTAGGGATACTTCCATTCATTTCCCCGTACCACAAATAATGGTACAATTTTTCTAAGAATATTTAAATCGAGTTACTATTTTACCGTCTCACGAGTAGGAGTATAAATTCCTAACATATAATTGCAAACCCATTTACTAGGTTCTCTGTACTAATAGTATAGAAATACTCCCTTCGTCCCAATTTTACAAGTATCACAAAAATTGCTCAAAACACAATTTTAACAAGAACAAGTAGCGGGAATAACATATATACATGTTATTACAAGTAAGGGGAAGCTAATAGCTTACCTAGTCAAAAATCAAGTTGACCCAAATTAATTTCTGATCGGTCTGGAACGCTCTATTCAACGCCACGAATATTTATCCGGGACCGGAATCACGAACAAAGAGATAATTAAGCTCTAGGAGTCGAGAATAGGAAGAATCCTAAACCTTCTTTTGGAACAGAGGAAGCAACGAGAATGTTTTCCCAGGAAAAGTGAGTCAGAGAAGGAGTAGGCAACAAGTTTATCTTTCAACTTTCCAAGAATTGCAACTAGGCCCCTCAAGTTCTAACTTTGACACAAAGGCCCCTCAACTTTCAACTTTAACATTTAACCACCTTAACTTTCTAACGCAGTTAAATAATTAACTCAAATAAAATAGCATATAATTATGCTAGTCAAGAATTTAACAAGCAAGTCAAATATTTAACGAGATTAAGGATGGGCGTTACATCCTCCCCACCTTAAAGAAAATTCGTCCTCGAATTTTTACTAGATTAAGATTATAACATATATAATCAACAAGTAGAACTCAAGAACATCACGACTATGCACAGATACTCACAAATATTCTATGCAATTTAGATGTATCAATTATAACATCGAAACACATAAAGTCAAGCAGACTCGATTAGTCAATCCACTATATTGGTGAAACTTGACATATCCACTAAAATAATAGAACTGGTCATATCCTCCAGATCACTGTAATACTAGTCAAATCCACTAGGTAATCTCAGATACTGAAGTCGTGGTTATCCATCGTTTCAATATTCAGAACTGACTTTATGTGTATCAATCCATCAAGACAATCCATCAAAAGATGTAGCTCTCAGTGTCAAATAATTAACGATAGAGCTGCCTTCGAAATTCATTCATGAATCTCTAACAAGACCAAGAAATCTCAAGAACACACGTACCTTGGTTGTTTCCACTTATAGGTCAACACAGATACTCACTTCAGACATCCACTACAAGGTAGATATATCCTCTATCAAGAAATTCTCAAGTTGAATCTTCAACTCTTTTAACTCAATCGAGATCAAGAACATTAATCCAGATGTCAGCACTGTATTCGCACTGTAACAACTCAAGATAACCCAGTTTCTCATTAAGAATGGATACATCCATCTAGTTTGGTGTAGAAACTCCACTGTCAATCACATAGGTTAAATACCAAGTACAATCTCAAGAACCCTTTCTAGACTTTCAATGCAGAACATAAAGGTTATGCATAAATCTATCATGCTCACATATATAGTCAAGCATACTAGCAGAAAATTAATCACCATCTATTATGGTAAACAAGATTGGCCTAACACATAGAAAGCCAAGTCATGACACGTAGACAGCCAAGCTATATCACGTATCACATCAATGTCCCATCTAAGTAACACGACCAAATTAACATAGAACGTATAGGGTGTTATCACCCACACTTCTATCAAGCTCTTATTCATAACAATATCAACACGTAGTCTCTTACTAGAGAATACATTTCCACGTAATTCACGAGATAAGGACAAGCATGCACATATAGCACAAAACAATGTCCACAAGATAAGATAAATACGCCTAAGTCTTTGAAGACTCGCGCTCTCGATTCTCGAACCATCTAATCCAATTGGATCAATACTATCAACACCAGTCCTATGCCTGGTATGGCAACAAGTAACGGAACACTCGGCGTCGAAAACACACCCAAGACTAACCCAACCTAGGCCATAGACCCTATCCAGGCTTAGAGCTAAACCATAGCTCTGATACCACCCTGACACGCCCCAAGTCCCGGGATTCCCTAATAGAACCTCGAACCTGGTGCGCGTAACTAACAAGAAACAAGAAACTAACGGAAAACAAGAATAATACCTGTTAAAAACAAAACTGACATGATATATATACTCAAGAGTAGGGAGCTAAGATAGCTCACACCAGTTCTAGACCAAGAAAATTAAAACCAAAATGGTTACATACAGCGGAAGACATGCCTAGCAAATAAGCTGGCATCAAGAACTGTCTAGGGACAATAAATACTACCCCAATACAAGCCCAGAGTTTAATTAACTCATACAAGTTCGTCCTTACTAAAATATAAAAGGACACTACTTCGAACAACAATATCCTGCTGAGTAAGTTCCCAGCTAAGTCGAGCCTCACTGCGTACTATCCCCTGCTTTCCTGGGGGGGGGGGGAAACGATTAAACAAATAAAGGGTGAGATAAATCTCAGTAAGCTATTAACATGCAACTATATGTCATGTTATCATGCAATACAAGTAGATACTCAAGTAATCATATATCAAGTATCATCAAGTAACAAGTATAGGAGAGGCTAAGCCAACTCAACAAGTAATCACGCTCAAGATATGATCAGGTAACAAGTAGTCAAGTAGTGCGAGAGGCTAAACCAGCTCACAAGATGCACATAGGCCTATCACGCATTGTACCTGAATCCTTCCTTATTTCTCCCAAGAATACCATTTGTTGTCGATGCTTTTCTAGCTAAGGACAACCAAGAACAGGAACAAGAGACTGCTGTGCAGTATATAAGAAGACATGGTAACCAGTGTCATCCACAATAACAAGATCCACGTGGTGTTCGGGACGGAAGAACAGTATATAAGGAGACCTGGTATTCAGTGTCATCCACAATAACAAGATCCACATGGTGTTCGGGACGGGAGTTAGCATTCACTTAGGTCAGGCTTATTGCTCCAACCAAGGAAGCTATGCCCTTACTATGGCCAGTAGGAAGGGGTCGGGCGGAAATACATAGGGACCCGATTGTCACTTAAACCCCAGCTCTCGTGACAAGCGTGAACCTATATATTTTCGAACAAGCAAGGAGAACCAGCTGGACTCACCAAGAATGCACAAGTAGATATTTACTTGAACTACAGAACAGAACTCAGTCCCTTATTAGTGGACTACTCTTTATGCACCATGTAATCATGTATCATGTGCTCACGAGAATATGCACCATGTAACTATGTATCATGTGCTCACGAGAATATGCACCATGTAACTATGTATCATGTGCTCACGAGAATATGCACCATGTAACTATGTATCATGTGCTCACGAGAATATGCACCATGTAACTATGTATCATGTGCTCACGAGAATATAAGTATCCATACTCAATTATTGCGAATACCAATCAGGTTTAACTATGGCACATAAGTGTCCATGTAACACGATCAATCCAAGTAAGAGTCCATTTATAACAGACTTCAGTCAAGTAGTAGGGTATTTCACTTTGTCACATGCCAAGTTTGCACGTACATATTCATATCACGTTTAACACATTAAAGTGTTTATCACGATACCCTTACTATCAAGTAGAGCCCAATACCTTAGACTCTAAACACGTAGTAGAATAGGTCACATCATACCTAGTCACAGTCATATCTCACATATATGTATCGTTAATAATCGAATACATTTTCTAACACATATTGTGTTCTATAACCATTCTTATTAGTTTAAATCGTAGTATTCACGATTATATGAATTATCTTCATATTACACTAGTCCCTATTTTCTTTAGGAACCATTTCAAGACAAGATATCTTCTTCATTCTTTATATACTTCATTAAGTATATACCTGATTACACTAAATCACTTACACTTTAGTGCTTATTTATAGCACTTCCAATATACACGTATCAAGTTCAAGTATGTAGTAGAGTTAATCATTCTCTATCTAGTTCCATATCCCAACTCTTTTGGTTATTCATACCACGTACCAATCAATCAAGAAGCCACATTATATCAAGTAAATATATGCAAGATTTGCATATACACATCAAGACTCTTTCAAGTTATTACCATATTCATGTAATGGTTTCAAAACATTCAAGACAATCAAGACAGTCAAGACTTTTACAAGATTTTATTATCTTGTATCCAAGTTCTCAATCCATTTTCTTGGATGGTTAAACATGTACAAGAGTTAATTAACTTATACTTAAGTTATCAATCCAACTCTTTGGTTATTTAAGACAAGTACATGATTTACTCATCTTATATTCACGTTTTAATTAAGAAGATGAGCTATACATCTCCCAATCGAGTTCACGATCCTATTCCTAGGATATTCAAGTTCAAGACATTAGTTGGTGTCCTTTAGGTACACAAACTTTAGCTACGAGAGGGGAGACTAATCCAATATTCGTGGACTAGCTCAACGGGAAACAAGCTTCAAGAAATCAAGAAGTCACATTGTTATCAAGCAACTATGTGCGATGATTGCACATAGAAGTCAAGAATATTTCTTATTCACGTTAATGCTTATTCTGAGCACTTTCGAGTTTACACCTTACCCATATATTGGTGCCAAGGCATATACAAGATTTATTAATCTTATATTCATGTTTTAATCCCTTTTTCTTTGGATGTTCAAGTCATGTACAAGATTTTATTGTCTTATACTTAATCTTTGGGACATTCAATCATGTATAAGAGTTATACACTTTACTCTTACCAATTCTAAATCCTAGTCTTAGGATGTTCACGTTCAAAACCTTGTTTTATACCCCTAAGGTGCACAATCCTTAGCTTCAAGACAAGCATAACACATAAGTGCTTGTTCATAGCACTTTTAAGACATATAAAAGAGTTGTTCCTTTTATACTCAAATTCTCATTTTAATTTAATGAGTAATCATGCTCAAGACTCACTTCTGATACCCCTAAGGTATCACAATACTTACTAGGACATCTTATCCTAAGGCTATATGCCTTAACAAGGGTTATTTCCAACTTATACATCATTAAACAAGTTTTACAATTTTTCAGGACATATGGGCGGCCGCACAAAATGGTGTGGGCGGTCGCCCAAAATCAGGCTTCCCAAGAACAAAATACTTCAGATAGATGGGCGGTCGCCCAAGGCCCAAAAATGCCAAAATCCGAATTCTTTCCCAGGTTAAATAATTTTCCGTCCCGAGCGTAGGAGTAACATTTAACTAACTCTTAGGCAATACCCAAAACATTATTTCAGGCTCAATTCATTTCTTTTACCGTCCCATAAATAATAGGACAATTTCCTTTTATTCTATTTCAATATTTCACCGACCCCAAAAGTATAAGTAACATTTTATATTATAGCAATATACCCATTTAGGGATACTTCCATTCATTTCCCCGTACCACAAATAATGGTACAATTTTTCTAAGAATATTTAAATCGAGTTACTATTTTACCGTCTCACGAGTAGGAGTATAAATTCCTAACATATAATTGCAAACCCATTTACTAGGTTCTCTGTACTAATAGTATAGAAATACTTGCTTCGTCCCAATTTTACAAGTATCACAAAAATTGCTCAAAACACAATTTTAACAAGAACAAGTAGCGGGAATAACATATATACATGTTATTACAAGTAAGGGGAAGCTAATAGCTTACCTAGTCAAAAATCAAGTTGACCCAAATTAATTTATGATCGGTCTGGAACGCTCTATTCAACGCCACGAATATTTATCCGGGACCGGAATCACGAACAGAGAGATAATTAAGCTCGAAGAGTCGAGAATAGAAAGAATCCTAAACCTTCTTTTGGAACAGAGGAAGCAACGAGAATGTTTTCCCAGGAAAAGTGAGTCAGAGAAGGAGAAGGCAACAAGTTTATCTTTCAACTTTCCAAGAATTGCAACTAGGCCCCTCAAGCTCTAACTTTGACACAAAGGCCCCTCAACTTTCAACTTTGACATTTAACCACCTTAACTTTCTAACGCAGTTAAATAATTAACTCAAATAAAATAGCATATAATTATGCTAGTCAAGAATTTAACAAGCAAGTCAAATATTTAACGAGATTAAGGATGGGCGTTACAACTAATGTCTTCAAAACATACATGCTGTTTCCAAGAGAAACAAGTGGTTATCATGGACGAAATAAAACTCCGTCCCCAAGTGGTTATTATGGATAAAAATAAAAAATCCGTCACCGCATGTATGCTTTACAACATTAATTTAGTTTAATCCCGACACATGTAGGAATCACAAGCGTGGTGGAATCCGATGAGTATATGGGACCGCGAGAAGGTCTATATACTAGTCTGACGATTCCACTATTTTTCTAGAAAACCCAAAAAGGACTCCGTCCTTCTGACTTTTGTAAATAAAAAAAAGAGAGAGTCATTTTTCCTTATGTGGTTGAGTTTTTTCCTGTTTATGGGTTAATTTATTTTATTCAAAAAGTGTTTGTGGGGCCATCCTAAGATCAACCGTGCTCTTTCAATAGGTCCAATGGCTTCCAACGGCAACAACAACAAGGGAGAGAACATTTCCGTGTCCAACGAAAAGCTATTCGGCATAATAAGAGCCATGGGGGAACAAATAGATAGACTTGTCGAGGATGCCCGCCGCAAGGATGATTTGTGGCAAGCCCATTTTGCCCTTGAGAAAAGAATTCACGAGGAAGAAGTTTCCGAACTCAAGGCCCGTTTTAATCATGAGAAAAGGATATGCGAAGAAGAGGTGTCTGAACTCAAGGCCCGTTTGAAAGAATTCACCGACAACAAGGCAAAGATCAATGATAAAGCATGCTCAAGTGTCCTGTCCTTCAAAAGCCACAAAAGTGCCGCCAACAACCGACTTTTCACTCCTCTCCTAGGAATGACCCAAGCCGAAGCATTTGAAGCTTTGGTAGAAAATGGAAAGGTTAAGCCTTTAGTAGGATACAAGCCGAAGGGGATACGTAAAAATCATGCACATGATAAATGGTGCGGCTATCACAAGAATAGTGGCCATACTACTGAAGGGTGCTTCTCTCTCCAAAACATCATCCAAGATTTGATCGACAATGGTGAATTTACCGTGGGTGAAGAGCAAATCATCAAAGAAGAGGCTTGGTTTTGACACGGGGCTTCAACAAGAGATCATGTTACAAGAAGATACAACAACAAGGACGACGACAACAGTCTCTGTTTGTCTTTTTCTACCTACTAATAGGAATTAAAAAAAGAGAGTCAAAAGTTCTCTTAAGTGTGCACTAATGTTTTCTCCCGTCCCATGTTAAATTTTGAGTCAAGTATCAAATAAAAGTTGTTCTTGTCCTCATACACTCTTCCAAGTTGTTCAATCTAATTCTTGGCAAAATGATGAAAAGACGTCTAAACAAGTTTTAGAACGAAGGCCATCACTTGAACGCCTAGGGGCTAAACATCGTGATGAAGGTGACAACATCAAACGACAAATCCAAGACATCAACCGCCAAAGCAAGGTGGAACTACAACCATGGAGAAAAATCAAGCAATGTTTCAAAGGGGGATTAAAAAAAAAAAAAAAGCTCGCTAGGTTGACTCTTCAAAACAACCTACGCAAAAGTTAGAGCACAAAAAAAAAATCCCCCTCAATAAAAAAGGTACAAGATCAACATCATCATCCACCAACAAAGGACAAAGCTACATCAACAATTCCTCACGACGGAAGGAGCATTCACAAGAACTACGGTGACCTGAGCCTTTACACTGGAGGAACGTAGGCAACCTGCGGGTCTGGTCTCATGCAAGAAAGAAGATATGTTTAGCCCTAGCGTGTTATGGTGATCGGCCTTTATCTAGAACTTGTCAAGACATCTTTGTACGAGTCATTTGCCAATGAATTAATCACCTCAAGACTGAACAACTTTCTTAGATTTGGAATCAGTTTCCGTTCCTTGTCGTGTCTAGGGGCTTCTTATCTTTCAGCGACACTCCCAGTTTCTTGCAATCAAATTGGGGCTTTCTTTTTTCTCTTCTCTCTTAATGACTTACTTGCCTTTGTGAGTCATTCAATAAATAAAAATACATGTCAATATTAGGAGCTACTTCCCTAGTCGAGTCAATGTCACTCATCATTAGTGACAAAAGGTCTCCACCGCAAAATCACATGTCTTATCTCTTCAGCTAGAGTCAATGCACACTTCCTCATTAATCGAGTCAAAATGAAGACGCAAAAGAGATGCCCGCTAGATTGAAAATCCGAAAGGGCGGTCTAGGCAAAAAACAGGGTGCGTCATAAAAAAAAATGAGAGAGTGAGAGAGAGAAGGGAAAGAGTAATGGAGATCTCCGGCCTCTAAAGAAGACAAGTTCTACATTAAATCTCCTCAGCAAGTCAATTCACCACCGAGTCAAGTTCGTAATTGCAAAAGGCTAAACAAGATATGGCACAATCAAAGGTTATCTTGGGTTATTGGCATAAGAGATATTGTTCTTGCAATGTGCATTTTTGGGGCTCATGTGAAAGAAGGCCCATCCGAGAATGAACTCATGATTGATATAGGGTACGAGGTTGCACAAATAGTCCCCAGTGATTCAATTGGTTTGGGCAGCAAATGGCAACAACGTGTGACAGTTTTCAAGCTTCTCCAAGCATATGCCCCTACAGTATGTCGAAAGGCTTCCCGAGAAATGGAGTAGCTCTTGCCATGTCCTCTTATGTTTGTTCCCCCACACGAGGACGAGTCTCTTGCTCGACAGATGATAATGCCCTAGGGGCTATGTGACTCAAGAACGAGAGCTTCTTTTTCTTCATTTGACAGTTATTGAGCCCTAGGGGCTACGCTAAAGAAAGATGTGTGAGACTATCCTCAAAGTCTCTCAAAATGAATGATGAAAAGCCTTTTTATCATATGTGCTCGTGCCTGTTCCCCAATCAAGGATAGGCCTTCCTCTACTTGCAATCAATAGTGGCACACTAGGGGCTACAATCAAGTTTGAAAGGATCCCTCAGCAAAAAAAAAATGCAATTCACTTCACCTCCCCCAACGGTGGCCCTAGCAAAGTCATGTGCAGCATTGGAAGAATCCTCAATTACTTTGGCACCAAAGGTCTCAAGGGGCTTCGCAATCTACAATCTTTTGGGCTACGACATTACAGTAATCCGAGCAAAGGGCAATATTGGGGCTTCACAATTGACAATCTTTTTGGGGAATGATACCCGAGCAATTCAATGTGGGGAACAGTCTTCGTGAAACCAAGGAAGCTTCAAAGGGTCTCTCAGTAATTCACGTCAAAGGTCTTATGGTTTGAACGAAGGGCTCCGATTTTATGCATGAATTTGATGATTCTTGTTAGGACCTACAACGAGATTACGAAGGAAGTCTTAGAGAAAAGGAAAAAGATTCAATATGCTAAACTCTATCAAAACAGGGTTATAGCGGGAAATTCCATGGCCAATCCCAATGTTTCTGCAATTCAGCACCCCCTTCTCTGAGATTAAAAGCACAAGTTGCATCCGGATGAGTTGCATCCGAAGATCCGTTATTAGTTCAACACAAGAAGACTCAAGCAAACATACCCATTTGGGACCTTATCACGCCAAGACCTTATCATCCACAATCTCTCAAGACATTTTCCGAAGACCTTGCTACACATGGTCCTTCCACCACTTGGGTACCAACCACAAAAAGGGCCATTCATCTCCAAGCAAGAGAAAGGAGGAGATTACTATCAAGAGTTCTACCAAACAGTGCAATGCCAAGCTGATTCCAAGATAATTTGGGGCTTTACATCGAAAGGTCTTCACATTCCACCATCTTGAAGCTCGCAAACAACAAGTACATGACATTTGGGGCTTGGCAACCTCTCAAATCTTGGTATCAATAATCTTCTCTTGGGGCTTGCTCACATCAACAACAAAAGATGATTCATTTGAACGGGTCAAGAGCTGATTTATCTTGGGGCTTCACGAGTCACTCAAAGTTAGGCATCAAAGGCGTTTAAGGGGCTTTTCAATCAGCAACCCCTTATCTCGGCATCAAAAGTCTTTTAAAGCCTCATAATCAACAAATCTCTTGGGGCTAGACATCAATCTTCATTGGGCACAGCGGCGACAACGACAGAAATCAAGCAACAAGGCAATCCAGACTTCGATCGAACATGACTTTATCTTGGGTTGGATTTACAAACACACAACGCTTAAAATGGTTCACCCACGAACTAAAAAAAACAAAAAACGACAAATTTTTTTTTTCTTTTTCTTTGTCTCTTTACTTGCGTAAAAGTATGTGCTTCATTTTGCTATGCTCCTAGCTTCTTCCCCAGCATTCTCCATCATCCTTGAACTACGCTGGTCTGATTCCCTTCGAGGGATACGTAGGCAGCCTTTGGCACGACCAACCCATCATTCAGAATGTCATCTCACCAACATTCCATTGAAAGCAAGAGCAATTCATCCTCTCCTTCAAAGCCACGGCATCTCCATCCCGAATCAAGCGGCCATGGTAAGTGAAGGTATGAACATCATCCATCAAAGCTCGTTTCAAATCACATCACACCACAATCACAAATTTCTCTCAAAATTTCTATTTCACAATTCACACATTTTCTCGCACAAGCACATATATCTGCAAAGCATAAACATAACACGTACAAGCATTTGGACTCACAAATGGGTTCAGCCAATGGATTCACAAACAGAGTCAGCAACGGGTTCACAAACGGACTCAGCCATCAGATTCACAAACAGATTCGACAAATGGACTCGTAAATGGGTTCAGCAAATGGATTCACAAACGGATTCAGCAACGGGTTCACAAATGGACTCAATCATCATATTCACAAACAGATTCGAAAAATGGACTCACAAACGGGTTCAGCAAATGGATTCACAAACGGATTCAGCAACGGGTTCACAAATGGACTCATCCATCGGAATCATAAACGGATTCAACAAATGGACTCACAAACGGGTTCAACAAATGGATTCATAAACGGATTCAGCAACGGGTTCACAAACGGACTCAGCCATCAAATTCACAAACGGATTCGACAAATGGACTCACAAACGAGTTCAGCAAATAGATTCACAAACGGATTCAGCAACGGTTTCATAAACGGACTCAGCCATCGGATTCATAAACGGATTCGACAAATGGACTCACAAATAGGTTCATCAAATGGATTCACAAACAAATTCAGCAACGGGTTCACAAACGAACTCAACCATCGGATTCACAAACGGATTCGACAAATGGACTCATAAACGGGTTCAGTAAATGGATTCACAGACGGATTCATCAAGCGGATTCACTAACAGATTCGTCAACAGGGTTCACAAACGGACTCATTCAAAGGATTCACTAACGGATTCATCAAACGGATTCACTAACGGATTTGTCAACAAGGTTCACAAACGGACTCATTCAATGGATTCACTAACGGATTCATCAAGAGGATTCACTAACGGATTCGTCAACAGGGTTCACAAACGGACTCATTCAAAGGATTCAATAACGGATTCATCAAATAGATTCACTAATGGATTCGTCAACAGGGTTCACAAATGGACTCATTTAAAGGATTCACTAACGGATTCATCAAATGGATTCACTAATGGGTTCGTCAATAGGGTTCACAAACGGATTCATTCAATGGATTCACTAACCGATTTATCAAGCGGATTCACTAACGGATTCATCAAGCGGGTTCACAAACAGACTCATCCAATGGATTCACAAACGGATTCATGCCACCACATCTTGTCTATCAATAAAAGTTGCTCACACAGGGAGCACACCTCAATCTCTCGCAATTTCAAATTCCTGCTTTTATTGAGTCTTTGCTTTCTTTTCATTCTTTTTCTTTGTCGATGTCCTCGGCGGTTGTCTGTCTTTCTTTGACGCGTTTTGCCTTTGAATCCACATCGCCGAGGGGCTCTGTAGACACCCCGCCTTAGACCTCTTGTCACGACCCGGAAATTCTAAAAATCCATAAGTATAAAATTTACAAAATATACATCTCCAAAATGCAAAATACCAAACCGGGCGCGTGAATTCAACTATGAAACCAATACCATCAAACAATACCTCAACGAGATTATAACTCGGAGACTAGAAACAAACGCGGAAGCAAGAACAACTATTAACAAAAATACCCAAAGTACAACCGTATATACAAAACACTGAACGACTACGAACCCACAATAAAATACATAAAGGCTCCAAAGAGCAACTATCCCAAAGGCGATCAACCTGCTCAGAAGATTTCCGCTACAACGGACCTCACAACGCTACCACTTGCTTTCCGAGGGGGGGGGGTTAAGGAAAAACAATTTGAAACAAGAAACGGGGTGAGATAAAATCTCAGTAAGTTACTAAATGCATCTACATGGCATAATATCATGCAAATCAATTATATAACTGAGCAAGTAAATCATATAACAACAAATGAGAAAGCTCCCTATCGCCAACTGTCCCATACCAGTTGGAAATAACGACTAACTCATCATGCAGCACATAAGACTGAAATAAACACGTAACAAAGGATACTGAGCCAAGGTTTCACCAAACTGATAGAACAATCATTGCGCAGCTTCAACCGATCAACCAATCAACAATAGCAGTATAAGAACTGAAGAGAACCCCGGTCAGAACCGACCAATTAATTAATCAACCCATCAATCCATCTTCATAGTAGCATAAAAGCTGAAGAGAATACCCCCGGTACCGGAACCAATAACAAAGTAACATGCCACAAAGGGCGGGAGCCATGCCACAAAGTCATGCTCCAAAACCTCTCAACCAAGGCCGATCTGGAAGAGGAAAATAAGGGCAAAACAATGGTCGACACCATAATGGACTTGGCCGATGCCATCACAATATCTCACATCTCCCGACACAACCACAAATACCAGCTGGACTTTCAAATAAATGCTAAGTAATAAAATACTAGCACGGTAAACAACTAAAGATTCCAAAGTAAGGAACCATACCAATTAATCACCATAAAAGATGCAAACGATTACTCAAGAAGATTTCAACAACAATAAACACAAGACTACACCTTGATCTTAAACTTCAACAAAAAGACAACCATTCTAATCTGGAACCATGCGGCCAATAGGACCATTTCATAGCACTCGAAAAGTGCTTTCCAACGATAGTTTACACGTCCAAAACGGAGTCCGGACGAAGAAGTTATGGCCTTCGAAAGATTGGACAAGAAAACAATGATTTTCACAGAAGGTAGAGGGGTGCGCGCGCCTCCCACCAACAGGGTGCACGCACCTCCCTTAATCAGATAGGAATGCACCACAAAGGGGGAATAATGGTGCACGCGCTTTATCACCAAGGGGTGCGCGCGCCTCCTGAGTTCAGAAGGAAAGATACCAACATGGAGCTGGAGGGTGCGCGCGCCTCCAAGAAAAGGGTGCGCGCGCCTCCCGCGCCGGACAGAGAAATCTGCAGAATTTTTCCTGGGTTCTTCACATTTCCTTTACCCATTTCAATCCAACCCAAAATCAAAGCTCCCAACAAGAATAATAATGAACCAAAACAACTTCTAAGCTTATAAAAGACTCATCTAGCAATATTTGAACAACCAAACCAATGAATGACTCAAACACCAAACCAACCAAAGAAGCTATATATAACAACTAGAGCATCAATGGAGTTAATGATGAACAATTTTATCATAAATGGGGGAAAAGCAACTTACCCGGATTTTCTCAAAGTTGACGGAATTCGAATATTCTTAGCCCTCTACGATCCTATCGACGATCTAAACAAGTTTCATTTTATGAGAAATGAGAAACAATGAGAGGAAGAGGACTAAAAAGAAGAGAGAAGGAGAGTGGGAGAAACTTACTTTCCATGGAGGAGAGAGAGGGAGAAATCGGGTGAGGGGGGGGGGGAAGAATGCAGAGAAGAATGAGGGGGGGAAGGGGGAGTAGTTAAGATATTACAAAAAGAAATATACCCTTAAGCCCCTCTACTTAAATCTTGAACAATTAAACCCCAACCAAACATCCCTCAACCAAACACTAAAGTCCCCAACTTCAAACTTAACACAATTGATCAATTAAAATGCTAGTCATAAAAATATTATGAGATGTGAATGCACACATAAATATTTAAATAAATAAATAATTTAAATAAATAAATAAGCCATAAATAAATAATTAAATATTTATTACTAAGAAAATAGAGGCGGGTTTTCGGGTCGTTACAATCTACCCTCCTTAAAAAGAATTCGCCCACGAATTCACTCATCAAACTTCACAACACGCGGTCATAATGAGGCGACAACATATCGACTCTTCCATAGCACTCATAACCTCAATCGAGTACTCAACTAAATTTTCAGACATAGTCTCCAGGACTCAAATAAACCAATATATATTAGTCACATACATATCTCAGGTATACTCATATTAATCATTCTAAAGTTAACTTCCTCTTTCATACCGAATTTCACATTCTCAAGACTATCACTTGATCACCAGTTCTGAGACATAGCTGATTTGATCCTAATTAGCATTACTCTCACCATCAACCCTTAAATCATCAACATCCATAAGTTTTACTTTTCCGGTTCACCCGTACGCTTTGACGATCTAGACATCAGCCCACGTAATCATACAACTACCCGAAAAAAAAAAAATAAGATAAGGAATAGGGCTAACGATTACTGTCACCCAATAACTCAATGATATAATTAAAAATCTACTATTATCAACTATCCGGTCAAATGCGATTCCACTACTACACTCACTTTCCTTATAAGATAAAACATAATACAGTCATAACCTTTGAATTTCTCAACTACTAGCATTACCTCATACATAGTTTTCTAAGGAAATATATCCATCAACTTTTGATAGTCCGTTATCATAACATTTCAACTTGGTCCCAAAATAAAATATAATATAACCCACTAAGGTAAAATCACTAAAATCACAACCAATTCCAAGTCACAGATAGTTCCACTTATCAAGCGTTAATCCTCAAAATATATGCAAATACTTTATCACCCAAAATCGCAGAATCCAGATTACTCCTAAACACAATTCTCGAGATACTACAAACTCATCTTACCTATGACCTTAATTGCACTGCAAGGATACTCCATTAGATCGGATATTTAGGATTAATCCTCAGAAATTCAAAATATTAAACAATTTCGAGCTTACACAACTTCTTAAACTATGAAAAGCTAAAAAAAATTCTCATCCTTCAAATGTTCACCGCGTGACTATATCTCTAAGGATTACCATTAAAGTAGCAACTATAACGATCCGAACTTTTCACAATCTTTATTTTCGTAAATATCAATATATTACAACTTACAACTCTAAAAGATATTACAAATGATCACTAACAATCCAAAATATTCAATAAACTGCTCCGTCCCAATACAGAATCACAGTATCCTTTAATATGCCAAAGTATCTATACTCAACTTCCTTTACAAATCCTTAATCCAAACGAGAACGCCACTAAGAAAAGATTCAGAACCAGGTGACAACTGTTTAACTAAAACCCAAAAATGCCTTTAATATTGCTCGAGAATTTCTTACTTTCTCAAAATATGTCTAGACCTTTAAACTTAACGCGCTTACCATAATTGATGATTATAACTCCCACCATATACTCATAACTCATTTTGCTTTAACTCAACTCCAGTCATGTACTAAAATGATTCCAAAAGTATCATAACTCAACTTCTTATTATCACTCATAATAAACTATGTATTTCCTCATACTAAACAATTCCGATGCACTCACGTAGATGTACTAAAAGTAAAGAAAGATCTCCTATCAAGAAATTCTCAAATTGAATTTTTGACTCTATTAACCCAAACGATACTATATGTTCACTGATTCACCTATCAGTATTGTAGCTTATCTTAACTCATCAAATAACCCAAGTTCTCTATTGGCCAAGCGACATCTTGCACCCAATATAAATTATACCTAATATTTCAAAATTAATATTGCCAACTGAATAAGCTAAATTCCCAACACAACCTTATAATAAAGATTTTCTGATTTTCAACATAAAACTTGAACATTATATATATATATATATATATATATATATATATATATATACACCTAGTATGCTCCTAAACAAAGTCAAACATACCCATATAGAAATATTCACCACCTGTCGATGGCACCCATGAAATCCGAGACACATTGAAAGCTAGGCCATACTACTTAACTCGTCAATATCCTGTATAGGTGGCATAACCAAATCACCTCATCTCTATCAGTAGAAATCACGAAATTTCGTACTCGAGAATACACCTCAACATAAATCACTTAATGAAAACAAACATACGAATATAGCACAAGACATTTCCACTTTACGAAATAGGTACGTCCAAGCCTTCAAAACTCGAACTCTCGATTCCCAAGCCAACTAACCCCAATGTAACCAACACTATTGGCACCAATCCTATACTTGATATACCACATGAGAAGAAACACTCGACGTCAATATCACGACTCATAACTCAACCAACTTCTACCTTAACCTCATCCTTTAAGAAAACTTAGTTTCCTAAACCGCTCAAAGTTATAACACCCAAGTATTGAAACCTATTCAATATCAGAGTTCTTATTCTCTTTCAAGATCTAAAACCATTGCTCTGATACCAACTGTCACGACCCGGAAATTCTAAAAATCCATAAGTATAAAATTTACAAAATATACATCTCCAAAATGCAAAATACCAAACCGGGCGCGTGAATTCAACTATGAAACCAATACCATCAAACAATACCTCAACGAGATTAGAACTCGGAGACTAGAAACAAACGCGGAAGCAAGAACAACTATTAACAAAAATACCCAAAGTACAACCGTATATACAAAACACTGAACGACTACGAACCCACAATAAAATACATAAAGGCTCCAAAGAGCAACTATCCCAAAGGCGATCAACCTGCTCAGAAGATTTCCGCTGCAACGGACCTCACAACGCTACCACTTGCTTTCCTGGGGGGGGTTAAGGAAAAACAATTTGAAACAAGAAACGGGGTGAGATAAAATCTCAGTAAATTACTAAATGCATCTACATGGCATAATATCATGCAAATCAATTATATAACTGAGCAAGTAAATCATATAACAACAAATGAGAAAGATCCCTATCGCCAACTGTCCCATACCAGTTGGAAATAACGACTAACTCATCATGCAGCACATAAGACTGAAATAAACACGTAACAAAGGATACTGAGCCAAGGTTTCACCAAACTGATAGAACAATCGTTGCGCAGCTTCAACCGATCAACCAATCAACAATAGCAGTATAACAACTGAAGAGAACCCCGGTCAGAACCGACCAATCAATCAATCAACCCATCAAGCCATCTTCATAGTAGCATAAAAGCTGAAGAGAATACCCCCGGTACCGGAACCAATAACAAAGTAACGTGCCACAAAGGGCGGGAGCCATGCCACAAAGTCATGCTCCAAAACGTCTCAACCAAGGTCGATCTGGAAGAGGAAAATAAGGGCAAAACAATGGTCGACACCATAATGGACTTGGCCGGTGCCTTCACAATATCTCACATCGCCCGACACAACCACAAATACCAGCTGGACTTTTAAATAAATGCTAAGTAATAAAATACTAGCACGGTAAACAACTAAAGATTCCAAAGTAAGGAACCATACTAATTAATCACCATAAAAGATGCAAACGATTACTCAAGAAGAGTTCAACAACAATAAACACAAGGAGTTTCTCATAAAAGAGTCCAACAACATTGACCATTAAAACATAATGATTCCAAGATAAGGCACGTACCAAATACATCCTAAATATGATACCCACAAGTTAATCATAAAGAGCACAACCCAAACGGTCGCTCACAAATGGCACAATGACTATTACCAAAATGACCCTAAACATTTACTCATAAAGATATACTAGGACTATGAACTCAACCATCTCATCACACCTAGAATTCCAAAGTAGGAAATCAGAATGAATACACCTTAGGGTTAATCAAACCGTAAGTACCCAATTGCCAATTCACGCCTTACCTCCGTCCATAACGAACCAATTCTAAACACCCCAAACGAATCCAAAAGGTTACCCTTATTAGAACATGATCACGACAGGAATAAACCCTACACTTTGGTGTTCAATAACAACTCTCTAGGTACTATAGGACATTGCCTAAAACCTAGACCAAGTCTTACTCGAAAATCAATTCGATTGGAACAATCACGAACGCATCATAAGATGCCCAAACATTCCCAAACAATACTTGATCAAATTACATAACACCATTGTTCAAAAACGAACCAATTTTAATCACTAAAGTGTTCCACGGTGCCCAACTAAGTCAACTAGAATAGTACTACGGAACCTAGACCGAGACTACACCTTGATCTTAAACTTCAACGAAAAGCCAACCATTCTAATCTGGAACCATGCGGACAATAGGACCATTTCATAGCACTCGAAAAGAGATTTCCAACGATAGTTTACACGTCCAAAACGGAGTCCGGAAGAAGAAGTTATGGCCTTCGAAAGATTGGACAAGAAAACAATGATTTTCACAGAAGGTAGAGGGGTGCGCGTGCCTCCCACCAACAGGGTGCGCGCGCCTCCCTTAATCAGATAGGAATGCGCCACAAAGGGGGAAGAAGGGTGCGCGCGCTTCATCACCAAGGGGTGCGCGCGCCTCCTGAGTTCAGAAGGAAAGATACCAACATGGAGCTGGAGGGTGGGCGCCTCTAAGAAAAGGGTGCGTGCGCCTCCCGCGTCGGACAGAGAAATCTGCAGAATTTTTCCTAGGTTCTTCACATTTCCTTTACCCATTTCAATCCAACCCAAAATAAAAGCTCCCAACAAGAATAATAATGAACCAAAACAACTTCTAAGCTTATAAAAGACTCATCTAGCAATATTTGAACAACCAAACCAATGAATGACTCAAACACCCAAATTTCACAACATATGAATAATTTAGAAATGGGTTCCAAACCAACTAAAGAAGATATATATAACAACTAGAGCATCAATGGAGTTAATGATGAACAATTTTATCATAAATGGGGGAAAAGCAACTTACCCGGATTTTCTCAAAGTTGACGGAATTCGAATATTCTTAGCCCTCTACGATCTTATCGACGATCTAAACAAGTTTCATTTTATGAGAAATGAGAAACAATGAGAGGAAGGGGACTAAAAAGAAGAGAAGGATAGAGGGAGAAACTTACTTTCCATGGAGGAGAGAGAGGGAGAAATCGGGTGAGAGGGGGGGGGGAAGAATGCAGAGAAGAGTGAGGGGGGGAAGGGGGAGTAGTTAAGATATTACAAAAAGAAATATACCCTTAAGCCCCTCTACTTAAATCTTGAACAATTAAACCCCAACCAAACATCCCTCAACCAAACACTAAAGTCCCCAACTTCAAACTTAACACAATTGATCAATTAAAATGCTAGTCATAAAAATATTATGAGATGTGAATCCACACATAAATATTTAAATAAATAAATAATTTAAATAAATAAATAAGCCATTAATAAATAATTAAATATTTATTACTAAGAAAATAGAGGCAGGTTTTGGGGTCGTTACACCTCTCACTCCGATTGCATACATAGTATTTTTTTATTTAACTTATTTTTGCTGATTTCTGTTACTTCGGTTAAGTTCCTAATTGATTCCGCTAGTTTTGGACTAAACTGCATAACAGAGTTAACTTTAGAGTCTTTTCTGTCATTCTGTCCTTTTCACCCGCGGGCGCCTACGGGATGCGCGCGCCTCTCGCGGCCGAATCAGGAAGCACGCGCCTCCCATTATGGCAGTTACGGATTGCAGTCTTTTCCCTCCTTTTCTTGATCACAGATACCTCTTTTACATCCAAGTTCATCCCTCCTTATTTCATAACTCCCAATCCCATATTCTTAGCCATTTCTTAAAAACAAAATAATTTTTTTTATTATTTGATTTTCTCTTTATTATTTATTTATTTATTTTTATTTAATTATTTTATTTATTTATTTTTTATTTATTTATTTTTATTTATTTATTTTTATTTATTTTTATTTATTTTTATTTATTTTTATTTATTATTTTTTTTTTTTATTGGTTGAAAAGCCATCTTTTCCTCTCTTTTCTACGTATTTAAACCCCTCTTTTTTACCTTAGAAAAGGACCCAACTTCTCTTCTCTACAAAAACTATACACAAGTTCTTGGACCCAACTTCTCTTCTCTACAAAAACTATACACAAGTTCTTGGACCTAGACTACAAATTTCTATACACCTAAACTCTACACAAATTCTCTCAACAACATTTCTCTACAAAAACACTACACAAAGTGTTGCACACAATTTCTCTACAACAACTCCATCTCCAAGTCAAGATTTGAAGTTCTTATTTTCTAAAAGGTACTTTATCCTTCTTCTCTTATTTTATTTGTCTTAGTCAATGTATGCAATCCCCATCAATGGGACATGACTAAATGACCAATTTATTACATTAAAGTTGGTTAAGGTCATCTCCCTACATTTCAATCTTTACTTTAATTTACTATTCTTCTCTTAATGTAATCTTTCGCATGAATTAATATATAAAACAATCCTCTTTTATTTCCCTTTGCAATTTCCCCTTTTCTTTTCATTGTAATTGTTTGCACTTTTATATTAATAAATTGAAGGACTTTTTTACATTAGGACACCCTTAGTAGCAAGACCTGTGTAAGCGGGGCGGAATGGGTGTTTAAGTACTTCCCACTCCGTCATCTAACCCCCAAACCCTTCTCTCCCGAATCTCTGGTTATGTATATAAAAATAGGCTATTTCTTTAGGTTTTTCTTATGTTCCTTTAAAAACATAGGTGGCGACTCTAACAATTAAAACCAATTAGACATCCTAGGATCATTCCACCGCTCTAGCCAAGCAGTGGGATTTCCCAGGGTATCTACACTTGGTGTGACCTTGCCGGATTCTACGAGTATGTCGAAGAGCTCTCCTTGAGTGATACATTCTAATTTGTTGTAGACTCTCTCTTTCTTTTTCTCCTTGTTGGGCGGAGGGACGAGGAATAGTTGCTCCTCCCTTGGTTATTGAAATTGATAGCATTGATATATGTGTCTTTGCTAGTAGAGCCTTTACTAGGGTAACGGTAGCTACTATCCTTCCTAGCCTCTTTCCTACTCTTGAAGATATCATCTAGTCGGAGGGCGGCCTTGTGGAGCTCGGAGAATCTTGGGAAGAAGGTACCGGAGAGACGGTCCTCATACTCATTACGAAGTGACTTGAGGAAGATGTGCATTTGGTCTTCTGTGGTAGGCCTATCAACGATCTCGGTGATCTTGGCTCTCCATCTATTGACAAAATTACCAAAAGTTTCATTAGTACCTTGTTAGATTTTCTCGAGGTCTCTTCTAGTTGGACGGTAGGTAGTATTGTCCTCAAAACGCCTTTGGAAGACCTCACATGCAGTAGCCCAATTGGTTCTTGTGGCTAAGGGGAGAGACATGTACCAATCCCTTGCCGCCCCCTCTAGTGTTTGGAGAAAGCTTTGGGCTAAGACAGTGTCATCTACCTTCATTGGAACCATGTCCCAAGTGTAAGTCTCAACATGTACACGGGGGCAAGTAGTGCCATTGAACTTGGCAATGTCGGGAGTGCAGAACTTTTGCGGGAGCTTAGTGATTGATTTGCGTAGTGAAATGGGGTCAAATGGAACAATGGAGCCCTTTGCTAGACAAGGTGTGCAAACCTCTTTTCGAGGAACTCGGCAGTGGCAGAGTTGATGATGTTGGTGTCATCACTAGCTTTCTTCCATTTATCAAGTACCTCATCATCAGAGGAAGAGTCAAATGTGTTTGAATCAGAATCAGAGTCATCATCCCTTTTGTTCCATTTCTTAGCATGGGATTCCCCGTCTTTGGAGAGGGATTTTGACTTCTTACTAGCCTTTTTGAGTTCTTGGAGCTCTTGTAGGACATAGTTTATATCTTTGGCATGGCGATCACTCTCACGGGCGGCCACTTTAGCCTTCTCTTTCATTTGTTGCTCAAGCCGTGCGATGACAGCCTTAGCGGTTTCCAAGTCAGTGATAGGGGTACCGGCCATTACTGCAACCTTTTCTAGTCTCTTGGTCTTGGGATCATAAATGAAGATTACCGAAGCGATTGTGTTGGGAGTATGGAGATACCTTGCTGATTGGACGGACCTAGAGTGCAGAAAATGTGTCAAATCCATGCTGGGGTCCCAACAAGTCGGCTTTTATGAGATTGGGTTGACCAAACACGGCAGAAGCACAGAAAAAGGAAGGTGTCTCGTACGAGACATCTAGCCCAACACTCAGATTGCGTATTTTAATCCTATCGGTCGGATGTAATTTTATCCATTTTAATTTGATGGTTACTATCTAGTTTGTCCTGGAATAGTGGATTCTGTCACCCTAGAATATGAGCCCCTTATTTTTCACCTGTATTGCACTCTCCCAAACGAACAATTCGGGCAAAGGTCCCATCATCGGAATCCACCATTCAATTAGCCAAACCTAAGTGATTCCGTAGTTGTTTTGCACTTTTTTAAATAACTATTTCAATGCAACCAAACCTTATAAATTCTTCTAAGGGACAACCGAAAGGGACATTGCCAAACGTGGGGGTTTTGATGGTGAGAGACTCGACTCGAATCCTCGTAGAAAAATTCTCATCTCATCATTTCAACCCTTTGTATAAAAATTTATACCAAAGGGACAATCATCAAGAATTCATGAAGGGAGTATTATAGGTTGTAGAAAATGCGTTATCTTGGGCAAGGATTAAAACAACCCTAAGAATCGAACCGACCAGTCTCAAGGAATTTCCTATTGACTAGTATGTATGCATGAGGTTGATGTAGGGCTTACGGCTAAGTCTCACCATGAACACAGTCTAGGAGCATGTCACGGAGTGGGTACACCATCTTTGGAGAGACCGGCGAGTGCCACTCATTAGAGTGGTGTGCTGACCGACATCCGTCCTTCGATTGGGACCCGGGTTGAAGGGTATATAGTGAAATTATTCTACATGTGTGCACGTGTGTGAGAGTCAAGATCTAGGTGTCAAGGAAAAAGAAAGTTTTTTTTTAAAGTGAAACAAAAACATGCAATGGACAGGCCAAGTGGCTGCCTACATTTCCCTCTTATGGAGGAACTCAGGCCGTCGTAGTTCACACATAAAGCAAACGCAAATAAAGCAGAGAATAAAACAATTATCAAGTTCTCCTGCAAAACCGAGGTTAGCTTTATGATATATGGGGAGTTTTTTTGTCGTTAGGAAGGTCCTAAGACTCAGAAACAGAGGGTAGGGGGACAGACCTGAAACCCTGTGTACACGTTTGAACCGAACGAAATTCCTTTTTCAAACCAGAGAATCAGATCAGCCAGACTGAACTGAGATATCTCGTACGAGATATGGATCCCTCGTACGAGACATCCCAGTCTGGGATCAGATTACAGTACAGAATGTAAAATTTTAAGAATAACGATGATGATTTCAACACAAGTCTAACCCTCTTATGATGATTCTCCTCAGCAGAGTCGCCACTGTGAGCGCGTGCCCCCCTCTGGGCCGGCTTCCGGTTGTTTGCAAGGACTTGTTTGTTACTCGATTGTTGTGAGTCGCCACCATGTTTAACGGAACACGGACCGTGAGATTCTTGAGTTCGGGGGTTAAGTTATGGATTGGGAAGGTCAAGGAGCACCCAATCCACCCGATCTAGGATCGGTCTTGCTTATAAAATCATCATCATCATCGTTAAAATTATGCATTCATGTACTAAGGAAACGAAATAAATAAATAATTTCTTATTTATTTGGAATGTCGGATCATATGCTTCGAGACCATTTCCATGAGAATAGAGGAAAAAACAAAGGGATTACCTAAGCGTTCTTCAAGAATCCTATGGATGGCCTTGACTAAAGGCCTTGATGATCCGACGAACTTGGCTTGAATGGTGTTATGAAGGTCTCAATTTCATGGGTGAGGGAGAGAGGCTGATTATGAGGACCTCTTTGATCATATTTTGAGTGGTTTTGGGTGAATGACCATTCTAGAGGTTTTTCGGTTCAAGAAACTCTATCTTTTCTTTATATGAGTTCTTGACCTAGGGTTTAAGCCAAGGAGGTAAGTTTGGATGGGAATCAAAGACTTGATTTCCAAGGAGGTATTTTTGGACTCTAGGATCGCTCATTAGGTTTTCCCCGGATTGCTTGAGTGTTTGCCAAGAAACAGGGTTGAGACCAACAAGGAAACTGACCAAAACTCGACTATCAAGGGGATGTCTCGTACGAAACATCCAATGTCTCATATGAGACATTTTGTGTTTGAATCACAATTTACCCTCTTACAGCAGCTTGAATGTTCATTTCGGCCCCTAACTAACAGAGTCAGTCAGAAACTTAACAAAACATGCCAAACTTAACGAGTTTCGACCCAAATCAAAGGCGAGACACAGAAGTAGTGTGATTATAAAAGAACGTTCAAAATAGGATGTCTACAGCACCCAAGCTGTTAAGCTTGAAAAACAGAAGTTTTATGAAGGTGTTAGCTCTGATACCACTTATTGGTCCCAAAGACACAACAAGGGTATTAAAAGAGGCTAGAGGGGGGGGGGGTTGAATAGCCTGTTAAAATTATCAACCCTTTTTCAAAATTCAACCTTATGCTTACTTCTTAAATTTTGCGGTCAAGTAAAAACCACTAGTTCAAAGTAAAATGCACAGCGGAAGTTTTCGATAAAAACGAGGTAGAGTTAGTTTTAAAGTTAAAACGACTAGGTAGGCAAATTATACGGCAGGCAATATTGCGGCAAGCAATATTGCGGTCGGCAAAATGAGTGAACTGAAAGGTTCAGTCTGCGGTAAGGATAATGCGGCAAGCAATGTGCGGTAGGTAACCTTGCGGTTGGCTATATGCGGTAAGCAAGGTTACTGACTAGGTAGGTTGAAAATGAAAGTTTGTGTCTGAGAGTTTTGGCAAATAAATAAGTAGTCAGAAGTGATAACTAAAGTAGTAGGCAATCAACAAACACAATTCACAATAATTTGAATATCTATAAAGATCAAAACACTAAACGACAAACAAGATCAATATGAACAATAAGAACAATAGCTGAAAGTAAATTTGCAAAATGTAAATGATACAATGATTTGGAAATCTTCGATCTGTTAAAAGATCTACTTCCTTTACCAAGATGGTCAGTCTTGGATTTTTAATGGAGGATATATTGATACTCTTGATTAAAAATTACAAAGATGAAGTATTGAATCAACAACTACTTTCTATAAAGAACAAATCCTAGACTTAGACCTGTGTATCACTAATGATGCAATCTATGTGATTGATTAATCGGGGTGTGTGTGTATGTAAGAAACAAGAGCTCTAAGTAATCTATATGATTAAGAGCCTAATGAATCTTTAAGTGTTGCTGGGCTTGAGATTTGATGTGCTTGAAGGTTGCTGGGGATCTTTGAAGATTTAAAGGCGAAGGCTTGAAGATTCAA
Organism: Campanula takesimana; assembly: GCA_026119855.1. Classification (NCBI taxonomy): domain Eukaryota; kingdom Viridiplantae; phylum Streptophyta; class Magnoliopsida; order Asterales; family Campanulaceae; genus Campanula; species Campanula takesimana. Next base: position 798,872 of record JAOWBW010000013.1, read on the forward strand.
ATGATTCTGGAAATCTTGAGTTATGATCTTCAATCACCAAGTATTTTAACAGCAATTTCTCTCTTTGAATCTCAGCACACTTTCAATGAAGAAAGCAAGGGCTATTTATAGCCTTGGGTGAGAGAGATAGCTGTTAGACAAATTTGGAAGATTATGAGCTGGAGCATTCTGATTGGAGCTCATATCTTTGTTGTCTTCTAGTTGCAGAAGTTAGTGGTCAAGATGTAGTATCTTGTACCAGACATAACGACCAAATTCAAATTTGAATTTTGCAACGTTTAAATCAAACTTGTCTTTTCTTAGTCTTCACTTGGTTGTGCGGTAGCTAGAGTGTCTTCGGTAGCTTGCTATTTGCGGCGCTAGATTCTTGCAGCAGCAAGCAACTAGAGGTCGCCTAAAACCTTGCGGTAGCTACATGCGGTCGCTCAATAAGCAATAGGTAAGCAGACTTAGCTTTTTCATAACATCAGCAGCAGCAGCAGCATTTCCTCAAAATTTTGAGGGGTTGATCTTCTAAGCCTAACTAAAATAAGAATGGACTTAACTAATGAAGTCATAAAACTTCTTACAATAATACCTAAAGTCCATAAAAAGTAAAATAAGGTTATGGGATCAATCAAATCTAGGTAATAGGAGTGGTTTATAATATGCATACCTAACAGGGAACATGACCTAAAAGGCCACTTCACCATTGATGTTTGGTCAAGGTTATCTTCCAACATTTGAAACTACCTTTTAATTCTCTCTTATTTCTCTTAAATGTAATAGTTAGCATAAATTATCATATAAAAGAATCTTCTTTCCCTTTGTAATTCTCTTTTTTTTATTCAATGTAATTGTTAGCATGATTAATAAAAGAAGGACTTTCATACCTAGAACACCAAAAGTAGCAAGACCGGCTTTAGCCGGGCAGAGTAGGTGTTTAAGTACTTCCCACTTCGTAGCCTAACCCTTGAACCCGTCTCTCCCGAATCTCTGGTTTTGTATATAAAATTAGGCTATATTAGGTTTTTCTTATGTTCCTTTAAAAACATAGTTGGCGACTCCAATTTTTAAAACCAAATAGACATCCTAGGATAATTCACCGCTCTAGCCAAACCGTGGTTTTCCCGGGGTATCTACAACGCCTCTATGTGTATCCACACGTGAACGAATATCAAGAAAACTTCTTTATCCGGACTGCTAGATCCAACGTGGCTATATGAAAACTAGGGTTCTCGTTCTTGAGGAAGAAGAAGACTAGTTTTTCTCCCTTGGAGGCTTACAATATTGATTATAATAATCACTTATGTCCTATGGTTTTAAGTGGGGTATTTATACTTTTAAAACCCAACAAGTTTAGGTTCCAAAGTCTAATTCCCGTCATAACTCGGAGTCAAAATTCAGAGCAACAGACAAAACAGAAGGTTCGGCGGGTATGCATTATGGTCCGACCGGACCCCCTAGGTCCAACCGGGTCACACCTAGGGTCCGGCCGGACCACCCCCTTGGATTCTTCGTTTTTCTGTTTTCCCTTAAAATCTGATTTTAAGGTTTTCTGAATTTCCAATTTAGCCCTTTTCGAATTCATTTTGTGTGTGTGACCCCATAGCATTATATTAAGTTGGCAATGTGATCAAAACCATTTGATAACATAAATTATGAGCGGACTCTAGCAAGCCATCATGACTACCCAATTAATATAACTTGTCAAAGTTCATGATTCCTATTATAGATAATATCACAATCCCTTTGTCCATGATGTCATTGAGTGTAAGCCATGGCCAATGGTCAACTTACAATACCCAATACTTTTCTCGATTCCAAATAGTTGATAATACAAATGACAATGATCGTATTAATCCATTTGAGCACGGTCATGCATTTCATCAATACTATTCATCGAGGGGTGTTAGTACCTGTAGATACCCCGGGGAGAGCCACGGCTTTAGGCTATGAGCGCGTGAGTTGTCCTAGGATGTCTAACTTGTTTTTAGAGTGTTTAGAGTCGCCACCTATGTTTTGAGGAACATAAGAAAAACCTATTGATTATAGCCTAAGTTTGATTACGAAAACAGAGATTCTTTGTTTTGAGGTTCGGGGGTTAGATTACGAGATGGGAAGTACCGAAACACCCATCTCGCCCAACTAAAGTTGGTCTTGCTTGATCAAAATCTACATGAATGAAAATGTTCTTCTTCTTCTTCTTTAAATCATAAAAGGGGGTTTGAAATAGAGTTTGGAATGTAGGAGATAACTCCTTAACCAACCTCAATGAGATGAGGTGATCATTAGAGTCATGTCCCAAAATGATTTGGGTGATTGCACATTTGATTAGAGTAAAAGAGAGAGAGGAGATGAAGTAGAAAAGAAAGGAAAAGATGGACTTTTACCTACAATTTGAAGACCTTCAAATATTGCTTGATGAGATCCTTGGAGAACCTTTAGAAAGTGGTTTTGGTATAGTTTTTGTAAGTTCAATTTTCGGTCCTTGAAAATGGAGGTAAAGGGAGGTTTTTATAGGTGAAAGAGAGGTGTTTTTGGTTCTAAAACTCAGTCACCAAGAAATCCTTCCCGGGCAAAATCCTGCAAATTGAGCAAGGGAGAGAATCCTGGCCAGAAATCTGTAACTGACGCCCAGAGGCGCGCGCTTCCTGCTTTGGGGGCGGGAGGCGCGCGCGCCTGGCTCCTCCTGTCGGAGGCGCGCGACTCAGAGAAGGCAATTTTGACAGAATGGACTAGAAAGTCAGCCCTGTCATTCAGTTTAGTCCCTGGACTTAACGAAGTCAGTCAGGAACTTAACGAAAGCGACAGAAACTAACGAGAAACACTTAAAATGGGGAGAAAGACAAGATCAAATGTGCAATCGGGGTGAGGAGTCCAAGGCGGGGTGTCTACAGAGCCCCTCGGCGACGTGGATTGCAAAGTAAAACGCGTCGACGAAAGTTAAAAAAACACCCGCCGAGGACATCACCAAGAAAAAGCAAAGACTCGATGAAAGCAAGAATTTGAAATTACAAGAGAGAGTGGTGCGCTTACTGCATGAGCGGCTTTTGTTGATAGAGGGGGTGGCATGATTTGTTAGGTGAACCTGCCAGCTGAATATGTTGAATGAGGCCGTTAGTGAACCTTTGAGGAGGCCGTTAGTGAACCCTTGAGGAGGCCGTTGGTGAACCTTTGAGGACGAATCCGTTAGTGAAATTCGTTGATGAGGCCGTTGGTGAACCTTTGGAGAGGCCGTTAGTGAACCTTTGAAGAGGCCGTTAGTGAACCTTTGAAGACGAATCCGTCAGTGAAATCCGTTGATGAGGCCGTTAGTGAACCTTTGAAGAGGCCGTTAGTGAACCTTTTGAGGAGGCCGTTATTGAACCTTTGAGGACGAATCCGTTAGTAAAATCCGTTGATGAGGCCATTGGTGAACCTTTGAAGAGGCCGTTAGTGAACTTTTGGAGAGGCCGTTAGTGAACCTTTGGGGAGGCCGTTAGTGAACCTTTGAGGACGAATCCGTTAATCAAATTCGTTGATGAGGTATTGCTTTGAAGTCTCGTGCCACTTGGAGTTACACCTGACTTTTTGAATTGTGGGGTGCGGGCACAGTTGACCGTACCAGAAAATGTTCCTGCTGGGGATGAAATGTTGAGATTGACCCTTGAGGGGGGTATGTCACCCGTGACAGAACTTAGGGAGTTCGGAATCCGTGGGAGGACAGCCTACTTTTGAGTGGGAGTTTCTATCCTACTTTCAATTTTTGACAGGCCTTAAGGGCGGACCAGAAGAATGTGTGCCCAACTGGGTGTCCGAGGATAGGGGCTGTGCCTTGATTTGAGCTGGAGATCTCTGACAAGACCTTTTCTTGAAGTGATTTAGACTTGGGAGGCGCGCGCTTTCCTCTGTAGGTTTGGGACGCGCGCGCATTCCAGACCGCTGGCAGGTGGCGCGCGCGTCTGGGAGGTGGAATTTCGGGCTTGACATTTGCTGGCCAAAAGAATCTCCAACAGCTATAATATCATCTTCTGTTCGACCACTTGATTCTCACAGCTCCTTTCTGCCATTTTTGAACATCATATTATTGCTCAACTTTGTTTGTGATCAACATTTTCCATGGCTTCCAATTCTTTTCTTCTTGATGCCAAGGTTGTTAGTGGGTATGAAAAGGACTTGGGCACTTTTGTGTATTCTTTCAAGACCCATCCCAAGAAGGCCTTCATTAAAGACTTCGGGTTCCGAGTTCTTTTCACTTTGCGGACGTTGAAGCCGGATTGGGATTTGTTGAGAGCTGCCGCGGCTTTCTGGGATTGCGTCAGCCATACTTTCAACTTTTCAGCTAATGAAATGGTGCCGACTGTTGATGATTTCAGGGCCATCCTTGGTATGCCTTTGGCCGGTCGGATTGCCATCCCTAAATATCACTGTGGTGCCATTGACTCTTGGGTTGAGTCACTTAATCTCCCTGTTGAGGACGTGAGGATGATGTTGCACGGTACTGTGATTGACATAACTGAGCTGCCGACGTTCTTTAGTTTACACTCGGAGGATCCGGTGGTTCAATCTTTCAAAAGGAATGCCATGGCCGCTTGTCTCTGTAGTGAAGTACTGTTTGTTACACCTTTCGGGATTGCGGATGTGCAGTTGGCTGAGATTATTTTGCAAGCCAAGGAGCAACAATTTAGTATAATCCCTCTTATTGTAGGGGAGACGTTGCACGGCCTTGATGAGTTACATAGGACGGGCAAGATGTGTCGGGGAAGCCCTTTGCTCTTGACCATATGGCTCCGAGCACACTTCAAGATTTATTCCCCGGATGGTGATTTGTCTCCTTTTGCTGTTCATAGGAGGAAGTTGTTGATCCGGGATTTATCTGAAGATGGTTGGAAGAAATTCTTTGCCTCTTGGATAACCATCAACATTGAGTGGTGCCCTCCTTCTTGGGGTCTTCGTCCTTTTGTGGAATGGACTCTTGGTTTTTAACACGTGGTTGTACCCGTCTTAAGAGATTCTTCATTTTACCAGCCAGAGCGGGTTCTGCGGCAGTTTGGTCACCAACAGACAATTCCTTTTTCGAGGGACGGAATGCTTCGTCTAGTTGCTTACATGGGTCCTGACTTCTCGAGTGAGCTTCAGTCGGCTTGGGGAGATGATCGCGACCACTGGACTTTTGCTCCTCTGCATCGGGGGAGTGTCTTCCTTCCCGAGATCTACTTGGATTATTTGTTTGGCACCCTTTATCGTGGCATCACTTGGGTCGACGTACTTCGTGCCGAGTTGTTGGGAAAGGGTTTTGAGCCTAGCAGCGCTTTGAGATATAGGGAGGCTGCTGCTGATTCGAGTAACATTCTTGCTGACCCTTTCGGTACTCCTTTGGATGACTTTTATGCTAGGAGACGTGCCGCAACACAGAAGGTTTCGGTGCGTATTAGTGCTCCTCCGTTGTTCAATAAGAAAAGGATTGAGAAACGATCGGGTGGTCCTTTGAAGGCTAAGAGAAAATTCGATTTTTGAACATCATATTATTGCTCAACTTTGTTTGTGATCAACATTTTCCATGGCTTCCAATTCTTTTCTTCTTGATGCCAAGGTTGTTAGTGCGTATGAAAAGGACTTGGGCACTTTTGTGTATTCTTTCAAGACCCATCCCAAGAAGGCCTTCATTAAAGACTTCGGGTTCCGAGTTCTTTTCACTTTGCGGACGTTGAAGCCGGATTGGGATTTGTTGAGAGCTGCCGCGGCTTTCTGGGATTGCGACAGCCATACTTTCAACTTTTCATCTAATGAAATGGTGCCGACTGTTGATGATTTCAGGGCCATCGTTGGTATGCCTTTGGCCGGTCGGATTTCCATCCCTAAATATCACTGTGGTGCCATTGACTCTTGGGTTGAGTCACTTAATCTCCCTGTTGAGGACGTGAGGACGATGTTGCACGGTACTGTGATTGACATAACTGAGCTGCCGACGTTCTTTAGTTTACACTCGGAGGATCCGGTGGTTCAATCTTTCAAAAGGAATGCCATGGCCGCTTGTCTCTGTAGTGAAGTACTGTTTGTTACACCTTTCGGGATTGCGGATGTGCAGTTGGCTGAGATTATTTTGCAAGCCAAGGAGCAACAATTTAGTATAATCCCTCTTATTGTAGGGGAGACGTTGCACGGCCTTGATGAGTTACATAGGACGGGCAAGATGTGTCGGGGAAGCCCTTTGCTCTTGACCATATGGCTCCGAGAATACTTCAAGATTTATTCCCCGGATGGTGATTTGTCTCCTTTTGCTGTTCATAGGAGGAAGTTTTTGATCCGGGATTTATCTGAAGATGGTTGGAAGAAATTCTTTGCCTCTTGGATAACCATCAACATTGAGTGGTGCCCTCCTTCTTGGGGTCTTCGTCCTTTTGTGGAATGGACTCTTGGTTTTTAACACGTGGTTGTACCCGTCTTAAGAGATTCTTCATTTTACCAGCCAGAGCGGGTTCTACGGCAGTTTGGTCGCCAACAGACAATTCCTTTTCCGAGGGACGGAATGCTTCGTCCAGTTGCTTACATGGGTCCTGACTTCTCGAGTGATCTTCAGTCGGCTTGGGGAGATGATCGCGACCACTGGACTTTTGCTCCTCTGCATCGGGGGAGTGTCTTCCTTCCCGAGATCTACTTGGATTATTTGTTTGGCACCCTTTATCGTGGCATCACTTGGGTCGACGTGCTTCGTGCCGAGTTATTGGGAAAGGGTTTTGAGCCTAGCAGCGCTTTGAGATATAGGGAGGCTGCTGCTGATTCGAGTAACATTCTTGCTGACCCTTTCGGTACTCCTTTGGATGACTTTTATGCTAGGTGACGTGCCGCAACACAGAAGGCTTCGGTGCGTATTAGTGCTCCTCCGTTGTTCAATAAGAAAAGGATTGAGAGACGATCGGGTGGTCCCTTGAAGGCTAAGAGAAAATTCGATTTTTCTTAGTACCCTAAGAGATTGCAATTAGACCACTTTGTTTTAGGATTTAATATTTTGATGTCTTTTGTTGCTCAATAAATCCGTTTTAATGGTTTGAATAATTCATTGAATGAATAAGAATTGCATTTTGTTATTTGAAGTGAATTGGGTATTTTTGATATGTTTTAGACCGCACCCGAAGGTTGCCTACGTTCCTCCAGTTGGGAGGCTCAGGTCTCCGTAGTTCAAACAAACAAAGACCATTTTTTTTTTTGTGTGTGCACCCTGTTTTTTGCCTAGACCGCCCTTTCGGGTTTTCAATCTTGCGGGCTTCTTTTTTTGCACGTGCTCTAATTTTTGCCTAGGCCGCCCTTGCGGGTTTTCAACCTAGCGAGCGATTTTTTTTTTTTTTATTAAGCGTAGAACCTCTTGAGATTGTCGAGGTTGACCTCCTTTGGCAGCTGGTCACCATCCAAATCCACGAGCCGTACTGCACCGTTGCTTAGTATCTTCTTGACCACGTACGGACCGATCCATCGTGGTCCCCATTTCCCCAGGGGATTCATGGCGTTAGGAGGATGTTTTCTTAAGACCAAATCTCCCACATTGATGTTTCGAGGCTTCACCTTTTTGTTGAAAGCTCTTGCCATCCTTTGCTGATATGCCCTCGTGCGTTCGAGTGCTCTTAACCTTTTCTCATCGAGTAAGGCTAGCTGTTCGTATCGACTTTGCATCCAGTTGACCTCGTTGACTTGATTCTCGAGGAGGACCCGTAGAGATGGGACTTCAAGTTCGATAGGGAGTACGGCTTCAGAACCATAGACTAATGCATAAGGAGTTTCTCCTGTTGCGGACCGTATTGATGTGCGGTAGCCCCATAATGCCAATGGTAGCTTCTCGGGCCAATCCCTTCCTGTTGAGGCCATTTTCTTGACGATGGTCTCGATGGTTTTATTTGCTGCTTCAACCGCGCCATTTGCTTGGGGACGGTAAGGAGATGACTTGTGCTTGGTGATCTTGTATTCTACCAAAAGTGCATCCATTTCCTTCTCAAAGTGAGAGCCGTTGTCGGAAATGATTTCATGAGGCACGCCGTATCGGCACATGATATTAATCTTTACAAATTCGGCCATTTTCTTTGCGTTGAGGGTCCGATAGGCTCGTGCTTCGACCCACTTTGTAAAGTAGTCGACTGCCACTAGGACGAATGACTGCCCATTGCTCCCGGTAGGATGAACTTTACCGATGATGTCTATTCCCCAACAAGAGAAAGGCCAAGGTGTGACCATGTTGTAAAGTTGCGAGGGTGGAGCATGTTGCAGATTAGCGTAGAATTGGCACTTGGCACACCTTTTGACTTTCTCGTTCCATAGTGCTCTAATAGTAACCAATGCGAAGTATCTTCTTGACTAGCATAAACCCATTCATGTGGGGTCTACATTCTCCTTCGTGCAATTCACACATTATCTCTTGAGCTTCGGCCTCATTGGCGCATAAGAGATTGATCCCGTCATGGTGCCTTTTATAGACTCGGTCCCCAATCAGTACGTACCGAGAGGCAAGCCTTTGCAGAGCTGTTTGAGACTTCTTATTGCTATTCTCTGGATAAGTGCCATCTTTGAGGAAAATCATGATATCCGAATACCACGGAGAGTTTGTTTGAACCTCGTTGATGTCGATATTCATGCAGTACGCCGGACTATTCCTTCGGGCAATTTTGAAAGGCTTCACCATTTTCCCTTTGGGCATTTCGACTAATGAAGCTATGGTGGCCAGTGCATCGGCGAAGCGATTTTTATCCCTTGACAGGTAGTTGAAAGTGATCTCTTAGAATTGTTCAACCAATTCTTCAAGGTGTTGACCATACTGTTGGAGAGTTGGGTCTTGGGTTCGCCATTTACCCGATTGTTGATTGATAAGGAGCAAAGAGTCGCCGAATACTTCTAATTCCGTGATGTTTCTTTCGAGAGCTGCTTCGAGCCCTGCTATGCATGCTTCGTACTCGGCAATGTTGTTGGTAGCCTCGAATTCCAGGCGGATGGCGATGGGAGTGTAGATGTCTTTTGGATCGACAAGCAATACTCCTATACCAAAGCCGTGTTTATTGGCAGCGCCATCGAAAAAAAGTTGCCACTTAATTTCCTCAGTTGCAGTACAAATTAAATGCTCGTCGGGGAACTGTACATCTTCCCCCTTCACTTCGTCACACGGGAATTCGGCAAGATGGTCACTGAACACTTTCCCCCTGATGGATTTTAGTGTGACGTAAGTGATATCATAGCCGGCGAGCATGAAGTACCATTTGGCTATTCTTGTTGACATGAAAGGCTTCTCGAAGATGTAGCGGAGCGGGTCCACCTTTGCTACTAGCTTGACCGGAAAAGTTTCCATATAGTGTTTGAGCTTTTGAGTGAGCCAAACCAATGCTGCACATGACTTCTCTAAGACAGAGTAGTTCTTTTCGCCTCCTTGGAATCGGCGACTGACAAAGTAAATGGCATTCTCCTTTGTGGACTCCCGTTGTTCTTGTGCTAACATAGCCCCTAGGGCTTCATCATTGACAGTGAGATAGAGCAAAAGAGGCTTCTCCTTGTGCACCAGAACTAGAACAGGAGGGCACGTTAAGTAATGCTTCACTTGGTCGAAGGCTTCTTGGCACGCGTCGGTCCATTCTAGAGCCACATTCTTCTTGAGTAGCTTGAAGATTGGCTCGCACATGGAAGTGAGTTGGTACACAAACCGACTGATGTACTGCAGTCTGCCCATGAAACCATTGATCTCTTTCTGCGTCTTTGGAGGAGGCATGTCAATGATTGCCTTGATTTTGGAAGGATCTACTTCAATTCCCCTTTCAGTGACCATATAACCAAGGACTTTACCTCGGATAACCCCGAACGTGCACTTTGCAGGGTTGAGCCTCATCTTGTGTTGACGAAGCCTTTTGAAGAACTTGCGGAGATCGATTAAATGTTGACCATCGGTCCCTTTAGAGTGAATGATCATGTCGTCCACATAGACCTCGATTTATTTGTGAATCATATCGTGGAACAAGTCTGTCACGGCTCTTTGATAGGAAGCCCCAGCGTTTCTTAACCCAAATGGCATGACTGTGTAGCTAAAGGTACCCCACGGTGTTGTGAAGGCTGTCTTATGTTGATCTTCTTTGGCCATGAGAATCTGATTGTACCCAGCGAACCCATCCACGAATGAGCGAACCCATAGGCAGCAGTGGAGTCGACTAGCATGTCGATATTAGGGAGTGGAAAATCATCCTTTGGGGAAGCTCTGTTCAAATCCCAGAAGTCCACACAAACTCGAACCTTGCCGTTTGCCTTTCTGACTGTCACGATGTTGGCTAACCATGTCGGATACTCGATAATCTTGATGAAACCCACACTGAGGAGCTTCTCAATCTCTTCTTTGACTTGCAGAGACCATTCTGGCTTGATCTTTCCGAGCTTCTGCTTTACTGGCCTGGCATCTTCTCTGATCGGAATTTTGTGCTCCGCTACCTTTCTGTCCAAACCCGGCATGTCTTTGTATGACCATGCGAGCACATCCACAAACTCCCGTAGTAGTGCAGTCAATCTGTCTTTGTCGTCCCCCTTGAAGAAGCTTCCAATCTTAGTCTCTCTTGGTTCTTCTTCGGTACCCAGATTAACAACATGCAATTCTTCGTCAGCCTTTGGACCATTTTCACCACGACTACGGACTTGTTGAGCAAGTTCATTTAAGTATGTTGTGTTTTCGTGATCTATTTCATCATAATTTGAATCGTTATTAACTTGTTCGTTAAGTTCATTATTAGTTAATTCATCATTTATGATGTTTGCAATCTCAGGGTACTAAAAAATATCAAATTTTTCATTAGCAAAGAAAGGAAACACATGCTCGGCTATGGCCTCCAAATCCTCTTGGGTGAGGGTATTAGAGACACTCTCCGACTCGAAAGTAAGTGTGAGCTGCTCTTCCTTTGTTGCTGTGCGGGGTATGCAACCCATTTCTTGGACTAAGAATTCCTCAGATACCACGGGCCCTTTCTTAGAATACCAATTGTTGATCGGTTCGGAGCTTGGCGGGATCTCACTGATAGTCTCGTTTATGATGATGGTGTCATGGATGGCGTTGACTTGGCATTCATTCATTATGGCAAGCTCTTCGAACATGGAGGCTAAATCTGTAAGTTCTTCCCCCATGGTGATTTCTGTCTCGGACTCTATAGTCACCTTCTTTCCCCACCATTCACGGGGTGACATGGGAGTTGGTTCCTTTTCGGATTTCTAGATCTCACAATCGGAGAAGATTTCGAGACTAGGCTTTTTGACACCCTTATTGTTAACCCATGGCTCAGGAAAGATCATGTATGGAACGTCTTCCCCTTGGCGGACAAAATAGCCATTCAACGTCTTGCGGTAAGGCCTTAGATTAGGGACCTCATAACGACGGCCTTCTTTACGAGCTCGGGCCTTTTCATTATTGATCGCTTGCTCTTGTTTCAAGTCTTTTTTGGAAGGCTCGTACCCCAAACCGAAGGTGTCTTTGACGAATGGGACTTGCACAGGATGTAGGATTCCTTGTTGATATTTCCCTAGGCCTAAACCAGGGAAGTAGTCCATATTCCTCATCATGCGGAGGACTTTGTGATTGCTGGGGGTCCAAGATCCGTTTCCCCCTTCTTTGTCAATGGCGTTGATTGAGACGCCGGAAAGAGTGGAGTCTGGTAAACCATGCTGAACTTGGTGGATGGGCTCACCTTTTCTGTGGATAGTGATGTTTTTAGCCATGACGGTCACTATTTCATCACCATTTCGGATCTTGACACATTGGTGGAGAGTTGACGGTACGGCATTAGCACTGTGAATCCATGGTTGACCCAAAAGTAAGTTGAATGAGGCCGGGATATCGAGCACTTGGAATGGAACGGACATGACCATGCGCCCAAACTCAATGTGTATTTCAATCATACCCATGACTGTACGGGCGGTGCTGTCATAACCTCGGATTACTTGAGTAGAAGGCTTCAAATCGGAATCCTTAAGCCCCAGTATGCCCATGATTCTGCCAGGCATGAGATTGAGTGCGGAACCACCGTCCACTAAGACTCTTGAGACGGGCCTCCCCCTTGCTCGTACCTTGAGGTAAATAGCTTCGTTGTGGTCGGAACCAAATGGTGGAAGGTCCATATCGGCAAAGGTGATGACATTGCCAAAATGAATGTGACCGATCATTGCCGTCAGATCATCAGGAGTAGTATCGGGAGAAACTGATGTATCATCGAGATTGCGGATGACAAGATCTCGCTGTTTCTTTGAGGATGCAATGAGGTCCCAAATAGAGATTTTGGCTTGAGTTTTCTTGAGTTGGACAAGTAGAGGATCTTCGGGAGTGTCGCGAGCTTGCGACCTTTGAGAAGAGGAGCTCGGTGCGGAAGTGGAAGGGTTGCTTGCTATGACTCAACCGGATCGAGTTATCATGTTGACGTTCCCATCTTGCTTCTTTTTCCTATTCTCTAGTACTTCCCTCATTACCTCATCGTAAGTTACAACATAGCAAGAATTGTCAAGTTTATTCATAACATTGGGGCCCCCATTCACAATTGGGATTGAATGGGTGGTTCCCTCGAGTTCTCCTATCTCTATTACATTGACATGTTCGCCTTTAGTCACTACAAATTCTTTCTTATCTATGAGATCTTGAATGACATTGCGAAGAACGAAGCAATCCTCGGTGGTGTGGCCACTATATTGGTGGTAGCCACAATATTTGTGGTGAGCATGATTGGGATGGACCGTCTTGGGTTGGTACCCTTGCACGGGTGTGACTTGACCCTTTGCTTTGAGGACCTCGAACACTTCGGTTTGAGTCATGCCTTGGAGAGGCGTGTAGACACGGTCATTTCGAGACTTCTTCCCTTGGGGTGGAGGAACCTTTTTGTAATTCCCCTTATCGATAGTGACGGCGTTGACCGAGGCCTCTTTTGTGGAGTTGGAAACGGCCTTGTAGCGGTAGCTAGGAGTGGCCTTCTTAATCTCCTTGAGCAAGTCATCCATGCGTACCCCCGCCTCATACATTTGGGAGAAGTCGGAGTAGCAAGCCCCACTTAGGTGGGTGCGGAGATCGATCTTGAGACACTTGAGAAAGATGTCCATTTGCTCTTTTGTGTTCGGCCTCTCAACAATTTCAGAGAGTTTGTCATTCCATCTCCTTTTGAAGTCAATGAAGGACTCGTTGTCTCTTTGAGTGGTATTCTCGAGCTCTTTCCTTGTGGGCCGGTGAGTGGTGTTGCCTTGGTATTGGTTCTTGAAGGCAAGCATGGCGGAGTCCCAATCAAGACGGACAGTGAGCGGGAGAGTAGCATACCAATATTTTGCCGCCCCCTCGAGAGTGAGAGGAAAGCATTGAGCCATCACCTTGGGGGAGACCTTCTTCGGAACAATTGCCCAAATATAAGTCTCAATGTGAGCCATGGGACAAGAGTTGCCCTTGAATTTGCTTATGTCGGGCATCTTGAACTTATCAGGAAGAGCGGCCATAGTACTCATGAGGATGGATGATTGATAAAGGCTTGTGTCGGAGCCTTTCCCCATGTTGAGCCCATTGAATTTTTGGTCAATGCAGGCCATGATAGAATCCACCATTTTGGGCTCATTGTTCTCGGAACTTGGTTCTCCCATTTTCTTGGTGCGGGTGTTGACATAAGGACTTTTGAACAAAACCTCGGTCCATTCGGATTCATCATCATTATTCTTGTTCTTCCCCTTGGCAAGGTTAGTGAGCTTTTCTTTCATTAGCTCCATCTCGGCCTCGTGGGCCTCCCTTTGGCTGTCGAGGTGGGATTGCCAAATGTCGTCTTTGCTTTGTGTCTCCTTATTAAGGGTGGAGACTTGCTCTTGGAGGAGTTGGACCATGGTTGGGAGCTGTTCGAGAGACATGGTGTTGCTGCTGCCGGTCATGGTTAATGTAGGAGCTGTTGGAGTGATCTCTTCACGGACTAACCGATTTGCCGAATCCCGGTAGACTCTGTAAGTACCAATTGAACCTATATTGCAGAAGAGGCCCTTGTCAGTCTTGAGTAACACTTGCGGTCCACGAAGAGGCTTAGAACACACAGTTGGGCACACGACTCGAACCACATAAGAAAAGACTCTTTTTTTTTTTATAAGTCGGAGGGAATGGATCCCTTTTGGGGTTTCTAAGAAAATAATGGAATCGTCACACAAGTATATAGACCATCTCGCGGTCCCATATACTCATCGGATTCCATCGCGCTTGTGAATCCTACATGTATCGGGATTAAACTAAATTAATGTAGTAAAGCATACATGCGGGGACGGATTTTTATTTCGTCCAAATAACCACTTTTGGGGACGGATTTTATTGCGTCCGTTTCAACAAGTTGGCATGTATGATTTGAAGACATTAGTTTAGGGAATCTCGGTACATGGAAACCGACTTGAGTCACGGAGTGTTAGACCTTAACTAGAATTGTGTGGCTTGTGCTCGGCTTGAATATGAGGCTCAAAGGTCACCCCGGCATGTAGTCTTGAACTACGCCATGGGCTGAGGTTTACCGCTTCAAAAGAGCCAGGTCGAGTGGAGCTTGAAACTTTCTAGGACGGGCCTCGACGGGTTTGGGGTTGGACTTGTGCGACTCGATAGTGAGCAGTTCATAGGAATATATGCATGTAGTGTGAGGTCTAACAAGTGACAAAAGTTTTTTTTTTTTTATTAATTTTTTTTTTTTTGAAAAGAAAGAAAAACACACAAAACACATAAATTACAACTCCCGAATCACCCGTGTGACCGGTAAATAAAACACAAAATTAAAACAGTCTGAGGGTTCAATTCTGTTCTGATGCAGGCAACTGTGCCCACACCCCACTGTTCTGCTCAGTCACTGAAACCTGTTTCTGTTCTGGGAACCAACCCAGAAGCGTGCGCCTCTGAGTGTTGATGCGGGACGCGCGCGCATGGCGCAATGCTATTAGGAGGCGCGCGCTTCTGGGCACACCTGTCAGAATGTCAGATTTTGGACTCAGGGGATTGCCCTGGTCCTATGTGCATATTGTAACCCCTGCAGAAATGATTAGTGCAGAATAGCAGAAGAAGAAGATGAAGAACATGAAGAAGTGGGCGATTCTGGTCCTTGATGCGGGATGCGCGGGCCTTAGGCTGAAGAGGCCAGAAGCGCGCGCCTCCCCCATCAGGAATCAGAATGCCCAGAAAAGATGTAGATTTCGATCAGAATGCAAGTTTAACCCTCAAATCTCCCCAGCGGAGTCGCCAGTGTAGATACCCCGGGGAGAGCCACGGCTTTAGGCTATGAGCGCGTGAGTTGTCCTAGGATGTCTAACTTGTTTTTAGAGTGTTTAGAGTCGCCACCTATGTTTTGAGGAACATAAGAAAAACCTATTGATTATAGCCTAAGTTTGATTACGAAAACAGAGATTCTTTGTTTTGAGGTTCGGGGGTTAGATTACGAGATGGGAAGTACCGAAACACCCATCTCGCCCAACTAAAGTTGGTCTTGCTTGATCAAAATCTACATGAATGAAAATGTTCTTCTTCTTCTTCTTTAAATCATAAAAGGGGGTTTGAAATAGAGTTTGGAATGTAGGATATAACTCCTTAACCAACCTAATGAGATGAGGTGATCATTAGAGTCATGTCCCAAAATGATTTGGGTGATTGCACATTTGATTAGAGTAAAAGAGAGAGAGGAGATGAAGTAGAAAAGAAAGGAAAAGATGGACTTTTACCTACAATTTGAAGACCTTCAAATATTGCTTGATGAGATCCTTGGAGAACCTTTAGAAAGTGGTTTTGGTATAGTTTTTGTAAGTTCAATTTTCGGTCCTTGAAAATGGAGGTAAAGGGAGGTTTTTATAGGTGAAAGAGAGGTGTTTTTGGTTCTAAAACTAAGTCACCAAGAAATCCTTCCCGGGCAAAATCCTGTAAATTGAGCAAGGGAGAGAATCCTGGCCAGAAATCTGTAACTGACGCCCAGAGGCGCGCGCTTCCTGCTTTGGGGGCGGGAGGCGCGCGCGCCTGGCTCCTCCTGTGGGAGGCGCGCGACTCAGAGAAGGCAATTTTGACAGAATGGACTAGAAATTCAGCCCTGTCATTCAGTTTAGTCCCTGGACTTAACGAAGTCAGTCAGGAACTTAACGGAAGTGACAGAAACTAGCGAGAAACACTTAAAATGGGGAGAAACACAAGATCAAATGTGCAATTGGGGTGAGCGGTCCAAGGCGGGGTGTCTACAGTACCCGATCTGAAAATGAATTTATTAGGGCTTTCCCAAATATACAAGGACTTTATATGAATTAGAAACCTTGCAAAGACTTGTCCCGGATTCCCAAAATATAGCTCAATGTACCAAAAATGGCCAAAATAGGGTTTCCTTATCTCAGATAAAACCCAAGCTTGAAAATCACGTCAGCCAGGAATCATGGCCACGTGGCCACTTCCATCATTGGCCACGCGGCCACTTTCCTCCATGGCCAGGCGGCCATGTCTTCCCCAGAGAATCTCAGTCGTTGGGTCTCTCAATCAGTTTACTATATAAAGGCCTCCCTTGCCTCACAATTGAGGAGGCTGATCCGAATTTTGATCAAGTTTAGGCTCCCTAAGTGACGAAAATACCCTCTAATCAAGGCATTCAAGCATCCAAGAACACTCTAAAAGGTCCCAAGAAGATCCAAGTTTATTTCTTACCAACATAGGTAAGTTTTCTAATTTTTTTCTTCATGTTCTTGCCATGTTCTTAGTGTAGATCTGTCGCGACCCCGACCCCGCGGGCTGGGAACTCGCGAGCTGGACGTCGACTTAACACACAAATACTAAAATACTTAAGATAAAAATTCCATTTTTATACCCAAAAGGTTTAAAACACAGTTTTAGAAATCCAAGTTAACAACAACAAAATACTACTAGTATAAGCTCCACAAGCTTACACCAAAAATACAAAAGATTTCAAATCTTAATGAAGTCATTGTTGGTAAAACTATCCCCAAAAGGTTATACATTTACATAATGCAAACCGATCAATAACAACCTGCCCAAAAATCTAAATCCTCTCGACGTCCTCCTCGATCTGCAAATCCTAATCCTTTCCTCCTGGGCGGGGGGGGGGGGGGGGGTTTAAGGAAAAACAAAGATAAAAGAAAGGGGGTGAGATAAATCTCAATAAGTTACTAATGCAACTACATGACATGCTCTGATGCAATAACATTAATAATATCTTACATAGCACGTAAGAAATATCATTTAACAGATAGCAGCGGAAATAAACAAGTAACAAAGGATACTGAGCCAAGGTTTCCCCATTAAAGGATATAACCATCTGATCACTGACGATAGGACCGCATCGAAGAGTAGCATCAATAAGCAGCATCAAAGAGCCGATAAACCAATCAACGATAGCAGCATAATAGCTGAAGAGAAAACCCCAGTACCGGAACCAATAACCAACGATAACTGAGTATACGACACAAAGTCGCAACCCCTTATAATAGCTAGACAACCCAAGAAAGGAGCTAGCTCATCTCAAATCCAAGGCCAATCTGGAGGTGTCGCGCCCCAGACCCGTGGTCCTACTTGGCCCCACGCTCGGGACACGATTGGAAGACGTTATAAAACACCTTTAGAAAAATTTTCGAAATATACTTTCATAAAGTTTAACAAATCCACACTTGAAGTTCAAAGACTTCCACTGACTTTCAAACAAAATTTCACAAACGAAACTATTTAGCCCAAAGGCTTACAAACCTTTATACAAATGTACTCACACCAACATTATCCAAAATATAGGTGTTACAAGACGATGAAGTCAAGGAAACTCTACCCAAAAGGTTATACATTTATGTAATGTAACCTTGACAAAACAAAACCCAACTCTTACCACTTTCAACGTCCTCCCGTGACAAAGTGTCCTATCCCCTGGACTTGCTTTTATCTAAAACAGTAAACAAATAAGGGGTGAGAATGAATCTCAGTAAGCTACTAAAATGCAACTACGTTACATGCTGATATGATAATCATAAAGAAACAATATCAACAAATAATTATATAGCATATAGCACATAACATGAGAGGCTCCCTATCGCCAACCGTCCCATACCGGTTGGAAATAACGACCAACTCATCATACAACACATAGTGTAGGAGTAAACACTCCTACGAGGATACCAAGCCAAGGTTTACCGAAATAACATGATCATCAGAGAAAACCATCTGAGAAAACCATCTGAATAACCATCTGAGAAGACCATCTGTCTGAAACCATCTGAGCAGCATAAATAGCTGAAGCCGGGATCCCGAAAACCAAACCATATCCAACAGAGCCAAAGTAACAACGGGCAGCATCAATAGCTGAAATAGGTTCCGGAACCATATAACATAACAACAACAATAGTGGGAGAAAATGACACAAAGTCATACCCCTAAATGCTCACGCGAGGGAGCGAGTTCATCCCATCCAAGGCCAATCTGGACTGAGGAAATAGGTCTAGTGGAAAAGCCTTATAGTGCACTTAACTGATGCCACTACAATGCCTTCCACCTCCACTCGATAACATCCCAAACCTGGGAAATAGGACCAGTGGAAAAGCCTTATAGTGAACTTGGCTAGTGTGCCAATATAATGCTTTCCACCTCCACTCGATAACACACAAAACCAGCTGGACTTTCAACAAAGAGCACAGTAATAAATACTTGCTAAAACAACAACCAGGGCATGATTCCATATAAGGAAACCACACAAGCTCATCATAGAGAAGTAAACACGTTTTCACAATAATGTGCACAATCTTGACATTAAGTCACCACACAATCCATCTACACAATCACATTAAGTCAAACCCGATCACAAAGGACCAATTCTATCATTTTTATACCTCATAACAATTATCTAGGCATCCTAGGACATCGCCTAAGACCTAGCCCAATACTTAACGAAAAACAAACAAGTTGTTAAAACTCAGACTGCTCGGCCGCTCTACTTACTTGACTCGGCCGAGCGGATCGGTCGAGTCTTTTACTTTGATCGGCCGCTCTCCTAGAACTCAACATTCGACAATAAGAGGATCGGCCGCTCTAATTTACTGACTCGGCCGCTCCACTGCAGAATGGCCAATTCCCAGGAAAAATCTAACAAAGTTCACTTTCATTACCAAGTTGTTACCCAATCCTAAAGCACAACAACATCATTATAACTTCACAACACTATCATGCCAACCTCATCTAGCATATACCCATAATAATAAAAGTTATTACTACTCCCTCCGTCCCAAATTTACAAGTATAATAAAAGTTATTTCTACTCCCTCCGTCCCAAATTTACAAGTATATATAAGAGTTATTACTACTCCCTCCGTCCCAAATTTACAAGTATATTAAAAGTATACCAAAACATCATTTCACGACATATTAAGCATATATAGCATGATTATGACTATTTTAATAATTAAAGGGGATTAGTAACTTACCTATTTTCGGAAAAAGTATCGCAGTGAAATCAGATCGTCAAATGGATCACCAAATCATAAATTACGGTTCGATTTCTATGGAATTCTCTTGAAATCATGTGTAGGTTCTCACCTCGATCGAACGTTGTTGTGATGGAGAAGAAACGAATTAATTTCGCTAGAGATTTGATGAGGGTGAAATATAAAGAGGGTGAAGCGGTGGTGTGGTACGTGTAAATAAGAGGAAGAGTTAGTAAAGTGCTAGTCAACCAAGCTAGCTAGAAAAGTCATTGACCTTCTTTCTTAGGAAAGTAATTATACTATATAATATATTATTAAGAAAGAAAATAAATGAAACATCAAGCCTTTCCCAGCACATGACACGGTCAAGGAGCAAAATTCACTAGTTTAGGTGGCCACATTTGATAAGGTGGTCAAACTAAAGTCAAACTAAGTCAACCCATTTAATTTTATTTGATTAGTTGAGTTACTTGGTACTGAAACAACTCATAGAAGACATTTTATTAAGCCAAATTGATCAAATAAATATTATTTTGAAAGATCTAAATGTCTAGAGTAAGTAACATTTTTCGGATTTTGATTTTGAATTTTCTACAAAATGTTATAGCCATTTTCGAACAAGGTGTCAAAGTTGGACGGGAATTACAAATATAACTCATCTTCATATATTTGTGTGTAATATTTTCTATTTAAATGATAAAATAATAATAAACTCAAGAGTCCACAATTATTTCTAAACTTATACTTTGAAATTAACACATAAATATGCAACACATAAAATGCACACAAAAGTTCAAATTAAAATCCCCAAAAATATAAAATAAATAGGGATGGGTTTTTTTGGGTCGTTACAGGAGGAGGGTAATAATGGGGCAAAACAATGGTCAAGAATTATAATGGACTCAGCTCATTGCCATTATAATATTTCGCATCGCCCGAAACACACAAATACCAGCTGGACTTTCAAGTAAAGGCTAAGTAATAAAATACTAGCACGATAAAAAACTAATGATTCAAAAGTAGGGAACCATACCAAATAATCACCATAAGGATACAACGATTACTCATGAAGAGTTTTAACAATAACGATAGCAAGAAGTTTCTCATAAAAGAGTTCAACAACAATAACGGAATTGCTCATAAAAGGGCCCAACAATATTGGTTATTAAAACAAGATGACACAAAAACAAGGACCCATACCAAACACATCCTAATGATGATACACGCGAGTTACTCGTAAAGAGTACTACCCAAACGGTCGCTCACAAGTAGAACAATGATTATCACCAAAATGACCCTAAACGTCTACTCATTACGAAAGTGTTCTAACATTTCCAAGCAACCAATAATCAACGTCCATGACCCATTTGTTCACCAAGGGATCATTTTCGACACTAGAATTTTCCACAATGACCATTTAAGTCTACGAGAGTAGTACCCAAAATCTAGGCTAAGATTGCATCCCAGTCTTATACCAACAAAAAGGGAGTTCTTGGACACCACGGACCGATCATAAACATTTTGTTATAGAATACCTACCAAAGGCTCAACACAATCTGAACCTGAATCCCCACCAAATAAACCACCTCATGTCGTAGTACTCTAAAAGGGCTTTAAAACGATAGTTTACTCGATTAAAACGGAGTCCGGAAGAGAAAGTTATGGCCTTCAAAAGATTGGACAAAAAGGGAAATAAATTTCACACCAGGGGAGAGGGTGCGCGCGCCCCCTATGGGAGGGTGCGCGCGCCTCCTTTGATCAGAAGGAAAATCAAGTTTGGAGGAGGAGGGGGTGCACGCGCCTCCTATGGGAGGGTGCGCGTGCCTCCATTCATCAGACGGTTTTACCAGAAAGGGGGAGAGGAGGGTGCGCGCGCCTCATACGCAGGGGATGCGCGCGCCTCCTTGGAAGAACAGCAAACCCAGATCTTCCTTCCTGGGTTCTTATTCGAAAATCAACACAAATCCACCATTTTCATACCCAAATTCAAAGTTAACACTACCAAGTAGTAACCCAATGTACCCAAACCATTTAGAAGCCAAAAAGGACTCTAGAACATCGTCTGGACAACCCCAATCAAGGGATGATACAAATACCAAAATTTTACAACAAAATGAACAAAAATATAGATCAATCTCAAATTAACCCAAGAAGCAATAAATGGTATTCTTATTATCATCTAAACATGGAATGACATTTCTAGCATAAAAATGGGGGGAAAGTAACTTAACCGGATTTTCTCAAAGGTGATGGAACTCGAAATTTCTTGGCTTCCTACGATCCTATCGACGATCTAAACAAGTTTCATGTTTTAATAAATGAGAAATAATGAGAGGAAGAGGAAGGAAATGAAGAGAGAAGGAGGAGAGAAAAACTTACCTTTTGCTATGGAAGAGAGAGAGAGAAATTAGCTGGGAGAAGAAATGAGGGAGAGGGGAGGGAGAAGAGAGGGAGTAGGGGAAATTATTTCAAAAACTTACACTCCCCACTAACAATTAAGACCCAACCATACTACACTAACCCAAATGACTCAAATAAAATGCCAGGCATAATTATTATGAAACATAAAATGCACACATAAATATTTAAATAAATAATAATTTAAGTAAATAAATAAGCAAATAAATAAATAATAATTATTTATTACTAATAAAATAGAGCCTAGCTTTCGGGTCGTGACATTCACTCCACCTTAAAAGAAAATTCGTCCCGAATTTTAAATTACTTACCCGACAGATCAAATGGCCACGGATACGACAGTTCCGCTATTTCCCAAATTCCTCAATCGTCCATTCAAAACCATCACATGGTAACCTTAATTAATGTTCACAATATCACGACCCTTCGTACTTAACTTACTTCAATCATTACCTTCACTACAATTTAGAATCCATTTTCAAGATCGAAGAATCCAAATTATTTCCACACATAATTCTCGAGGTATCTCAAGCTCGCCTTATTCATAACCTTAACTACACCGCAAAGGTACTTCCATTTGTAAATCACATACTTAGTATTATTCCCCAGAAATTCAAAACATTACCATCTCGAGCTTAATTATCTTTTAAAATATGAAAGGCTAAAGAAATTTTTCCATCCCCATAATATTCACCAAAGGCTATATCTCTAAGGATTCCCATTATAGTGCTCTCGCTCTAGGTAGCACCTTAAACTAGAGGTGTAATATAAACCCAAAATTTTAATACAAAATGTTCACTTAAATCTACGCCATAATATCATCGTCATAACACTCCAATCCTTGAAAGCCTAAAATAATTACGAATACTCAATAGTCCGAAAATGATCTAAATTTTATCTTCAAGGGATTTCCTCTAACTCCCTTTTTAGTTAATAATCTGTGCTCATATACCCAAGGAAATCAACAAATCTCAAATCCTCAATAGCTAACCCAAGTTAGTCTTTCACGCATACATTTATTAACCTAATGATACTTAGGCTCAATAGTACTACCATCATAATAAACCAATTAGCTAGCAACGTTCCAACTGACCCAATACCAAATCATGATATTCCTTAATTATGTCCAAGTATTGATACTCAACTTTCTTCACATACCCTTGATCCAATTCGGGAAACGCCACCAAGAAGGGATTTAGAACCATAGAACCACTATCTAACCAAAATTTCAAAATGCCTTTAACATAGATCGAGAAATTATTACTCCCCCAAAATGTACTTAGTCCTTTCTAACTTAACACGCTTTCCACCATTAATGATCATAACTCCTACAACAAACTCATCATCCATAACAAATCGTACACCTCTCCATACTAATCCATTCCGATGCATTCACGGAGATGTACTAAAAGTGACCAAAATTTTCCTTAAGAGATCCTTATTGAATCCTCAACTCCTATAACCCAACCGATACAATATGGATATTGATCTAAATATTAGCACTACCACCTAGTATCATAACAACTCACTTAACCCAAGTTATATATTCAAATTCCATATAAGAAAAGATGAGTATAATTCTACCCAAAGGAACGGTCTCAAAACGATTTTAGGAAATCAGGAATAGAGAATGTAACAATCCTCCTACAACAATCGACTAAAACATAACGTTTCCCTTCTCAAAATAACATCAAAACCTTATAATAGCAATAAGACAAATTTAGCAGGTAAGTTATATCTACCTTTAAGCACAACGTGAGCACATAAGACTCCATCAGATATCCTACACTCCTCCATAGGAGTAGACACTGACAACACATAAGTCAAAGACTCAGGAGAAATAAATGCAACTAAATGCACATAAACATGAGAATGCGATGATCCTAAAATGCGCGCGCTCGCTCTCTCGACGCAAAATAATACCTCCTGAAACTGATGAGTCACCCGCTGAGTGCTAATTGATTGCAAATACTCTACCCGAAACCTTGGGCTTCCCGAAGCATCCCTCTTCTGACCCTGTGGTATTCCAGTTCCTGTCCCCGATGACTGAACTCTAAACCTCGGACAATCTTTAACGAAGTGTCCCAACTGACCACACTTCACACATTTTCCCTGCTTCTTCCAACACTTGTCTTCTGAGTGTCCTTTCCTCTGACAGTAGCTGCAGACTTTCCCATTTCGTGTTCCCTTATTAGAACCTTGATTTCCTACTGTTGGTTGCCCTTGAAGTTGCCTTCTGAATCGAGTTTGCACTCCAGAATTACCTCTGTTATCCGAATGTTGCTGTTGTGACTTACTCTGCCCTCCTTGCTTACCCGGGTTAACCATCTCAGTCTTCCTTTTGTGTTCCCTAATATCCTGCTCAATCAAGTAGGCTCAATCTACCGCATCCTGATAAGTCTGAATCCGCTGTGCCATAAGCTGAGTCCGGATGGATGTCTTCAAACCCCTGATCAATCTCACCGCTTTCTGCTCCTCGGTCCGCACAAGGTATTCACAGCACCTGGCTAATTCTGTGAACTTAGCTGAGTACCGTGCTACTGACATCATGCCTTGCTCCAAGCTGAGGAACTCGATCTCTTCCCGGTTTTGATTCACTAGAGAGATAAAATGATCCTTGAATTTCCTCACGAACCACTCCCAAGGATATGGTACAAGAGTCGCATCCCAACTGGTCTTCAGTGCCTTCCACCAATGTTTCGCAGTCCCCACGAGCTTATAAGCTGAAAACAGAACCCTATCCTCATCAATGCAACCAAAGACATCGTAGATTTTCTCCATCGATTCTATCCATAGCTCGGCCTTCTTCACATCAGGCTCACCGTCGTACTCACTTGGTTTCAACTTCAAGAACTGCTCCAACCCATATCGCGGAGGTGCTACATGTTCCTCTCTCGGCCCTTGGTCATGAATTGCTTTCACGGCCGCTTCAAACCTGCCCTGAAACACTGCACGGTTTTCTTCCCTTAGACCATTAAGATTCTGAGTCCCACTGATGCCTTCACCAGCTCTTCTTCTAGCCATTTCAAACAAATACCTGCATAAAATACTCATCGTTACTCACTCCGAACACAACTACCCTCCTAGGTCTCTAGTCCACTTATACTTATACTTAGAGCTAAACCATAGCTCTGATACCAACTGTCGCGACCCCGACCCCGCGGGCCGGGAACTCGCGAGCTGGACGTCGACTTAACACACAAATACTAAAATACTGAAGATAAAAATTCCATTTTTATACCCAAAAGGTTTAAAACACAGTTTTAGAAGTCCAAGTTAATAACAACAAAATACTACTAGTATACTCAACAAGCTTACACCAAAAATACAAAAGATTTCAAATCTTAATGACGTCATTGTTGGTAAAACTATCCCCAAAAGGTTATACATTTACATAATGCAAACCGATCAATAACAACCTGCCCAAAAATCTCAATCCTCTCGACGTCCTCCTCGATCCGTAAATCCTAATCCTTTCCTCCTGGGGGGGTTAAGGAAAAACAAAGATAAAAGAAAGGGGGTGAGATAAATCTCAATAAGTTACTAATGCAACTACATGACATGCTCTGATGCAATAACAATAATAATATCTCATATAGCACGTAGCAAATATCATTTAATAGATAGCAGCGGAAATAAACAAGTAACAAAGGATACTGAGCCAAGGTTTCCCCATTAAAGGATATAACCATCTGATCACTGACGATAGGACCGCATCGAAGAGTAGCATCAATAAGCAGCATCAAAGAGCCGATAAACCAATCAACGATAGCAGCATAATAGCTGAAGAGAAAACCCCGGTACCGGAACCAATAACCAACGATAACTGAGTATACGACACAAAGTCGCAACCCCTTATAATAGCTAGACTGTTCCCAAGAAAGGAGCTAGCTCATCTCACATCCAAGGCCAATCTGGAGGAGGGTAATAATGGGGCAAAACAATGGTCAAGAATTATAATGGACTCAGCTCATTGCCATTATAATCTTTCGCATCGCCCGAAACACACAAATACCAGCTGGACTTTCAAGTAAAGGATAAGTAATAAAATACTAGCACGATAAACAACTAATGATTCCAAAGTAGGGAACCTTACCAAATGATCACCATAAGGATATAACGATTACTCATGAAGAGTTTTAACAACAACGATAGCAAGAAGTTTCTCATAAAAGAGTTCAACAACAATAACGGAATGGCTCATAAAAGGGCCCAACAATATTGGTTATTAAAACAAGATGACACGAAAATAAGGACCCATACCAAACACATCCTAATGATGATACACGCGAGTTACTCGTAAAGAGTACTACCCAAACGGTCGCTCACAAGTAGCACAATGATTATCACCAAAATGACCCTAAACGTCTACTCATTACGAAAGTGTTCCAACATTTCCAAGCAACCAATAATCAACGTCCATGACCCATTTATTCACCAAGGGATCATTTTTGACACTAGAATTGTCCACAATGACCATTTAAGTCTACGAGAGTAGTACCCAAAATCTAGGCTAAGATTGCATCCCAGACTTATACCAACAAAAAGGGAGTTCTTGGACACCACGGACCGATCATAAACGTTTTGTTATAGAATACCTACCAAAGGCTCAACACAACCTGAACCTGAATCCCCACCAAATAAACCACCTCATCTCGTAGTATTCTAAAAGGGCTTTAAAACGATAGTTTACTCGATTAAAACGGAGTCCGTAAGAGAAAGTTATGGCCTTCAAAAGATTGGACAAAAAGGGAAATAAATTTCACACCAGGGGAGAGGGTGCGCGCGCCTCCTTTGATCAGAAGGAAAATCAAGTTTGGAGGAGGAGGGGGTGCGCGCACCTCCTATGGGAGGGTGCGCGCGCCTCCATTCATCAGACGGTTTTACCAGAAAGGGGGAGAGGAGGGTGCGCGCGCCTCATACACAGGGGATGCGCGCGCCTCCAAGGAAGAACAGCAAACCCAGATTTCGAGACTAGGGTTTCGGGAATTTGGAAATGATGTTGCATACGGGGCATTGGAAATTCTCTAGAACTTCGGCTAGGGTTAAAGAGGATGTTGTGGTTTCCTAGGCTTAAGGCTAGGGTTTAGAGAGGATATGTGACTACCTAGGATCAAGGCTAGGGTTTAGGAAGGGTGTAGCTACCTAGGATCAAGGCTAGGGTTTAAGAAGGATGTAACTTCCTAGGCTTTAGGCTAGGGTTTGAAAGGATGTAATTACCTAGGCTTGAGGCTAGGGTTCAGAGAGAATGATATTGTCACGACCCGAAATCTAGGCTCTATATTATTGGTAATAAATAATTATTATTTATTTATTTGCTTATTTATTTATTTAATTATTATTTATTTAAATATTTATGTGTGCATTTTATGTGTTATAATAATTTATGCCAAGCATTTTATTCGAGTTATTTGGGCTAGTGTAGAAGTGTTGAGTCTTAATTATTAGTGGGGAGTTGTTTATTTTGAGTAGTGTAGGGGAGGGGCCCTAAGTGCAACATTTTGAATTAATTTTCCCCTACTCCCTCCCCTCTCCTCCCTCACCTCCTCCCTCACTCTCTCCATCCCTCTCCCAGCAAACTCTCACTCTCTCTCTAGCATTGAGTAAGTTTTCTTTCCTTTCCTTCTCTCTTAATTTTCTTCATCTTCTCCTTATTATCCCTCATTTCTTAAAACATGAACCTTGTTTAGATCGTCGATAAGATCGCGTAGAACCAAAAAGAATTGAATTTCGTCAACTTTGAGATTTATCAAGTAAGTTGCTTTTCCCCCATTTTTATGCTAAAATGTTCATATCATGTTTATATAATGCTTGGTGTGTTATATTGGAAGTTTGGTTGAGTTTAGAATTTATTGGGAATTTATTTGAGTTTTGGTCAAAAATGGTGATTATTATGAATGTTGGAATTTAATCTTGGTTTTGTTTGATAAATGGTGTTATTTAGGTCCCCTTTTTATGTTAGATGTTGTTTGGGTACTTTGGGGATCAAGTTGGGAGTGTTGATTGTGAGAAATTTGGTTTTGGGTAAGAAAATGGAAGAACCCATTTGGTTCTTGCCGTTTTCCGGCGACCTGGGTGCGTGGGCGACCGCCCATGGGTGGTTTGGGCGACCGCCCATGAGATCAGTTGATCCAGAGAATTTGAGTAAAAGTGAGTGGGCGACCGCCCACTTTTGGGTTGGGCGACCGCCCATGAAATCAGTTGGTTTTGGGCTTGGGTGTGGGTTTTGGGAGACCGCCCGGACTGGCTATGGGCGACCGCCCATACCAGCTGTCCTGAGTACCTTTGTTTTCGAATGGTTTTATGGTTCAAGCCCGATCTAGGCTCGAAGTATCACCCTAGTTGACTTAAGTTAATACCGTGGAACACTTTAGTGCTTGAGATTTGGTTCCTTTGTGAACAATGGTGTTGTGGAATTTGATCAAATATTGTTGGGAATGTTTGGGCATCTTATGATGTGTTCGTGATTGTTCCAATCGAATCGATTTGGGAAGCCATGGAAGAAATTGTTGTTCTCGAAGTGATTTGTGAAGATTAGGTGATGGATCGTTGGGTTGGGGTGATGAGTTATGTGTTGTTTGATATATTTGGAGTTAAATGGTGTTTTAATGGAGTTAGAATTGGTTTGGGTCGAGCTCCTCAATGGTGGGGAGGTATAAGGGTTGTTATATCAAGATTTAGGACAAAATGAGTGAAATTCGGGTGTATTTTGGGGTCTGGGCGGCCGCCCACTTAGTTTTGGGCGACCACCCACTAAATCAGCCTCTTTTAGCTTGGCAACAGCGTTCCGGGCGACCGCCCACTCAATTCTGGGCGCCCGCCCACTTTTTCCAGAAATTAGGTCGATCTTCCGGAGGACATAACTTCTTCCTCCGGACTCCGTTTTAGGCGTGTAAACTATCGTTTCGAAGCTCTCTTTGAGTACTTCAAGATGAGATAGGTTGTTCAGTTAAGTTATAAGTTTTATACTTCAGGATTTTATTAGGTGTTTGAGGTTAAGAATTGGTTCGTTGATGGACGGATGTAAGACGTGAATTGGTGATTGGGTACCTACAGTGTTGACTAGATTTAAGGTGTATTTATTCGGTCTTCCTATTTGGAATTCTAGGTGTAAATATAGGGAGTTAATAGTCCCAGTATATCTTTATGAGTAAATGTTTAGGGTCATTTTGGTAATAGTCATTGTGCTATTTGTGAGCGACCGTTTGGGTTGTTCTCTTTATGAGTAACTTGTGGGTATCATCTTTGGAATGTATCTGGTATGGTTCCCCTTGATGGAATTATAGTATTCTAATAATCATTGTTGTTGAGGTCCTTATGAGCAATTCCGTTTATCGTTGTTGTGCTCTTCATGAGAAACTCTTGTTATCGTTGTTGTTAAACTCTTCATGAGTAACCGTTGCATCTTTATGGTGATTATTTGGTATGGTTCCCTACTTTGGAACCCTAAGTTGTTTAATAAAGCTAGTATTCATTACTAAGCATTTTTTTTGAAAGTCCAGCTGGTTAAATTGTGTATCGAGTCAGGCAATGGATAATGCTATAATGGCACGAGCCAAGTCTAGTATAGCATCGCCCATTGGTCCTTCTGTCCTCATCCAGATTGGCCTTGGTTGGGATGAGCTAGCTCTGTTGTGGGTATTCTAGCTAATCGTTTTGGAGCATGACTTTGTGGCATGGCTCCCGGCCCTTGTGGCACTTTTCATTGTTATTGGTTCCGGTACCGGGTTTCTCTTCAGCTTTTATGCTACTATGAAGATGGTTTGTTTGATTGATGGGTTGATTGGTCGCTTCTGACCGGGGATTTCTCTTCAGCTTTCATGCTATTATGAAGATGATGATTTGTTGATTATTGAAGCTGCGCAACGACCTTTATTTGGTTTATCAGTTGGGAAACCTTGGCTAATATCCTTTGTTATGTGTTTACTTTCCGCTGCTATCTGTTGACTGTTATTTGTTACATGCTAAGTGATATTTATTATTGTTTATTTCTTATTGCATTATAGCATGTCATGTAGTTGCATTAGTAACTTACTGAGATTTTATCTCACCCCGTTTATTTCCATCCTTGTTTTTCCTTAACCCCCCCAGGAGGAAAAGGATTAGGATTCGCGGATCGAGGAGGACGTCGAGAGGATTGAGATTTTGGGGCAGGTTGTTATGGATCGGTTTACATTATTTAAATGTATAACCTTTTGGGGATAGTTTTACCATTATTGACGTCATTAAGAATTGTATATTTTATTCTTTGGGTATAAGCTGTAGAGCTTATGTTAGATGTACTTTGTTGATTTAAACTTGGATTTGTAAAACCTTGTGTTATCATCTTTTGGTTCAAAATGGAATTTTTAACTTCTATATTTTAGAGTTTTGGTTTTAAGTCGACGTCCAGCTCGCGTATTTCGGACCCGCGGGTTCGGGGTCGCGACAGTTGGTATCAGAACTATGGCATTAGCTCTAAGTGTATGTATAGGTGGATTAGTATGACCTAGGAGGGTAGTGTGTTCAGAGTGAGTAACAATTGTTGTTTTATGCAGGTACTAGTTTGAAATGGCTCGAAGGAGAAGTGGTGAAAGTAATACCGGTAATGCAAATCAGAGTGAAACAAGGGATGAAGCCCGTGCAATGTTTCAGGGCATGTTTGAGGCGGCCATGAAGGCCATACATGATCAAGGTCCGAGGGTAGAACAAGCACCACCACCCCGCTACGGATTGGAACAATTTCTGAAATTGAAACCGTTTGAGTTCAATGGGGAACCCGATGTAAGGAAGGCCGAGCTATGGATTGAGTCGATGGAGAAAATTTATGATGTCTTTGGTTGCACCGATGAAGACAAGGTCCGGTTTGCGGCTTATAAACTTATGGGTGCCGCCAAGCATTGGTGGAAAGGTGTTAAAGCGAGTTGGGATGATACTCACACAGTGTATGCATGGGAATTGTTTGTGCGAAAGTTCAAGGAGCATTTCATTCCGGTAGTGGATCAAAACTGAAAGGAGATCGGGCTGCTCAACCTGGAGCAAGGGTTGTTGTCTATAGCTCAGTACTCAGCTAAGTTCACAGAATTAGCCAGGTACTGTGACTATCTCGTGAGGACTGAGGAACAGAAAGCCATGAGATTCATCCGCGGTTTAAAGACATCCATCCGTACTCAGCTTATTGCCCAGAAGATTGTGACCTTCCAGGATGCGGTAGACCGGGCATACTTGATCGAGAAAGATATTGGGGAGCATAAGAGGAAGACTGAGGTTGCAAATACGGGTAAACAAGTAATCCATGCTAAATCTCAACCACAACACCGTTCAGATAACCGGGGTAATTTGGGAGCACCATCTCAGTTTAAGGAACAAACCGCGCTAGGGAATCCGGGTACTACTCCAGGGAAACAAGGGAAACAAGGTAGGTGGCTTTGCACTTACTGTCAGAGGGAAGGCCATTTGGAGGATAAGTGTTGGAAGAAGCAGGGAAAATGTATCAATTGTGGTCAAATGGGTCACTTCATAAAAGATTATCCGAGGTTTAAAGTTCAATCATCAGGAGCAGGAACCAGTACTTCACCGGGTCAGAAGAGAGATGCTTCAGGGAACCCTAAGGTATAGGGTAGAGTAATTGCGATCAATCAGCACTCACCAGGTAACGGATAAATTTCAGGAGGTATTGCGTCGTGAGAGTGAGCGCGTGTATTTTAGGATCATCGCATTTATGTGTTTCTGTGCATTTAGTTGCATTTATTTCTTCTGAGTCTTTGACTTATATGTTGTAGGTGTCTACTCCTATGGAGGAGTTTAGGGTATTTGATGAAGTCTTATGTGCTTATGATGTGCTTAAGTATGGTTATGTCTCACCTGCTAAATTAGCCATGTTGCTATTACAAGATTTTGATGTTACTATTGCTTTAGTCTATTGTTGTAGGGGGATTGTTATATTCTCCATTCCTAATTTCTTAAAACTGTTTGAGACCGTTCCTTTGGGTAGAGTTACACCTATCTTTTCTTAATTGAAATCCGAGTATTCAGTTTCGGTCAATTTGTTGGGTGTATTTATCATTCGTAAGATTTTCATTTTCTTCCGAATAGTACCTAGTGTTTGAGGAGAAGCTTGGGGTTAAATTGAGTTGTTATGGTACAAGGTTGTAGTGCTAATATTTAGATCAATGTCCTTATGGCATCGGTTGGGTTATAAGAGTTGAGGATTCAAATTGAGGATTTCTGGATAGGAGATTTTTGTTTACTTGTAGTGCATCTACGTGAGCGCATCGGAATTGGATAGTATGAAGAAACGCATGATGTGTTATGGGATATGAGTAATTATAATAATGATGGAAGGAAGTTCTGTGTGGGAGTTATTATGTTGTGAGTGTAACGACCCGAAAACTAGGCTCTATTTTATTAGTAATAAATAATTATTATTTATTTATTTGCTTATTTATCTATTTAGATTATTATTTAATTAATAATTTATGTGTGCATTTTATGTGTTATAATAAATTATGACTAGCATTTTATTTGGGTCATTTGTGCTAGTGTAGAAGTGTTGAGTCTTAAATGTTAGTGGGGAATATAAGATGATTGAGTTAGTGTGTAGGGGAGGGGGTCTATGTGTAAATTCCTAAATCATCCTACTTACTCCTTCCATCACCCCTCTCCTCCCTCACTCCCTCATTTTCTCCCAGCAACTCTCCCTCTCTCTCTCTCTCCATTTTTGGGCAAGTTTTCTCCCCTTCCTTCTCTCTACATTCTACCTATCTTCTCCTCATTATCTCTCATTTCTCATAACTTGAAACTTGTTTAGATCGTCGATAGGATCGCGTAGAACCAAAAATATTCGAGTTCCGTCATCTTTGATAAATTCGAGGTAAGTTTCTTTTCCCCCATTAATATGCTAAATTGTTCATATCATGCTTATATAATGCTTTAGTTGTTATATTTGAAGTTTGATTGAGTTTGGAATTTATTTGGAATTTATTTGGATTTTTGGTTAAAAATGGTGATTATATGAAGGTTGGGATTTAAACCTTGATTTGGGTTTCTAGATGTGTTATTTCGGTCCTATTCAAGTTTATAAGTTGTTTTGGTTCATTGTTATGCTTATTGGAAGTCTTGATTTTGAGTATTTGAGAAATGGTAAGAATTTTGGGTTGTTTGGGTGCCATTTTCGGGTATGTATGAACCCAGGAAGAAATCTGGGCATTGTTCTTCTGGCACGGTCGTGCCCCTTTATTTGGCACGGTCGTGCCAATATTCACTTTCCTCTCGTCATGTTCGGCACGGTCGTGCCACTTTCTTAGGCACGGTCGTGCCAAGCTGGGACTCTGATATATTCTTCCCTTTTCTTCTAAAACTGTTTCCCCCATAACTTCTTCGTCCGGACTCCGTTTTAGGCGTGTAAACTATCGTTTCGAAGCTCTCTTCGAGTACTACAAGATGGAATGGGTCTTTAAGTTAAGTTATAATTTTATACTTAGGGATTTTATTGGGTGTTTGAGGGTAAGAGGAGTTGTATCAATCCTTTGTGATCAAGTTTTGCAAATCCATTTGAGTGACCGTGTTGAGTTGTTGTTATCATATTTATGATATAAGTGAGGATTTCATACCTTGAGACCATTTAATTGAAAGCTAATTTACTGATCGGATTGATTTTAGGATAAGACTTAGTCTAGGTTTTAGGCGATATCCTATAGTACCTAGAGGGTTGTTTTGGAACGCTAAAGTGTTGGGTTTGGTCCTTTTGTGATCATGTATGAATAGGTGTAACCTTTTGTGTTCGTTTGGGGTGTTGAGAATTGGTTCGATTATGAACGAATATAAAGCGTGATATGGTGATTGGGTACCTGTGGTTTTGATTAGCTTCTTTATGGTGTATTCATTCGGACTTCCTATTTGGAATTCTAGGTGTATAAATATAGGGAGTTGATAGTCTTAGTACATCTTCATGAGTAAACGTTTAGGTTCATCTTAGTAATAGTCGTTATACTGTGTGTGAGCGACCGTTTGGGTTGTACTCTTAATGAGTAACTTGTGAGTATCATCTTTAGGATGTGTTTGGTATGTGCCTTATCATGAAATCATCATGTTTTTATTGTCAATGTTGTTGGGCTTTCTATGAGCAATCTCGTTTATCGTTGTTGGACTCTTTTATGAAAAACTTCTTGTGTTTGTTGTTGTTGAACTCTTCTTGAGTAATCGTTTGCATCTTTATGGTGATTAATTGGTATGGTTCCCTACTTTGGAATCATTGGTTGTTTATCTTGCTAGTATTCATTACTTAGCCTTTATTTGAAAGTCCAGCTGGTATTTGTGGTTGTGTCGGGCAATACGAGATATTGTGATGGCACCGGCCAAGTCCATCATGGTGTCGACCATTGTTTTGCCCTTATTTTCCTCTTCCAGATCGGCCTTGGTCGAGACGTTTTGGAGCATGACTTTGTGGCATGGCTCCCGCCCTTTGTGGCACGTTACTTTGTTATTGGTTCCGGTACCAGGGGTACCCTCTTCAGCTTTTATGCTACTATGAAGATGGCTTGATGGGTTGATTGATTGATTGGTCGGTTCTGACCGGGGTTCTCTTCAGTTGTTATACTGCTATTGTTGATTGGTTGATCGGTTGAAGCTGCGCAGCGATTGTCTATTGGTTTGGTGAAACCTTGGCTCAGTATCCTTTGTAACGTGTTTATTTCAGTCTTATGTGATGCATGATGAGTTAGTCGTTATTTCCAACTGGTATGGGACGGTTGGCGATAGGGAGCTTTCTCATTTGTTGTTATATGATTTACTTGCTCAGTTATATAATTGATTTGCATGATATTATGCCTTGTAGATGCATTTAGTAACTTACTGAGATTTTATCTCACCCCGTTTCTTGTTTCAAATTGTTTTTCCTTAACCCCCCCCCCAGGAAAGCAAGTGGTATCGCTTGAGGTCCGTAGTATCGGGAGTCTTCTGAGCAGGTTGATCGCCTTTGGGGTAGTTACTCTTCAGAGCCTCTGTGTATATGGTTGAAAGGTTGTGGTCGTTCAGGGTTATGTATTTACTGGGGTCCTTTGGGAATTTATATTATTAATAGTTGTTCTTGCTTCTGCGTTTGTTTCTAGTCTCCGAGTTATAATCTCGTTGAGGTATTGTTTGTTGGTATTGGTTTATAGTAGAATTCACGCGCCCGGTTTGGTTTTTAGCATTTTTGGAGATGTTAATTATGTAAATTTTATATTTATGGATTTTTAGAATTTCTGGGGCGTGACAGTTGGTATCAGAGCAATGGTTTTAGATCTTGAAGGAGAATAAGAACTCTGATATTGAATAGGTTTCAATACTTGGGTGTTATGATTTTGAGTGGCTTAGAAACTAAGTTTTCTTGAAGGAATGAGGTTAAGGTAGTAGTTGGTTGAGTTATAAGTCGTGATATTGACGTCGAGTCTTCCTTCTCTTGTGGTATATCAAGTATAGGATTGGTGTCAATAGTGTTGGTTCCATTGGGGTTAGTTGGTTTGAGAATAGAGAGTGCGAGTCTTTGAGGACTTAAGGGTTTATATTTTGTAGAGTGTATAATGTTTCGTACGATGTACGCATGTTGGTCCTCATTCTGTGAATTATGCTGAGGAATATTCTCGGATATGAGACTTCGGGATTGTTACTGGTATACATAAGAAACCCGGGAGAATTATGAGCGATAGCACTCTATAAGCTATAAGTTGATTTAGTTGTGTCACCTGTTTGGGTTATTGATGTTATAAGTGGTGTGGTTTAGCTTTCTATGTGTCTCGTATCTTTGGGTTGCCACTGATTGGTGGTGAGTATTTCTGGATATTTTCGGAGAGTTCAAATAGGCCATTATGATAAATTAGTACTTGTTATCTTATATTGGTGAATTAGTAAATTCCTGAAGTGGATCAGTGGTTTAATCAGAGTTGATTGATAAGTGGCTATTGTAAGTCAAAGGTCGAATATGAGGAAATAGCGAAGGCAAATTCTATTATTGGGTTTGTTTATTATGAATTCTTGGTTATATCATTTAGATGGATAAATGGCATAGTGCTATCAAAGATTATTATTTTTAAAATCATAATTTGATTGTGGGAGTGAATGACTTAATGTTATATTGATACACACCAAGTTGTGGGCTGAGAATTAATACCCATTTGGGATTTTATTTAAAATTTCTTGGAAGAAGCAAGGGTTCACAAGTTTTAGCATGAGTTAGAGGATTTATTGTTTTGTAATGGGGTTCTTCAGGTTTTAATTGATCTCTGCAAGTGTAGACAAATATGTAAAATGAGATACACGTATTTTGGGATTTCTTGGCTTTAGTAAGAACCGATAAGTGTGAAATCAGCTTTCGATTGTTAATATAAAGATTGATGATAATTTCAGTATTTATATTGTTTCGTGGATTTAGCTAGTATCACTGTTATCTTGCAAGGTATAACCAGTGTTATGTTTTCTTGGAGATAAGTCAGGTTTTCCATTTTTGTGAAAAGTGATCAACCCGTTATCGATAATGATGTTTCCAAAGGGAGATGGAGGTATGTAACCATTTTTGGAGCATGACTTTGTGGCATGGCTCCCGCCCTTTGTGGCACGTTACTTTGTTATTGGTTCCGGTACCAGGGGTACCCTCTTCAGCTTTTATGCTACTATGAAGATGGCTTGATGGGTTGATTGATTGATTGGTCGGTTCTGACCGGGGTTCTCTTCAGTTGTTATACTGCTATTGTTGATTGGTTGATCGGTTGAAGCTGCGCAGCGATTGTCTATTGGTTTGGTGAAACCTTGGCTCAGTATCCTTTGTAACGTGTTTATTTCAGTCTTATGTGATGCATGATGAGTTAGTCGTTATTTCCAACTGGTATGGGACGGTTGGCGATAGGGAGCTTTCTCATTTGTTGTTATATGATTTACTTGCTCAGTTATATAATTGATTTGCATGATATTATGCCTTGTAGATGCATTTAGTAACTTACTGAGATTTTATCTCACCCCGTTTCTTGTTTCAAATTGTTTTTCCTTAACCCCCCCCCCAGGAAAGCAAGTGGTATCGCTTGAGGTCCGTAGTATCGGGAGTCTTCTGAGCAGGTTGATCGCCTTTGGGGTAGTTACTCTTCAGAGCCTCTGTGTATATGGTTGAAAGGTTGTGGTCGTTCAGGGTTATGTATTTACTGGGGTCCTTTGGGAATTTATATTATTAATAGTTGTTCTTGCTTCTGCGTTTGTTTCTAGTCTCCGAGTTATAATCTCGTTGAGGTATTGTTTGTTGGTATTGGTTTATAGTAGAATTCACGCGCCCGGTTTGGTTTTTAGCATTTTTGGAGATGTTAATTATGTAAATTTTATATTTATGGATTTTTAGAATTTCTGGGGCGTGACAGTTGGTATCAGAGCAATGGTTTTAGATCTTGAAGGAGAATAAGAACTCTGATATTGAATAGGTTTCAATACTTGGGTGTTATGATTTTGAGTGGTTTAGAAACTAAGTTTTCTTGAAAGAATGAGGTTAAGGTAGAAGTTGGTTGAGTTATAAGTCGTGATATTGACGTCGAGTCTTCCTTCTCTTGTGGTATATCAAGTATAGGATTGGTGTCAATAGTGTTGGTTCCATTGGGGTTAGTTGGTTTGAGAATAGAGAGTGCGAGTCTTTGAGGACTTAAGGGTTTATATTTTGTAGAGTGTATAATGTTTCGTACGATGTACGCATGTTGGTCCTCATTCTGTGAATTATGCTGAGGAATATTCTCGGATATGAGACTTCGGGATTGTTACTGGTATACATAAGAAACCCGGGAGAATTATGAGCGATAGCACTCTATAAGCTATAAGTTGATTTAGTTGTGTCACCTGTTTGGGTTATTGATGTTATAAGTGGTGTGGTTTAGCTTTCTATGTGTCTCGTATCTTTGGGTTGCCACTGATTGGTGGTGAGTATTTCTGGATATTTTCGGAGAGTTCAAATAGGCCATTATGATAAATTAGTACTTGTTATCTTATATTGGTGAATTAGTAAATTCCTGAAGTGGATCAGTGGTTTAATCAGAGTTGATTGATAAGTGGCTATTGTTAGTCAAAGGTCGAATATGAGGAAATAGCGAAGGCAAATTCTATTATTGGGTTTGTTTATTATGAATTCTTGGTTATATCATTTAGATGGATAAATGGCATAGTGCTATCAAAGATTATTATTTTTAAAATCATAATTTGATTGTGGGAGTGAATGACTTAATGTTATATTGATACACACCAAGTTGTGGGCTGAGAATTAATACCCATTTGGGATTTTATTTAAAATTTCTTGGAAGAAGCAAGGGTTCACAAGTTTTAGCATGAGTTAGAGGATTTATTGTTTTGTAATGGGGTTCTTCAGGTTTTAATTGATCTCTGCAAGTGTAGACAAATATGTAAAATGAGATACACGTATTTTGGGATTTCTTGGCTTTAGTAAGAACCGATAAGTGTGAAATCAGCTTTCGATTGTTAATATAAAGATTGATGATAATTTCAGTATTTATATTGTTTCGTGGATTTAGCTAGTATCACTGTTATCTTGCAAGGTATAACCAGTGTTATGTTTTCTTGGAGATAAGTCAGGTTTTCCATTTTTGTGAAAAGTGATCAACCCGTTATCGATAATGATGTTTCCAAAGGGAGATGGAGGTATGTAACGATTTTGTGGCATGGCTCCCGCCCTTTGTGGCACGTTACTTTGTTATTGGTTCCGGTACCAGGGGTATCCTCTTCAGCTTTTATGCTACTATAAAGATGGCTTGATGGGTTGATTGATTGATTGGTCGGTTCTGACCGGGGTTCTCTTCAGTTGTTATACTGCTATTGTTGATTGGTTGATCGGTTGAAACTGCGCAGCGATTGTCTATTGGTTTGGTGAAACCTTGGCTCAGTATCCTTTGTAACGTGTTTATTTCAGTCTTATGTGCTGCATGATGAGTTAGTCGTTATTTCCAACTGGTATGGGACGGTTGGCGATAGGGAGCTTTCTCATTTGTTGTTATATGATTTACTTGCTCAGTTATATAATTGATTTGCATGATATTATGCCTTGTAGATGCATTTAGTAACTTACTGAGATTTTATCTCACCCCGTTTCTTGTTTCAAATTGTTTTTCCTTAACCCCCCCCAGGAAAGCAAGTGGTATCGCTTGAGGTCCGTAGTATCGGGAGTCTTCTGAGTAGGTTGATCGCCTTTGGGGTAGTTACTCTTCAGAGCCTCTGTGTATATGGTTGAAAGGTTGTGGTCGTTCAGGGTTATGTATTTACTGGGGTCCTTTGGGAATTTATATTATTAATAGTTGTTCTTGCTTCCGCGTTTGTTTCTAGTCTCCGAGTTATAATCTCGTTGAGGTATTGTTTGTTGGTATTGGTTTATAGTAGAATTCACGCGCCCGGTTTGGTATTTAGAATTTTTTGAGATGTTAATTATGTAAATTTTATATTTATGGATTTTTAGAATTTCTGGGGCGTGACAGTGAGCATTATTTAAGGTTACCACATGATGGTTTGGAATGGACAATTGAGAAATTCGGGAAATAGCGGAACTATCGTATTAATGGCTACTTGATCATTCGGGTAAGTTTCGTTAAAATTCGGGTCGAATTTTCTTTAAGGGGGAGTGAATGTCACGACCCGAAATCTAGGCTCTATATTATTGGTAATAAATAATTATTATTTATTTATTTACTTATTTATTTATTTATTTAATTATTATTTATTTAAATATTTATGTGTGCATTTTATGTGTTATAATAATTTATGCCAAGTGTTTTATTTGAGTTATTTGGGCTAGTGTAGAAGTGTTGAGTCTTAATTATTAGTGGGGAGTTGTTTATTTTGAGTAGTGTAGGGGAGGGGCCCTAAGTGCAACATTTTGAATTAATTTTCCCCTACTCCCTCCCCTCTCCTCCCTCACCTCCTCCCTCACTCTCTCCATCCCTCTCCCAGCAAACTCTCCCTCTCTCTCTAGCATTGAGTAAGTTTTCTTTCCTTTCCTTCTCTCTTAATTTTCTTCATCTTCTCCTTGTTATCCCTCATTTCTTAAAACATGAACCTTGTTTAGATCGTCGATAGGATCACGTAGAACCAAAAAGAATTGAATTCCGTCAACTTTGAGATTTATCAAGTAAGTTGCTTTTCCCCCATTTTTATGCTAAAATGTTCATATCATGTTTATATAATGCTTGGTGTGTTATATTGGAAGTTTGGTTGAGTTTAGAATTTATTGGGAATTTATTTGAGTTTTGGTCAAAAATGGTGATTATTATGAATGTTGGAATTTAATCTTGGTTTTGTTTGATAAATGGTGTTATTTAGGTCCCCTTTTTATGTTAGATGTTGTTTGGGTACTTTGGGGATCAAGTTGGGAGTGTTGATTGTGAGAAATTTGGTTTTGGGTAAGAAAATGGAAGAACCCATTTGGTTCTTGCCGTTTTCCGGCGACCTGGGTGCGTGGGCGACCGCCCATGGGTGGTTTGGGCGACCGCCCATGAGATCAGTTGATCCGGAGAATTTGAGTAAAAGTGAGTGGGCGACCGCCCACTTTTGGGTTGGGCGACCGCCCATGAAGTCAGTTGGTTTTGGGCTTGGGTGTGGGTTTTGGGCGACCGCCCGGACTGGCTATGGGCGACCGCCCATACCAGCTGTCCTGAGTACCTTTGTTTTCGAATGGTTTTATGGTTCAAGCCCGATCTAGGCTTGAAGTATCACCCTAGTTGACTTAAGTTAATACCGTGGAACACTTTAGTGCTTGAGATTTGGTTCCTTTGTGAACAATGGTGTTGTGGAATTTGATCAAATATTGTTGGGAATGTTTGGGCATCTTATGATGTGTTCGTCATTGTTCCAATCGAATCGATTTGGGAAGCCATGGAAGAAATTGTTGTTCTCGAAGTGATTTGTGAATATTAGGTGATGGATCGTTGGGTTGGGGTGATGAGTTATGTGTTGTTTGATATATTTGGAGTTAAATGGTGTTTTAATGGAGTTAGAATTGGTTTGGGTCGAGCTCCTCAATGGTGGGGAGGTATAAGGGTTGTTATATCAAGATTTAGGACAAAATGAGTGAAATTCGGGTGTATTTTGGGGTCTGGGCGGCCGCCCACTTAGTTTTGGGCGACCACCCACTAAATCAGCCTCTTTTAGCTTGGCAACAGCGTTCCGGGCGACCGCCCACTCAATTCTGGGCGCCCGCCCACTTTTTCCAGAAATTAGGTCGATCTTCCGGAGGCCATAACTTCTTCGTCCGGACTCCGTTTTAGGCGTGTAAACTATCATTTCGAAGCTCTCTTCGAGTACTTTAAGATGGGATAGGTTGTTTAGTTAAGTTCTAAGTTTTATACTTCAGGATTTTATTAGGTGTTTGAGGTTAAGAATTGGTTCGTTGATGGACGGATGTAAGACGTGAATTGGTGATTGGGTACCTACGGTGTTGACTAGATTTAAGGTGTATTTATTCGGTCTTCCTATTTGGAATTCTAGGTGTAAATATAGGGAGTTAATAGTCCCAGTATATCTTTATGAGTAAATGTTTAGGGTCATTTTGGTAATAGTCATTGTGCTATTTGTGAGCGACCGTTTGGGTTGTACTCTTTATGAGTAACTTGTGGGTATCATCTTTGGAATGTATCTGGTATGGTTCCCCTTGATGGAATTATAGTATTCTAATAATCATTGTTGTTGAGCTCCTTATGAGCAATTCCGTTTATCGTTGTTGTGCTCTTCATGAGAAACTCTTGTTATCGTTGTTGTTAAACTCTTCATGAGTAACCGTTGCATCTTTATGGTGATTATTTGGTATGGTTCCCTACTTTGGAACCCTAAGTTTTTTAATAAAGCTAGTATTCATTACTAAGCATTTTTTTTGAAAGTCCAGCTGGTTAAATTGTGTATCGAGTCAGGCAATGGATAATGCTATAATGGCACGAGCCAAGTCCAGTATAGCATCGCCCATTGGTCCTTCTGTCCTCATCCAGATTGGCCTTGGTTGGGATGAGCTAGCTCCGTTGTGGGTATTCTAGCTAATCGTTTTGGAGCATGACTTTGTGGCATGGCTCCCGCCCCTTGTGGCACTTTTCATTGTTATTGGTTCCGGTACCGGGTTTCTCTTAAGCTTTTATGCTACTATGAAGATGGTTTGTTTG
This sequence comes from Campanula takesimana, assembly GCA_026119855.1. Classification (NCBI taxonomy): domain Eukaryota; kingdom Viridiplantae; phylum Streptophyta; class Magnoliopsida; order Asterales; family Campanulaceae; genus Campanula; species Campanula takesimana. The sequence goes on from JAOWBW010000013.1 coordinate 840,805, forward strand.
ATTGATGGGTTGATTGGTCGCTTCTGACCGAGGATTTCTCTTCAGCTTTCATGCTATTATGAAGATGATGATTTGTTGATTATTGAAGCTGCGCAGCGACCTTTATTTGGTTTAACAGTTGGGAAACCTTGGCTAATATCCTTTGTTATGTGTTTACTTTCCGCTGCTATCTGTTGACTGTTATTTGTTACATGCTAAGTGATATTTATCATTGTTTATTTCTTATTGCATTATAGCATGTCATGTAGTTGCATTAGTAACTTACTGAGATTTTATCTCACCCCGTTTATTTCCATCCTTGTTTTTCCTTAACCCCCCCCAGGAGGAAAAGGATTAGGATTCGCGGATCGAGGAGGACGTCGAGAGGATTGAGATTTTGGGGCAGGTTGTTATGGATCGGTTTAAATTATTTAAATGTATAACCTTTTGGGGATAGTTTTACCATTATTGACGTCATTAAGAATTGTATATTTTATTCTTTGGGTATAAGCTGTAGAGCTTATGTTAGATGTACTTTGTTGATTTAAACTTGGATTTGTAAAACCTTGTGTTATCATCTTTTGGTTCAAAATGGAATTTTTAACTTCTATATTTTAGAGTTTTGGTTTTAAGTCGACGTCCAGCTCGCGTATTTCGGACCCGCGGGTTCGGGGTCGCGACAGATATGACTACCTAGGCGTGAGGCTAGGGTTTAGAGAGGATACGTGACTACCTAGGATCAAGGCTAGGGTTTAGGAAGGGTGTAAATACCTAGGCTCTAAGCTAGGGTTTGGAAGGGATGTAACTACCTAGGCTCGGGGCTAGGGTTTAGGAAGGATGTAATTACCTAGGCTTGAGGCTAGGGTTCAGAGAGAATGATATGAATACCTAGGCTTGAGGGTAGGGTTTAGGAAGGATGTGGCTACCTAGGATCGAGGCTAGGGTTTAAGAAGGATGTAACTTCCTAGGCTTTAGGCTAGGGTTTGGAAGGATGTAATTACCTAGACTTGGGGCTAGGGTTTGGAGAGAATGCGACTACCTAGGCTTGAGGCTAGGGTTTGTAGGGAATGTGACTACCTAGGCTCGAGGCTAGGGTTCAGAGCGCATGTGACTTCCTAGGCTAGAGGCTAGGGTTTGTAGAGGATGTGGCAACCTAGGCTTGAGGCTAGGTTGAGAGAATGTGATTACCTAGGTTTAAGGCTAGGCTTCGGATAGAAGGTGACTACCTAGGCTTGAGGCTAGGGTTTGGAGAGAAGGCGATTACCTAGGTTTGGGATTAGGGTTTAAAGGGAATGCGATTACCTAGGTTTAAAGCTAGGCTTTGAATAGAAGGTGACTACCTAGGCTTGAGGCTAGGGTTTCGAGAGAATGTGACTACTTAGGCTTAAGGCTAGGGTTTGGAGACCGAAAGCATTTGAAGGTTTGTCTTGGTTTAGACCGAGCAAGTTTGAGGTCTAAGGGTGTTGCGGTTTGGGGCATGTGAGCTTGATACCTCATGGCTGGATAGGCTCGATAGGTTAGACCTAGGCTAGAGTTCTAGGGTTTAGCTAGGGTAAGACTCAGACATGTGTTAAGGAGACCGGGGCCTAATGGAATGGTAGGCGTGAGATCTAGGAGATCGAAGACTAGGCAGGGTAGCGTTGGGACATAAGGCTTTCAAGCGGAAAAGTCTTTTGTCCTAGAGAAACCGCGTTATGGATTAGGACCAAGAAGGCTTGAGGTCGGCCAAGGAGCAATGGATTGGGATTGGATGATCCTAGTACCTAATATGCATGTCGGGTTTGGGCTCTAAGGTGTGCTAGGTGTGAGCCATGTGCGAGAAATGGGTCTGGACATGTGACCATGTTGGCGCTTTAGGTAAAGGGATTGAGTGTCCAAGACTTTGCTCGAGTACAATAGGTGCCTAAGTTGGATTGGGTATGCTTAGGACCTAAGTTTGTCTTAGAGGTCATTGCGCGTGACCAAGCTCGTTCGGCGATTGTGAAGGTAGGTTAGGTATGGGACCAAAGGTGTTAAGCGCACGATTTTCGACTGGACGGGTTTTGATATCTTAATGGCATATCACGGTACGCGGGAGGTCCTATGCGTTCGAGCACGTTTCAGGTTTGGACTCGTGGGGAAGAAAGGTTTGAGATCCATGGAGTTCAAGGGTGGACCTTGTAGGTGGCGAGGTTTGGACTCGGCTCGGATTAAGTAGGTTGGAGACCTAAGGGGTTGAAGGTCAGACTAGGAAGTCTTTTGAAGCCAAGGAGTGACACTAGGTTTAAGAGTGGCAGGGCCATGGTTTGGGTATGACGGTAGGCGTAGATGGCATTGGTTTGGTTGGACCGAGCAGGCTTGGGAACTAAAGAGTTCTAAGGGTCGACATCTAAGGTTATAGACCTAGAGGGTAGACATTTTTGTGATCTAAAGGGTTTAGGAGTTGAGACCTATAGTGTGGATCGGATATGCTAGAGACCTACAAGGTAGGCGCTTGGTAGACTTGAATGGGCTTGGGATCTAAGGGATCGTTCAACAGGTTAGACTGGGTAGATCTAAGAGGCTGGACCTAGGAGGATAAGAGAGCTATGGCCTAGATAGGGTAAGGACGAGTATGTGTTGGTAGGTTTGAGATCTAGGAGATCGTGTAGGTTCGGGACCGGTAGGTTTGGGACCTAATGGGTCACTCTAAGGATATGGCTTTGGTTAACCGGTTTAAGGTTTGGGGTTTTGGGTAGAACTGTTTTGAGGCCTAAGGGATCATGCTACGAATTTGCGGAAGATCGAGCTAAGGGGTTATGATGTATCCTAGGTAAGACTCACTGGGTAGGCTTGGGACCTAAGGTTTTGAATCAGGTAAGTTTGGGACCTAGAGAGTTGAGGGTTTAGGCTTTGGGGTCTCCTAAAGTGTGGGAGATAAGGTGAAGGACCGAATCGGTCCGAGAATCACGGAGATGGGTCTTAGACGGACCGAAGATATTTTTACAATTTTGTGAAGACCGAGAGTGCGGATTTATAAACAATGTGTCGGAGAAGAGAAAACTTTTGAAAGTGTTATGATTTTACAAAGATGCCTTATAATTAATTATGATTCTAACCAATTCAAAGAGCTCGCCTCGTGCCGAGTTTGACGAGGAGGGATGCCCTTCTGCTAAGTATATCCTTGTTGAAGCTCCGGTATTTTCTGAGAAACCACATAGTCGACCCATTTCGTTGGGGATTCTCTAATTTGGTGAGCGGGTACCCTCCCTCCTTTGAGAAATTCTACGTCAAGCTTGATGATGAGGGATGCCCTTCTTCTAAGTATATCCTTGTTGGGATCTCGGTATTCTCCGAGAAAACACATAGTCGACCCATTCTGTTGGGGAAGCCCCAGTTCGATAAGGGCGTAGAGCGGGGTATCCTACCTCCTTTAAGACGCACCCTTTTTTCTGCCTAGACCGCCCTTGCGGGTTTTAAATCTAGCGGGCATCTCTTTTGCGTCATTTTTTTTTTTTTTTTTGAAATCATTCAGTCGACTCAAAAAAAGGAAAAGAGAATTGTTTGAAAACATGCGGGGGCATTTTGGGGAGAGATATAGTACTCACATTTTGACTTTTTGGGTAACTGAGTGTATATATGTACAAAAGGGAGGAAGCCCCTGCTTTGACAGAAAGTAAGTGTTTAGCTCTTTCCTAGATTGTAGAACGGAAGACTTGTCGAGACATTTGAAAATTGTTTTATTCAAGATTCTCATTTGATTGCTCGAGAATGGACCTCGTTGATTAGTTATGCATCTTATGATTATGTTTTAGACAAGTAGTCTCGAAATAATAAATGTTTTGATCAATTGTGAGTGAAGAGATCAGAAGTAGAAATATATGGGGAAGAGAGAAGAGAAAGGAAATTGGCTCAAGGTGGGTTGTGTATATTTTGGACCGAACCGGGAGGTTGCCTACTTTCTCCTGAAGGTGAGGAGCTCAGGTCCGCATAGTTCGGGGGAGGCCCGGATGATGATGAAGTTGGGTTTTGAGTTTAGGGTGTGAGGTTCGTTTGAGGTGAGTTGCTCTTTGTAGCTCATTGCGGTGGATTACTCCTTTGTAGTTGTTGCAGTGGATTGCTCCATCGTAGTTGTCATGGGTTGCTGCCGTTTATCTACTTTGTAAGGAAAGAAAGGAAAATAGAACATTTGAGGTGAAAAGAAAATGGGACTTTTACTTTTCCATGGTGATAGCCCCTTCTATTTTCTTTTTCTTTTTTATTTTATCTCTTTGTGCACACCCTTTGTTTTGCCTAGGCCGCCCTTTCGGGTTTTCAACCTAGCGGGCTTCTTTTTGTGCAATGCTCTAACTTTTGCCTAGGTTGCCCTTTTGGGTTTCAACCTAGCGAGCCATATATATATATATATTTCTTTTTTTTTATATTTGTACATGAAACATTGGGCAAGACAAGCCCCTAGTTTGCTTTCGCCTCTCTCGATTGCGAGGTAGCTTCCTTATAGTTCAAACGGCCTTTTGCTGGCGGCGGGCATCCTAGCCCCTTGATTTTCACCGGTAGAGATCCATTGGATTATCACGTGCACCAATTAATGGCATGAATGACTTCATGCACTTGTCTTACATTTGCGATGGAATACGGACAGCCCCAGTGTAACGGCATGTAGTACTCATAAAGGGAACAAACCAACCCTTTAAATTGTGGCAGAATGTATGTCTATTTGATGATGAGCAACCGCAGTCCATTTCTTTGTCACGACCTTATAAAAAGGGGTCTAATGGTGGGATGAGAGGCGTATGAGGATAGTGTATGGGAGAAGGTGTATATAGAGAGTGTACATGAAGTGTGTACAAGGGGTGAGTGTATAGAGAGAGTGTATGGGGGTAGAATGTAGAGAGAAGAGAAAGTGATTCGTTCATCCCAATTGATCGAAGCATTTGTTATTTTTGGATTAATCGTTTTCTTAGTTATGTGAATGGTTTGTGGGTCCATTTACCTTTTAATGAGTCGTCATTAATGAGTAAGATTAAGATTAATTCATCATATAAAGATATAGCAATCAAGCGAAAATGGTGAATAAGAAAATTTTCATGAAATTGATATATGCAAGCTTATGTCTCAAGTCTAGAGAGAAAAGAAAAGAAATAAAGACCCTTTTATTGGAACTAAAAGATTTAAACTGACTAGTCCGGGGTGGACTTTTACTTAAAGAAACAAAAATCATCCAAGGTGGACTTTTGACTAAGGACACTCTAGAACCTACGAAGACTGAATGACCCTTTTCTTTTCTTTTATTTAAAGGAGGTAGCCCCAATTTCCTCTTTTGCCTATGCCCATGTATTCCGTTGGCGGGTGATGGCTCCGCTGTCAATGAGGCTTTGAATCTTTCTCCTCAATTGGAGGCAATCTTTGGTGTCATGCCCAATGTACTGGTGGTATTGGCAGTGTTTGGAGGGATCCAAGCCTTGCTTCACCCTACTTGGTTCATAGTTGAACAAAGGAGACAACTTGCCAGCTTGAACTAGACTTTTGAAGAGTTTGGCTAACGGCATACCCAAGTCATTGTACTCGCGTTCGTCCTTCCGAACTGTCTTTGAGGGCGGTTTAGGTACCGGTACCTGTCGTTGATGAGTAGTCATAGGAGGCATCCCAACGGGGGAAATCTGTGATGGCCCATACATTTGAGGAGCGTACGGGTGTTGAAATTGAGCAAGAGGAAGAACTCGGCCGAGGTAATCATAAATGCAATAAATATCAGAGTGAAGGCACTTCTCGGTGTCCTTTAGAGCCTTGTACATCTCTTTTTGAAAGTGTGTTGCTTGCTCGTTGAGAATGGCCTTAAAGTGGATTGCTTGTTCATCGAGGATGGCTTCGAAGTGGGATGCTTGCTTACTGAGAGCAGTACCGGTGTAGAGGATTGTCTCGGGATCTTAGGTAGCAGCTTCAGTTGCAACTTCGATATTCCTTGAAGCCGACATGATGCAGAACTCTAGTCATGAAAGAATTAAGCCTCTTTGTTGAATTAAATTAGATTCGTATTTAATGATAAGGCATCGTTATAAAATCATTTTTTGGAAAAGAGTCGGTCTCCACATTTTTGAAATGCATTTTGGTAAAAAATTGAAAGTTTGACCGGGCCGAAGTTGCCTACGTTCCCCTTATCATGAGGGAGAGGTCCCACACAATAAGATGCTCAGGTCGCCGTAGTTCGAATCAAGATAGACATTTAAAGAGAGACGACCATAGGGGTCAATTTGGTAAAGTCTGGATATTTTTGAGATAAAGAGTGACCCTTGGGGGGTCAAAAGAGGGAGATGACTCGGTCCTTGGTGAGGAAGACCTATGTGGGTTTGGTCGAGTCGGGTAAGGTTTGACTTAAAGTTTGACTTAGGTGGTTGAGAGGTTGGTCGAGAAAGCCCATGTAGATAATGGTGGGTTGACCTATATGGGTAAAGGATAGGTCGACCTAAATGAGGAGGGTAGGATTGACCTATATGGTGAATGGATCAAGATGGCAGGTCGTAGCGGGTTGCCTATGGGATGGTCTAAGCGGGATAGGCGTGGTTTGACCTAAGCAGGTCAAATGAGGATTGGTTCACCTAGATGGGTCCAAAAGGTGAGTAGGGTGACCTAAGAGGTTGAGGGGTGACCTAAGAGGTCGAAGGTGATAGGGTTGACCTAGGATGTCAAGGGTTGACCTAAGAGGTCGGAGGTGATAAGGTTGACCTAGGAGGTCAAGGGTTGACCTAAGAGGTCGAAGGCGGATAAAGTTGACCTAGGCGGTCAAGGGTTGACCTAAGAGGTCGAGGGAAGATGAGGTTGACCTAGGCAGTCAAGGGTTGACCTAAGAGGTCAAAGGTGGATGAGGTTGACCTAGGGGGTCAAGGGTAGTCCTAAGAGGTCAAAGGTGGATGAGGTTGACCTATGGGGTCAAAGGTTGACCTAAGAGGTCGAGGGGTGACCTAAAAGGTCGAAGGTGATAGGGTTGACCTAGGAGGTCAAGGGTAGACCTAAGAGGTCAAAGGCGGATAAAGTTGACCTAGGCGGTCAAAGGTTGGGAAGGTTGACCTAGGCGGTCAAAGGTTGACCTAAGAGGTCAAAGGTGGATGAGGTTGACCTAGGCGGTCAAGGGTTAACCTAAGAGGTCAAAGGTGGATGAGGTTGACCTATGGGGTCAAAGGTGATAGGGTTGACCTAAGGGGTCGGAGGTGATAAGGTTGACCTAGGAGGTCAAGGGTAGACCTAAGAGGTAAAAGGCGGATAAAGTTGACCTAGGCGGTTAATGGTAGACCTAAGAGGTCAAAGACGATAAAGTTGACCTAGGGGGGCAAAGGTGGTAAGGTTGACCTAGAAGGTCAAAGGTTGACCTAGGAGGTCAAAGGTAGATAAGGTTTACCTAGGAGGTCAAAGGTTGGGAAGGTTGACCTAGGCGGTCAAAGGTTGACCTAGGAGGTCAAAGGTAGATAAAGTTGTCCTAAGAGGCCAAAGAGTAGAGCCAAGAGGTTAAAGATGATAAAGTTTGACCTAGGGGGTCAGAGGTGATAAGGTTGACCTAGGAGGTCAAGGGTTGACCTAAGAGGTCGAAGGGTGGTAAGGTTGACCTAGGGGGTCAAAGGTTGACCTAGGAGGTCAAAGGTAGATAAGGTTGACCTAGGAGGTCAAAGGTTGGGAAGGTTGACCTAGGCGGTCAAAGGTTGACCTAGGAGGTCAAAGGTAGATAAGATTGTCCTAAGAGGCCAAAGGATGGTGGGATTTTGGCCAAAGCGGGTCGAGATGAAGGGTAGACCCAAATGGATCGCAATGATGGGTAGGTAACCTAGATAGGCCAAGATGAGGAATTTTGATAGATGGCCCACGGGGTGAGCGATGGACCTTAGAGGTCGCCTAGATGCAATGCACATTTTATTTTGCGAAAAGTTTTGCATTTATTTACATCCTAAATAGGTGGTCCGAGGAGTGTCCTAATCTCTATGTGTGGGTTGACACGAGTTAGGTTAAAGGTTCCCACCGCTCGCGGAACGTACACGGTGAGTGGAGTAGACGAGTGACTCGAAAAATGTGAGGCAGTAGCGCACAAATTCCTGCACATCGAATACTCCGGCTAGTAGGGACCTGTGCAGTGCTGACACGGACTAGTGGTAGTGTGTGGCAAGAAACTAATTCTTTTTAAGGAGAAAAGAGAGAAGTTTTGAATGTTTGAATGATGCTATGCAATGCAATGCAGGAGAAGGAAAATAACGTACAAGGGAGCATAGCAGAGTTTTGTTTGACCCTAATACTAAGACGAAAATAACAAAGGTACAAGGATACAAGGTATATACAAAGTACAAGTATCAACAAAGTACAAGTATTAACATTGCGGGGTGCACGGGTGCATGTGTAAACATGGCTTAACTATAGGTGGCACGTGAAAACATGGCAAGTGTGCATGTGTAAACATGGCAGGTGTGTGCACGTGTAAACATGGCAGGTGTGTGTATGTGTAAACATGGCAGGTGTGTGCACGTGTAAACATGGCAGGTGTGTGCATGTGTAAACATGGCAAGCATCATGATGTGACGAAAGTTAGACCCACTAAGTTTGAAAAAATTTCAAAGCAGTCCCCAGCAGAGTCGCCACTGTGAATACGTGTGTTTGAATTTGGGAATATTCATAGCAACATTAAAATTATGAGAGTCGCCACGCCGTTTTAATTATAGCCAAAACATTGATAAAAAGCATGTTTAATGGGTTCGGGGGTCAAATTACAACAAGAGAAGAATATTGGACGTTATCACTCCTATTGCCCGAATGATCGGTCTTTCTATCATGATGAATGTGTTAGTAGTGTGTTAGTGTTTGAGACCGGATCCGAAGATTGCCTACATTCCTCTCAATGTGAGAAGCTCAGGTCAGCGTAGTTCGCAGAGAATAAGAATAGGCAGAAGAATCGGGATCATGCATAATGAGGGGGGAATTACCTAATGATTAGGGTTTAGAAGTAGTTCCTAGATCATCCCCGGGTTGATGAACCCTCGATCATCATCGGCTATGAAATAACATGTAATTATGAAGATCGCAACCCTAAATATAGCATAAATAAGGTTTTAATCTAAGAACATGATGAACATATAAAGAACATATTATGAACATATGAATGTCATGAAGAAATATGAATAAAGATGTTAGGAACATGAATATTATGAAGAACACATGAATAAACATATTAAGAATATGAATATTATGGATCTAAATTAATAATATGGTAAGAACATGAAGAAAAAGTTAGAAAACTTACCTTTGTTGGTAAGAAATAACCTTGGATCTTCTTGGGATTCTTGAGAGTGTTTTTGGAGGCTTGAATGACTTGATTTGGGAGCAAAATCGTCCCTTAAGAGCTCTCAAATTCGGATCCCCCAAACCAATGGAATGGAATGGTTTATATAGTAGGCTGATGGGAAGATCTGATGGTCAGGATCATCCAGAGCAAGGTTGGCCGCCTGGCCATGGTTGAAGCCGGTGACAAGAGTGGCCGCGTGGCCAAGATCAACGCGCAGCAAGGTTGGCCGCGTGGCCAATTCTGCAGGCTGACTTGATTCTTAAGCTTGGGTTTCTGCATGGTTTTAAGGAAACCATTTGTTACTTATTTTGATATATTTTGTCATAAATAAGATATTTTTGGGAATTCAGGACAAGTCTTTGCAAGGTTTCTAATTCCTATAAAGTCCTTGTATTTTTGGGAAAGTCCTAATAAACTCATTTTCAGGTCGGGTACTAACAACGATTTGATCAGAGGCTCCGTACGGAGGCATAGAAGGCGTACGCCTATCTGCAAGCCGTACGGCTCCTGATCCGATTCCAGAACCTGTTCTGTTTTCTGGTGTTTTCGGGATTTTGTAAAGAGTTTACAGAATTCAGATCTGAGTTAAATCTCTGTTTCAGATGGCTGGTTCATGAAACCGTGTTTCCTGAAAATTGATGTTGACTCAAAACCTAGAATTGAATCTCTGTTTCAGATGGCTGGTTTATGAAACCGTGTTTTCTGAAAATTGATGTCAATTCAAGAAAGTCAAGAAAAATTGTGGGACTTAGAATCTAAAGGAGTTTAGATTGCTAAGGGTCTACAATAGATTGATGATACATGAAAAACGAGACGAAGAGAAAAGATCCATATGGAATTGTGGTTGCATTTGACTTATGTTACTACGAGGTCTTGGAATGCTTAGTTCGTCCATATGGACTATTCTCATGAACTCTTGTATTCATGTAGATTCATGTAATTTAGAATTAAGAAAGACTTACTCGGAATTGTGGTTGCATTTGACTTACGTTATTACGAGGTCATGGTATGCTTAGTTCGGCCGAGCAAAGTTCTTTGTTGGTTACTAAATTAAATAGGTATTCAGAATTCATCCCGTAAACTAACACAATTAAATCACATTAAAAGGATTTAGTTAATTGATGAGATTAGTTAACTTATATGTGTGTTGAACCTTCATGATTAAAACTTAAGTTTTTTGTCCTTATCCAAGATTAAAACACTTGTGAGTATTTGGGTAGTTTTATGTGGGCTCTACCAAAGCGAGGTGCATTAATTCTATTCCATCTATGAGCAAGATGAGGAAAGAGTAATTCCTATACGTTTAAAATGGTTAGACTTAATTAGGCTATCAAAAGAGTTTTGAGCCTAAAACACAAGATGAGATTAAAACATGTTTTTGGAAATTAGATTTCTAAAAGGATCTCATAAAAGATCTAAGAGTCATATATGATATGATTGACAAGAGTTGTCTACGTAATTAATTTGATTCTGAGAAGTATCGCCAAAGCGGACTTAAAATTAAATTAAAGTTGGATCTTAGCCCATTGAATTATATTCTACATTGTTTGTATAAGAAGATTATGTAATTTAGTGGGAGCATTTATAAAATGCAGTAATTATCTCTTTAATTTGTTGGTATTTATTAATTGTTAAAATTTTGCATAATTGTAGAAAATGACAACAAACACACAATCAATTTCATTGCGAACAATCCTTGAGAAGGAAAAGCTTCAAGAGAGTGGTACTAACTATATGGATTGGATCCGTAGCCTAAGAATTGTTCTAAGGCAAGAACACAAGTTGTACATTCTTGATGCGCCCCTTCCTGAAGAACCCCCTGCTATTGCCTCAAGGGCAGATAAGGACGCTCACAAGAAACATAAGAATGATTCTAGAGATGTGAGTTATCTGATGCTCTCGACCATATGTCCTAAACTCCAACAAAGTTTGGAACTTTTGGAAGCCTATGAAATGGGCATAGAGTTAAAATACATGTTCCAAGAGCAAGCAAGACAAGAAATGTATGACACGATTGTTGCATTCGCATCTTGCAAGATGTCTGAAGGGCAACAAGTCAGTCCTCACCTTCTAAAAATAAAGGGTTATGTTGAGCATCTTGAGAAACTTGGCTATCCAATTCCGTTGGAGCTAGCCACGGATCTCATTCTTAATTCATTGCCTAAGAGTTATAATCATTTTGTGATGAATTTTAACATGCATTCAATGAATAAGAGTCTCTCCGAGTATCATAACATGCTCAAAACTGCGGAGAAGAAGATAGGGGAGAAAGGTTCTCCCGTGCTCATGATAAATCATGGAAAGGGAAAAGGTGCCAAGGTAAGGGGTAGGGCAAAGGTTGTCAAACCCAAGATTAGCAAGACAAAGGTTGTCAAGGCTAATAAGGCAAAACCTGACACACAAAAAGATGCAATTTGCTTCCACTGCCATGAGATAGGTCATTGGAAGAGTAATTGAAGGGCTTATATGGAAGAGCAAAAAAAAGTAAAAGGGCAGTGGGACTGCATCGACTTCAGGTATCTATATGATAGATATACTCTTTTCCACTACTAGTTCTTGGGTATTGGATACCGGATGTGGATCTCACATTTGTTTAAATGTGAATGCACTAAAGAATAGGAGACTACTTAAAGATGGTGAAGTGGACCTACTTGTGGGGAATGGAGCAAGAGTTGCTGCATTAGCCGTAGGAACTTATAAAGTTATTTTACCTACCGGATTAATACTTGTTTTGAACAATTGCTATTATGTACCGGATTTAAGTAGGAATATTATTTCAATTTCTTTTTTGGATAAAGAAGGATTTAAATTTCTTATTGAGAATGAGAAGTTTTCTATTTATTTAAATGATGTGCTTTATGGTATTGCAAGTTCAGTTAATGGTATTTATATCCTTGATGTCAAGAATGAAAAAAATGTCTATCATATAAATTAGAAATCTAAACCTAATGATGTAAATCATACTTATCTATGGCATTGCCGTCTTGGTCATATTAATGATAAGCGTATCTCAAAACTTTATAGGGACGAACTTTTAGGATCACATGATCTTGAATCATATGATACTTGTGAGTCGTGTCTTCTTGGAAAAATGACTAAGACACCTTTTACTAAGAGTAGTAAAAGGGCAAGCGATTTATTGGTCCTTATACATTCCGATGTATGTGGACCACTAAGTAGAAATGCTAGGGGAGGATTTCAATACTTCGTAACATTCACTGATGATTTAAGTAGGTATGGATATATATATATTTAATGAAACACAAAAGTGAAGTATTTGAGATATTTAGAATATTTCAAAATGAAGTACAAAATCAACTTGGCAAAACTATTAAGGCACCTCGATCAGATCGAGGAGGTGAATATTTAAGCCAAGAATTTGACAATCATCTAAAGAATTGTAGAATAGTTTCACAATTAACTCCACCCGCAACACCACAATGGAATGGTGTGTCCGAGAGGAGAAATCGAACTTTATTAGATATGGTTCCATCTATGATGAGTCAAGTTGATCTTCCATTGTCCTTTTGGGGTCATGCATCAGAAACCGCTGCATTCACACTAAATAGAGTTCCAAGTAAATCGGTTCAAAAGACACCATATGAGATATGGAGTGGAAAGAAACCTTGTGTTTCTTTCATCAAAATTTGGGGCTGTGAAGCTTATCTAAAGAGACTTGTCTCAGATAAACTCACACCTCAATCAAATAAATGTATTTTCGTGGTAAATCCTAAGGAAACTAAAGGATATTACTTTTACAACCGCACGGAGAACAAAGTGTTTGTTGCTCGTGATGGCACTTTTCTAGAGAAAGAGTTTCTTTCCAAAAGAGTTAGTGAGAGTAAAATAAATCTTGAAGAAATTCGAGAACCCGAAAATAATATTGAACCAATAGTGGAACAAGAACAAGTCCCACAAAGGAGTTGTGGAACCTGTTCAAAGTACACAAGTAACTCGCAAATCTAGTAGGATACGGTCCGAACCCGAGAGATATGGATTTCTTGTAACGGAAATTAATGATGTGGAAATCATTGAGAATGATGAACCCACTACCTATGAAGAAGCAATGTCATCTCCTGATTCGGATAAGTGTCTTGGAGCCATGGAATCCGAATTACAATCCTTGAAAGATAATCAAGTATGGAACTTGATTGATGCACCCGAAGGTGTAAAAACCATAGGATGCAAATGGTCTTCAAGAAGAAGACTGACATGGATGGGAAGGTGCATACTTACAAAGCTAGACTTGTAGCGAAAGGTTATAGGCAGATTCACGGTGTTGACTATGATGAAACCTTCTCACCTGTAGCAATGATCAAGTCTATCAGAATTTTGATTGCCAAAGCAGCATATTACGACTATGAGATATGGAAAATGGATGTCAAAACCGTTTTCCTGAATGGAAATCTATAAGAGGACGTGTACATGACACAACCCGAAAGTTTTGCGCAAAATTCTAAAGTATGCAAGTTGCAGAAATCCATTTATGGATTGAAGCAAGCTTTAAGGAATTAGAATCTCTGTTTTGATGAATCAATCAAAGAGTTTGGCTTCATCAAGAACGAAGATGAACCTTGTGTGTACAAGAAAATTAGTGGGAGCATAGTAGTGTTTCTAATATTATATGTGGATGACATATTATTCATTGGAAATGATATTCCTACACTTTAGTCTGTGAAGACTTGGTTAGGGAAATGTTTCGCAATGAAAGATATGGGAGAAGCCGCATATATCCTTGGTATAAAGATCTATAAAGACTGATCAAAGAAGCTTAGTGGCCTAAGTCAAAGTACATACATTGACAAAGTCCTAAAGAGATTCCGCATGGAAAGCTCTAAGAGAGAAAATTTGCCAGTGTTACATGGTGTAACTCTTAGCAAGAATCAGTGTCCCAAGACAACTGATGAGCGAGAGAGAATGAATGGAATCCCATACGCATCCGCAATTGGATCCATCATGTATGCTATGATTTGTACTAGACCGGATGTATCTTATGCTTTGAGCATGACGAGTAGATACCAATCCGACCCCAGTGAAAGTCACTGGATAGCCGTCAAGTCAATTCTTAAGTACTTGAGAAGGACTAAAGAATCGTTCTTGATCTATGGAGGTATGGAAGATGATCTTGTTGTAAGGGGTTACACAGATGCAAGCTTCCAAACCGACAAGGATGATAGCATATCGCAATCTGGATTTGTGTTTATTTTAAATGGTGGTGCTGTAAGCTGGAAGAGTTCTAAGCAGAGTACAGTAGCTGATTCTACAACAGAAGTTGAGTACATAGCTGCATCGGATGCTGCGAAGGAGGCTGTTTGGATCAAGAAGTTCAATAGAGAACTTGAAGTAGTTCCTAGTATTGCTAATCCAATAGACCTTTATTGCGATAATAATGGTGCTATTGCTCAAGCAAAGGAACCAAGATCACATCAGAGATCCAAACACATACTTAGACGATTTCATCTCATTCGAGAAATCGTAGAGAGGGAGGACATAAAAATATGCAAAGTACCAACTGATGATAACATAGCAGATCCGCTAACAAAGGGTCTTTCACAAGCTAAACATGATGGTCATGTTAGGTCCATGGGTATTAGATGCATTAGAGAATGGGCCTAGTACAAGTGGGAGATTGTTGGTGTGTATGCCCTAGGCACGTTATTGGAACGTATATTTGTTATCGTTTTATTCATTTAATAAAGAGATGTTTGACTATTATTATTGTTACATGTTTTGTTTATAATAATCTCCGTCCCTAGTACTTATGAAGCACTAGTATAAGTCTAAATAATCATGGGATACTTATGTTAGACTTATGGGTACTTGTTTGGAACAAGGTACTGGACATGACCCGCTAGATGAGATTTATGTCATGGTCATTGTCATAAATAAATCTCATGTTAGTTATTTCATTTGAATCCTTCGACATGAAGTTATTATTGTCTTCCACTTGATGAACATTATGTTTGACATATTCAAACGCTACCTTTAATCGGGTAGTTACAAAGGATATGATTGGCACAATCGGATTCAAGTAGGGAAGAATAATAAGCTAAATGGATTTGTCCCTCTTCGGAGAGATGTCAAGCTTAGGCCTCTCGTAGAATGATATTGATGAAAGTTTTTGGCCGAACCCAAATGGATTGATGAGAACAAGACATTTGAATCAATCAATATATTCGGGAACGAGAAAGCATTGAACAAAACAAGTTGACTATGGACCATGACTTGTGTTCAATAGATGTCGTGGACAAAGGGATTGTGACTTATAATATAAGGATAAACTTTGCGCTACAAAGTTATACTATTTACGTAGTCATAAAAGGTTTGCTAGAATCTAATTATGACTTACGGGATTTGACTGGTCAAACCCATTGGCAAATTAGTATAATCCTATTGGGTCACACACGCAGAACGGATAATTAAAAGGCTGAAATAAAAGGGATATGGGAACAGTGACCGTATGGAGGCCAAGGCGGCGTACGCCCAGGATGGAGCCGTACGGCTCGTGTCCCGCACTGATTCAGTTTTAGGAAATTTCTTGTGTAAAAAGAAGTCCAAAACCCTAAAGGAATCAGACCTACCCCAGTATAAATATGTGTGTCCGGGTTTTTGAGACCTAGTTGATGATTCAAGAAATCACAAAGCTTTCTTAGAGAGAGATTAATACACATATTAAGAGGGGTTTATTATTCCAAAGAGAAGAAGGTGTTCTTCAAGTTTTCAAGCCAAATGATCTAGCAATCAAGTCCAAGAAAGTGTTCTTGGATCCGTTCAATTGTCGATCACCAATAGAGGATACTTTGCTTAGTATCTTAGTATGTGATTGAAGATTTGAACTATAAGGGTTAGTCCTAATTTATCTTATGCTTTATAAATTATTGTTCTTAATGGATCTAGGCTAGGGTTTCTTCATGTTTAATTCCGCTATACATGGAGGCTATGAACCCAACATGAAAGTCCAAAGTTACCTTATAGAACATATCACAATCCTTTTGTCACCCGATATCATATTGGACATAAGTCATGGTCCACATCAACTTATGTTTTCCAATACTTTCTCGATCCTGAGTAGATTGATATGAGCAAATGACATTGAACACTTCAATTCATTTAGGTACGGTCGTACACTATCATCAATATCACTCATCAAGAGACCAAGCACATATCTCTCTTGAGAGAGGGACAAATCCCATCTTGAATTATCATTCTTCCCTACAAGAATCCTATTATGCCAATCGTAGCCTTTATAACCACCCGGTTAGGGTAGCGTTTGAGTACGTCAAACATAATGTTCATTATGTGGAAGATCATGATGATCTCAGGTCTAAGGATATCAAATGATATAACTATTATCAGATCCAATTATGACATTTGACCATGACATAAATCTCATAACGGATCTATCTAGTACATTGTTCTCCAACAAGTACCCACAAGTTTAATCCACATCCTATGCACTATAGTCATCATATGATTATCCATTAAACTCATGCTAGCCCTTCATAAGTGCTAGGGACAATGATTATTATAATAAACATGTAAAAGAATATAATAATCGGGTTTGTTATCTCTATAACAATGAAGCTATGATATAACGCATAGGCCTTTCTCAAGGGCCTAGAGCATAATATCCAACAATCTCCCACTTGCACTAGACCCAATCAAAGTGTATCCAATACCCATTGAGATTAGTTATGATCTCCATCATTATTGCAAGCGAGCTTATGTAAGATGATTATCCTTGTTATCATCATAAGGTACTTCGCATATTTTGACATCTCCCATCTTCGACGATTTCTTAAATAAGATAGAAACGTCCGAGCATGTTTAGATAAGACATTAGCCCCTTGTATAGTGTAATAACAATTATTGACACAATAAAGGTCCATAAAATTAGTGACACTAGAAATAATTTCTAGTTTACTAATTAGTATCTTAATCCAAACAACTTTCTAGTTGCATCTAATGCTACTAGATACTCAACCTTTTATAGAATAGTAATGGTACATTTAGAACTCTTCTAACACCATTATTAAACATAAACATGTATTTATATGCAATATTTATCTTTGTTGGTTTGTAAGAATGCATCTATGTAACTATTACAAGATCATCTTTCATTCAAAGATCAAGAACGCATCCTTTAGTTCCTTTTAAAGAACATAAGGGTGTTTCTTATCTAGTGACTATCACTAGGATCCGATTGGTATCATCTCATCATACTCCAAGTATATGAGGCATCCAGTCTTAGTACATCAACATGGCTTACATTATAGATCCAATTGCTGAAGCATATAGAATCCTAATCATGTACTCTTACTCATTAGTCTTCCAATAAGACTAAATCTTGTCAAGAGTAGTGCCTTTAGACTTTTGCAAGTAACCTCTCCAAGAGTCTTGATTAGTGAACCTTTCACTATATTGTCTATATTCAGTACTTTGACTTCAAACAATCATCCTCTTAGATTTATTTCCATAAATCTAAGTTCAAAGGATATAGGCGGCTTTATCCCAGTCTTTCATTTAGAAACTCTTTCAAGATGAATTATATGTCAACCACATATATAAGGCTCGGAATAATCTTACGCTACCACTAAATTTATTGTAATCACAAGTCTCATGTTTGATGAATTCAAACTCTTTGAATACTACATCAAAATGAAATTTCACTCCAAGTAGTTTGCTTCAATCCATCTCATGGATTTCTGCAACTTGCATATTTTATTAGAATTTTATGGATCAATCAAAACTTTTAGATTGTATGAACATATTCTAAAGAAAGTTCCTGGTAAGGAATATAGTTTTGACATTTATCTATCATATTTCATATTCAAAATACAAGGTCATGACAATAAGAATTCTAATAACTTTAAGCATGACTACGGGTGATAAAGTTTCATCATAATCGACATTATGAATTACCTTTACCCAATTAGTCGTGCTTTATCAATATGCACCTTTGCGATCCATGTCCGTTTTCTCCAAGAAAACTCATTTTCTATCCTTTGGTTTTTAAGCCTTAGGGTAGAACAATCAAGTTCGAAGCTTGATTATGATACATGGATTGCATTTTTAGATTTTATGACTCCAAGTCATTGATCTAAATTTGGAGCGGACTTTGCATCTTGATAGGTAATAGGTCAATCATTCGCAATGATATCTTCCTTATTACTTTCTATTACGAGAAATCAATATTTCTTGTTATAGATAGTATCCTATCATATATGCAAGAACTTGTGTATACTTGAACGAATTTTCACAACTCCTTGTGAAACTTTGTTCAACTTTCATCTTAGGTTCTATGACATTTTTTTGGGTCTCAAACTCTTCGAGATACATTTTACTCCCACTAGTTCTTTAGAGATAAACGATTTATCTAAAAAGTACTATTTAGAGTAACAAACGATTTGCACTCCTTTTAAAGGGTGTAAAATCAATATCATTAAGATATTCCATGAAAATACATTTATTAGATTTAGGTGTGATTTTATCCAAGACAATACTTTTCTCAAAAAGTGTCACATCAAAATCTTTATGAAAGACAAACCAAGTTTTCTTTCATTCCATATCTAATATGGTATCAGTCGAACCTCCTTAGATGAAACTCAATTTAGTGTAAGCGCAGCTGTTTCTAGCAAATAATCCAGAAGGTTAATTAAAGATCAATTTGACTTATTATGAGGCGAAAAACAACAGTTTTACAGACAATCTGTAAACTTCTATAAACACGAGCCGTACGGCTCATTACTAGGCGTACGCCTAAATTGCAATCGTACGGTTGTTGTTTCCAGATTATGTTTTTCTTATTCTGCAGAATTCTCATCTAGTCTATGGTTCAAATATTTATTACTTTGATCAGATCAGAGTGTACTAATACTTTTACCATGAGATACCGAAGTTCCTTTCCAGGCATTGTTACATTAATGAACTACATACATCAATATATATTAGCCCAAAAGTATACTTTCTTTTACTACTATTAGTAAGAGGTGTCTTAATCAATATCCAAGATTCACATATATCACATGATTCGAAATCTTGTGAATTTAAAAGCCCGTCCCATGGAATTTTAGATATGTGTTTCTTATCATTGATATAGACATCAATGCTTTTAAGAATGTAACACTTACATCCTTAGATTCGGATTTCCATTATTTATGTTATACTTATTATTTTGTTCTTCCAAGATAAGGATATAAGGTCCCATTATATGATTAATAATACAATAAAGTGAATCATATTTAACGGTGCACCTTCTTATTCAAAATAAGAAATATCCATAATCTTCTAATGAAGAAACCAAAATAATATTTCTACTTAAAGTAGGAACATCACAACATTTGTTCAAAAGAAATATGAACCCACTAGGTAAAGACACTTCGTAAGTTCCTATGATTAATGTTGCAACCTTTGCATCATTATTACCACATAGGTTAATCTTTGCCCTTTTAAGTAGTCTTTCTATTTCTCAAGTCTTATTTTTTTTTTTTTTTGGCGAAAGGAGACGGTACTCCCTAGATTTTATTAATGAGAAATAAAAGGTACAAGAAAGGTGGGGGACATGACGGCCTTAACCACCGAGAAAAGAGCTAGAGGGTGGGTCTTATACATTCCATAAGAGCCTTTACAGAAAGGAAGGGGGTCCTACCAAAAACAATAAAAACAAGGAAACTATGCCCTAAGATTTGGGTACAAAATCCTATCATAAAATAATAAACTTTGACAAAGTCTAGGACTAGAATCCAAAGTCGGAAACTCAAAATCATCTTGAGTGTTTGCTGAATGATTAGCCAAAAAATCTGCCACTTTGTTGCCTTCACTGTAACGACCCGAAAACTAGGCTCTATTTAATTAGTAATAAATAATTATTATTTATTTATTTGGTTATTTATTTATTTAAATTATTATTTAATTAATAATTTATGTGTGCATTTTATGTGTTATAATAAATTATGACTAGCATTTTATTTGTGTCATTTGTGCTAGTGTAGAAGTGTTGGGTCTTAAATGTTAGTGGGGAAAATAAGATGATTGAGTAGTGTGTAGGGGAGGGGGTCTATGTGTAAATCTCCTACTTACTCCCTCTTTTCCCCTCACCTCCCTCACTTTCACCTCACCATTCTCCCCTCCCAGTCATTTTCCCTCTCTCAGTCATTTTCCCTCTATCTCCATAGCCATTGGAAGGTAAGTTTCTCTCTCACTTCTCTCTTCATTTTCTTCCTCTTCCTCTCATTATTTCTCATTTCTTAAAACATGAAACTTGTTTAGATCGTCGTTAGGATCATAGAGGGCTAAAAATATTCGAGTTCCGGTAACTTTGAGAAATTTCAAGTAAGTTGCTTTCCCCCCATTTTTATGCTAAAATGTTCGTATCATGTTTATATAATGCTTGATGTGTTATATTTGAAGTTTGGTTGAGTTTAGAATTTATTTGGAATTTATTTTGGGTTTTGATTAAAAATGGTGATTTTGTTGAATATTGATATTTGACCTTGGTTTTGGTTGATGGATGGTGTTATTAAGGTCCCCATTTTGGTTAGTTGTTGTTTGGGTACTTTGGGGTTCATGTGGGAAGTATTGATTTTGAGAATGTGTGAAATGGGTATGAGAAATGGGAGAACCCAGTTCATCCCTTCCGTTTTCCGGCAGAACAGAGGGTTGGGCGACCGCCCAAAATGGTGGGGCGACCGCACAACTATCTGAATGGTTTTGTTCTTGCTTGACGGCCTTTTGGGCGACCGCACAGACCCGAGTGGGCGACCGCACAATACCTCTGAAGGCTTTCATTTGTTATTTTGTGTGATTGAAGAATGCGTTTTGGTCTAAGTCTTGGGTGTCCTTCTAGTCGACCTTAGTGAACATTGTAGTGCACTCTAGTGATAGAATCGGGTCCCTTGTGATTAAGTTTGTGTTGTGAAATTTAGTTTTATGTTCTTTAATAATTTTGGGGTTATTTGGGTTTTAGAGGCACATGAATTGAGTTTTATTGTCTTTAAATGTTAGGATAGAAGTATATATAGGTACTCCTAAGTTTTAGAACGAAAGGAGTAAAATTCGGAGCTAAAACAGGGATTTTTCATAATGTCCGGCCGAACACTTTATAAAAATTGTCCCTTTTACGTTCAATCTTCCGGAGACCATAACTTCTTCGTCCGGACTCCGTTTTGGACGTGTAAACTATCGTTGGAAAGCTCATTTCGAGTACTACGGAATGGTTCTATTGGCCGCATGGTTATAGATAATAATGGTTGTCTTTTCGTTGAGGTTTAAGATTAAGGTGTAGTCTCGGTCTAGGTTCCGTAGTACTATTCTAGTTGACTTAGTTGGGCACCGTGGAACACTTTAGTAATTAAAATTGGTTCCTTTGTGAACAATGGTGTTATGTAATTTTATCAAGTATTGTTTGGGAATGTTTGGGCATCTTATGATGTGTTCGTGATTGTTCCAATCGAATTGATTTTCGAGTAAGACTTGGTCTAGGTTTTAGGCGATGTCCTGTAGTACCTAGAGGGTTGTTATTGAACACCAAAGTGTAGGGTTTAGTCCGGTCGTGATCATGTTCTAATAAGGTTAACCTTTTGGATTCGTTTGGGGTGTTTAGAATTGGTTCGTTATGGACGGAGGTAAAGCGTGAATTGGCAATTGGGTACTTACGGTTTGATTAACCTTAAGGTGTATTCATTCTGATTTCCTACTTTGGAATTCCAGGTGTGATGAGATGGTTGAGTTCATGGTCCTAGTATATCTTTATGAGTAAATGTTTAGGGTCATTTTGGTCATTGTGCCATTTGCGAGCGTCCGTTTGGGTTGTGCTCTTTATGATTAACTTGTGGGTATCATATTTAGGATGTATTTGGTACATGCCTTATCTTGGAATCATTATGTTTTAATGGTCAATGTTGTTGGACTCTTTTATGAGAAACTCCTTGTGCTATTGTTGTTGAACTCTTCTTGAGTAATCGTTTGCATCTTTTATGGTGATTAATTAGTATGATTCCCTACTTCGGAATCAATGGTTGTTTATTGTGCTAGTATTTTATTACTTAGCCTTTACTTGAGAGTCTAGCTGGTATTTTGTGTGTGTTTGGGCGATGCGAAACATTATGATGGCACAGCCAAGTCCATTGTGATGTTGACCATTGTTTTGCCCCATTATTACCCTCCTCCAGATTGGCCTTGGATGTGAGAAGAGCTAGCTCCTTTGTGTGCATTTTAGCTTTACTTGGAGCATGACTTTGTGGCATGTCTCCCGTCCCTTGTGACACTTCATTTGGTTATTGGTTCCGGTACCGGGGGTTTTCTCTTCAGCTTTTATGCTACTATGAAGATGGCTTGATGGGTTGATTGATTGATTGGTCGGTTCTGACCGGGGTTCTCTTCAGTGGTTATACTGCTATTGTTGATTGGTTGATCGGTTGAAGCTGCGCAGCGATTGTTCTATCAGTTTGGTGAAACCTTGGCTAAGTATCCTTTGTTACGTGTTTATTTCAGTCTTATGTGCTGCATGATGAGTCAGTCGTTATTTCTAACTGATATGGGACAGTTGGCGATAGGGAGCTTTCTCATTTGTTGTTACGTGATTTACTTGTTCAGTTATCGTTGATTTGCATGATATTATGCCATGTAGATGCATTTAGTAACTTACTGATATTTTATCTCACCCCGTTTCTTGTTTCAAATTGTTTTTCCTTAACCCCCCCAGGAAAGCAAGTGGTAGCGTTGTGAGGTCCGTTGTAGCGGAAACCTTCTGAGCAGGTTGATCGTATTTGGGATAGTTGCTCTTCGGAGCCTTTATGTATTTTATTGTGGGTTTGTAGTCGTTCAGTGTTTTGTATATACGGTTGTACTTTGGATATTTTTGTTAATAGTTGTTCTTGCTTCCGCATTTGTTTCTAGTCTCCGAGTTATAATCTCGTTGAGGTGTTGTTTGTTGGTATTGGTTTATAGTTGAATTCACGCGCCCGGTTTGGTATATTACATTTTGGAGATGCACATTTTGTAAAGTTTTTATTTATGGATTTTTGAGATTGCCGGGGCGTTACAGTTGGTATCAGAGCAATGGTTTCAGATCTTGAAGGGGAATAAGAACTCTGATATTGAATAGGTTTCAATACTTGGGTGTTATGATTTTGAGTGGTTTAGAAACTAAGTTTTCTTGAAAGTATGAAGTTAAGTTAGAAGTTGGTTGAGTTATGAGTCGTGATATTGACGTCTAGTGTTCCTTCTCTTGTGGTTTATCAAGTATAGGATTGGTGTCAATAGTGTTGGTTCCATTGGGGATTTGTCGGCTTGGGAATCGAGAGTGCGAGTTTTGATGGCTTGGACGTACCTATCTCGTAAAGTGGAAATGTTTTGTGCTATGTTCGTATGTTTGTTTTTATTAAGTGATTTATGTTGAGGTGTATTCTCGAGTACGAAATTTCCTGATGTATACTGATTGAGGTAAGGTGAATTGGTTATGTCACCTATACAGGATATTGACGAATTAAGTAGTATGGCCCAGCTTTCAAGGTGTCTCGAATTTCTTGGGTGCCATCGACAAGTGGGGAATAATTCTATATTAGTGTGTTTGACTTGTTTAGGAGCATACTAAGTATATATAATGTTCAGGTTCTATATTGAAAATCAGAAAATCTTTATTAGAAGGTTGTGCATGGAATTTAGCTTATTCTGTTGGCAATATTAATTTTGAAGTCTTGGGTATAATTTATATTGGGGGCAATATGTCGCTTGATCGATAGGGAACTTGGGTTATATGATGAGTTAATATAAGCTACAATACTGATAGGTGGATCGGTGGACATATAGTATCGATTGGGTTAAAAGAGTTAAAGATTCAATTTGAGAATTTCTTGATAGGAGATGTTTCTTTACTTTTAGTACATCTACGTGAGTGCATCGAAATTGTTTAGTATGAGGGAATACTTAATTTATTACGGGTCATAATAAGAAGTTGAGTTATGATACTTTTGGGATCATTTTAATACTTGACTGGAATTGAGTTAAAGCAATACGTGTTATGAGTATATTGTGGAAGTTATAACCATTAATGATAGTAAGCGCGTTCAGTTTAAAGGACTACACATATTTGAGAAAGTAAGAAATTCTCGAACAATATTAAAGGCGTTTTTGGGTTTTAGTGAACAGTTGTCACATGGTTCTGAATCTTTTCTTGGTGGCGCCCTCGTTTGGATTAAGAATTTGTAAAGGAAGTTGAGTATAGATACTTGGCATATTAAAGGGGTGCTATGATTTGTATTGGGACGGAGCAGTTTATTGAATATTTCGGGTTATTAGCGATCCTTTGTAATATCTTTTAGAGTTGTAAGTTGTAATATATTACTATTTATTGAAACAAAGATTGTGAAAATTTCGGATCGTTACAGTTGCTACTTTAATGGTAATCCTTAGAGATATAGTCACGCGGTGAACATTTGGAGGATGAGAAATTTCTTTAACTTTTCATGGTTTAAGAAGTTGAGTAAGCTCGAGATGGCTTAATGTTTTGAATTTCTGGATATTTCCTTAGAAAACTAAGTATTAGGTAATGCAAGTAGTTTGAGAAATTCTAAGATTTTTGACTGTATTATGTTTTATATCATGAGGAAGTGAGTGTGGTAGGGGAATCTCATTCGATCGGATAGTTGATGACGGTAAATTTTTGAGTATATCATTGAGTCATTGGGTGACAATAATCGTTAGCCTATTCCTTCTCTTATTTGTTCGGGTAGTAGTATGATTACATGGTATGATGTCTAGATCGTCAATGCGTACGGGTGAACCGGAAAAGTAAAGCTTATGGATGTTGATGATTTAAGGGTCGATGGTGAGCGTGATGCTAATTAGGATCAAACCAGCTGTGTCTCAGAATTGGTGAACAAGTGATAGTTTTGAGAATGTGAAATTCGGGATGAAAGAGGAAGTTAACTTTAGGATGTTGATATGAATATGCTTGAGATATGTATGTGTTCATTATGTGTGGGTTTATTTGAGTCATGGAATTGATGTCTGAAATCTTTAATAGGTACTTGATTTGGGGTTATAAGTGCTTTATGCGAGTTGATATTTTGTCGCCTCATTATGACCGCGTGTGGTGAAGTTTGATGAGTGAATTCGTGGGCGAATTCTTTTTAAGGAGGGTAGATTGTAACGACCCGAAAACTAGGCTCTATTTTATTAGTAATAAATAATTATTATTTATTTATTTGCTTATTTATTTATTTAAATTATTATTTAATTAATAATTTATGTGTGCATTTTATGTGTTATAATAAATTATGACTAGCATTTTATTTGGGTCATTTGTGCTAGTGTAGAAGTGTTGGGTCTTAAATGTTAGTGGGGAAAATAAGATGATTGAGTAGTGTGTAGGGGAGGGGGTCTATTTGTAAATCTCCTACTTACTCCCTCTTTTCCCCTCACCTCCCACACTTTCACCTCACCATTCTCCCTCCCCAGTCATTTTCCCTCTCTCTCCATAGCCATTGGAAGGTAAGTTTCTCTCTCACTTCTCTCTTCATTTTCTTCCTCTTCCTCTCATTATTTCTCATTTCTTAAAACATGAAACTTGTTTAGATCGTCGTTAGGATCGTAGAGGGCTAAAAATATTCGAGTTCCGGTAACTTTGAGAAAATTCAAGTAAGTTGATTTTCCCCCATTTTTATGCTAAAATGTTCGTATCATGTTTATATAATGCTTGATGTGTTATATTTGAAGTTTGGTTGAGTTTAGAATTTATTTGGAATTTATTTTGGGTTTTGATTAAAAATGGTGATTTTGTTGAATATTGAGATTTGATCTTGGTTTTGGTTGATGGATGGTGTTATTAAGGTCCCCTTTTTGGTTAGTTTGTTGTTTGGGTACTTTGGGGTTCATGTGGGAAGTATTGATTTTGAGAATGTGTGAAATGGGTATGAGAAATGGGAGAACCCAGTTCATCCCTTCCGTTTTCCGGCAGAACTGAGGGTTGGGCGACCGCCCAAAATGGTGGGGCGACCGCACAACTATCTGAATGGTTTTGTTCTTGCTTGACGGCCTTTTGGGCGACCGCACAGACCCGAGTGGGCGCCGCACAATACCTCTGAAGGCTTTCATTTGTTATTTTGTGTGATTGAAGAATGCGTTTTGGTCTAAGTCTTGGGTGTCCTTCTAGTCGACCTTAGTGAACATTGTAGTGCACTCTAGTGATAGAATCGGGTCCCTTGTGATTAAGTTTGTGTTGTGAAATTTAGTTTTATGTTCTTTAATAATTTTGGGGTTATTTGGGTTTAGAGGCACATGAATTGAGTTTTATTGTCTTTAAATGTTAGGATAGAAGTATATATAGGTACTCCTAAGTTTTAGAACGAAAGGAGTAAAATTCGGAGCTAAAACAGGGATTTTTCATAATGTCCGGCCGAACACTTTATAAAAATTGTCCGTTTTACGTTCAATCTTCCGGAGACCATAACTTCTTCGTCCGGACTCCGTTTGACGTGTAAACTATCGTTGGAAATCTCATTTCGAGTACTACGCAATGGTTCTATTGGCGGCATGGTTATAGATAAGAATGGTTGTCTTTTTGTTGAGGTTTAAGATTAAGGTGTAGTCTCGGTCTAGGTTCCGTAGTACGATTCTAGTTGACTTAGTTGGGCACCGTGGAACACTTTAGTAATTAAAATTGGTTCCTTTGTGAACAATGGTGTTATGTAATTTGATCAAGTATTGTTTGGGAATGTTTGGGCATCTTATGATGTGTTCGTGATTGTTCCAATCGAATTGATTTTCGAGTAAGACTTGGTCTAGGTTTTAGGCGATGTCCTGTAGTACCTAGAGGGTTGTTATTGAACACCAAAGTGTAGGGTTTAGTCCGGTCGTGATCATGTTCTAATAAGGGTAACCTTTTGGATTCGTTTGGGGTGTTAGAATTGGTTCGTTATGGACGGAGGTAAAGCGTGAATTGGCAATTGGGTACTTACGGTTTGATTAACCTTAAGGTGTATTCATTCTGATTTCCTACTTTGGAATTCCAGGTGTGATGAGATGGTTGAGTTCATGGTCCTAGTATCTTTATGAGTAAATGTTTAGGGTCATTTTGGTCATTGTGCCATTTGCGAGCGACCGTTTGGGTTGTGCTCTTTATGATTAACTTGTGGGTATCATATTTAGGATGTATTGGTACATGCCTTATCTTGGAATCATTATGTTTTAATGGTCAATGTTGTTGGACTCTTTTATGAGAAACTCCTTGTGCTATTGTTGTTGAACTCTTCTTGAGTAATCGTTTGCATCTTTTATGGTGATTAATTGGTATGATTCCCTACTTCGGAATCAATGGTTGTTTATTGTGCTAGTATTTTATTACTTAGCCTTTACTTGAGAGTCCAGCTTGGATTTTGTGTGTGTTTGGGCGATGCGAAACATTATGATGGCATAGCCAAGTCCATTGTGATGTTGACCATTGTTTTGCCCCATTATTACCCTCCTCCAGATTGGCCTTGGATGTGAGAAGAGCTAGCTCCTTTGTGTGCATTTTAGCTTTACTTGGAGCATGACTTTGTGGCATGTCTCCCGTCCCTTGTGACACTTCATTTGGTTATTGGTTCCGGTACGGGGGTTTTCTCTTCAGCTTTTATGCTACTATGAAGATGGCTTGATGGGTTGATTGATTGATTGGTCGGTTCTGACCGGGGTTCTCTTCAGTGGTTCTTCTGTAGGTTGGTTAACTGCTATTGTGATGGTGATCGGTTAAAGCTGCGCAGCGATTGTTCTATCAGTTTGGTGAAACCTTGGCTAAGTATCCTTTGTTACGTGTTTATTTCAGTCATATGTGCTGCATGATGAGTCAGTCGTTATTTCCAACTGGTATGGGACAGTTGGCGATAGGGAGCTTTCTCATTTGTTGTTACGTGATTTACTTGTTCAGTTATCGTTGATTTGCATGATATTATGCCATGTAGATGCATTTAGTAACTTACTGATATTTTATCTCACCCCGTTTCTTGTTTCAAATTGTTTTTCCTTAACCCCCCCAGGAAAGGAAGTGGTAGCGTTGTGAGGTCCGTTGTAGCGGGAACCTTCTGAGCAGGTTGATCGTATTTGGGATAGTTGCTCTTCGGAGCCTTTATGTATTTTATTGTGGGTTTGTAGTCGTTCAGTGTTTTGTATATACGGTTGTACTTTGGATATTTTTGTTAATAGTTGTTCTTGCTTCCGCATTTGTTTCTAGTCTCCGAGTTATAATCTCGTTGAGGTGTTGTTTGTTGGTATTGGTTTATAGTTGAATTCACGCGCCCGGTTTGCTATATTACATTTTGGAGATGCACATTTTGTAAAGTTTTTATTTATGGATTTTTGAGATTGCCGGGGCGTTACATTCACGGTAAACATGGGAGATTTTCACCTCCATAACCTCCATAATTCTGAAAATGGATTGAATAACGTACCAAATCTCCCATGGAATAGAGTATTTGCGAAGAAGAATAAAGGCTAACACTTCAGAATATACCTCAAGCCAAATAGAATGAAGACCCATCCTTCGAGCATGAGAATGGCCATCAAGAGCAGCCCTAGCCTCTGCAATCATGTTTGTACCATGGCCATAGAAACAAGAGAACGCATATAAGAAAGAACCATCATGCCTACAAAACACTCCACCCCCCGAGGAAATACCAGGATTTCCACGCGAAGCCCCATCCGTATTTATCTTAACTTGATCCAAGGTTGGGGTAAGCCAAGTAACAAGCTTAACCCGGGGAATAGTATGAACAGCCTTTTGAATGCCAAAGAACCGAACAATATGCATATCCGAGGAAGAGTAGCTGAATCGGACCTTGTTAGCATGAAGAATATCCACAATTTGGTGCCGAACACTATGAATCACATTATCAATTCTTGGAACAATCCCATCAAATCTGCATCTATTTCTAAGCTTCCAAAGGTCCCAACAAATGAAACCGGGTAATATATCACTCAACCATGAACTAATTTTTCTACATTTAGCTGATTTACATACATGCCATGCAATAAGCCTTTAAGAGAGGGATAGCCCCGTTACACTAAAACCAATCATAGAACCCAAGTACAACCATACTTTCGAGGCAATCTCACCATTGATGAGAATAGGAGAGATAGATTCAAAATCTGGACTAAAATAACAGTGGCATTTAGAAGCAAGAGGGATACCTTTGCGAGACACATTGTCATCCGTAGGAAGAGCAGTCTTGAGTGCTTTCCAAAGAAAAATAGAGATTTTGAGAGGTAGAAATTTGCCCCAGCACCAAGAATAGACATGACTTCTAATTCGAGAGACTCTACATTCTTTCCATGCTGACGAAATAGAAAATTTTCCTGAAGAATAAGGGGTCCAAAAAGGAGTATCCATGCTACCCATGAGGCGAATATCTTTAGCTTGAATGGCCATCAAGCATTCATCCCCAAAAGTGTCTCTAACATAGTCTTCTTGGAGCACACCATCAACAAAGAGAGAGAAAATCTGGTCATGCCGAGGATCAAGGAGTGTAATATCATGAGACGACCATTTTTCTTGGATGGAAATATCACCAATACCAACTCCCCACCGTATCCTTTCTTCAACCATATTTTTGGCAGCAATCATGCGCCTCCAAATATGAGAGCATCCAATTCGAACCGAAGCATCCATAGGGTGAGAATCTCGGCAATACTTAGCAGCAAGAAACTGGGTCCATAAAGAATCAGAAGTTCTAAATCTCCACCAAAGTTTAATGGAGAAGGCGAAAGACATCTCATCAAACTTTCGAAGACCTAAACCTCCTTCATGAATTGGCCAAAAAAACTCCTTTCTTGACACCCAATGACATTTATGCCCCCTTCCGGGCTGCTCCAAAAGAAGTTAGCAATAAGGCGATTCATGGCTGTAATAACACCTTTAGGAGGCTCAAGTAAGGATATATAGTAAATAGGAATGGCTTGTAAACAAGCTTTAATAAGCACAAACTTGGCCCTAGCCGAGAGAAGCTTCCCTTGCCAAGAATCAAGTCTATTACGAAGCTTTTGCATCACAGGGTCAAATAGAGATTGGACCTTTCTACCAATATAAAGAAGGCATCCAATATAAAAAATAGGGAGCTGTTTCTTTTAGAACCCGGTCACATGAGCAATAGCATTATCCAAATTAGCATTATCCCTCGCAGTTAGGAAACAAGATTTAGAAATACTAATAAGTTACCCGGAAAAGTGCTGGTAGGACTCAAGAAAGCCCATATGAAGCTCAAGAGAATGAATGCTCCCATTACAAAAAAATAATAATATCGTCAGCATAAGAAAGATGTGATATAATAGGAACACCAACATTAACCGTTATATAGTCCACATGAGGATGGAGATCATGAAGATTATTCAGCCCACGACTTAATACCTCCGCAGCAACTATGAAAAGGCTTGGGAAATTGGGTCACCTTGTCGCAGCCCTCGGGAAGAAGAGAAGTAGCCACAAGCTGAACCATTGATGAGCACCGAAAACCAAAAAGAATTAATACATCTGAAGATCATGTCAAGCCATTCCTCAGAAAAAACCAAACCACCACATAACTTTTATAAGTGCAAACCAAGAAAGCCTATCATACGCTTTAGCCATGTCCAGCTTCAAAGCGACATTAGAACCAAAAACTTTCCTTTTAAGAGAATGGAAAAGTTCTTGAGCAAGCAATACGTTTTCGTGATTCATTCTCCCTTTAACAAAACCACTTTGCTAAGGCGAGATAATACGGGGAAGAACATTCTGAAGTCTAAGACATAATAGTTTGGTAATAACTTTATTAGAGAAGTTACACAAACTAATAGGTCTTAAATCAGAAAAAGAGTTAGGCACTTCCACTTTTGGGATTGTAACAATAAGCGTGCTAGTCCAACTTCGAGGGAGATGAAAACCAGAAAAAAATTCCACCACGGCATGATGTAAGTCTCTACAAACAATATCCCAGCAAGAGTGATAGAGAGAACCCGTAAAACCATCTGGCCCCGCTGCACTAGAACCACTCATACTAAAAACCACGGAATGGATCTCTTCTAAAGAAGGAGGAGCAATAATCATTCTCAAGTCTTACACATTTTTACAAATGTAGGATCCATATCCGGTATCCAATACCCAAGAACTAAGATGTAGAAAGATTAACATAAATACTTTATGTGGTAGTCCTACTACCCTTTCTTTTGATCTTTGATACAAATTGTAATCTCTCTAACGGTCAATCTTATTGCCAAGGTAGAAGTTACATCCTTTGGATTTTAGGTTTAGCCACAAATATTTCCTTTAGGCTTGACAACTCTTGTCTTGCCTCTATCTTAAATCATTTTCTTTATAAACCTTTTAGAGTTTGAGAAGGTTTCCATTTGATATTATGACTTAGCATTTTAAACATCAAATGTCTCTTATGAATTAATATCAAATCCGTTGTTAGTTCCAAACTAACTTGATTATCAAGTCAATAAGGTAATTAATATGTCTCTCCATGTTCAGAACATGAGAACTTATTAACATACCTTTCAATCATCACATGAACGTTAGGCTCTAATCAATCTCAAACTTTTCTTGCCTTTCTTGCTTGTAGGAACGCTTCCTACATGATTTCTTATCAAATAAGCATCCATGTGTTTCTGATACTTCTAAAGTTCTAAACATATGGTAGCAAGTCATAAAACAATTGACATCTATATAATCATCCACATGATTCTTATCAATGTCTTTGTCCGTCCTTAAGGCAGTAGGTTTCTTAGGAATAGGATTTATTAAGAATTTATAACTTCCGTTCTTGCTTTAGAACAATTCTTAAGCTCATGACTAGGTCAAAGAAGTTAATCTCATTCTCTTTAAGTGGGGTCAATTGCAGTAATTATACATGAAATAAAACATTCTACAAAATATGCAAATAAATATACACATATATTTCATACCATTATCATTTAGAGGTAGTTGATGTATTTCACAAATACTCCCACTAAATCATACACCTTCAAATACAACAATTGTATAATATGATTTTAGTGGGCTAAGATCCGTATTTCACCCAACTTTGAGTCGGCTAGGGCACGACTGCTCAAAATCAAATTATTTAGGTAGATAACTCCTTATCAATCACATCATATGTGACTCTTAGATCCTTTATGAGATTTTAAACATTTTATGTCTAACATGTTTTAATCTCATCTGTGCCTTAGGCCCAAAACTGTTTTGATAGCCTAATTAAGTCAAACCATTTTAAACGTATAGGAATCACGGTTTCCTCATCTTACTCATAGATGAATAGAATTAATACACCTATTATTAGTACCCGATCTGAAGATGAAGGACTTCCTAGACCTTTAAGAACCTCTAAGGACCTTTTAGGCAATAATAACCTGACAGGGACTTATCCGGAAGCTCTCCAAAGTTCTAGATGGACGAAATCAGTTCTAGGTCAATATCCATCAGGATATTGATGAAATCCTGAGAACAAACTGATAAGGATTTGCTGAGATCGTTCTAATCAAGAAAATAGGATAAGGCCACCGTACGGCTGAGGCACCACCTTACGGCGCCCATTGGCCGTACGGGCACTTGTGCCAAGTCCACCTTGTTTTCCTATAAATAGGGTCCTCCTCTTCACAAATCAATCACACTTCATTCTGCGAGTTTTAGAGTCTAGACAGACGAGAAAACTCCAAGTTTAAGCCTTTTTGGCACCCTCAAAGCCTCTTCGAATCATCAAGAAGCTTCGATCATAGTTCTTGCCAATCAAGGTAAGTCCTCTTACTTTTACTTATGTTCTTATTATGTTCTTAGGCTAGATCTATTTTATGCATGTTTTCATTATGTTTATTCATTCATATTCATATGTTTCTTCATGCGTTCTTCATGTTCTTTGTCTAAAATCATAATATATGCCATGTTTAGGGTAGAAATCTTCATGTTTACATGTTCATTCATATGTTTTCATGATGTTCTTATTATTATGCTAGATCTAAGACTTATACATATGTAACATACTAGATCTAGGGTTTAATACCTATTATGTGCACATAACATAGCCAATGATGATCATAGGGTTTCATCAAACCCTAATGAGATCTAGGAACTACTTCTAACCCTAATCTTCCCCCTCTTTATACATGATCCCGCTTCATATCTCTATTCTTAATTCATCAATGAACTACACTGACCTGAGCTTCTCACACCGAGAAGAACATAGGCAATCCTTGGATCCGGTCTCAATCACTAACACACACACACACACACATTGATCATGATAGAAAAGACCGATTTGTCGGGCAATTGGAGTGATCACATTAATATTCTTCTTCTATTGTAATTTGACCCCCGAACCCTATTATTCTCATGAATGGTTTTTGCAATGTTTTAACTACAAATAAAACAACGTGGCGACTCTCAATTTCAATCAGAGGTATTCACAGTGGCGACTCTGCTGGGGACTTGTTTTTGTAAACCTTTTTCAAAACTTAAGAGGGTCTAACTTTCATTTACTTCATGATTTTGTGTGTGTTCTAATTTCCCCAAGCACTCATTTTCTTTAAAAAAAATTGCACTTCTGCAATTTCTCACGTTTCTGTAACTTATAACCGTACGCCTCCTTTAGGTCCGTCCGCCCGCTGTCTAGCCGTACGACTCCCCTTTTCTGCAAAACTATTTCTAACGATTTCCTGCAGGTTTTTGTGTTCATAGCATGTTTAAATATTGTAGATCTGCTATGCTTGTGTTTAATTCATGCTTAAATACTATTACTATGAATTGTTATGCTAGTAGACTTCTCTCGTGCGTTACATATACTTGTAAAATCGTGTTTTAATCGCACACTACCACTAGTCCATGTCATACTGCACACCCTACTCCGGATAATCCGTTGAGTGCACAGATTCAAGTCATCCTGTCGCCTTTATCTTTGTGGCACCTGGGTTATCTAACCCACCATGTACGCTTGTGAGCAGTTGAGGTTAAACCTTGTCCATGTCTAAACCATACACTTTGATCGAGTTTAAGAACACTTACCAAAAGCGGTTATCTTAAATCATCTTTAATGCCGTCATGCTGCGTGAGTCTACCTTAGATCGACTCTAGTCAACCTTTCGAACTATCTAGGTCAAACCCATCACCTTGACCAAGGACCGAGTTATCTCACTTTTTTTTGGACCTCTACGGTCATCATCTTATAATACTTATGGTTTTCAAAAAAATCACTGACCTCTTGCTGTCACTCTCTCACTTATCTTACTTAACGAGAACTACGGTGACCTGAGTGTCTTATTGTGTAGGACCCCTCCCGCATAGTAAGGGGAACGTAGGCAGCTCCGGCCCGGTCAAACTTTTAGTCTTTTCATTCAAAGTACATTTCGAAAACACGGAAATCGAGTCTTTTCACAAAAAAATGATTTTTATAAACGATGTATTGTCATTAATTATAAATCTAATTTATTTCAAATAATTAACTCCTCCGCAACCATTACAGAATCTTGCATCATGTCTACCGAAGGAATCATCAAAGTCACAACTGAAGCTGCCACCCAAGGTCTCGAGACAACTCTCCACCCTTACACCATTGTTAATGAGCAAGCAGTCCATCTTAACACCGCTCTCAACAAGCAAGCGGCCCACTTAAAGACCATTCTCAATGAGCAAGCAAGTCTCTTCCGGACCGCTCTCAATGAGCAAGAAGTCTACTTTGAGACTGTCCCCCTCAAGTAAGCAGACCACTTTCAGAAAGAGATGTACAAGGCTCTAAAGGATACCGAGGTGCGTCTCCGATCCGATATCTATGGCGTCTACGACTACCTCAACCGTACTCTCCCTCATGCTCAGTTTCAACACCCGTACTCTCCTAAAATGTATGGGCCACCACAGAATTTCCCCGTCGGGATGCCTCCTATGACTATTCATCAGTAAAGAATACCGGTGCCTAAACCACCCTCCAAGATGGTTCGTGACAAGAAGGACAAGCATGACTACGATGACTTGGGTATGCCATTAGACAAAAGCTTCAAATGTCTAGTTCAAGCCGGCAAGTTATTGTTGGAGATTATGCCCTAGGCCCTTGAGAAAGGCCTTGTGTTACATCATGTTCTCATTTGTTATGGAGATAACAACCTTGGATTTTTTTTTTATATGTTTATTATAATAATCCCCATCCCTAGTACTTATGAAGAAGTAGTATAAGTTTAATTGATGATAATGTGATGATCATGTGTATGTGATACAAATTAAACTTATGGGTGCTTGTTGGTGAATATGTACTGGATATGACCCGCCTATGAGATTTATGTCATGGTTAAATGTCATAATTAAATCTCATTTAGTTATATCATTGGAATCCTTAGACCTGAGATTATCATCGTCTTCCACATGATGAAAATTGTGTTTGACGTATTCAAACGCTACCCTTAACCAGGTAGTTATAAAGTCTACGATTGGCACAGTCAGATTCTTGTAGGGAAGAATGATAAGTCAAGATGGAATGTTGTCCCTCTTTGTCTCAAAGAGAGATATCAAGCTTGGCCACTCAAGAGTGAGATTGATGATAGTGCATGGCCATGCCCAAATGAATTGATGTGTTCAATGTCATTTGCTCATAATCAATCAACTCGGAATTGAGAAAGCATTGGGCACTTACGTTTACTTAGACCGTGGCTTATGCTCAATATGATATCGTGTGACAAAAGGATTGTGATATGGTCTATGAGGATAAACGAACTTCGTTAAGTTATATTAATTGGGTAGTCATGATGGCTTGCTAGAGTCCGCTCATAACTTATGGGTTTGACTCATTTCCAACTTAATATAATCCTATGGGGTCACACACAAAAGAACGAATCAAAGAAAAGGCTAAAATTGGAATTGCGTAAAAGAGCGTAAAATCGAATTCAAGAAAAAAGGAATCTGGCTCCAGGAAGGAGGGCCCGGGCGGACCTCCTTGTTAGTCCGGGCGGACCTATTTGGTGACCCGGGCAGACCTCCTCTCCAAATTTGTTGGTTTTTCTGAATTCAGGTTTTGACGGGTTTTTGGCCTATTTCTCCTAAAGGGTTTAGGTTTGATAAGTATAAAAACCCCTCTCTTTGCCTTTGTCCATATGGTATTGAATGGGAGTAACCTAATTGATATTGTATCATTATTGGTAGCCTCCATGTGTTCTAGAAACACATTCTTGAGTTTAGATTATGAATCAAAAGCTCAAGAACACCAATAAATCCATATAGCCTTTGAAGATTAGAAAAGCGTGTTTTCTAGTGGGTCTAGCAATCCAGATCTAGAGTGGTTCTAGATATTCGTTCGCGTGTGGATAAGCATAGAGGGTGCTTGCTTTAGCATCTCAAGTTCGTGTTCCTACAATGGTGATTTGAAGAAAGCGAAGAACGAGGAGATCAAATCTTAAAGCTTGAAGACTTGAAGATTTGAAGATCCGGAAAATTTTAAACGCACAACATCGGTTAGTATCCTAAATTCATCTTGCTATTAATCTAATCATCATGAATGGATCCATGGACTCATGGGTTTTGTCGATTTCTTTTGCCGTCTTCCGCTGCGCAAGGACCCTTAAAAACCAACAGTGGTATCAGAGCCCCGTTCATGTATGGTTATTTTAATATTATCATGTTATATATATGATTATTATATGATCTAGCATGATATGAATTTAGAATAAGGGATTTATGTGAATTGTTTGGTGAAACAATTATATATTTGATATAGTATGATTAAGAACAAGGTTTTTAAGTTGCATGATTAATATGATTAATCTATTTATCGGATCATCAATCTCTTTAATTGGATTATTGAATTGATGATTCTTGATCTGGAAGAACAAATTTTTTGTTCTTAGGGTTTGATGTTTATGATAATTTGATTATCATAAATAGTTGAATTCCTAAAGGATCAAGATTTGATAAATTGCGTTCATGCGGTTCCCGTGCAATACACGTTTTGTGCAGAATTTTCATCCAGAACTTTCGTGCAGATTACGTGCAGCGCACGTACAGTCCTGAATTTTGTGAAGAATTTCCGTGCAGTTCGCGTGCAATGCACGTGCAATGCACGAAGTCGTGCAGTTCGCGTGCAGTGCAGATTTTTGAATTTGTGTTTTTCAGACTTGGAGATGCATTGTAGAATACGTATTGTTCATGGAATTGAATTCTATGAAGTAATGTATTCTTATTAGAGTTGGACTCTATGAAAGAATTCATTATTCAATATGTATTATACCTAGAGTGGGACTCTATGAAAATCTAAAATTCATAATTATATTCACATAGTATCCATTCATTAATTAATTGGATTAATTATACCTCTGTTATGTGCGTTGCTATATGAAAGAACCTTCTTGAAAAATTTAAGTCAAGTGCCAATCCACTATTAAAACACTTGTGAGTACACCGGGTAGTTTTGTGCGGGCTCTAACCATCGTGAGGCACATTGATTCTATTAGTGTACGAGCAAGATGAGTGAATGAGAGTTTCCTATACGTTTAACGTGGTTTGACTTAATTAGGCTATCATAAGGGTTATGGGCCTAAGGCACAAGATGGGATTAAAACATGTTTGACATAAGATGTCTAACAATCTCATAAAGGATCTAAGAGTCACATATGATGTGATTGATAAGGAGTTATCTACCTAAATAGTTTGAATTTTGTGCAGCTTGCCATCGCGGTGGCAAAATTCAAATGAAATATGGATCTTAGCTCACATAATTTATATTATAC
Organism: Campanula takesimana; assembly: GCA_026119855.1. NCBI lineage: Eukaryota > Viridiplantae > Streptophyta > Magnoliopsida > Asterales > Campanulaceae > Campanula > Campanula takesimana. The sequence goes on from JAOWBW010000013.1 coordinate 878,759, forward strand.
AATTGTTGTATATGAAGGTTATATAATTTAGTGGGAGTATTTATGAAATACAACTATTTATCTCTTAAATGATTGGTATGAAATATAGGTGTATATTTTTTTTGCATATTTGTGTAAAATATTATCTTAAACTTTAATTATGTTTGTTACTGCGATATGTTCTCTAAAAGGACAAAGTTTAAAGAGAATGAAATTAATTTCTTTGATTGAATCATGATCTTAAGAATTGTTCTAAAGCAATAACGGGAGTTATACATTCTTAATAATCCTAAGTAACCTAAATTGCAATATTAATTTGATTAATATGTTCCGCAGGATCATCAAAATTTAATTTGATTAACTTGCTGATGATCTTAGATTCATGAATGAATTGTTTATTCTTGGTTTTGATGATCATGATGATTTGATCACCGTGACACCAAATCTTAATTGAATCAAGGAAATCAATTTTAAGGTAAATTTTGGAAATAAAAATCTACCGCTTCGATGATAAATATTTTGAGTTGAATTTATTTGTCAGATGGCTGGTTTTAGAAACTGTGTTTCCTGAAATTAAATGTCAATTTCAAAATTAATCTGGGATTGAATCTAGTTTCAGATGGCTGGTTTTCGAAACCGTGTTTCCTGAAAGGTGATGTCAATTCAGAATTCAGAAAACTGAAATCAGAATCCTGAATTGTTCTTGATTGCTGAAATAAGTTAAATTGGTGAGACATGGAATTTAGAAACAAGACTACAGATCCATAAGGAAATGTGGATGCCTTTTGGCTTAGTTTCGGCCGTATGGACTGTTCTCTAAGTTTCTGAATGATGTACGGAGTTGTAGATGTCTTTTGGCTTAGTTTTGGCCGTACAGTTTGTGCTCTCAATATCTGAACTATCATGAAAGAAAACTTGGTTTGTCTTTCATGAAGATTTAAGAAAGTGAGACCTTTTTGAAAGGAGTTGTCTAGGACAAATTCACACTTAAATCTAATAGATGTATTTTCATGGGATATCATAAGGAAACTTGAGGATATTATTTTACTTCAAAGAAATAAATTGTTTGTTGGTGATGATACTTTTCTAGATAAATTGTTTATCTCTAAAAGAACCAGTGAGAGTAAAATATATATCTCGAATGGTTTGAGACCTAGAAAATAACATAGAACCTTAGATGGAAGTTGAACAAACTTTTACAAGGAGTTGTGAAAATTCGTTCAAGTTGCACAAGTTACATGCATTTATGATAGGATACAATCTATAACAAGAAATATTAGATTTCTAGAAATAGAAAGTATTGAGGTAAATTTCATTGAGAATGACATATTTACCACCTATCAAAATGCAATGTCCGCTACATATTTAGATTAATGACATGGAGTCATAGAATCTATAATGCAATCCATGTATAATAATCAAGTTTGAAACTTGATCATTCTAACCCAAGGTGTAAAAACCAAAGGATGGAATTAAGTTTTCTTGGAGAAAACTAACATGGGTAGCAATTGCGGTAATCCATGGGATGGATTGAAGCAAGCTTCTTGGAGTTGAAACAATCATTTTGATGAAATATTCAAATCATTTGAAATTCATCAAAGATGAGACTTGTGTTTTCTAGAAAATTAGTGGGAGCATAGTGTTGAACGGAACACGGACCGTGAGATTCTTGAGTTTGGGGGTTAAGTTATGGATTGGGAAGGTCAAGGAGCACCCAATCCACCCAAACTAGGATTGGTCTTGCTTAGGTGTTTTTAATCAAATAAAAGAACAAGTAAAACAAATAAAGCCAATAATTAATTTCTTAATTATTGAAATGTCGGATCATGTGCTTCGGGACCATCTCCATAGATTAGAGAGGGGCTGATCCTTTTGATGGGATTACACTACTCTAAAACAAAGAAAGAGATGAGAAGTAGAGATTAAAAGCGTAGGAGTTTACCTAAGGCGTTCTTGAGATTCCAATTGATGGCCTTGACTAAGGCCTTGATGATCCAAGAGTTTTGTGATGACTTTGGCTTGAAAAGATGGGTTTTTGGTGGTGTTTTGGTGTGAGGAAGGAATAAAAATTGGATTCTTGAGAGAAGGCCTGATTAGAGAATTGTTAACCTCTTTTTGGATGACTATGAAACATTAACTAGAATTTGGAGGATCTAGGGTTAAAAGACTCTTTATTTATAGGCTTAGATTGCTTAGGGACCAAGTAGAGAGGTTTAATTAGGTAAGGAATCAATAGGATATCTCCAGGAAGTCTCCTACTGATATATTTCCCGGATTAGGAGAGTGATGGCCAAGAAAGAGATCGGGACGGAGAAGGAAAGTGAATCAAACTCACAGACAGAGGAGATGTCTCGTACGAGACATCAATGTCTCATACGAGGCATCCAGCACAGAAGTACTTTTTTGCCCTTATCTAAAGTTTTGTTGTTCCGTTTAGCCCCTGACTAATATAGTCAGTCAGAAACTTAACAAAACATGTCAAAACTAACGAGTTTTCATCAAAACATGAAGGCGAGACACGAGAGTAGTGTAATCATAAATTTAAGTTCAAAATGGGGTGTCTACAGAGCCCCTCGGCGACGATACTTATGGAAGAAGTAATGTCGTCGATAGAAAAGACACCATTTAGAACTTTGGGTATGGTCATGCTATAAAGGTGCCTACATATTCCTTGGAAGGAAATCAGACCAAACGTAGTTTGACTCTGAAAACACGAAAAAACGGTGGTTTTAGGTATTTTGGAAATCGTTTTGAAAGCAATATTACGGTAAGTAAAGTTTAGAGTTTAGAGAGTAACCCATACTGAGGAATCAATGTCCTTGACCTAATTCTGAATATGCCCTCTATTGTTGATGGAGCATTGCGGTTAACGGTGTTGCTGGTGCAGACTGTGTTGCAGAATGTGTTGAAGTTGTTGGGGAATATCCTCAATCAATGCTCCTACATTGAGAGGATTGGATATTATCCTCTTTCAATAGTTGATTGAAAGTACTGGATCCCTGGATGTTCTCTTTCAATGGCTGCTGCTGATCGAAAGTACTGAACATGTCCTCTTCCAATTCCTCATTGAAAGTACTGGACGGTTTTGATGTAGATGTAGACTTCTGAATGTCCTCGTTAATGGTTGATTGAGCGTACTAGACATTATCCTCTTCCAATGCTCCTGCATTGAAAGTCCTGGATGCAGAATATCTTGAATTTGATGTTGATTTGTCGATTTCTGAATGTCCTAGTCAATGGTTGATTGAACGTACTGGACATTATCCTCTTCCAACGCTCCTACATTGAAAGTACTGGATGTAGAGGTGTCTGAATGCTGTGGGGATTGTCTGATCGCTGTTGAATTTTCTTTGAGAACGGATTGGTTCTTGTACCTGTTAATACAACAAGTAGAACCTCTTCTAGAAAGCACTTTAGCTGTGATTTTAGTTTGTAATTGGACTCATATAGCGGTGACAAATTTATGTGCATGCCCGGTCGGTCAACCTTGGTGTAAGTAGTGTGAATAGCATGGATTCGCGATGGGATGTTTATTGGTGATGAACTGTATGTGATGATTTGTGTGTGTGTGCGGGGACAAGTGTTTGATAAGTTGGGACCTAATCAGGTTTTCTGCAGAGATGATGCTACGGAGTTTCCTTGATGGTTTTCTTGAGATGATCCGTCCAGATCATTCCTTTAGTCATGTTGTGTCAAGGGAGACAACTATTTGTCTGCCAACCAATGATGTGCAAGCTCTAAGTAGGCTAGGCGTACTTTTGAATCACTCTAGAATTCTATGTCCGAAAGTCTTCGGTGAAGGTAATGAGAGGTGCATTCTATTCCCCCAAGTTTATCTCATGCTTTGGTCTAAGTTAAGCCCAAAGAATCTTGTATGTTGTAGATGACTTCGTGAACAGGCTTATGAGGCTGTTTTGACTTGAAAAAGAGTTCTCTCCCGCTTGTTGGATTTGAGGAAGGAGGAAGGTTAAAGAAGAAATGATTTAAAGAATGTTCTCCCTATATTTTTATTATTATTTTTTTTTGTGATGTACCCTAATTTTTGCCTAGACCGCCCTTTCGGGTTTTCAATCTAGCGGGCATCTCTTTTGCGTCTTTTTTAATTTATTTTTTCGTGACGCACCCTGATTTTTGCCTAGACCGCCCTTTCAGGGTTTCAACCCAGCGGGCATCTCTTTTGCGTCTATTTTCATATTTTCTTTTGACAAAGTATGTACTCGAAGATGACTAAGAGAGGAGAGTAGTTTTGTCTCTTATTGGGGGAGAGACATGCGAGATTTTTGGGTTTGGATGTATTAGGCATTTTAGCTATCGACTTGGCATTTGGGAAGTTGTTCCAAGCATCGACTCGATGAGGATAACGCACTTTGTAATGAGAGTTAGAGGCGAAGAGGATAGCCCCTAGTGCGGATTTACTTTGACGAGTTCGTATATCTTGAATAGGAATTGGAAAGGGACGGAAAGAATAAAAAGCCCCTAGCCTTGATGCTTGGATTTCAAGGAGAAGTGTGTGAGAGAGGAAGCCCCTAGACTCAACAGTGAACGCTACTTAGCTCAAAGTACTAGAAAGATAGTTCTACCTTTAATGGACCCTAGTATTTATTTTTGATGTCTTAAGTGTTTGTTCAATTCATTCTTGCAAGTGAATCATCTAGAAATGTCTTAACAAGTTTTGAGGAGAAGGCCTAATCATCAGTGCGCTCTTCGGATTTCTTCATGAGTGATGGAGACGGTCTTCAAGTTAGGAGTCTCACTTTTTATTCATTTGGATTTGATCTTCATTGTAGGAGCAGGTGAGAGGCCTCCTTTTTTTTTGACTTCATTGCATATGGTTGAAACTCCTTCTTTGTGGGGTTGTGAAAGCTTGAGAGTTTTTTTTTTTTTTTTTTGACACTCAAAGTTTAAATTGAGTAGCCCCACTTTTCTTTGGGAATGATAACACCTTTGACTTTCTTCCATTGTGGTCCTTCGACTTTGACATGAACGCGGTGATAGTAATGTGTAGCCCCTAGGCCTTCTCACTTGTATAGACATTTCTATTATCAATTGCAAGGTTTCTAGATTAATGACAATTATTGTTTGTGGATCTATTTCATGAATTAGAGAGACATTCAAAAGGTAGAACAACCTTAGAGTAGTGTATAGGAATAAGAAAGACTTTTATTAATAACTAGAATTCAAAACAGACTCGATAGTTTAGTTGACACAAACTAGAGAAGGAGAGAGATTGACTAGAATGACAGAACGACTCTTCGAGTTCATACTAGGAAATTAAAACCTATTCTAATTCTAGGGAGAAAGGGAGAGGGACCTTCCTATTACATATTTAGGATGTCCTTTATATGTTGGTCGTAAGAGGATTGCTTTGTTTGCTTTGGTTATGCAGAACATGGAAGCGAGACTCGCTATATGGCAGGGTAAACTTTTATCTCATGGGGCTAAATTAACTCTCATTAAAACTTGTCTCCAAGCTATTCCTTTATACTATATTGCTCTTCTTGGCCCTCCTAAGGGGGTTATAAAGGCCATGTATAGGCTGATCTGAAATTTTTTCTGGAGCAATGAAGAGGGTCAAGCAAAATGTGATTGGATTAGCCAACGGAAAATGTTTCGGCCTACAGGAGAAGGAGGTCTCGGGATAAGGTGTTTTGAGGAGTTGTCCATGGTTTTTTCGATGAAATTATGGTGGCGGTTTCGTAGTACCAAATCTCTATGGGTCAGCTTTATGGAAGCAAAGTATTGTCATGGTACTCACCCGATGGATGCTACCAACCCGTCCTTTGCTTCTCACATTTGGGTCCGGATGCTTGGTGCCAAAGATATAGTTGAAGCTAATATTCGATAGGGTATTTGATGTGGTGATATTTCTATCCATGAGCATTGGGCTGATTTTCCCTCTATTCTTCCTGGAAATCATGTTGAGGTCTCTAGTCTTTTTGAGAATGGGCAGCCCCGTCTTGATCATATTAGGGATGTCTATGGAGAGCAGCTTTTATACCATATTCAAAGGTACAATATTCAGATTATTGATAATCCTGACAAACCTTTTTGGTGTCCCTCTACTTCGGGTAGCTTTTCAATTTCCTCGGCTTGGAAAGTATCTAGACCTACAGGTACCCATAACCCTATGTTCGAGAATTGCTGGAATTCTCACATCCCTCTCAAAATTTCTGTTTTGATGTGGCAGCTCCTCAACAATGGTCTTCCTACTGATTTGGCAATCCAACGAAGAGGAATTTCTATGGTTTTTGCATGTGTTTGTTGTTCTCATCCTTCGACTGAAGACCTTGATCACCTCTTTGTTCATAGTCGTATTGCTAAGGAAGTCTAGGCTCATTTTTCGAACTTAATAGGGATTAAGATCCAAATATATAATGTTCGGTCTTTGATAGCTAGCTGGTGGTTTAGCACTGGTAAAGATGGCCCGAATGGATCCAAATGGCTCTCCCATCTTCTTCCATGTTTTATTCTATGGGAAATTTGGAAAGGTCGAAACAAAGCAAAATTTGAAGAAAAAAGAATGGCTGCTCCACTTATTATTACCGAGGTTATTTCTGCGTTGCAAGGTATTATTAAAGCTTTTAATATTTCTTTTAGAGCTACGTGGGTAGAATTTCATATTTTCTCTTATTTTGGTCTCCCCATCTATAATTTCGAGTGTAAGAAGGCCCGCATGGTGGTTTGGCATCCCCCGTTGGTTGAGCAATTCAAGCTTAACACTGATGGGGCATCTAAAGGCAATCCGGGTATAATGACAGGTGGAGGTATTTTCAGAAATAAAATGGGAAAAATTTTGTTTGCTTTCTCCAGTTACTATGGGCATGGGACGAATATGGTGGCTGAGGCTAGGGCCGTCCGTGATGGGCTAATTTATGCTAGAAATTTTGGTATTGCTTCTTTATGGCTTGAGATTGATTCTGAAGTGCTTCTTAAAATTCTCATTGAGAATTATCACATTCCATGGTGTATTTGGTATGAAGTGCAGGAAATAAAGCGTTTAATGCATATGCTTTCGGTCAGAATTTCACATATTCTTCGTGAAGGAAATAGAGTAACGGATGGATTAGCCAATGCAGCTGTGGTTTCTAGGTCAAACTCGGTCTATTACTCCTTTGAGGATCTTCCTGAAGACTGTAAAGGCCCATATGTTTTGGACAGCTCTTCAACTCCTTATATTCGGATTAGGTGATATGGCTAGATTATTGCGTTTTTGTTTTTTAGCTTGGCTAGTTCCCCTCCCCTTTATTGTAGAGGTATTTACGTTATGTGTAAAGCCCCCCCTAGCTTTCCTTTCTTTGGTGGTTGAGGTTGTCATGTCCCCCACCATGTTTGTATTTATTTTTTATATTAATAAAATCTAGGGAGGTACCGTCCTCTTTTCGCCAAAAAAAAAAAAAAAATAGTCATAGCCCTAAAGTGGTTTATCTTGAGTTCTTCTTGAGGCTTTGTCTTCTTCATCCATTATTAGGAAGCGGGTTGTTGAGGACATTTGGGCGCTTCAAGTTCCTTGTTTTCAATGAGATCTTGGATCACATCCTTCAAGTGGTGACAAGAGTTGGTGTCGTAGCCGGTACCTCTATGGAACTTGCAGAAGAGGTGATGAGCATGTTGAGGAGAGAGTTGCCTTGGTGCAGTAGGAGGATCTCTCGGTGTGATTTTTCCGGCTTCCACTAGTATGTCAAAGAGTTCTCCTTGTGTCACGACCCGAAAACCCGCCTCTATTTTCTAATAATAAATATTTAATTATTTATTTATTTCTTATTTAATTGTTTAAATTATTATTTAATTAATAATTATGTGTGCATTTATGTTTCATAATAAATTATGTCTAGCATTTTATCTGGGCCATTTGTGCTAGTGTAGAAGTGTTGAGTCTTAATTGTTAGTGGGGAGTTTATTTGTAAAGGGTAGTAGTAGGGGAGGGGTCTAAGTGTAAATGTTTCAAATAATCTTTCTCCTACTCCCTCCCTACTCCCCTCTTCTCCTTCACCTTCTCCCTCACACTCTCATTCCCAGCTCTCTCTCTCTCTCCTTGGTGGGTAAGTTTTTCTTCTCTTCCTTCTCTCTTCATTTTCACCTTCTTCCTCTCATCTTTTCTTATTTCTCATTTTATAAAATGTGTTTAGATCGTCGATAGGATCGTAGGAAGCTAAAAATATTTGAATTCCATCAACTTTGAGAAATCTAGGTAAGTTGCTTTTCCCCCATTATATGCTAAAATTGTTCATCCTCATTTTGTATGATGATCTATGAAACTTGGAAGTGGTTATTTGATGATTTATGAAGGTTTAGAATTTATTTGAAATTTATTGTTGTTTTGTTGATTTTTGTGTTAAATCAAATGTTGGGATTTGATCTTGATTTTGGTTGATAAATGGTGTTATTTAGGTCCCCTTTAAGTTAGATGTTGTTTGGGTACTTTGGGGATCAAGTTGGGAGTGTTGATTTGTGAGAAATGTGGATTTGGTTCGAAAATGGCGAAACCCAGCTCTGTTTTCCCGGCCTGAAGGCAGACCAGGTGCCCGCCCGAATTGAGCCAGGCGCCCGCCTACCCGCCCTTTTTCCCGTTGCCAACCTTCTGTTGGAATGAGCGCCCGCCCGACCCCTTCCAGGCGCCCGCCCGCCCTCCAGTTCTGAAATCTGTCTTTTGCTTGTTTAAGACTATCTGGCTTCCTAGTTTAAGTTTATTTACTCAAATTAACTTAAGTTAATATCGTGGAACACTTTATTAATTGGAATTGGTTCTTTTATGAATAAATATGATATGGAATTTGATTAAGTATCGTTTTGATAATGTGGGCCATCTTTGATGTGTTGTTGGATTGGTTTACCTTTGTGGTGATTTATTTGGGATGGTTCCATACTTTGGAATCATTGGTTGCGTATCATGCTAGTATTTTATTACTTAGCCTTTACTTGAAAGTCCAGCAGGTAATTGTTCTCGATGGCTAGAAGAGGAACGGGTTAAGGTTCTAGTGGGGCTCAGAATCAGAATGATCTTCGGGAAGAGAACCGTGCTATGTTTCAAGACATGTTTGAGGCGGCCATGAAGGCAATTCATGACCAAGGACCGAGAGTAGAGCAAGCACCACCACCCAGATATGGTTTGGAGCAATTCTTGAAACTAAAACCGGCAGAGTTCGATGGTGAGCCTGATGTGAAGAAGGCCGAACTATGGGTTGAGTCTATGGAGAAAATTTATGATGTGTTTGGGTGCACGGACGAGGATAGGGTCCGGTTTGCGGCTTATAAATTGGTTGGGGCCGCCGAGCATTGGTGGAAAGGAGTTAAGGCGAGTTGGGATGATACCCATACAGTGTATGCATGGGAATTGTTTGTGAGGAAGTTCAAAGAGCATTTCATTCCGGTAGTAGATCAAAACCGAAAGGAGATCGAGCTTCTCAACTTGGAGCAAGGTTTGTTGTCTATAGCTCAGTACTCAGCTAAGTTCACAGAATTAGCCCGGTATTATGACTATCTTGTGAGGACCGAAGAACAGAAAGCTATGAGATTCATCCGGGGTTTGAAGACTTCTATCCGGACTCAACTTATAGCACAGAGGATTCAAACTTATCAAGATACGGTAGACCGTGCCTATCTTATAGAGCAAGATATTGGGGAACATAAGAGGAAGACCGAGGTAGCTAACCCGAGTAAGCAAGGAGCACAGAGCAAGTCACAACCAAGGATTGATAACCAAGGTAACTTTGGGGGACAATCTCAGTCCCGAGGGCAACCGATCCCAAGGAACCTGGGTACTACTACCGGGAACCAAGGGAACCAAAATAGGAGACTCTGTTCATATTGACAAAGGGGAGGACACTCGGAGGACCAGTGTTGGCAGAAACAGGGGAAATGTATTAACTGTGGGCAGTTGGGGCATTTTGCGAAGGATTGCCCGAGATTCAGAGGTCAACCGACTGGGGTAGGAGCTGGGGCTCCACAGGGTCAGAAAAGGGATGCTACGGGAAAGGCCAAGGTCCAAGGAAAAGTGTTTGCAATGAATCAGCATCAGGCAGATGATCCCTCAGTGATTGGAGGTATTGTTTCTATATCTAATGTGAGCGCGCGTACGTTAGTAGATCCAGGATCATCTCATTCTTACATTTCTGTGCAATTTGCTTCTTTACTAAATGCTGCATCTGAGTCTTTGCTCTTTGTGTTAGAGGTGTCAACTCCTATGGGAGAATGTTTGGTGACCGATAGAGTATTTCGTGCTTGTGATGTGCTTATATGTAGTCGTGTCTTGTGTGCGGACTTGGTAGTCCTTCCTATTCAAGACTTTGATGTTATTTTGGGTATGGATTGGTTGAGCAAGTTTCATGCTTCTGTCGATTGTCGTAGAAAGGTCGTTAATTTTTCCATCCCTTATGTGCCTAAGTTTACTTTTGAGGCTATGCCTTTGGGTAGAAATTTTCGTATCATTTCTTATGTGAAAGCTAGGAGATTGTTGCACCGTGGTTGTGAGGGGTACTTGGCTAGTATGCTTGATACTAGGAAAGAATCCCCTAGTTTGGAGAGTGTTCGAGTAGTTAGAGAATTTCCCGATGTTTTCTCTTCTGAATATGATATGCCTCCAGATCGTGAAATAGAGTTTTGTATAGATCTTTTGCCGGATACGGCTCCGATTTCAAAGGCACCATATAGGTTGGCTCCCACAGAGTTGAAGGAACTAAAGGTTCAGTTGCAAGAGTTGCTTGATCGAGGGTTTATCCGCCCTAGTGTTTCCCCGTGGGGAGCACCGGTTTTGTTTGTGCGGAAGAAAGACGGTTCTTTGAGATTGTGTATTGATTACCGAAAGTTGAATCAGGTTACAGTGAAGAACAAGTATCCTCTACCTCACATTGATGATTTATTTGATCAGCTTCAAGGGTCCGTGGTGTTTTCAAAACTTGATTTGAGGAGTGTGTACCATCAGTTGAAGATTCGATCGGAGGATATTCCGAAGACTTCTTTTTGCACTCGTTATGGTAATTATGAATTCTTGGTTATGCCGTTTGGGTTGACTAACGCGCCTGCCGTATTTATGGATTTGATGAACCGGGTTTTCCATCCTTATCTTGACTCATTTGTAGTGGTCTTCATCGACGACATTCTTGTCTACTCTAAATCTCGAGAGGAGCACGAGCAACACTTGAGGACAGTTTTATCTATTCTTGCGAGGGAGCAGTTGTTTGCGAAGTTTAGTAAATGCGAATTCTGGCTTGAGAAGGTTTCATTTCTGGGTCATGTTATTTCTAAAGATGGTATTTCTGTTGATCCTTCAAAAATAGAAGCCATAGTGGATTGGAAGAGACCCGAGTCAGTGACCGAGATCAGAAGTTTTCTGGGTTTAGCCGGGTATTACAGAAGGTTTATAGAAGGGTTTTCGAGGATTGCTACTCCGATGACTCAGTTGACCCGGAAGAATGTTCCGTTTGTGTGGACCGAGAAATGTGACAAGAGTTTCGAGGAATTGAAGAAGAGGTTGACTACCGTACCGTTTATGTGGAGTGATAAATGTCAAAGTAGCTTTGATGAATTAAAGAAGAGATTAACTACGGCTCCTATTCTTGCGTTACCAAATGGAAATGACGACTTAGTGATTTACAGTGATGCTTCGAAAGAGGGTTTGGGTTGCGTTTTGATGCACAATGGGAAAGTAATTGCTTATGCTTCGAGGAAGTTGACCCCTAGTGAACAGAATTACCCTACTCATGATATGGAGTTGGCTGCGATAGTCTTTACGTTGCATAAGTGGAAGCATTACCTATATGGAGCGAAGTTTGAGGTTTTTACCGATCACAAGAGTTTGAAATACCTCTTCTCTCAAAAAGAATTGAATAACCGTCAGCGTAGGTGGATGGAGCTTTTAAAAGATTATGATTGCACCATTTCGTACCATCCGGGCAAAGCAAATGTGGTAGCTGATGCGATCAGTCGGAAGTCTTATGTGGCATCAATGATGATTCGTGAATGGAAAATGCTTGAGAATGTTCGAGATTGGTGTCCTCGCGAATCGAGATGTGGGGCGATTTTTGCGAATATTAGGATATCTCCGACCCTAATTCAACAAATAAAGGATACTCAGAAGGATGACCCAGAGCTGAAGAAGATTATGGATAATGCTCGGGATAGATAGTATGCGGACTTCCAGCTTGACTCTGAGGGAGTGTTGACTTACCGTAGCAGATTGTGTGTGCCGGATATCGGTTGGATTAGACAGCGAGTTCTTGATGAGGGTCACAAATCCCGGTATACCATTCATCCCGGGAGTACCAAGATGTATCAGGATTTAAAATAGCAATTTTGGTGGATTAACATGAAGAGGGAAATTGCAGATTATGTATCAAATTGTTTGACCTGTTAACAAGTTAAAGCAGAGCATCAGAGACCCGCAGGTCTACTTCAGCCTCTTGAGATACCCAAGTGGAAGTGGGAACACATTACGATGGATTTTGTAACCGGGCTACCCAAGACTCGAAGGGGGTTCAATGCAGTTTGGGTGATCGTGGACAGGTTGACTAAATCTTCTCATTTCTTACCCGTTGACATTTCCTATTCGATGGAGAAACTTGCAAATTTGTATGTTCATGAGATTGTCAGATTATATGGTGTTCCAGTTAGTATTATGTCGGACAGAGATCCCAGGTTTACATCCCGATTTTGGCAAGCGTTACAGAGGGATTTGGGTACTGATTTGAGGTTTAGCATAGCATTTCATCCTCAGACTGACGGTCAGTCTGAGAGAACCATCCAGATTCTCGAGGATATGTTACGGGCTTGCACAGTTGACTTTCCAGATTCGTGGGATACCCATCTACCGCTTGCAGAGTTTGCCCACAATAATAGTTATCAGTCGAGTATTCAGATGGCACCGTATGAGGCTTTGTATGGGAGGAAATGCTGGTCACCTATTTGTTGGGACGAGGTTGGGGAAGCAAAACTTTGGGGTGTTGACATGGTTCAGGACTCGGTGGAAAAGGTTAAAATTATTCGGGATCGATTGAAAACAGCCCAGAGTCGATAGAAGAGCTATGCAGATAACCAAAGGCGAGATCTTAGTTTTCAGACCGGTGATTTTGTGTTCTTGAAAGTATCTCCAAAGGTGGGTATTCGAAGGTTCGGGAAGAAAGGTAAATTGGCTCCGAGGTTTATAGGTCCGTTTCAGATTCTGGGAAAGGTTGGACTTCTTGCGTATCGACTTGCGTTACCGCCATCTTTAGACCGGTTTCATAATGTTTTTGACGTTTCTATGCTTCGGAAATATGTTCATGATCCATCTCACGTGTTACCGAGGGTACCGTAGGATATAGAGCCCGACATGACCTACGAGGAACGACCGGTTCGGATTCTTGATTCTAAAGTCCAAGAGTTGAGGAACAAAAGCATTCCGTTGGTTAGAGTTCTTTGGAGGAATCACAATGTTGAGGAATCGACTTGGGAGCTTCGAGAGGAGATAGAGCGTAAATATCCGTGGCTTTTTAATTCGGGTAAGTCTCGTTAAAATTCGGGTCGAATTTTCTTTAAGGGGGAGTGAATGTCACGACCCGAAAACCCGCCTCTATTTTCTAATAATAAATATTTAATTATTTATTTATCTCTTATTTAATTGTTTAAATTATTATTTAATTAATAATTATGTGTGCATTTATGTTTCATAATAAATTATGTCTAGCATTTTATCTGGGCCATTTGTGCTAGTGTAGAAGTGTTGAGTCTTAATTGTTAGTGGGGAGTTTATTTGTAAAGGGTAGTAGTAGGGGAGGGGTCTAAGTGTAAATGTTTCAAATAATCTTTCTCCAACTCCCTCCCTACTCCCCTCTTCTCCTTCACCTTCTCCCTCACACTCTCATTCCCAGCTCTCTCTCTCTCTCTCTCCTTGGTGGGTAAGTTTTTCTTCTCTTCCTTCTCTCTTCATTTTCACCTTCTTCCTCTCATCTTTTCTTATTTCTCATTTTATGAAATGTGTTTAGATCGTCGATAGGATCGTAGGAAGCTAAAAATATTTGAATTCCGTCAACTTTGAGAAATCCAGGTAAGTTTCTTTTCCCCCATTATATGCTAAAATTGTTCATCCTCATTTTGTATGATGATCTATGAAACTTGGAAGTGGTTATTTGATGATTTGTGAAGGTTTAGAATTTATTTGAAATTTATTGTTGTTTTGGTGATTTTTTTGTTAAATCAAATGTTGGGATTTGATCTTGATTTTGGTTGATAAATGGTGTTATTTAGGTCCCCTTTAAGTTAGATGTTGTTTGGGTACTTTGGGGATCAAGTTGGGAGTGTTGATTTGTGAGAAATGTGGTTTTGGTTCGAAAATGGCGAAACCCAGCTCTGTTTTCCCGGCCTGAAGGCAGACCAGGCGCCCGCCCGACTTGAGCCAGGCGCCCGCCTACCCGCCCTTTTTCCCGTTGCCAACCTTCTGTTGGAATGAGCGCCCGCCCGACCCCTTCCAGGCGCCTGCCCGCTCGCCAGTTCTGAAATCTATCTTTTGCTTGTTTAAGACTATGTGGCTTCCTAGTTTAAGTTTATTAATTAACTTAAGTTAACATCGTGGAACACTTTATTAATTGGAATTCGTTCTTTTATGAATAAATATGTTATGGAATTTGATGAAGTATCGTTTTGAGAATGTGGGCCATCTTTGATGTGTTGTTGGATTGGTTTACCTTTGTGGTGATTTATTTGGGATGGTTCCCTACTTTGGAATCATTGGTTGCGTATCATGCTAGTATTTTATTACTTAGCCTTTACTTGAAAGTCCAGCTGGTTATTTGTGTATCGAGTCAGGCAATGGATAATGCTATAATGGCTCAAGCCAAGTCCAGTATAGCATCGCCCATTGGTCCTTGTTTCCTCATCCAGATTGGCCTTGGATGGGATGAGCTAGCTCCTTTTGTGAGTATTCTAGCTACACGTTTTGGAGCATGACTTTGTGGCATGGCTCCCGCCCTTTGTGGCACGTTACTTTGTTATTGGTTCCGGTACCGGGGGTTTTCTCTTCAGCTTTTATGCTACTATGAAGATGTTGATTGTTGATTATTGAAGCTGCGCAGCGACCTTTATTTGGTTATATCAGTTGGGAAACCTTAGCTAATATCCTTTGTTAGTTGTTTATTTCCACTGCTATCTGTTAATTGATAAATGCTATGTGCTAGGTGATATTTATTATTGTTTATTGCTTATTGCATCATAGCATGTCATGTAGTTGCATTAGTAACTTATTGAGATTTATCTCACCCCCTTTCTTTTATCTTTGTTTTTCCTTAACCCCCCCCCCAAGGAGGAAAGGAATAGTACTCGCTGATCACGAGGAGGACGTCGAGTGTGGAAGTAGCTTTTGGGCAGGTGGTTATTTGGTTTACATTATTTAAATGTAATACCTTTTGAGAATAGTATTACCAAACATTGACGTCATTAAGAATTGTGTATTTTGTATTTTTGAGGATAAGCTTGTGGAGCTTATGCTAGTTGTATTTTGTTGTTGTCAAGTGGATTTATAAAACTTACTATCATCTTTTGGTATAAAAGGAAATTTTTATCTTCATTATTTTAGAGTTTATTGTTTAAGTCGACGTCCAGCTCGCGTACTCCGGGCCCGCGGGGTCGGGGTCGCGACACCTTGGGTGATCCCTTCTAACTTGTTGTAGACCCTTTTTTTCTTCTCTCTTTTGGGAGGGGGAACAGCGGAGTAGTTGCCTTTTCCTTGGTTGTTGAAAGCTTTGTTTAAGAGGATGTCAAGGAGACCCTCTTGAGTAACCCCTTCAAGATTAACATAGTTCCTTGTCATTCCCATCTCAGTAAATTTGGATACATTAGGGTCACAGAGCCGCCTCTTCTTCTTAGGCATGGTTGTTTCACAAAGGGGTTCGACTTCTTTTCTATAGCATTCATTTTGAGCTTGAAGACATGCTTGAAGAGTACGAATCTTATTTTCGTAGTTATCCCTTTGGGATTGGAGACGTCTGTGAAGGATTGTGATTTGTTTCTCATAGTACTCCCTTTGGGTTTGTAAGCAAGTCATGAATTCTCCCTCCATTTTATGCTTAAAGTTGGTGTATAGGGCAGTGGCACCTACTTCGAACATTTGTTTACTCCCCTTTCTAGTCGAGTCTGGAGATCATGGGCCTCTTGCATAGACTTGGTGTCGGACATGGTGTCGGAATGTTGGAACAATCTTAGTTGCGATTCGGAGGGACCTAAAGCGGTATAGAGATTACATTAAATCCAGATTAAGGTCCCAACAAATCGGATTTATGAGGTGTATAGGCTTAGAAGTGAGTGAAGGTTGACCAAACAAGCACAACATAGAAACTGACACGGACAGAAGGAGATGCCTCGTACGAGACAAGAATGTCTCGTATGAGGCATCTAGCACAGAACACAGAATTCAGTTTTTTAAGTCCTAATTTTGGTCGGACGGAACTTAATCCGTTTTTGGGGGTTTCTATCTAATATCCTGGAATAGTGGATTCTGTCACCCTAGAATATGAGCCCCTTGTTTTTCACCTGTATTGCACTCTCCCAAACGGACAATTTGGGCAAAGGTCCCATATTATCATCGAAATCCACCATTCAATTTATCCAAACCTAAGTGATTCCGTAGTTGTTTTGCACTTTGTTAAACAACGCATTAATGCAATCAAACCTTGTGAATTTTAAGGGACAACCGAAAAGGACTTGTTGAATGGTGCGGTCAAAACTAAGCCAAATGGCATCCACAATCCCGCACAGAATAATGAAAGTAGGAAAACACAAACTCGGATGTCCGTAGAGAGGTTCTCCATTCTTTCAAAATCCTTTGTTCAACATTTTACCGAAGGGACATTCGTCATATTCACAAGGGAGGATTATAAATTGTAAAGATGCGTTATCTTGGGCAAAGGTTAAAACAACCCTAAGAATCGAACTGACCGGTCTCGAGGAGTGTCTTATTAGCTATTATGTATGCATGAGGTTGATGTAGGGCTTACGGCTAAGGCTCCCCATAAACACAGTCTAGGAGCGTGTCACGGAGTGGGTACACCATCTTTGGAGAGACCGGCAAGGGCTATTCGTTAGAATGGGGGTGCTGACCGACATCCGTCCTCTGATTGGGACCCGATTTTATAGGGTATGTAGTGCAATTAATCTACATCCGTGCACGTGTGTGAGAGTCAAGTTCTAGGTGTCAAGGAAAAAAATAGGTTTTTTTTTTAAAGCAAGTAAAAGATTGACCGGACCAAAGTGGTTGCCTACGTTTCTGTCAATCTTCAGAAAAAGAAAGAGAGACTCAGGTCAACGTAGTTCGAGTTTGCAAAGATTTTTGAGAAGAGGAAGAGCACATAAGCACGTAGGAGCACATAGAAGAGAGGGATAGAAGTACTCACAGTGCTTGCATTACGCATTAATGGGTGCAAAATAAACTAGGGAATGAGTACAGTAGTCATCCCTAATTATTCATTTTTTATACTCCGCTGCAAAAGATGTTAGCGCAAAAACAATACATGTATATAACATAAATCATTTACTGCACATATGGGGACGGAGTAAAACAAGCAAAAAAAAGAGTTTTTTTTTTTAAGTCCAGGGACTGATCAGGAATTTCTGAAAATCTGGGGCTGTTCTTGAATTTTTTGGAACACAGGGACCATTCTACTGTTTTAGAAGTGCAGGGACCAATCTGCAATTTTTTTTTTAACAGCCGCCAGTTTGTTTGGTTTTTTTTTTGATGGCCTAATCATTGCTCATGATTATCCAATGATTGCAAATGATTAAAAGGAGATTTAATCATAAGCAATCATTGGTTAATTATATCACAATGATTAAACCTTAATTTTTCCAAATTAAAAGGGTGTTTGGTGGATTTAGAAGGATGCCTCGTACGAGACATCCGATGTCTCGTACGGGACATCTCTTCCGGAGCCCAGATTCAAAACAGTACAGATTCAGAACAGAAACAATCCAAAAATTCTCAAAAAATTCAGAAAAAATATATTTATAGCAGAAAATTACAGCGATTAAAAACACCTAATTTACCCGCAAGTCTAACCCACTTAAATTTTCCCTAGCAGAGTCGCCACTGTTTGCATCCGAGAAGATTCCCACTCGCCTTTTTGATTTGAGAGTGGCCACCATGTTGTTGAACGGAACACGGACCGTGAGATTCTTGAGTTCGGGGGTTAAGTTATGGATTGGGAAGGTCAAGGAGCACCCAATCCACCCAATCTAGGATTGGTCTTGCTTAGGTGTTTTTAATCAAATAAAAGAACAAGTAAAACAAATAAAGCCAATAATTAATTTCTTAATTATTAGAATGTCGGATCATGTGCTTCGAGACCATCTCCAGGAGTTTACACTACTCTAAAACAAAGAAAGAAATGAGAAGTAGAGATTAAAAGCGTAGGAGTTTACCTAAGGCGTTCTTGAGATTCCAATTGATGGCCTTGACTAAGGCCTTGATGATCCAAGAGTTTTGTGATGACTTTGGCTTGAAAAGATGGGTTTTTGGTGGTGTTGTGAGGAAGGAATTAAAATGGGATTCTTGAGAGAAGGCCTGATTAGAAAATTGTTATCCTCTTTTTGGATGACTAGGAACCATTAACTAGCATTAGGAGAGTCTAGGGTTAAAAGACTCTTTATTTATAGGCTTAGATTGCTTAGGGACCAAGTAGAGAGGTTTAATTAGGTAAGGAATCAATAGGAAATCTCCAGGAAGTCTCTTACTGATATATTTCCCGGATTAGGAGAGTGATGGCCAAAAAAGAGATCGGGACGGAGAAGGAAAGTAAATCAAACTCGCAGACAGAGGAGATGTCTCGTACGAGACATCAATGTCTCGTACGAGGCATCCAGCATAAAAGTACTGTTTTGCCCTTATCTAAAGTTTTGTTATTCAGTTTAGCCCCTAACTAACGGAGTCAGTCAGAAACTTAACGAAACATGTCAAAACTAGCGAGTTTTCATCAAAACACGAAGGCGAGACACGAGAGTAGTGTAATCATAAATTTGAGTTCAAAATGGGGTGTCTACACATAGTCTTATTCTTAGTCTTGTATATGTGGTTGACATATATTTCATTTGAAAGAAGTTTCTTAATGAAAGACTTAGGAAGAAGCCGCTTATATCATTGAAATTAATATCTATTGATATAAATCTAGGAAGTTGATTGATTTGTGTCAAAGTACTTATAAAGACAAGTACTAAATTGTTCAGTATGCAAGACTCTTGGAGAAGAACTTGCAAAGTTGTCTAATGACAATATTCTTAGCAAGACATAGTCTTATTGGAAGACTCATGAGCAAGAATACATGATTAGGATTCCATACACTTCGGCAATTAGATCTATCATGTATGTCATATTATGTACTTAGACGGGATAACTCATATACTTGGAGTATGATGAGAACAAACTAATCATATCCTAGTGAAAGTCACTAGATAGTGATCAAGAATATCCTTAAATACTTAAGAAGAACTAAGGATGCATTCTTGATGGTTGTTGGAATGAGAGATGATCTAGTAAATGGTTACATAGATGCATGCTTCCACATCAACAAGGATAATTAAAGATCGCAGTATAAACATATGTTTAAAGTAAGTGCTATTAGTTGGAATAGTTCCAAACAAATACACCCTAAATTATTCTACGAATAATAATTGAGCATTTAGTTACAAGAGTTGTAACTAAGGGAGTTGTTTGAATATAGATGTTATTAGTAAAACTAGAAATAGTTTCTAGTACTACTAATCCTATGGACCTTTATTGTGAAATAATGGTTATTACACAAGTTAAGGTGCCAAAGGCTCATCCATGATCTAAAGACACACTCAGAAGTTTCCATCTCTACGAGAAATAATTGATATGCGACATGTCAAAATATGAAAAATACCTTATGATGATAACAAGGATAATCTTCCTACATAAGATCCTCCACATGCTGTTATGATGGTCATAAGCTAAGCTCAATGGTATTGGATACGTGTTGATTGGGCCTAGTTCAAGTGGGAGATTGTTGGAGATTATGCCCTAGGCCCTTGAGAAAGGCCTTGTGTTACATCATGTTCTCATTTGTTATGGAGATAACAACCTTGGATTATTATTTTCTTTAAGTGTTTATTATAATAATCCCCATCCCTAGTACTTATGAAGAAGTAGTATAAGTTTAATTGATGATCATGTGATGATCATATGTATGTGATACAAATTAAACTTATGGGTGCTTTTTGGTGAACAAGTACTGGATATGATACGCCTATGAGATTTATGTCATGGTCAAATGTCATAATTAAATCTCATTTAGTTATATCATTGGAATCCTTAGACCTGAGATTATCATCGTCTTCCACATGATGAAAATTGTGTTTGACGTATTCAAACGCTACCCTTAACCAGGTAGTTATAAATGCTACGATTGGCACAATCAGATTCTTGTAGGTGTAGACACCCCACCTTGTACCGCTCACCCCGATTGCACATTTGATTTTGTGTTTCTTCCTATCTTAAGTGTTTTTCGTTAGTTTTTGTTACTTTTGTTAAGTTTCTGACTGACTCTGTTATGTCCAGGGACTAAACTGAATAAGAGTGCTGACTTTCTAGTCCATTCTGTTGAAAAATAATTTTCAAAGTCGCGCGCCTCCGCCTTTATTGGTCAGACACGCGCGCATCCTGTCCTAAAGGCAGGAGGCGCGTGCATCTGGGCGTTAGTTACAGATTCTCTTCAAGAATCCCTCCCTTGCTCAATTTACATGATTTCGCCCGGGAAATTTATCTTTGTGACATCGTTTGGGCACCAACAGCATCTTTTTTACACCTATATAAACCCCTCTAATTCACCATTGAAGAGGGAGGACTTTTTGTGATTAAGAAAACTATACACAAACATTTTCAAGGCATTTTCAAGGCAATTCTCCAAGAAGTACTTGAAGCTATTTGAAGTTTAGGTAAATACTACTTTCCTCTTTTCTCTCAACTTCATCTCTTCTCTTTTTCTTTTATTTTATCAAAATGTGCAATCACCCAAACCCTTTTGGGACATGACACCAAAGGCTCCTTCATTCCATTGAAGTTGGCCAAGGAATTATCTCCCTACATTCAACCCCCCTTTTAAACCCCCTTTAAAATGTCATTTTAAAAGAATAGGAATAACACATCATTTTTTATGTAGATTATGAACAAGCTAGACCAACGTTAGTTGGGCGAAATGGGTATTTAAGTACTTCCCATTTCGTAACCTAACCCCCGAACCTCAATACACGAATCTCTGGTTTTCGTAAAAAAACTTAGGCTACATTAGGTTTTTCTTATGTTCCTCTAAAAACATAGGTGTAGATACCCCAGGAGAGCCCACTACTTGGCTAGAGCGGTGGAAGGATCCTAGGATGTCTAATTGGTTTTAATTGTTAGAGCTTAGAAATAGCTTAATTTATGTACAAAACCAGAGATTCGGGAAGAGAAGGGTTCGGGGGTTAGGTGACGGAGTGGGAAGTACTTAAACACCCACTCCGCCTGGCTTAAGCTGGTCTTGCTAATATTGGTGTTATAATGCTAAAAAGTCCTTCAATTTATTAATATAAAAATGCTAACAATTACAATGAAAAGAAAAGGGGGAATTGCAAAGAGAAATAAAAGGGAATTTTTTTATTGATTAATTTATGCTAAAGATTACATGTAGCAATTACATTATGAAATGAGGAAATTAAAGTAGTATTTAGAATGTAGGGAGATAACCTTAATCAACATTAATGTAATAAAGTGATTACTTGGTTATGTCCCATTTGATGGGGATTGCATACATTACTAAGACATGTAAAATAAGAGAAGAAGAATAAATTACCTTTAGAAAAGAAGAACTTCAAACTTTAACTTGGAGATAGAGTTGTTGTAGAGAAATTGTTGTGCAACACTTTTGTGTAGTGTTTTTGTTGTTGAGGGAATTTGTGTAGAGTTTTGGTGTAGAGAAAGTTGAAGTCCAAGGTCCAAGAACTTGTGTATAGTTTTTGTAGAGAAGAGAAGTTGGGTCATTTTCTAAAATAAAAAAGAGGGGTTTAAATAGGTAGAAAAGAGAGGAAAAGATGGCTTTTCAACCAATAAGAAAATAAAGAAAGATAAATAATAAAAAGAAAATCAAATAAGAATAAAATAAAATATTTTGTTTTTATGGACAATGGCTAGAATAAAGGATTTGGATTTATAAAATAAAGGGGTTTAATGTTAGAATAAAATATGTGACCAAAAGATGGTTTTTGACTCTGTAATCCGTAACAGTTAATATGGGAGCTGCGCGGGTCCGGTCAATTAGGTCAAACGCGCGCGCGGCACATGGCTATTACGGGAGGCGCCCGCGAGTAAAAATGACAGAATGACAAAATGACCATAAAAGTTAACTCTGTTATGCAGTTTAGTCCAAAACTAACGGAATCAGTTAGGAACTTAATCGAACTAACAGAAATTAACAAAGATAAGTTAAATAAAAATACTATGTATGCAATCGGGGTGAGAGGTCCAAGGCGGGGTGTCTACAGAGCCCCTCGGCGACGTGGATATCAAAGCAAAACGCGTCGACGAAAGAAAGACAACTGCCGAGGACATCGACAAAGAAAAAGAGAGAAAAGAAAGCAAAGATTCAATGAAAGCAGAAACTTGAAATTACGAGAGATAGTATGCTATCCGGAGTTGTACTTTGTTGGTAGTGGTGCCCTAGGCTCGTTTAATAAACGTTGTAATTGTTATCATTTATTTCATATCAATAAAGAGATGTTTTGATTATTATTGTTGTTCATGTTTACTTATAATAATCTCCGTCCCTAGTACTTGTTAAGCACTAGTATAAAGGCTAAATGATCATGAGATGATCATGTTAGATTTATGGGTACTTGTTTGGAACAAGGTACTGGACATGACCCGCTGTATGAGATTTATGTCATGGTCTATGTCGAACATATATCTCATATTAGTTATGTCATTCGAATCCTTAGACATGAAGTTATTATAGTCTTCCACTTGATGAACATTATGTTTGACATATTCAAACGCTACCTTTAACCGGGTAGTTATAAAGGGTATGATTGGCATAATCGGATTCACGTAGGGAAGAATAATAAGCTAAATGGATTTGTCCCTCTTCGGAGAGATGTCAAGCTTGGGCCTCTCGTAGGAATGATGTTGATGAAATGTTCGGCCGAACTCAAATGAATTGATTGGATCAATGTCATTTGGATTATCAACATATTCGGAATCGAGAAAGTATTGAACAAAAACAAGTTGACTGTTTGACCATGACTTGTGTTCAATGACATCGTGGACAAAGGGATTATGACATATTCTAAAAGGAATGCGAACTTGTATCTAGTTATACTATTTGGGTAGGTATAACGGTTTGCTAGAAGATAATCATATCTTATGATTTCATGTTTGAACCCATTGCCAACTTAGTATAATCCTAGAGGGTCACACACAATAGAACGAATCTTTAAAAGGACTAAAGTGGAATTTTTTCAGTGTTTCTGGGCAGGCGGGCGACCGCCCAAAAGAGACCGGGCGACCGCCCGAAGTTGGGCCACCGCACATCCCTCTTTGTGCGGCCGCACGGTGGTGTCGGGTGGTAGATTCCTAATTTGATTAGGAAACGAATTTTGGACGGATTTTGACACAAGTTTCCTATTTGGAATAGGTCCTACTTGTGTATAAAAGACCAAATTCGGCCAGCACTCTTCCCCAATGATTGTGTGAGTCTCCAAAGAGTTTGAGAGAGTTTATTTTGTTCCAAGATATCTTTTGATTGAAGAACAAAATAATACACAGTTTGAGAGAGTTTATTTTGTTCCAAGATATCTTTTGATTGAAGAACAAAATAATACACAACTAAAATTCCATATAGTCATATTAAATTGTGAAAGTGTGTTTCACAAATTTTGGTCTAGCAACCAAGATCAAGAAGCTCCTTGATATTCGTTCGTGGTGTGGATACCACTAGAGGGTGAAGCTCATCATCTTCAAAGTTCGTGCTCTTATTTTCTTCGTGATCAAGCTTCAAATCTCCACCAAGATCAAAGCTAGAATTCAAAGTCATCAAGGGTTAGTTTTTCCTTTATTCATATTGTTGTATTTGATTTAATCATATGAACGGATCTATGGGCTTTGGGTTTCATAAATTTTAAATGCTAAATTCCGCTGCGCATATTACATCGAAACCCAACATACTTGCTGTTGACTTAGGGGGTGCAGGCACAGTTGACTGCAGACCGAAAGAATATTTTCCCTTTAGAGAGGAAAATGTCGAGATTGACCTTGATTTTTGTAAGAAAGACACACCCTACTTTTAAGTTTAGTGGGAGTTTCTATCTAATTTTACTTTTAACATGCCTTAGGGGCGGACCAAATTAATGTCTGCCCAACAGTGTCCCCAAGGGCGAAGCTGTCGTGACTTTGATGAAGTATGTGGATCCTGTTGATTTTGGGAGTGTCCGGCCTTTGTTCCTGCATGATTTCTTCTTTTGACCAGGGCCAGCTGAGACATTTCTAAAATAAGAGGCGGGCTCCTCAGCTAGTGGCTTTGGGACGCGTGCGCTTCCCAAGTGGGTGGCGGGAGGCGCGTGCTTCTGGGGAGCGAATATCGGGGCTTGACATTTGCTGGCCAAAAGATCCCCAACAGCTATAATATCAGCCTCTGTTTGAACATATTCTTCCAACAGCTCTTTTCTGCCATTCTTGAACATATTTTCTTGCTTGATTTTGTTTGTAATCCACCTTTTCCATGGCTTCCAATTCTTTCACTCTTGACACCAAGGTTGTTGGTGAGTATGAGAAGGATTTGTCAACCTTCGTTTATTCTTTCAAGACCCATCCTATGAAGGCTTTTGTGAAAGACTTCAGGTTCCGAATTCTCTTCACACTTCGGACCTTAAAGCCGGATTTAGATTTGTTAAAGGCAGCTGCAGCCTTTTGGGACTGTGACAGTCACACTTTTAACTTTTCGGCAAATGAAATGGTGCCGACCGTTGATAATTTTGGTGCCATTCTTGGCATGCCATTGGTGGGTCAGATTGCCATCCCTAAATACCATCAGGGTATGATTGACTCTTGGTCCGGTTTGTTGAACCTCCCTGTTAAGGATGTGAGGAAGATGTTGCACGGCACCGTGGTTGACATAACTGAGTTGACGATGTTCTTCAGTTTGCATTCGAAGGACCCGCTGATTCAGTCCTTTAAAATAAATGCCATGGAAGTTTACCTTTTCAGCGAGGTTCTGTTCGTTACACCCCTCGGGACTGTGGATGCACAACTGGCTGAGATTGTCTTGCAGGTGAAGGGGCAACAATTTAGCATAATCCCTCTTGTAGTGGGGGAGACCCTACATGGTCTGGATAAGTTGCACCAGACAGGCGAGATCAGAC
Organism: Campanula takesimana; assembly: GCA_026119855.1. Classification (NCBI taxonomy): domain Eukaryota; kingdom Viridiplantae; phylum Streptophyta; class Magnoliopsida; order Asterales; family Campanulaceae; genus Campanula; species Campanula takesimana. Next base: position 904,097 of record JAOWBW010000013.1, read on the forward strand.
ACGGAACCCCCTTGCTCTTGACTGTATGGCTTCGAGAGCATTTCAAGATTTATTCTCCGGAGGGTGATATGTCTCCTTTTGCTGTTCATAGGAGAAAACTGTTGATCTGGGACCTGACTGAAGATGGTTGGAAGAAGTTCTTTGCATCTCGACTATCGGCTGACATTGAGTGGTTCCCTCCCTCTTAGGGCCTCTGTCCTTTTATGGAATGGATTTCGGGTTTTGAGCATGTGGTCCTCTCTGGTCTCAGAGATTCCTCATTTTATCAGCCCGAGTGAGTTCTGAGACAGTTCGATCGCAAGAAGATTGTTCTTTTCCCGAGGAACGGGGTACTTCGCCCAGTCTCATACATGGGTCCGGACTTTTCGAATGAGCTTCAGTCAGCTTGGGGAGATGACCGCCATTGGTGGGCTTTCGTCCCTATTCATCGAGGTAGTATCTTTCTTCCCGAGAGTTACCTGGATTACCTGTTTGGCACCCTTTACCGCGGCATTACTTGGGTTGACGTGCTTCACACTGAGTTTCTAGGAAAGGACTTTGAGCCTAGCAGTGCTTTGAGGTATAAGGAAGATTCGCACAATATTCTGGCTGACCCTTTCGGTACTCCTTTGGATAACTTCTATGCTCGGAGGCATTTTGCTGCGCAGAAGGTTTCGGTCCGCTCAGTTTTCCTAGACCACCAAAGAGGAACAGGATTCAGAGTCGCTCGGGTGGCCCTTCAAAGGCTAAAAAGAAATTAGATTTTTCCTAGTACCCCAAGATTGCAATTAATAGACCACTTGTTTAGGATTTAATGTTTTAATGACTTTTATTGCTCAACATTATCCGTTGTAATGGTCAAAATGATTTGAGAGATGAATAAAAATTGTATTTTGTTATGACATGATTGGGTAAGAATTATTGTTTTAGACCGCACCCAAAGGTTGCTTACGTTCCTCTCGTAGAGAGCCTCAGGTCTCCGTAGTTCAAACAAATGAAGACCATTTTTTTTGTGTGCACCCTGTTTTTTGCCTAGACCGCCCTTTCGGGTTTTCAATTTAGCGGGCTTCTTTTTTTTTTGCACGTGCTCTAATTTTTGCCTAGGCCACCCTTGAGGGTTTTCAACCTAGCGAGCATTTTTTTCTAATGGTCTCTATTTGTTAAGTGTAGAACTTCTTGAGCTTGTCGAGGTTGACCTCCATTGGCAATCGATCACCGTCCAAGTCTACGAGTCGGACTGCACCGCCGCTTAGTACCTTCTTGACCACGTAGGGATCGATCCATTGGGGCCCCCATTTCCCAGGGGATTCATGGCATTGGGAGGATGTTGTCTTAAGACCAAATCTCCCACTTTGATGTTTTGGGGCTTCACCTTCTTGTTGAAAGCTCTTGCCATTCTCGGTTAATAAGCCCTTGTGCACTCAAATGCTCTTAACCTCTTTTCGTCGAGTAGGGCTAGTTGCTCATATTGACTTTGCATCCAATCAATCTCGTTGACTTGGTTCTCGAGTAAGACCCATAGAGAGGGAACTTCGAGTTCGACTGGGAGTACGGCTTCAGAACCATAAACCAATGAATATGGATTTGAGTGACGTAAGTGATATCGTAGCCAGCGAGCATGAAATACCACTTGGATATCCTTGTTGAGATGAAAGGCTTCTCGAAGATGTAGTGGAGCGGGTCCACTGTCACGACCCCGAACCCCGCGGGCCCGAGACCGCGAGCTGGACGTCGACTAAAAACCAAAACTGTGAAATACTGAAGTTAAAAATTTCATTTGATACCAAAAGGTGATGATCCAAAGTTTTACAAATCCAAGTTTGATACTAACCAAATACAACTATCATAAACTTCCACAAGTTTATGCCCAACAGAATATAAATGTACAATTCTTAATGACGTCATTGTTTGGTACAACTACCCCAAAAGGTTACACATTTATATAATGTAAACCAACCTATACAACTTTCCCCAAAAGAATGTATCCACACTCGATGTCCTCTTTCTCGTGATCAGCGAGACTAATCCTTAGCACCTGGGGGGGGTTAAGGAAAAACAAAGGTAAAAAGAAAGGGGGTGAGATAAATCTCAATAAGTTACTAATGCAACTACATGACATGCTATGATGCAATAAACAGTAAACAATAATAATTATCACATAGCACATAGCAATTATCATATATCAGATAGCAGCGGAAATAAACACATAACAAAGGATATTAGCCAAGGTTTCCAAACCGATACATCCAAATAAAGGATCGTTGCGCAGCTTCAATAATAAACAAATCATCATCTTCATAATAGCATGAAAGCTGAAGAGAAATCCCCGGTACCGGAACCAATAACCAAATGAAGTGTCACAAGGGACGGGAGACATGCCACAAAGTCATGCTCCAAGTAAAGCTAAAATGCACACAAAGGAGCTAGCTCTTCTCACATCCAAGGCCAATCTGGAGGAGGGTAATAATGGGGCAAAACAATGGTCAACATCATAATGGACTTGGCCGTGCCATTATAATATTTCGCATCGCCCGAAACAAACACAAATAACCAGCTGGACTTTCAAACGTAGGCCAAGTAATAAAATACTAGCGCAATAAATAGCCATGGATTCCAAAGTAGGGAATCATGCCAAATAATCACCAAGAAGATGAAATGAACCAACAATACACAATAAAGGTGTTCCAAAATCCCAATTAACAATTAATAAATTTCAAACACAAACTTGATCACAAAGGACCCAATCCTATCACTAGAGTGTACTATAATGATCACTAAGGTCAACTAGAAGGACACCCAAGACTTAGACCAAAACGCATTCTTTAATCACACAAATTAACAATTGTAAACTTTCAGAGGTTCTGTGCGGCCGCCCACCAGGGACTGTGCGGTCGCCCAAAAAGCCCTCAAACAAGAACAAAAGCTTTCAGATAGATGTGCGGTCGCCCAGACATTTTTGGGCGGTCGCCCAATCTTCTGAACTGCCGGAATTCGGGAAGGAAGAAATGGGTTCTTCATTTCTTACCCAAATCACACAAATACCCAAAATCAAACACAACCAACAAGTTTGCTAAGGTACCCAAACAACATTTAAGTTTAAGGGAACCTAACTAACACCATTTATCAACCCAAAACCAAGATTGAATCATGACATTCATCAAATCACCATTTTAGCCAAAAACTCAAATAAATTCCAAATCAATTCCAAACTCAACCAAACTTCAAATATAACAATTAAAGCATTGTAGAAACATGTTATGAGCATTTTAGCATAAAAATAGGGGAAAAGCAACTTACTTGAAAATTCTCAAAGTTGACGGATTTCAAATATTTTTGATTCTACGCGATCCTATCGACGATCTAAACAAGATTCACGTTTTAAGAAATGAGAGATAACAAGAGGAAGATGAAGAAAATGAAGAGAGAAGGAAGAGAAAGAAAACTTACCCACAAATGCTAATGAGAGAGGGAGAGAGTTGCTGGGAGGTGATGAGGGTGAAGGGGAAGAGTGAGGGAGAAGAGAAGGAGTAGGGAGGGAGTAGGGGAAATGATTTAAAGAATTTACACTTAGGCCCCCTCCTCTACACTACCCAGAAATACTTGCACTCCCTACAACAATTAAGACCCAACAAAACAATACAACACTAACCCAAATAAAATGCTAGGCACAATTATTATGAAACATAAAATGGACACATAATATTTAAATAAATAATAATTTAAATAAATAAATAAGCAAATAAATAAACAATAATCATTTATTACTAATAAAATAGAGCCTAGTTTTCGGGTCGTGACATTCACTCCCCCTTAAAGAAAATTCGACCCGAATTTTAACGAGACTTACCCGAATTAAAAAGCCACGGAAATTTCCTCTCGATCTCAACTCGGAGCTCCCACGTCGACTCCTCGATATTATGATTCCTCCAAAGAACTCTAACCAACGGAATGCTTTTGTTCCTCAACTCTTGAACTTTAGAATCAAGAATCCGGACCGGTCGTTCCTCATAAGTCATATCGGGCTCAATATCCTCCGGTACCCTCGGTAACACGTGAGATGGATCATGAACATACTTCCGAAGCATAGAAACGTGAAAAACATTATGCAACCGGTCCAAAGATGGCGGTAACGCAAGACGATACGCTAGAAGTCCAACCTTTCCCAAAATCTCAAACGGGCCAATAAACCTCGGAGCCAATTTACCCTTCTTCCCGAACCTTCGGATACCCACCTTCAGAGATACTTTCAAGAACACAAAATCACCGGTCTGAAAACTAAGATCTCGTCTTCGGTTATCTGCATAGCTCTTATGTCGACTCTGGGCTGTTTTCATTCGATCCCGGATAACTCTAACCTTTTCAACTGAACCCTGAAGCAACTCAATACCCACGATCTTCGTTTCACCAACCTCATCCCAACAAATAGGCGATCTACATTTCCTCCCATACAAAGCCTCATATGGTGCCATCTCGATACTAGCCTGATAACTGTTGTTGTAAGAGAATTCCACTAACGGTAGGTGCGAGTCCCAAGAATCAGAGAAGTCTATCGCACAAGCTCGCAACATATCCTCCAAAATCTGAATGGTCCTCTCGGATTGACCGTCGGTCTGAGGGTGAAAAGCTGTACTAAAACGCAAATCTGAACCCAAAGCTTCCTGAAACGCCTTCCAGAATCTAGAAGTAAACCTCGGGTCTCGATCTGACACAATGCTAACCGGAACTCCATGCAATCTAACGATCTCATCAATGTAAAGGGTCGCAAGCTTTTCCATCGAGTATCTGATGTCAATAGGCAAGAAATGGGCACTCTTGGTCAATCTATCCACTATTACCCAAACACTCTCATACTTCCTACGGGTACGAGGTAGTCCCGTAACGAAATCCATAGTCACGTGCTCCCATTTCCACTCGGGAATCTCTAACGGCTGAAGTAGTCCCGCGGGTCTCTGATGCTCGGCTTTGACCTGCTGACAAGTTAAACATTTCGAAACATACTCGGTTATTTCCCTCTTCATGTTATTCCACCAAAAATGTTGCTTCATATTCTGATACATCTTCGTACTACCCGGATAAATAGTATATCTCGATTTGTGACCCTCATCCAAAACTTTCCTCTTTATCCCACCAACATCGGGTACGCACAAACGACCACGGAAAGTCAAAACTCCCATCGGGCTAACAGAAAAATCCTCGAAGTTCTTTTTCTTCAATTTATCCATTATCTTCACCAACTCGGGATCTTCTTTCTGAGCTTCTTTAATCCTCTGAATTAGGGTCGGAGATACCCTAATATTCACAAAAATAGCCCCATGTCTCGATTCACGAGGAGACCAATCTCGAACATCCTCAAGCATTTTCCATTCCCGAACCATTATCGAAGCCACATAAGACTTTCTACTAATCGCATCGGCTACCACATTCGCCTTTCCCGGGTGATAGGAGATCGTACAATCATACTCCTTCAACAATTCCATCCATCGGCGCTGTCGGTTGTTCAGTTCCCTTTGAGAGAAGAGGTATTTCAAACTCTTGTGATCGGTAAAAATCTCAAACTTCGCTCCATAAAGGTAGTGCTTCCATTTGTGCAACGCAAAGACTATCGCCGCCAACTCCATATCATGAGTCGGGAAATTCTGTTCACTAGGGTTCAACTTCCTCGAAGCATAGGCAATCACTTTTCTGTTCTGCATCAACACACAACCCAAACCCTCTTTCGAAGCATCACTGTAAATTACTAAATCATCACTCCCATTAGGCAAGGTCAAGATCGGTGCGGTAGTCAACCTCTTCTTCAATTCCTCGAAACTCTTGTCACATTCCTCGGTCCACACAAACGGGACATTCTTCCGGGTCAACTGAGTCATCGGAGTAGCAATCCTCGAAAACCCTTCTATAAATCTTCGGTATTACCCGGCTAAACCCAGAAAGCTTCTAATCTCTGTCACTGATTCGGGTCTCTTCCAATCCACTATTGCCTCTATCTTTGAAGGATCCACAGAAATCCCATCTTTTGAAATAACATGACCCAGAAATGACACCTTCTCGAGCCAAAATTCGCATTTACTAAACTTCGCAAACAACTGCTCCCTCGCAAGAACGGATAACACTGATCTCAAATGCTGCTCGTGCTCCTCTCGGGATTTAGAGTAGACGAGTATATCATCAATAAAAACCACCACGAAAGAATCAAGATAAGGATGGAAAACCCGGTTCATCAAATCCATAAATACTGCAGGCGCGTTAGTCAACCCAAACGGCATAACTAAGAACTCATAATGACCATAACGAGTGCGAAAGACAGTCTTCGGAATATCCTCCGATCGAACCTTCAACTGATGGTACCCACTCCTCAAATCAAGTTTAAAGAAAACCACGGACCCCTGAAGCTGATCAAATAAATCGTCAATATGAGGTAGAGGATACTTATTCTTCACCGTAATCTGATTCAACTTTCTGTAATCGATGCACAATCTCAAGGTACCGTCTTTCTTTCGCACAAACAAAACCGGTGCTCCCCACGGGGAAACACTAGGGCGGATAAACCCTCGATCAAGCAACTCTTGCAATTGAACCTTTAATTCCTTCAACTCTGCGGGAGCCAACCTATAAGGTTCTTTCAAAATTGGAGCCGTACACGGCAAAAGGTCTATCCAAAACTCAATCTCACGATCGGGAGGCATATCATACTCGGAAGAGAAAACATCGGGAAATTCCCGAACTACCTGAACACTATCCAAACTAGGGGATTCCTTCCTAGTATCAATAACACTAGCCAAATACCCCTCACAACCACTATGCAATAATTTTCTCGCTTTCATAAAAGAAATTAAGCGAACCTTTCTACTCAGAGGACTAGCCTCAAACACAAATTTAGGCACATCGGGAATAGAAAAAGTAACAATATTCTTACGGCAATCAACGGAAGCATGAAACTTGCTCAACCAATCCATACCCAAAATGACATCAAAGTCTTGGATAGGAAGAACTACCAAATCCGCACAAAGGACACGACCACAAATAACCACATCACAAGCACGAAAGACTCGATCAGAAATCAAGCATTCTCCTATAGGGGTCGACACCTTTAGCACGTACGGTAAAGACTCGAATGCAGCATTTAACATTGAAGCAAATTGCACAGAAATGTATGAATGAGATGATCCTGGATCTACTAACGCTCGAGCGCTCACATTAGACACAGAAACAATACCTCCAATAACCGAAGGATCATCGGTCGCCTGTTGTTGATTCATGGCATAAACCTTCCCTTGAACTTTGGGCTTCCCAGCGGCATCCCTTTTCTGACCCTAATTAGAACCAACCCCAGACCCGGATGACTGACCTCTGGCTCTAGTACAATCCCTTGCAAAATGACCCATTTGACCACAATTGGTACACCTTCCCTGTTTCTTCCAACACCGGTCCTCTGAATGGCCTTCCTTTTGACAATACGAACAAAGCCTCCTAATTTGGTTCCCTTGGTTCCCGGAAGTGGTACCCAGGTTCCTTGGGATCGGTTGCCCTCGGGACTGAGATTGTCCCCCAAAGTTACCTCGATTATCAATCCTTGGTTGTGACTTGCTCTGCGCTCCTTGCTTACTCGGGTTGGCCACCCCGGTCTTCCTCTTATGTTCCCCAATATCTTGCTCTATAAGATAGGCACGGTCTACCGCATCCTGAAATGTCACAATCCTCTGGGCTATAAGTTGAGTACGGATGGAGGTCTTCAATCCCCGAATGAATCTCATAGCTTTTTGTTCCTCGGTCCTCACCAAATAGTCACAATACCGGGCTAATTCTGTGAACTTAGCCGAGTATTGAGCTATAGACAACAAACCTTGCTCCAGGTTGAGCAGCTCGATCTCCTTTCGGTTTTGATCAACAACCGGAATGAAATGTTCCTTGAATTTGCGCACAAACAACTCCCACGCATAAACCGTGTGAGTGTCATCCCAACTAGCTTTAACACTCTTCCACCAATGCTCGGCGGCTCCCACAAGCTTATAAGCCGCGAACCGGACCTTGTCCTCATCCGAACACCCAAATACATCATAAATTTTCTCCATAGACTCGATCCATATCTCAGCCTTCTTCACATCGGGCTCACCGTCGAACTCTGCCGGTTTCAGTTTCAAGAATTTCTCCAAACCATAACGGGGTGGTGCTTGCTCTACCCTCGGACCTTGATCATGTATGGACTTCATGGCCGCCTCGAACATGCCTTGAAACATAGCACGTGCTTCTTCCCTTGTGTCATTCTGATTCTGTGCTCCACTAGAACCTTCACCTGTTCTTCTTCTAGCCATTGGAAACAATTACCTGCATAAAACATCAACCGTTACTCACTCCGAACACAACTACCCTCCTAGGTCATACTAGTCCACCTAGATTTATACTTAGAGCTAAACCATAGCTCTGATACCAACTGTCGTGACCCCGAACCCCGTGGGCCCGAGACCGCGAGCTGGACGTCAACTAAAAACCAAAACTGTGAAATACCGAAGTTAAAAATTTCATTTGATACCAAAAGGTGATGATCCAAAGTTTTACAAATCCAATTTTGATACTAACCAAATACAACTATCATAAACTTCCACAAGTTTATGCCCAACATAATATAAATGTACAATTCTTAATGACGTCATTGTTTGGTACAACTACCCCAAAAGGTTACACATTTATATAATGTAAACCAACCTATACAACTTTCCCCAAAAGAATGTATCCACACTCGACGTCCTCTTTCTCGTGATCAGCGAGACTAATCCTTAGCACCTGGGGGTGGGGGGTTAAGGAAAAACAAAGATAAAAAGAAAGGGGGTGAGATAAATCTCAATAAGTTACTAATGCAACTACATGACATGCTATGATACAATAAACAGTAAACAATAATAATTATCACATAGCACATAGCAATTATCATATATCAGATAGCAGCGGAAATAAACACATAACAAAGGATATTAGCCAAGGTTTCCAAACCGATACATCCAAATAAAGGATCGCTGCGCAGCTTCAATAATCAACAAATCATCATCTTCATAATAGCATGAAAGCTGAAGAGAAATCCCCGGTACCGGAACCAATAACCAAATGAAGTGTCACAAGGGACGGGAGACATGCCACAAAGTCATGCTCCAAGTAAAGCTAAAATGCACACAAAGGAGCTAGCTCTTCTCACATCCAAGGCCAATCTGGAGGAGGGTAATAATGGGGCAAAAGAATGGTCAACATCATAATGGACTTGGCCGTGCCATTATAATATTTCGCATCGCCCGAAACAAACACAAATAACCAGCTGGACTTTCAAACGTAGGCCAAGTAATAAAATACTAGCGCAATAAATAGCCATGGATTCCAAAGTAGGGAATCATGCCAAATAATCACCAAGAAGATGAAATGAACCAACAATACACAATAAAGGTGTTCCAAAATCCCAATTAACAATTAATAAATTTCAAACACAAACTTGATCACAAAGGACCCAATCCTATCACTAGAGTGTACTTCAATGATCACTAAGGTCAACTAGAAGGACACCCAAGACTTAGACCAAAACGCATTCTTCAATCACACAAATTAACAATTGTAAACTTTCAGAGGTTCTGTGCGGCCGCCCACCAGGGACAGTGCGGTCGCCCAAAAGCCCTCAAACAAGAACAAAAGCTTTCAGATAGATGTGCGGTCGCCCAGACATTTTTGGGCGGTCGCCCAATCTTCTGAACTGCCGGAATTCGGGAAGGAAGAAATGGGTTCTTCATTTCTTACCCAAATCACACAAATACTCAAAATCAAACACAACCAACAAGTTTGGTAAGGTACCCAAACAACATTTAAGTTTAAGGGAACCTAACTAACACCATTTATCAACCCAAAACCAAGATTGAATCATGACATTCATCAAATCACCATTTTAGCCAAAAACTCAAATAAATTCCAAATCAATTCCAAACTCAACCAAATTTCAAATATAACAATTAAAGCATTGTAGAAACATGTTATGAGCATTTTAGCATAAAAATAGGGGAAAAGCAACTTACTTGAAAATTCTCAAAGTTGACGGATTTCAAATATTTTTTATTCTACACGATCCTATCGACGATCTAAACAAGATTCACGTTTTAAGAAATGAGAGATAACAAGAGGAAGATGAAGAAAATGAAGAGAGAAGGAAGAGAAAGAAAACTTACCCACAAATGCTAATGAGAGAGGGAGAGAGTTGCTGGGAGGTGATGAGGGTGAAGGGGAAGAGTGAGGGAGAAGAGAAGGAGTAGGGAGGGAGTAGGGGAAATGATTTAAAGAATTTACACTTAGGCCCCCTCCTCTATACTACCCACAAATACTTGCACTCCCTACAACAATTAAGACCCAACAAAACAATACAACACTAACCCAAATAAAATGCTAGGCACAATTATTATGAAACATAAAATGCACACATAATATTTAAATAAATAATAATTTAAATAAATAAATAGGCAAATAAATAAACAATAATCATTTATTACTAATAAAATAGAGCCTAGTTTTCGGGTCGTGACATCCACCTTTGATACTAGCTTGATCGGAAAGGCTTTCATGTAATGTTTGGGCTTTTGAGTGACCCAAACCAATGCTGCACATGACTTATCTAAGACATAGTTGTTCTTTTCGCCTCCTTGGAATCGGTGACTGACAAAGTAAATGGCATTCCCCTTTCTGTGACCATGTAGCCAAGAACTTTGCCTCGGATAACCCCGAAAGTGTACTTTGCGGGATTGAGCCTCATTTTGTGTTGTCGAAGCCTTTCATAGAACTTACGAAGGTCGATCAAATGTTGACCGCCGGTTCCCTTAGAATGGATGATCATATTGTCCAAATAGACCTCAATTTCTTTGTGAATCATATTGTGGAACAAGTCTGTCACAGCCCTTTGATAAGTAGCCCCAGCGTTCCTCAACCTAAATGGCATGACTGTGTAGCAAAAGGTGCCCCACGGTGTTGTGAAAGCAGTCTTGTGTTGATCCTCTTCGGCCATGAGAATCTGATTATACCCAGCAAAACCATCCACAAATGAGCGAACCTCATGGAGTCGACTAGTATGTCGATGTTGGGTAGTGGAAAGTCATCCTTTGGAGAAGCTTTGTTCAAATCTCAAAAGTCCACACAAACATGGACCTTGCCATTTGCCTTTCTGACCGTCACAACGTTTGCAAGAGATGTTGGATACTTAATAACTTTGATGAAGCCCACACTGAGAAGCTTCTCTATCTCTTCTTTGACTTTTAAAGACCATTCTGGCTTGTTCTTTCTGAGTTTCTCCTTTGTCGGCTTAGCGTTGTCTCTGATCGAAATCCTGTGCTCGGCGACCTTTCTGTCTAAACCCAACATGTCTTTGTATGACCATGCAAGTACATCCACGAACTCTCTGAGTAGTGCAGTCAATCTGTCTTTCTCTTCCCCCTTGAAGAAGCTTCCGATCTTGGTTTCTTTCGGCTCTTCATCGGTACCCAGATTAACAACATGCAATTCTTCGTCAGCCCCTGGACCGATTTCACCACGACTACGGACCTGTTGAGCAAGTTCATTTAAGTATGTTGCGTTTTCGTGGTCTATTTCATCATTGTTTGAATCGTTATTAACTAGTTCATTAAATTCATTATTAGTTAATTCATCATTTATGATGTTTGCAATCTCGGGGTACTCAGAAATATCAAATTTTTCATTAACAAAGAAAAGGAACACACGCTCGGCTATGGCCTCCATATCCTCTTGGGTGAGGGTATCGGAAACACACTCGGACTCGAAAGTGAATGTGAACAAGTCTTCCTTTGTAACTTTGCGCGGGATGTAACCCATTTTCTCGACCAAGAAATCCTCGGATACTACGGTTCCCTTTGTAGAATACCAGTTGTTGATCGGCTCGGAGCTTGGCTTGATCTTGCTGATGGACTCTACAGTCACTTTCTTCCCCCACCATTCTCGGGGTGACAGGGGAGTAGGTTCCTCTTCGGATTTCTGGATCTGACAGTCGGAAAAGATTTCGAGGTCGGGCTTTCTGACGCCCTTGCTGTTAACCCATGGCTTGAGAAAGATCACGTACGGGACGTCTTCCCCCTGACAGACAAAGTATCCATTTAATGTCTTGTGGTAAGGCCTCAAGTTGGGAATTTCATAGTAACGTCCTTTTCTACGAGCTTGGGCCTTTTCATTCTTGATGGATTTACTCGTATTTCAAGCCATCTTCGAAAGGCTCGTCTTCAAGCCATCTTCGGAAGGCTCGTCTTCAAGCCATCTTCGGAAGGCTCGTATCCTAAACCGAACTTTTTCTTGACGAATGGGACCTCTACAGGTTGCATTCTCCATTGTTGGTGCTTCCCTAGGCCTAAACCGGGGAAGTAATTCATGTTCCTCATCATGCAAAGGACTTTGTGGTTGCTGAGGGTCCATGATCCGTTTCCCCCTTGTTCGTCGATGGCGTTGATTGAGACGCCGGAGAGGGTGGAATCTTCTAACCCATGCTATACTTGATGAACGGGTTCCCCATTCCTATGGATAGTGACGTTTTTTGCCATGACGGTCACTATTTCATCTCCATTTCTAAACTTGACACATTAATTGAGAGTTGAAGGGACGACATTGGAACTGTGTATCCATGGTCGGCCCAAGAGTAAGTTGAATGAAGAAGGTATATCGAGCACTTGAAACGGGACAGACATGACCATGCTCCCAAACTTAATGTTTATTTCCAATATACCCATGACTGTGCGGGCAGTGCTGTCGTAACCTCGGATTACTTGAGTAGAAGGCTTTAGATCTGAACTCGTAAGCCCCAGTATGCCCATGATTCGGCCGGGCATTAAGTTGAGTGCGGAACCACCGTCAACCAAGACTCTTGAAATAGGTCTCCCCCTTGCTCTCACTTTAAGATAGATGGCCTCATTATGATTGGACCCAAATGGTGGAAGGTCCATATCAGCAAAAGTAATGACATTGCCAAAATGAATGTGGCCTATCATTGCAGTAAGGTCATCGGGAGTTACATTGGGAGAGACTGATATGTCATTAAGATTGATGATGATGAGGTCTCGGTACTTCTTTGACGATGCAATGGGGTCCCAAATGGATATGTTGGCTTGAGTTTTCTTGAGTTGAACCAGTAGAGGATCTTCGGGAGTGTCATGAGCTTGCGATCTTTGAGAAGAGGTGCTTGGCGCATAAAAAGTGGGGTTGCTTGCTATGACTCGTCCGGATCGAGTTAGCATGTTGACGTTCCCATCTTGCCTCTTTTTACTATTCTCTAGTACTTCCCTCATTACCTCGTCATAAGTCACAATCAAGAATTTTCAATCTTATTCATAACATAGGGCCCTCATTCACAATTGGAATTGAATGAGTGGTCTCCTCAAACTCCCCTATCTCTATTACATTGATATCACCCTCATTAGGAACTATGAATTCCTTCTTGTCGATGAGGTCTTGGATAACATTACGGAGGACAAAGCATTCCTCGGTGAGATGGCCACTATGTTGGTGGTAGTCACAATACTTGTGATGAGCATGGTTGGCACGGATTATGTTAGGCTTAAACTCTTGGAGAGGAGTGACTTGCTCCTTGGCCTTGAGTGCTTCGAAGGCTTCGGTGATGGTCATGCCGTGAAGAGGAGTGTAGACACGATCATTTTGAAACTTCTTGCCTTATGGTGGAGGAACCCTTTTGTAATTCCCCTTGTCAGTAGTGACGGCATTGACTGAAGCCTCTTTTGTTGAGTTAGAGGCGGCCTTGTATCGGAAGCTAGGAGCATTTTTCTTGATCTCCTTAAGCAAGTCATCCATTCGGACCCCCGCCTCATACATTTGAGAGAAATCCGCATAGAAAGCTCCATTTAGGTGGGTGCGGAGATCAATCTTTAGACACTTAAGAAAGATGTCCATTTGCTCCTTGGTGTTAGGTCTCTCGACAAATTCAGCAAGCTTGTCATTCCACCTTCTTGTAAAATCAATAAAGGACTCATTGTCCCTTTGAGTGGTGTTCTCGAGCTCTTTCTTGGTCGGGCGGTGAGTGGTGTTGCCTTGGTATTGACTTTTGAAGGCAAGCATGGCGGCATCCCAGTCAAGACGGACTATGAGCGGGAGAGTTTTGTCGCCCCCTTGAGAGTAAGGGGGAAGCATTGTGCCATAACTTTTGGAGAGACCTTCTTCGGAACCATAGCCCATATGTAAGTCTCAATGTGTGCCATGGGACAAGAGTTGCCCTTAAATTTGCTGATGCCGGTCATCTTGAACTTGTCGGGGAGAGCGGCCATGGTGCTCATGAGAATGGATGACAGATAAAGGCTTGTGTCGGAACCTTTCCCTATGTTAAGACCGTTGAAACGTTGGTCAATATAGGCCATGATTGAATCAACCATCTTGTGATCTTTGTTGTCGGTGCTCGGTTACCCCATTTTCTTGGTACGGGCACTAACATAAAGGCTTTCAAACAAACCCTTGGTCTACTCGGACTCTTCATTGTTTTCTTTGTCTTTACAACTCGAAAGCTTGGTGAGCTTAGCTTTCATTTGGTCCATCTCGGCCTCGTGGGCCTCCCTTTGATTGTCAAGATGGGATTTCCAAAGGTCATCTTTGTTTTGGGCCTCCTTATTGAGAGTGGAGACTTGCTCTTGGAGAAGTTGGACCATAGCTGAGAGTTGCTCAAGAGACATGGTGTTGTCGGTGCTGGAGCCGCCGGCCATTGATGCTGTCGGAGCTGCTGGAGTGATCAATTCACGAACTAGCCGGTTTGCTGAATCCCAGTAGATTCGGAAAGTACCAATTGGACCTAAATTGCAGAAGAGACCCTTGTCAGTCTTAAGTATCACTTTCGGTCCATGAAGAGGCTTAGAACACACAATGGGCACACGACTCAAAACCACATAAATAAAAGACTTTTTTTTTATAAGTCGCAGGGACGGAGTCCCGTTTGGGTTTTCTAAGAAAATAGTGGAATCGTCACACTAGTATATAGACCTTCTCGCGGTCCCATATACTCATCGGATTCCACCACGCTTGTGATTCCTACATGTGTCGGGATTAAACTAAATTAATGTAGTAAAGCATACATGCGGGGAAGGATTTTTATTTTTGTCCAAAATAACCACTTGGGGACGGCTTTTTATTTCGTCCAAGATAACCACTTGGCATGTATGTTTTGAAGACATTAGTTTAGGGAAATCTCGACACATGAAAACCGACTTAGTTACGGAGTGTTAGACCCTAACTAGAATTGTGTTGGCTTGTGCTCGGCTAATGAGAGGCTTAAGGTCACCCCCGGCATGTAGTCATGAACTACGCCATGGGCTGAGGTTTACCACTTCGAGAGAGTCAAGGTCGGGTGGAGCTTGAAAGGGGTTATAAACTTGTACGACTCGATAGTGAGCAATTTATAAGAATATGTGCACGTAGTGTGAGGTCCAACATGTGACAAAACATTTTTTTACTTTTTTTTTATGAAAGAAAAGCAAATAAGCACATAATTTACAACTCTTGAATCACCCGTGTGACCGATAAAACAAAACACGAAAGTAAAACAGTCCAAAGGTCCAAATCAGGTCTGATGCAGGCAACTGTGCCCACACCTCAACATTCTGCTCTGTTCTGAAACTGTCCCGGTTCTAGAAAACCGCCCAGAAGCGCGCGCCTCTGGACTGTGTCATGGCATGCGCGCGCGGGGCGCAAGTTCCATGAGAGGCGCCCGCTTCTGGGTAAACCTGTCAGACACTTGGACTCAGGGGATTGCCCTGGTCCTGAATATACATTGTAACCCCTATAGAAATGATTAGTGTAGAAAAAAGAAAAATTGGAAGAACATTGAGAAGCAGGCGACTCTGGTTTCTGATATGGGACGCGCGCGCCTTAGGCCAAGTATGCCAGAGGCGCACGCTTCCCCCATCAGGAACC
Organism: Campanula takesimana; assembly: GCA_026119855.1. Lineage (NCBI taxonomy): Eukaryota > Viridiplantae > Streptophyta > Magnoliopsida > Asterales > Campanulaceae > Campanula > Campanula takesimana. The sequence goes on from JAOWBW010000013.1 coordinate 919,997, forward strand.
AGAATACCCAGAAAAATGTAGACTTTGATCAGAAATGCAAGTTTAACCCTCAAACATCCCCAGCGGAGTTACCACTGTAGATACCCCGGGCGGGGCCCGCTCGCTTGGCTAGAGCGGCGGGTCATCCTAGGATGTCTATTTGTGTTTTGATTGTAGAGTTGCCACCTATGTTTTAGAGGAACATAAGAAAAACCTAATATTTAGCCTAAGTTTGATTACGAAAAACAGAGATTCTTGTTATGAGGTTCGGGGGTTAGGTTACGAGATGGGAAGTACTTAAACACCCATCTAGCCCAACTAATGTTGGTCTTGCTTTATCAAAGTCTACATAAATAATAAAATTTTCTTCCTATTCTTGACTATAATAAAAGGGGGGTTTTGGAATGTAGGGAGATAACTCCTTGACCAACTTCAATGGAATGAAGTGGCCTTTGGTGTCATGTCCCAAAATGGTTTTGGGGTGGTTGCACGTTTGATCAAAATAAAAGAAGAGAAGAGATGAAGTAGAGAGGAGGGAAAAGGATGGAATTTTACCTAAACTCAAAAGACTTCAAGTACTTCTTAGGAGATTGCCTTGGAAATGTCTTAAAAGTATTTTGTGTATAGTATTCTTATGTTGCAAAAAATAGGTCCTTCAAGAGTGCTAAAAAAGAGTCCTTTGAAATGGTGGAGAAGAGGGGTTTATATAGTTGTAAAAGACATGTTTTTTGTGCCAAAACGAGGTAACAAAGAAATCCTTCCCGGGCAAAATCATGTAAAATAAGCAATGGAGGGATTCTTGGACAGAAATCTGTAACTGACCCAGAGGCACGTGCCCCCTGCCTTGGTGGCAGGACGCGCGCGCATCTGATCCCTACGGGCGGAGGCGCGCGACTTCAAGATGGAGTTTTTTTAGCATAATGGACTGGAAAATCATCCCTATTATTCAGTTTAGTCCCTGGACTTAATGAAGTCAGTCAGGAACTTAACGAAAGTAATAGAAACTAACGAGAAACACTTAAAATAGGGAGAAACACAAGATCAACCATGCAATCGGGGTGAGTGGTCCAAGGCGGGGTGTCTACAGAACCCGCTTGACGAATACGTTTGTGAATCCGCTTGATGAATCCGTTTGTCAATCCATTGAATGAGTCCATTTGTGAACCCGTTTGACAAATCCGTTTGATGAATCTGGTTGTGAATCCATTGAATGAGTCCGTTTGTGAACCCTCTTGGCGAATCCGTTTGTGAATCCGCTTGATGAATCCGTTTGTGAATCCATTGGATGAGTCCGTTTGTGAACCTGCTTGACGAATCCGTTTGTGAATCCGCTTGATGAATCCATTTGTGAATCCATTGAATGAGTCCGTTTGTGAACCCGCTTGACGAATCCGTTTGTGAATCCGCTTGATAAATCCGTTTGTGAATCCATTAAATGAGTCCGTTTGTGAACCCGCTTGACGAATCCGTTTGTGAATCCGCTTGATAAATCCGTTTGTGAATCCATTAAATGAGTCCGTTTGTGAATCCGCTTGATAAATCCGTTTGTGAACCCGCTTGATGAATCTGCTTGATGAATCCATTTGTGAATCCATTGGATGAGTCCGTTTGTCAACCCGCTTGACGAATCCGCTTGATGAATCCGTTTGTGAATCCATTGAATGAGTCCGTTTGTGAACCAGCTTGATGAATTCGTTTGTGAATCCATTTGATGAATCCATTTGTGAATCCATTGAATGAGTCCGTTTGTGAACACGCTTGGTGAATCCGTTTGTGAATCCGCTTGATGAATCCGTTTGTGAATCCATTGGATGAGTCCGTTTGTGAACCCGCTTGATGAATCCTTTTGTGAATCCGCTTGATGAATCCGTTTGTGAATTCATTGAATGAGTCCGTTTGTGAACCCGCTTAACGAATCCGTTTGTGAATCCACTTGATGAATCCGTTTGTGAATCCATTGAATGAGTTCATTTGTGAACCCGCTTGACGAATCCGTTTGTGAATCCGCTTGATGAATCCGTTTGTGAATCCATTGAATAAGTCCGTTTGTGAACCCGCTTGACGAATCCGTTTGTTAATCCGTTTGATGAATCCGTTTGTGAATCCATTGAATGAGTCCGTTTGTGAACCCTCTTGGCGAATCCGTTTGTGAATCCGTTTGATGAATTCGTTTGTGTATCCATTGGATGAGTCCGTTTGTGAACCCGCTTGACGAATCCGTTTGTGAATCTGCTTGATGAATCCGTTTGTGAATCCATTAAATGAGTCGGTTTGTGAACACGCTTGACGAATCCGTTTGTGAATCCGCTTGATGAATCCGTTTGTGAATCCATTGAATGAGTCCGTTTGTGAACTCGCTTGACGAATCTGCTTGATGAATCCATTTGTGAATCCATTGGATCAGTCCGTTTGTCAACCCGCTTGACGAATCCGTTTATAAATCCGCTTGATGAATCCGTTTGTGAATCCATTGAATCAGTCCGTTTGTGAACCTGCTTAACGAATTCGTTTGTGAATCCGTTTGATGAACCCGTTTGTGAATCCATTGAATGCGTCTGTTTGTGAACCCGCTTGGCGAATCCGTTTGTGAATCCTCTTGATGAATCTGTTTGTGAATCCATTGGATGAGTCCGTTTGTGAACCCGCATGATGAATCCGTTTGTGAATCCGCTTGATGAATCCGTTTATGAATTCATTGAATGAGTCCGTTTGTGAACCCGCTTGATGAATTCGTTTGTGAATCCACTTGATGAATCCGTTTGTGAATCCATTGAATGAGTCCGTTTGTGAACCCGCTTGTCGAATCCGTTTGTGAATTCGCTTGATGAATCCGTTTGTGAATACTTTGAATGAGTCCGTTTGTAAACCCGCTTGACGAATACGTTTGTGAATCCGCTTGATGAATTCGTTTGTGAATCCATTGAATGAGTCCATTTGTGAACCCGCTTGACGAATCCGTTTGTGAATCAGCTTGATGACTCCGTTAGTTAATCCATTGGATGAGTCCATTTGTGAACCCGCTTGACGAATCCGTTTGTGAATCCGCTTGATGAATCCGTTTATGAATCCATTGAATGAGTCCGTTTGTGAACCCGCTTGACGATTCCGTTTGATGAATCCGTTTGTGAATCCATTGGATGAGTCCGTTTGTGAACCCGCTTGACGAATCCGTTTATGAATCCGCTTGATGAATCCGTTTGTGAATCCATTGAATGAGTCTGTTTGTGAACCCGCTTGATGAATCCATTTGATGTGTGCTTGTACCTGTTATGTGTATGCTTTGCAGATATATTTGCTTGTGTGAGATGTGAAATAGAAATTGTGCTTGTGGTGCGTTGTGATTTTAAAAGCAGAGATTTATTGAGAGAGAGATTTTGCAAGAATGGAGAAATTGCTTTTGTGTGTGATGTGGTTTGAAAAGCAGAGATTGCTTGAGAGAGATATTTTGCAATAATGGAGAAATTTCTTTTGTGTGTGATTTGCAGAAAGTGTTAATGAATGATGGTCACACCTTCACTTACCATGGCCGCTTGATGGATTTATGATGTTGCTTTGAGCATCATATCCACAACACTTTCCCAATCATATCCCTTCTCGGTTTGATGCAATCAACCAAGTCACCAGAGCTCAGTCACTGTTTAGACCATATATGGATACCCGAACAGGCATCACCAACTTGCCTCCACCAGATTTCCCGATGAGATTCCGGGGTGACCCGTATCATTTCTACAATCCGAGACCTTTTGCACTACAAGCTCCTTACATGCCTCCAATGTGTATTCCTGCAAGCAACCACGGTTATGGGTAAGCCTATGCCCCTACACCTCCGTAAAATCCTCTTAATCATCTATTGGGAAAGAGAAAACAAATGGAAGCTAAGTTCGAAAGGGCACTCAATGAGAACCCCTTTGCATTTGGAGACGGTGATTCTTGTCCCCATCACTCTCCGGTCAACGAGGAAAGAAAAGTCGAATGCCGAGCCAGACCCCATTTCATAAGGTTTAAGGATTTCGGAATGCCCATAAGCTAGGTATTCGAAGGATTGGTCAAGCGATGCCTCACATCACCTCTTGTCAATTATCAACCCAAAGACCCCAAAAGGCCTCTCGACAAGACCAAAAGGTCTGCCTTTCACTACTATCATGGACATGATACCGATGATTGCATCGCTGTAAAACGAGTCATCCGGAAGTTAATCATGAAAGGAAAGATTGAATGCCCCAGGCTGGGAAGTTGGTAACGAAGCAATAGATGTGGTCAGGGGCCGAATATCAGAACCCCTTCCCTTTGGAAAGGTCAGAGTCTACTGTTAGTGTTGGGTTTCCAAGTAACATGCGCAGCGGAAAATAGCAATTAAAATTTTTATGAAACCCAAAGCCATGGATCCGTTCATATGATTAAATCAAATACAACAATATGAATAGAGGAAAAACTAACCCTTGATGACTTTGAGTTTGGTCTTTAAACTTGGTGAAGATATTGAAGCTTTATCACGGACAAAATTCACGAACTTTGAAGATGATAAAATTCACCCTCTAGCGGTATCCACACCACGAACGAATATCAAGGAGCTTCTTGATCTTGGTTGCTAGACCAATAATTATGAAACACACTTTCACAATTTAATAAAGAACTATATGGAATTATTTTGTGAATTATTTTGTTCTTCAATCCAAGATGTCTTGGAACAAAATAATAACTCTCTCAAACTCTTTGGAGGCACACAAAACACTTGGGCTAATGGTCTGGCCGAACTTGGCTTTTTATACACAATAAGACCTATTCCAAATAGGAATCTTGTGCCAAAAACCTTCCCAAATCGAATTAGGAAATATTTTTCCGCCAGACCAAGCGCCCGCCTGGTCCATACCGAGCGCCCGCTCGCTTCCCAGAAAAACCAGAATTTTCCAAAAATTCCTTTGAGGTCCTTCGACCATAAATTCCAATACAGTCCTTTTATTTAAGATTCGTTCTATTGTGTGTGACCCTCTAGGATTATACTAAGTTGGCAATGGGCTCAAACATGAAACCATAAGATATAATTAGGTTCTAGCAAACCGTCATACCTACCCAAATAGTATAACTAGATACAAGTTCGCATTGCTTTAGAATATGTCACAATCTTTTTGTCCACAATGTCATTGAACACAAGTCATGGTCAAACAGTCAACTTGTCTTGTTCAATACTTTCTCGATTCCGAATATGTTGATAATCCAAATGACATTGATCCAATCAATTCATTTGAGTCCGGCCGAACATTTTATCAACATCATTCCTACGAGAGGCCCAAGCTTGACATCTCTCCGTGGAGGGACAAATCCATTTAGCTTATTATTCTTCCCAACGGGAATCCGATTATGCCAATCATACCCTTTATAACTACCGTGTTAAAGTAGCGTTTGAATATGTCAAACACAATGTTCATCAAGTGGAAGACTATAATAACTTCATGTCTAAGGATTCAAATGACATAACTAATATGAGATATATGTTCGACATAGACCATGACATAAATCTCATACAGTGGGTCATGTCCAGTACCTTGTTCCAAACAAGTACCCATAAATCTAACATGATCATCCCATGATCATTTAGCCTTTATACTAGTGCTTAACAAGTACTAGGGACGGGGATTATTATAAGTAAACATGAACAACAACAATAATCAAAACATCTCTTTATTGATATGAAATAAATGATAACAATTACAACGTTTATTAAACGTGCCTAGGGCACCACTACCAACAATCTCCCACTTGCCCTAGGCCCAATCTCCCATGTATCTAATACCCATGGACCTAACATGACCATCATGTTTAGCTTGTGGAAGGCCCACTCTGCATATATTTACGTCTCCCCTATCAACGATCTCTCGAATGATATGAAAACGCCTAAGTATGTGTTTGGATTTCTGATGTGCTCTTGGTTCCTTTGTTTGAGCAATAGCACCATTATTATCGCAATAAAGGTCTATTGGATTAGCAATACTAGGAACCACTTCAAGTTCAGTCATGAACTTCTTAATCCAAACAGCCTCCTTTGTAGCATCCGATGCGGCAATATACTCAGCTTCTGTTGTAGAATCAGCGGTTGTACTTTGCTTGGAACTCTTCCAGCTTACAGCTCCACCATTTAACATAAACACAAAACCCGATTGCGATTGGCTATCATCTTTGTCGGTTTGGAAGCTTGCATCCTTGTAAGCATTTACAACCAGATCATCTTCCATTGATTTTTGCCAGGGTCGGATTGGTATCTACTTGTCATGCTCAAAGCATAAGATACATCTGGCCTAGTACAAATTATGGCATACATGATGGACCCAATTTCCGAAGCATATGGAACATCATTCATTTTCTCACGCTCATCGTTTGTCTTAGGACTTTGAGTCTTGCATAGAGAAACTCCATGTAACACGGGCAAGGTGCCTCTCTTAGAGTTTTCCATACGGAATCTTCTAATGACCTTGTCAATGTATGTACTTTGGCTTAAACCAAGTAGCCTCCTTGATTTATCTCTATAGATCTTAATGCCAAGTATATATGCGGCTTCACCCATATCTTTCATTGCGAAGCACTTTCCTAACCAAGTCTTCACAGACTGAAGTGTAGGAATGTCATTTCCAATGAATAATATGTCATCCACGTATAAAATAAGGAATAGCACTGTGCTCCCACTAATCTTCTTGTATACACATGGCTCATCTTCGTTCTTGATGAAACCAAACTCTTTGACCGATTCATCAAAACGGAGATTCCAACTCCTTGAAGCTTGCTTCAATCCATAGATGGATCTTTGCAATTTGCATACCTTAGAATCTTGTTCAAAACCTTCTGGTTGTGTCATATACACATCCTCTTGGAGTTTTCCATTCAGGAAAGCGGTTTTGACGTCCATCTGCCATATTTCATAGTCATGATATGCGGCAATGGCAAGCAAAATTCTTATAGACTTGATCATTGCTACGGGTGAAAATGTCTCATCATAGTCAATAATGAACTTGCCTATAACCCTTCGCTACAAGCCTAGCTTTGTAAGTATGCACCTTCCCATCCATGTCAGTCTTCTTCTTGAAGACCCATTTGCATCCTATGGTTTTTACACCTTCGGGCGCATCAATCAAATTCCAAACTTGATTGTCTTGCATGGATTGCAATTCGGATTCCATGGCTCCAAGCCACCACTTGTACGAATCAGGAGAAGACATCGCCTCTTGGTAGGTTGACGGTTCATCATTCTCAATGATTTCTACCTCATTACTATCAGTTACGAGAAATCCATATCTCTCGGGCTCGGGTCGTAACCTACTAGATCTGCGAGTTGCTTGTGTATTTTGAACAGGTTCCACAACTCCTTGTGGTTCTTGTTCTCGTTCCACTATTGGTTCAATGTTATTTTCTGGGTCTCGAATTTCTTCAAGATTTATTTTACTCCCACTGATTTCTTTGGAGAGAAACTCTTTCTCTAGAAAGACACCAGTTCGGGCAACAAACATTTTGTTGTCCTCACGGTTGTAAAAGTAATATCCTCTAGTTTCCTTAGGATATCCCACGAAAATACATTTATCAGATTTGTGTGCAAGTTTGTCTGAGACAAGTCTTTTTGTCGCGACCCCGACCCCGCGGGCCCGGAGTACACGAGCTGGACGTCGACTTAAAACAATAAACTCTAAAATAATGAAGATAAAAATTTCCTTTTATAGCAAAAGAAGATGACACAAGGTTTTAAAATCCAACTTGAACAACAAAATATAAACTAGTGTAAGCTCCATAAGTTTACACCCAAAATAATAAAATATACAAATTCTAATGGCGTCAAGTTTGGTACAACTATTCCCAAAAAGGTTACACATTTATGTAATGTAAACCCACCAATGACAACTTGCCCAAAAAGCTCAACCCTCGCGACGTCCTCCTCGTGATCAGCGAGTCTAATCCTTTCCTCCTAGGGGGGGGGTTAAGGAAAAACAAAGATAAAAGAAAGGGGGTGAGATAATGTCACGACCCGAAATATAGGCTCTATTTTATTAGTAATAAGTGATTATTGTTTAATTATTTGCCTATCTATTTATTTAAATTATTATTTATTTAAATATTTATGTGTGCATTTTATGTGTTATAATAATTCATGCCAAGCATTTTATTCGAGTTATTTGGGCTAGTGTAGAAGTGTTGAGTCTTAATTGTTAGTAGGGAGATTTATCAAGTAAGTTACTTTTCCCCCATTTTTATGCTAAAATGCTCATAACATGTTTCTACAATGCTTTATTTGTTATATTTGAAGTTTGGTTGAGTTTGGAATTGATTTGGAATTTATTTGAGTTTTTGGTCAAAAATGGTGATTTTTATGAAAATTGGGTAAATCTTGGTTTGAGGTTGATAAAGGATGTTGTTTGTGTTTTCCCTTAAGCTTAGTTGTTGTTTGGGTTCAGTTTTGTACTTGTGGTGAGAGTAGAATTTGGGACATTTCGATTTGGGTAAGAAACTTGGTTGAAAATGGTGGATTTGGCCTTAAACCCAGCTGGGAATTCCTCCCAGCCCGTAGACCAAGCGCGCGCCCGACCCCCTCCAGGCGCCCGCCTACATGTCCTTTTCTAATGGCCAGACCTTCTGGTTATTCAGGCGCCCGCCTGCCATATGCCAGGCACCCGCCAGCCCCCTGTTCCAGGATTTTGCCCTTTTGCTTGGTTTAAGACTTAAGGCTTATCTAGTTTAGGTTTATTTCTTCTAATTAAATTAAGATAACACCGTGGAACACTTTATTGATTGGATTTGATTCTTTTGTGAATAAATACGATATGGAATTTGATTAAGTATCATTTTGGGAATGTGGTTCATCTTTGATGTGCAGTTTGTATTGGTTTACCTTTGTGGTGATTTAATTGGATTGGTTCCCTACTTTGGAACCTTAAGTTGTTTATGCATGCTAAATTATTATTACTTAGCATTTATTTGGAAGCCCAGCTGGCATATTTGTTGCATCGGGTGATGGGAAAGATTATAATGGCAAAGCCAAGTCAATTATAATGTTGACCATTGTTTTGCCCCCTTCTATACCCCTTTTCCAGATTGGCCTTGGAAAAGACAAGTTAGCTTCCTTTGTGAATGTATCTAGCTACCGGGCATGACTTTGTGTCATGGCTCTTGTCCCTTGTGACACTTTTATGGTTATTGGTTCCGGTACCGGGGGTTTCTCTTCGGCTTTCATGCTATTATGAAGATGATGATTTGTTGATTATTGAAGCTGCGCAGCGATCCTTTATTTGGATGTACCGGTTTGGAAAACCTTGGCTATATCCTTTGTTATGTGTTTATTTCCGCTGCTATCTGTTTTGTGATAACTGCTACGTGCTATTTATGATTTATTATCGTATATTGCATCATAGCATGTCATGTAGTTGCATTAGTAACTTATTGAGATTTATCTCACCCCTTCTCTTTTATCTTTGTTTTTCCTTAACCCCCCCCCCCCCCCAGGTGCTAAGGATTAGTCTCGCTGATCACGAGAAAGAGGACATCGAGTGTGGATACATTTTTTTTGGGAAAGTTGTCATAGGTTGGTTTACATTATATAAATGTGTAACCTTTTGGGATAGTTGTACCAAACAATGACGTCATTAAGAATTGTACATTTATATTTTGTTGGGCATAAACTTGTGGAAGTTTATGACAGTTGTATTTGGTTTTTATCAAACTTGGTTTTGTAAAACTTTGGATCATCACCTTTTGGTATCAAATGGAAATTTTTAACTTCGGTATTTCACAGTTTTGGTTTTAGAGTCGACGTCCAGATCGCGGTCTCGGGCCCGCGGGGTCCGGGGTCGTGACAGTTGGTATCAGAGCTATGGCATTAGCTCTATGTATAAGTATAGGTGGATTAGTATTACCTAGGTGGGTAGTAGTGTGCGGAGTGATTAACGGTTGATGTTTTATGCAGGTACTTGTTTACAATGGTTCGTAGAAGGAGTGGTGAAGGTAGTACCGGTAATGCAAATCAGAATGATACAAGGGAAGAAGCCCGTGCCATGTTTCAAGGCATGTTTGAGGCGGCCATGAAGGCCATACATGATCAAGGTCCGAGGGTAGAACAAGCACCACCCCGCTATGGATTGGAGCAATTTCTGAAGTTGAAACCGGTTGAATTCAATGGGGAACCCGATGTTCGGAAAGCTGAATTGTGGATTGAGTCGATGGAGAAGATTTATGAGGTATTTGGGTGCACGGAGGAGGACAAGGTCCGGTTTGCAGCTTATAAACTTGTGGGAGCTGCCGAGCATTGGTGGAAGGGTGTTAAAGCTAGTTGGGATGATACTCACACGGTGTATACGTGGGAGTTGTTTGTGCGCAAATTCAAGGAACATTTCATTCCGGTTGTTGATCAAAACCGAAAGGAGATCGAGCTGCTCAACCTAGAGCAAGGATTGTTGTCTATAGCACAATACTCGGCTAAGTTCATAGAATTACCCCGGTATTGCGACTATTTGGTGAGGACCGAGGAACAAAAGGCTATGAGATTCATTCGGGGATTGAAGACCTCCATTCGTACTCAACTTATTGCCCAACGGATTGTGACCTTCCAAGATGCGGTAGACCGAGCCTACTTGATAGAGCAAGATATTGGGGAGCATATAAGGAAGACCGAGGTTGCGGGTACGGGTAAACCGGGAAGCCATGCTAAATCTCAACCTCAACACCGTTTCGACAACCGAGGTAACCCGGGAGCATCATCTCAGTTTAAGGGGCAAACCACACCAAGGAATCTGGGTACTACTCCGGGGATTCAGAATAGGAAGCCTTGTACCTTTTGTCAGAAGGTAGGCCATTCGGAGGATAGGTGTTGGAAGAAGCAAGGCAAGTGCACCAATTGTGGTGAAATGGGGCACTTTGCGAGAGAGTGCACGAGGTACCGAGGACAGGCATCCGGGTCAGGGGTTAGTACTAATCAGGGTCAGAAAAGGGATGCCGCTGGGAAGCCCAAAGTTCAAGGAAAGATATATGCCATGAATCAACAACAGGCGACCGATGATCCTTCGGTTATTGGAGGTATTGTTTCTGTGTCTAATGTGAGCGCACGAGCGTTAGTAGATTGGATCATCTCATTCATACATTTCTGTGCAATTTGCTTCCATGTTAAATGCTGTATTCGAGTCTTTACCGTACGTGCTAGAGGTGTGACCCCTATAGGAGAATGCTTGATTTCTGATCGAGTCTTTCGTGCTTGTGATGTGGTTATTTGTGGTCGTGTCCTTTGTGCGGATTTGGTAGTTCTTCCTATCCAAGACTTTGATGTCATTTTAGGTATGGATTGGTTGAGCAAGTTTCATGCTTCCGTTGATTGCCGTAAGAAAACTGTTACTTTTTCTATTCCCGATGTGCCTAAATATGTGTTTAGGGCTAGTCCTCTGAGTAGAAAGGTTCGCTTAATTTCTTATATGAAAGCGAGAAAATTATTGCATAGTGGTTGTGAGGGGTATTTGGCTAGTGTTCTTGATACTAGGAAAGAATCCCCTAGTTTTGATAGTGTTCGGGTAGTTCGGGAATTTCCCGATGTTTTCTCTACTGAGTATAATATGCCTCCCGATCGTGAGATTGCGTTTTGTATAGATCTTTTACCGGGTACGGCTCCGATTTCGAAAGCACCTTATAGGTTAGCTCCCGCAGAATTGAAGGAATTAAAGGTTCAATTGCAAGAGTTGCTTGATCGAGGGTTTATACGCCCTAGTGTTTCCCCGTGGGGAGCACCGGTTTTATTTGTGCGGAAGAAAGACGGTTCCTTGAGATTGTGCATCGATTACCGAAAGTTGAATCAGGTTACGGTGAAGAATAAGTATCCTCTACCGCACATCGATGATTTATTTGATCAGCTTCAAGGGTCCGTGGTTTTCTCTAAACTTGATTTGAGGAGTGGGTACCATCAATTGAAGGTTCGATCGGAGGATATTCCGAAGACTGCCTTTCGCACTCGCTATGGTCATTATGAGTTCTTGGTTATGCCGTTTGACTAACGCGCCTGCAGTGTTAATGGATTTGATGAACCGAGTTTTCCATCCGTACCTTGACTCGTTCGTGGTAGTCTTCATCGACGACATTCTTGTTTATTCGAAATCTCGAGAGGAGCATGAACAACACTTGAGGACAGTTTTATCCGTTCTTGCGAGGGAGAAATTATTTGCGATGTTTAGTAAATGCGAATTTTGGCTCGAAAAGGTGTCATTTCTGGGCCATGTGATTTCTAAAGATGGGATTTCGGTGGATCCGTCAAAGATAGAGGCTATAGTGGATTGGAAGAGACCCGAATCAGTGACAGAGATTAGAAGCTTTCTGGGTTTAGCCGGTTATTACAGAATATTTATTGAGGGGTTTTCGAGGATCGCTACTCCGATGACTCAGTTGACCCGGAAGAATGCCCGTTTGTGTGGACCGAGAAATGTGACAAGAGTTTCGAGGAATTGAAGAAGAGGTTGACTACCGCACCGATCTTGACTTTGCCTAATGGGAGCGATGGCCTAGTGATTTATAGTGATGCTTCGAAAGAGGGTTTGGGTTGTGTGTTGATGCAGAATGGGAAAGTAATTGCTTATGCTTCGAGGAAGTTGACCCCTAGTGAACAGAATTACCCGACTCATGATATGGAGTTAGCGGCTATTGTATTTGCGTTGCACAAATGGAAACACTACCTTTATGGGGCGAAGTTTGAAATTTTTTACCGATCACAAGAGTTTGAAGTACCTTTTCTCCCAGAAAGAGTTGAATAATAGGCAGCGCCGATGGATGGAATTATTGAAGGATTATGATTGTACGATTTCTTATCATCCGGGGAAGGCGAATGTGGTAGCCGATGCGATTAGTAGGAAATCTTATGTGGCTTCGATGATGGTTCGAGAATGGAAAATGCTTGAGGATGTTTGAGATTGGTCTCCTCGTGAATCGAGACATGGGGCTATTTTTGCGAATATTAGGGTATCTCCGACCCTGATTCAGAGGATAAAGGAAGCTCAGAAAGAAGATCCCGAGTTGGTAAAGATAATGGGTAAATTGAAGGAAAAGAACTTCGAGGATTTTTCTATTAGCTCGTGTGGAGTTTTGACTTTCCGTGGTCGTTTGTGTGTTCCGGATGTTGATGGAATTAAACAGAGAGTTCTTGATGAGGGTCACAAATCGAGGTATACTATTCATCCGGGTAGTACGAAGATGTATCAGGATTTGAAGCAACAATTTTGGTGGATTAATATGAAAAGGGAGATAGCGGAGTATGTTTCGAAGTGTCTAACGTGCCAGCAGGTCAAAGCCGAGCATCAGAGACCCGCGGGATTGCTTCAGCCGTTAGAGATTCCCGAGTGAAAATGGGAGCATGTGACTATGGATTTCGTTACGGGTCTACCTCGTACCCGTAGGAAGTATGACAGTGTTTGGGTAATAGTGGATAGATTGACCAAGAGTGCCCATTTCTTGCCTATTGACATCAGATATTCGATGGAGAAGCTTGCGACCCTTTACATTGATGAGATTGTTAGATTGCATGGGGTTCCGGTTAGCATTGTGTCAGATCGAGACCCGAGGTTTACTTCTAGATTCTGGAAGGCATTTCAAGAAGCTTTGGGTACAGATTTGCGATTCAGTACAGCTTTTCACCCCCAGACCGACGGTCAGTCCAAGAGGACTATTCAGATTCTTCAGGATATGTTGCGAGCGTGTTCGATAGACTTTTCCGATTCTTGGGATTCGCACCTACCGTTAGTGGAGTTCTCTTACAACAACAGTTATCAGGCTAGTATCGAGATGGCACCGTTTGAGGCCTTGTATGGAAGGAAATGTAGATCGCCTATTTGTTGGGATGAGGTCGGTGAAGCGAAGATCGTGGGTATTGATTTGCTTCGGGATTCGGTTGAGAAAGTTAAAGTTATCCGGGATAGATTGAAGACAGCCCAGAGTCGACAAAAGAGCTATGCAGATAACCGAAGGCGAGATCTTAGTTTTCAGACCAGTGATTTGGTGTTTTTGAATGTATCTCCAAAGGTGGGTATTCGTAGGTTTGGGAAGAAAGGCAAATTGGCTCCGAGGTTTATTGGTCCGTTTGAGATTTTGGGAAAGGTTGGACTTCTAGCGTATCGCCTTGCGTTACCGCCATCTTTGGACCAGTTGCATAATGTTTTTCACGTTTTTATGCTTCGGAAGTATGTTCATGATCCATCTCACGTGTTACCGAGGGTACCGGAAGATATTGAGCCCGATATGACTTATGAGGAACGACCGGTTCGGATTTTAGATACCAAAGTCCAAGAGTTGAGAAACAAAAGCATTGCGTTGGTTAGAGTTCTTTGGAGGAATCATAACATCGAAGAGTCGACGTGGGAGCTCCGAGATGAGATCGAGAGGAAATTTCCGTGGCTTTTTGTTTAAGGTGAGTCTCGTTAAAATTCGGGTCGAATTTTCTTTAAGGGGGAGTGAATGTCACGACCCGAAATATAGGCTCTATTTTATTAGTAATAAGTGATTATTGTTTAATTATTTGCCTATCTATTTATTTAAATTATTATTTATTTAAATACTTATGTGTGCATTTTATGTGTTATAATAATTCATGCCAAGCATTTTATTCGAGTTATTTGGGCTAGTGTAGAAGTGTTGAGTCTTAATTGTTAGTAGGGAGAGTAAGCATTTGCGTTAGTTGAAGGGGAGGGGCCTAGATGTAACCTTTTGAATAATTTCCCCCTACTCCCCTCTCCTCCCTCACCTTCTCCCTCACTCTCTCCATCCCTCTCCCAGCCAACTCTCTCCCTCTCTCTTGGGTTTTGGGTAAGTTTTCTCCCTTTCCTTCTCTCTTAATTTTCTTCATCTTCTCCTTGTTATCTCTTATTTCTTAAAACATGAACCTTGTTTAGATCGTCGATAGGATCGCGTAGAACCAAAAAGAATTGAATTTCGTCAACTTTGAGATTTATAAAGTAAGTTACTTTTCCCCCATTTTTATGCTAAAATGCTCATAACATGTTTCTACAATGCTTTATTTGTTATATTTGAAGTTTGGTTGAGTTTGGAATTGATTTGGAATTTATTTGAGTTTTTGGTCAAAAATGGTGATTTTTATGAAAATTGGGTAAATCTTGGTTTGAGGTTGATAAAGGATGTTGTTTGTGTTTTCCCTTAAGCTTAGTTGTTGTTTGGGTTCAGTTTTGAACTTGTGCTAAGAGTAGAATTTGGGACATTTCGATTTGGGTAAGAAATTTGGTTGAAAATGGTGGATTTGGCCTTAAACCCAGCTGGGAATTCCTCGCAGCCCGTAGACCAAGCGCGCGCCCGACCCCCTCCAGGCGCCCGCCTACATGTCCTTTTCTAATGGCCAGACCTTCTGGTCATTCAGGCGCCCGCCTGTCCCATGCCAGGCGCCCGCCCGCCCCCTGTTCCAGGATTTTTCCCTTTTGCTTGGTTTAAGACTTAAGGCTTATCTAGTTTAGGTTTATTTCTTCTACTTAACTTAAGATAACACCGTGGAACACTTTATTGATTGGATTTGATTCTTTTGTGAATAAATACGATATGGAATTTGATTAAGTATCATTTTGGGAATGTGGTTCATCTTTGATGTGCAGTTTGTATTGGTTTACCTTTGTGGTGATTTAATTGGATTGGTTCCCTACTTTGGAACCTTAAGTTGTTTATTCATGCTAAATTATTATTACTTAGCATTTATTTGGAAGCCCAGCTGGCATATTTGTTGCATCGGGCAATGGGAAAGATTATAATGGCAAAGCCAAGTCCATTATAATGTTGACCATTGTTTTGCCCCCTTCTATACCCCTTTTCCAGATTGGCCTTAGAAAAGACAAGTTAGCTTCCTTTGTGAATGTATCTAGCTACCGGGCATGACTTTGTGTCATGGCTCTTGTCCATTGTGACACTTTTATGGTTATTGGTTCCGGTACCGGGGGTTTCTCTTCGGCTTTCATGCTATTACGAAGATGATGATTTGTTGATTATTGAAGCTGCGCAGCGATCCTTTATTTGGATGTACCAGTTTGGAAAACCTTGGCTATATCCTTTGTTATGTGTTTATTTCCGCTGCTATCTGTTATGTGATAACTGCTACGTGCTATTTATGATTTATTATCGTATATTGCATCATAGCATGTCATGTAGTTGCATTAGTAAATTATTGAGATTTATCTCACCCCTTCTCTTTTATCTTTGTTTTTCCTTAACCCCCCCCAGGTGCTAAGGATTAGTCTCGCTGATCACGAGAAAGAGGACGTCGAGTGTGGATAAATTCTTTTGGCGAAAGTTGTCATAGGTTGGTTTACATTATATAAATGTATAACCTTTTGGGATAGTTGTACCAAACAATGACGTCATTAAGAATTGTACATTTATATTTTGTTGGGCATAAACTTGTGGAAGTTTATGACAGTTGTATTTGGTTTTTATCAAACTTGGTTTTGTAAAACTTTGGATCATCACCTTTTGGTATCAAATGGAAATTTTTAACTTCGGTATTTCACAGTTTTGGTTTTAGAGTCGACGTCTAGATCGCGGTCTCGGGCCCGCGGGGTCCGGGGTCGCGACAGATAAATCTCAATAAGTCGCTAATGCAACTACATGACATGCTATGATGCAATAAGCAATAAACAATAATAAATATCACTTAGCACGTAGCATTTATCAATTAACAGATATCAGCGGAAATAAATAAGTAACAAAGGATATTAGCCAAGGTTTCCCAACTGTTAGAACCAAATAAAGGTCGCTGCGCAGCTTCAATAATCAACAATCAACATCTTCATAGTAGCATGAAAGCTGAAGAGAAAACCCCCGGTACCGGAACCAATAACAAAGTAACATGCCACAAAGGGCGGGAGCCATGCCACAAAGTCATGCTCCAAAACGTCTAGCTAGAATACTCACTAAAGGAGATAGCTCATTCCATCCAAGGCCAATCTGGATGGGGAAAGAAGGACCAATGGGAGATGCTATACTGGACTTGGCTTGAGCCATTATAGCATTATCTATTGCCTGACTCGAACACAATTAACCAGCTGGACTTTCAAATAAATGCTAAGTAATAAATACTAGCTTAAATAAACAACTAATGATTCCAAAGTAGGGAACCATTCCAATTAAATCACCACAAAGGTAAACCAATCCAAACAACACATCAAAGATGGCCCACATTCCCAAAACGATACTTAATAATATTCCATAACATATTTATTCACAAAAGAACCAATTCCAATTAATAAAGTGTTCCACGATGTTAACTTAAGTTAATTTGAGTAAATAAACTTAAACTAGGAAGCCACTTAGTCTTAAACAAGCAAAAGGCAGATTTTCTAGAACAGGCGGGCGGGCGGGCGCGCGCATAGGGGCAGGCGGGCGCTTATTTGCCCAGAAGGTTTGGCCGCAGGAAAAAGGCTAGGCGGGCGGGCGCCTGGTCCAACCCGGGCGGGCGCTCGGTCGACGGGCTGGGAGGGATTTCAGCTGGGTTCTTCAAGAATTCTTACCATTTTCACAAATTCTCAAAATCAATCACAACCAAACTTCCCACCAAGCATAAACATGAACCAAAACAACTTAAAAACTAGAAAGGGACCTAAATCACATCATCTATCAACCCAAACTAAGATTGAAGCCCAACATTCATAACAATCACCATTTTTAACCAAAAACCAAAATAAATTCCAAATAAATCCCAAACTCAATCAAACATCAAATGTATCCACTAAAGCATTATATAAACATGAAATGAACACTTTAGCATAAAAATGGGGGAAAAGCAACTTACTTGGAATTTCTCAAAGATGACGGAATTCAAATATTTTTGGTTCTACGCGATCATATCGACGATCTAAACACATTTCATAAAATGAGAAATTAGGAAAGATGAGAGGAAGAGGGTGAAAATGAAGAGAGAAGGGAGAGGAAAACTTACCCTTTTCTTGGAGAGAGAGAGAGAGAGTGGGCTGGGAAATGAGGGAGAGGGTGAGGGAGAAGAGAAGGAGTAGGGAGATGATTATTTTCAAAAACTTACACTTAGACCCCCTCCTCTATTAACTACACAACTCTATTACTTCCTACTAACAACTAAGACCAAATAATACTACACTAGCACAAATGACCCAAATAAAATGCTAGACATAATTTATTATGAAACATAAAATGCACACATAATTATTAATTAAATAATTAATTCAAATAATTAATTAAGTCATAACTAAATAATCAAATTTTTATTATTAGAAAATAGACACGGGTTTTCGGGTCGTGACATTCACTCCCACTTAAAGAAAATTCGACTCGAATTTTAACGAGACTTACCCGAATTAAAAAGCCACGGATATTTACGCTCCATCTCCTCTCGAAGCTCCCAAGTCGATTCCTCAACATTATGATTCTTCCAAAGGACTCTAACCAACGCAATGCTCTTGTTTCTCAACTCTTGGACTTTGGCATCAAGAATCCGAACCGGTCGTTCCTTGTAAGTCATGTCGGGCTCTATATCCTCCGGTACCCTCGGTGAAACGTGAGAAGGATCATGAACATACATTCGAAGCATAGAAATGTGAAAAACATTATGTAACCGGTCCAAAGAAGATGGTAACGCAAGACGGTATGCTAGAAGTCCCACTTTCCCCAAAATCTCAAACGGTCCAACAAACATCGAGGCTAATTTACACTTCTTCCCAAACCTTCGAATACCAACCTTCGGAGACACCTTCAAGAACACAAAATCTCCGGTCTGAAAATTAAGATCACGTCTTCGGTGGTCGGCCTAGCTCTTCTGTCGACTCTGTGCCGTCTTCAATCGATCCCGAATAATTTTAACCTTTTCCACCGAGTCCTGAATCATGTCAACACCCCAAAGTTTTGCTTCCCCAACCTCGTCCCAACAAATAGGTGACCGACATTTCCTCCCATACAAAGCCTCATACGGTGCCATCTGAATACTCGACTAATAACTATTATTGTAGGCGAACTCTGCAAGTGGTAGATGGGTATCCCACGAATCTGGAAAGTCAACTGTGCAAGCCCGTAACATATCCTCGAGAATCTGAATGGTTCTTTCAGACTGACCGTCAGGTAGAGGATGAAATGCGGTGCTAAACCTCAAATCGGTACCCAAAGCCTTCTGTAACGCTTGCCAAAATCGGGATGTAAACCTGGGATCTCTGTCTGACACAATACTAACTGGAACACCATGCAATCTGACAATCTCATGAATATACAAATTCGCAAGTTTCTCCATCGAATAGGAAATGTCAATGGGTAAGAAATGAGAAGATTTGGTCAACCTATCCACAATCACCCAAACTGCATTGAACCTCCTTCGAGTCCTGGGTAGTCCGGTTACAAAATCCATCGTAATGTGTTCCCACTTCCACTCGGGGATCTTAAGAGGCTGAAGTAGACCTGCGGGTCTCTGATGCTCTGCTTTAACTTGTTGACAGGTCAAACACTTCGATATATATTCTGCAATTTCCCTCTTCATGTTAATCCACCAAAATTGTTGTTTTAAATCCTGATACATCTTCGTACTCCCGGGATGAATGGTATACCTGGATTTGTGACCCTCATTAAAAACTCTTTGTTTAATCCCACCGATATCCGGCACACACAATCTGCTACGGTAAGTCAACACTCCCTCGGAGTCAAGCTAGAAGTCCACATTTTGTCTATCCCGAGCATTATCCATAATCTTTTTCAACTCTGCGTCATCCTTCGGAGTATCCTTTATTTGTTGAATTAGGGTCGGAGATACCCTAATATTCGCAAAAATTGCCCCACGTCTCGATTCGCGAGGACACCAATCTCGAACATCCTCTAGCAATTTCCATCCACGAATCATCATTGATGCCACATAAGACTTTCGACTGATCGCATCAGCTACTACATTTGCTTTGCCCGGATGGTACGAAATGGTGCAATCATAATCTTTTAAAAGCTCCATCCACCTACGCTGCCGGTTGTTCAATTCCTTTTGAGTGAAGAGGTACTTCAAACTCTTGTGATCGGTAAAAATCTCAAACTTCGCTCCATATAGGTAATGCTTCCACTTATGCAACGCAAAGACTATCGCAGTCAACTCCATATCATGAGTAGGGTAATTCTGTTCACTAGGGGTCAACTTCCTCGAAGCATACGCAATTACTTTCCCATTCTGCATCAAAACACAACCCAAACCCTCTTTCGAAGCATCACTGTAAATTACTAAATCGTCATTTCCATTTGGTAACGCAAGAATAGGAGCCGTAGTTAATCTCCTCTTTAATTCATCAAAGCTACTTTGACATTTTTCACCCCACACAAACGGTACATCCTTCCGGGTCAACTGAGTCATCGGAGTAGCAATCCTCGAAAATCCTTCTATAAACCTTCTGTAATACCCGGCTAAACCCAGAAAACTTCTGATCTCGGTCACTGTCTCGGGTCTCTTCCAATCCACTATGGCTTCTATCTTTGAAGGATCCCAAGAAATCCCATCTTTAGAAATAACGTGACCCAGAAATGAGACCTTCTCGAGCCAAAATTCGCATTTACTAAACTTCGCAAACAACTGCTCCCTCTCAAGAATGGATAAAACTGTCCTCAAGTGTTGCTCGTGCTCCTCTCGAGATTTAGAGTAGACAAGAATGTCGTCGATGAAAACCACCACGAACGAATCAAGATAAGGATGGAAAACCCGGTTCATCAAGTCCATAAATACGGCAGGCGCGTTAGTCAACCCAAACGGCATAACCAAGAACTCGTAATGACCATAACGAGTGCGAAAGGCAGTCTTCGGATTATCCTCCGATCGAATCTTCAACTGATGGTACCCACTCCTCAAATCAAGTTTAGAAAACACCACGGACCCTTGAAGCTGATCAAACAAATCATCAATGTGAGGTAGAGGATACTTGTTCTTCACTGTAACCTGATTCAATTTTCGGTAATCAATACACAATCTCAAAGAACCGTCTTTCTTCCGCACAAACAAAACCGGTGCTCCCCACGGGGAAACACTAGGGCGGATAAACCCTCGATCAAGCAACTCTTGCAACTGAACCTTTAGTTCCTTCAATTCTGCGGGAGCCAACCTATACGGTGCCTTTGAAATCGGAGCTGTACCCGGCAAAAGATCTATACAAAACTCTATCTCACGATCGGGAGGCATATCATATTCAGAAGAGAAAACATCGGGAAATTCTCTAACTACCCGAACACTCTCCAAACTAGGGGATTCTTTCCTAGTACCAAGCACACTAGACAAGTACCCCTCACAACCACGATGCAACAATTTTCTCACTTTCACATAAGAAATGATACGAATATTTTTACCCAAAGGCATAGCCTCAAAAACAAATTTAGGCACATCAGGGATAGAAAAATTTACGACCTTTCTATGACAATCGACTGAAGCATGATATTTGCTCAGCCAATCCATACCCAAAATAACATCAAAGTCTTGAATCGGAAGGACTACCAAGTCCGCACACAAGACACGACCACATATAAGCACATCACAAGCACGAAATACTCTATCGGTCACCAAACATTCTCCTATAGGGGTCGACACCTCTAGCACATAAGGTAAAGACTCAAATGCAGCATTTAGCAAAGAAGCAAATTGCACAGATATGTAAGAATGAGATGATCCTGGATCTACTAACGCACGAGTGCTCACATTAGACACAGAAACAATACCTCTAATAACAGAAGGATCATCGGTAGCTTGTTGTTGATTCTTGGCAAATACCCTTCCTTGGACCTTGGGCTTTCCGGCAGCATCTCTTTTCTGACCCTGTGGAGCACCAGCTCCTACCCCAGATGGTTAACCTCTGAATCTCGGGCAATCCTTCACAAAATGCCCCAACTGCCCACAGTTAATACATTTCCCTTGTTTCTTCCAACACCGGTCCTCCGAGTGTCCTTCTTTTTGGCAATATGAACAGAGTCTCCTATTTTGGTTCCCTTGGTTCCCGGCAGTAGTGCCCGGGTTCCTTGGGATTGGTTGCCCTCGGAACTGAGATTGTCCCCCAAAATTACCTCGGTTATCAGAACGGGATTGTGGCTTGCTCTGCCCTCCCTGCTTGCTAGTGTTAGTCACCTCGACCTTCTTCTTATGCTCCTCTATATCTTGCTCGATTAAGTATGCACGGACTACCGCATCCTGGAATGTCACAATCCTCTGGGCTATAAGCTGAGTCCGGATAGAAGTCTTCAAACCCCGGATGAATCTCATAGCTTTCTGCTCCTCAGTCCTCACAAGATAGTCACAATACCGGGCTAATTCTGTGAACTTAGCCGAGTACTGAGCTATAGACAACAAACCTTGCTCCAAGTTGAGAAGCTCGATCTCTTTTCGGTTTTGATCCACTACCGGAATAAAATGCTCTTTGAACTTTCGCACAAACAATTCCCATGCATACACTGTATGGGTATCATCCCAACTCGCCTTAACTCCTTTCCACCAATGCTCGGCGGCCCCAACCAATTTATAAGCCGCAAACCGGACCCTATCCTCGTCCGTGCACCCAAACACATCATAAATTTTCTCCATAGACTCAATCCATAGTTCGGCCTTCTTCACATCGGGCTTACCATCGAACTCCCTTGGTTTTAATTTCAGAAATTGTTCCAACCAGTATCGCGGAGGTGCCACATGTTCCTCTCTTGGACCTTGGTCATGAATTGCCTTCATGGCCGCCTCAAACATGTCTTGGAAGATAGCACGGTTCTCTTCCCGAAGATCATTTTGATTCTGAGTCCCACTAGAACTTTCACCCGCTCTTCTTCTAGCTATTGTGAACAATTACCTGCATCATAGCACGGTTCTCTTCCCGAAGATCATTTTGATTCTGAGTCCCACTAGAACTTTCACCCGCTCTTCTTCTAGCTATTGTGAACAATTACCTGCATAAAACATCAACCGTTACTCACTCCGAACACAACTACCCTCCTAGGTCATACTAGTCCACCTAGACTTATACTTAGAGCTAAACCATAGCTCTGATACCCACTGTCGCGACCCCGACCCCGCGGGCACGGAGTACGCGAGCTGGACGTCGACTTAAAACAATAAACTCTAAAATAATGAAGATAAAAATTTCCTTTTATACCAAAAGATGATGACACAAGGTTTTAAAATCCAACTTGAACAACAAAATATAAACTAGTGTAAGCTCCATAAGTTTACACCCAAAATAATAAAATATACAAATTCTAATGACGTCAAGTTTGGTACAACTATTCCCAAAAAGGTTACACATTTATGTAATGTAAACCCACCAATGACAACTTGCCTAAAAAGCTCAACCCTCGCGACGTCCTCCTCGTGATCAACGATTCTAATCCTTTCCTCCTGGGGGGGGGTTAAGGAAAAACAAAGATAAAAGAAAGGGGGTGAGATAAATCTCAATAAGTCGCTAATGCAACTACATGACATGCTATGATGCAATAAGCAATAAACAATAATAAATATCACTTAGCACGTAGCATTTATCAATTAACAGATAGCAGCGGAAATAAACAAGTAACAAAGGATATTAGCCAAGGTTTCCCAACTGTTAGAACCAAATAAAGGTCGCTGCGCAGCTTCAATAATCAACAATCAACATCTTCATAGTAGCATGAAAGCTGAAGAGAAAACTCCTGGTACCGGAACCAATAACAAAGTAACATGCCACAAAGGGCGGGAGCCATGCCACAAAGTCATGCTCCAAAACGTCTAGCTAGAATACTCACTAAAGGAGCTAGCTCTTCCCATCCAAGGCCAATCTGGATGGGGAAAGAAGGACCAATGGGAGATGCTATACTGGACTTGGCTTGAGCCATTATAGCATTATCCATTAGCTGACTCGAACACAATTAACCAGCTGGACTTTCAAATAAATGGTAAGTAATAAATACTAGCTTAAATAAACAACTAATGATTCCAAAGTAGGGAACCATTCCAATTAAATCACCACAAAGGTAAACCAATCCAAACAACACATCAAAGATGGCCCACATTCCCAAAACGATACTTAATCAAATTCCATAACATATTTATTCACAAAAGAACCAATTCCAATTAATAAAGTGTTCCACGATGTTAACTTAAGTTAATTTGAGTAAATAAACTTAAACTAGGAAGCCACTTAGTCTTAAACAAGCAAAAGGCAGATTTTCTAGAACAGGCGGGCGGGCGGGCGCGCGCATAGGGGCAGGCGGGCGCTTATTTGCCCAGAAGGTTTGGCCGCAGGAAAAAGGCTAGGCGGGCGGGCGCCTGGTCCAACCCGGGCGGGCGCTCGGTCGACGGGCTGGGAGGGATTTCAGCTGGGTTCTTCAAGAATTCTTACCATTTTCACAAATTCTCAAAATCAATCACAACCAAACTTCCCACCAAGCATAAACATGAACCAAAACAACTTAAAAACTAGAAAGGGACCTAAATCACATCATCTATCAACCCAAACTAAGATTGAAGCCCAACATTCATAACAATCACCATTTTTAACCAAAAACCAAAATAAATTCCAAATAAATCCCAAACTCAATCAAACATCAAATGTATCCACTAAAGCATTATATAAACATGAAATGAACACTTTAGCATAAAAATGGGGGAAAAGCAACTTACTTGGAATTTCTCAAAGATGACGGAATTCAAATATTTTTGGTTCTACGCGATCATATCGACGATCTAAACACATTTCATAAAATGAGAAATAAGGAAAGATGAGAGGAAGAGGATGAAAATGAAGAGAGAAGGGAGAGGAAAACTTACCCTTTTTTTGGAGAGAGAGAGAGAGTGGGCTGGGAAATGAGGGAGAGGGTGAGGGAGAAGAGAAGGAGTAGGGAGATGATTATTTTCAAAAACTTACACTTAGACCCCCTCCTCTACTAACTACACAACTCTATTACTTCCTACTAACAACTAAGACCAAATACTACTACACTAGCACAAATGACCCAAATAAAATGCTAGACATAATTTATTATGA
Organism: Campanula takesimana; assembly: GCA_026119855.1. Lineage (NCBI taxonomy): Eukaryota > Viridiplantae > Streptophyta > Magnoliopsida > Asterales > Campanulaceae > Campanula > Campanula takesimana. The sequence continues at coordinate 944,932 of JAOWBW010000013.1, forward strand.
AACATAAAATGCACACATAATTATTAATTAAATAATTAATTAAGTCATAACTAAATAATCAAATTTTTATTATTAGAAAATAGACACGGGTTTTCGGGTCGTGACACTTTTGACAAAAGCTTCACAACCCCAAATCTTCATGAAAGATAAACAAGTTTTCTTTCCGCTCCACATCTCATATGGAGTCTTTTGAACCGATTTAGTTGGAACACGATTTAGTGTGAAAGCAGCGGTTTCTAGAGCGTAACCCCAAAAGGATATTGGAAGATCAAATTGACTCATCATTGATCGAACCATGTCTAACAAAGTCCGATTTCTCCTCTCGGATACACCATTCCATTGTGGTGTTCCGGGTGTACTCAATTGTGAAACTATTCCACAATTCTTTAGATGATCATCAAATTCATGACTCAAGTATTCTCCACCTCGATCTGATCGAAGTGCCTTAATACTTTTGCCAAGTTGTTTTTCTAGTTCATTTTGAAATATTCTAAATATCTCAAATGCTTCACTTTTATGTTTCATTAGGTAAACATACCCAAATCTGCTATAATCATCCGTGAAGGTTATGAAGTATTGAAATCCTCCCCTAGCATTTCTACTTAATGGTCCGCATAAATCAGAATGTATCAACCCCAATAAGTCGCTTGCCCTTTCACCCAACTTGGTAAAAGGTGTCTTAGTCATTTTTCCAAGAAGACACGACTCGCAAGTATCATATGACTCGAGGTCACATGAACCTAAAAGTCCATCCCCATGGAGTTTTGAGATACGCTTCTCATTAATATGACCAAGACGGCAATGCCACAAATAAGTATGATTTACATCATTAGGTTTAGATTTCTTATTTACATGATAGACATTGTCATTATTTTCATTCTTGACATCCAAGATATAAAGGTCATTAAATGAATTAGCAATACCATAAAGCACATCATTTAAATAAATGGAAAATGTCTTATTCTCAATAAGAAACTTAAAACCTTCATTATCCAAACAAGAAATTGAAATAATATTTCTACTTAAATCCGGAACATAATAACAATTGTTCAAAACAAGAATTAATCCGGAAGGTAAAGTGACTTCATAAGTCCCTACGGCTAATGCAGCAACTCTTGCTCCAATCCCCACGCGTAGGTCTACTTCACCATCTTTAAGCAGTCTCCTATTCTTTAGACCCTGCACATTTAAACAAATCTAAGAACCACATCCGGTATCCAATACCCAAGAATCAGTGGTAGAAAGGAGAATATCTATCATATAGATACCTGAAGTCGACACAGCCTTGCTGCTCTTCTTCTTCTTTTGCTCTTCCAAGAAAGCTTTGCAATTACATTTCCAATGACCAATTTCTTGACAATGGAAACAGATTGCATCCTTTTGTGAATCGGGTTTTGCCTCAGAAGCCTTGGCAAGACTTGCCTTGCTTATCTTGGGTTTGACAACGTTCTTACCCTTTCCTTTGGCACTAGCCTTCTTCCCATCATGAACTAAGAGCACGGGAGAACCTTTCTCCGCAATCTTAATCTCCGCAGTTTTAAGCATCCCATGCAACTCGGAGAGATTCTTATCCATTCCATGCATATTATAATTCATCACAAACTGATTATAACTTTTAGGCAATGAATTAAGAATGAGATCCGTGGCTAGATCCAATGGGATTGGATAGCCAAGTTTCTCAAGGTGCTCTACATAACCTTTCATTTTCAGCATGTGAGGACTCACTTGTTTCCCTTCATTCATTTTGCAAGTAGTGAATGCAACAATGGTCTTGTACCTCTCTTGCCTAGCTTGCTCTTGAAACATGGCTCTTAACTCCACGCCTATCTCATAGGCTTCCAAATGTTCAAAACTTTGTTGGAGTTTTGAGCACATATTAGCAAGCATTAGACAACTTACATCTCTAGAATCATTACGATGTTTCTTGTAATTGTTTCTTTCTGCCCTAGGGGCAGTAGGTTCTGGTTCAGCAGGAAGAGGCCCATCGAGAATGTACAACTTATCTTCTTGCCTTAGAACAATTCTTAGGCTACGGATCCAATCCATAAAGTTAGTACCATTCTCTTGGAGCTTATCCTTCTCAAGGATCGATCACAACGAAATTGATTGAGTGTTAGTAGTCATTATCTACAAATATGCAAAATTTCCAAAATTTAATAAGTACCGGTTTTCATTAAAGAAATAAATATTGTATTTTTCAAACAAAATACTCCCACTAAATTATATATCCTTCATATACATCCAATGTATAATATAATTTAATTGGGCTAAGATCCAACTTTAATTTAACTTTTGAGTCCACGGAGGCGGACCGCTAAAAACTAAATTAATTAGGTAGACAATCATGTCAATCATATCCCATATGATTCTTAGATCCTTTTATGAGATTCTTTGAGAAATCCAATTTCAAAAAGCATGTTTAATCTCATCTTTTGCCTAGGCCCAAAACTGTTTTGACGCCTAATTAAGTCCAACCATTTTAAACGTATAGGAACCATTCAATTTAATGCACCTTGAGGAGGCAAGCCCACATTAAATTAATGAACCTCATCTTGCTCATACATGAATAAAATTAATGCACCTCGCGGAGGCGAACCCACACCAAGATTACACATGTATAAACAAGTGTTTTAATCATGGCATGGCAATGAAGGACTTAAAACTTTCTTTGAAGGTTCATCACATATAGCATATAACACATTTATGAGCACATAATATAAACATGTTACACATCAAGTTTAGCCACTAATTTAATCTCCATTAATTTAAGCATGATATTTATGTGTCATTAGTTTCTCTATAATTATGAGGATGAGACTATTTCAACTTCGGTTATTATCTCCAAATCAATACAACAAGAAGTGCGGTCGAACTAAGCCATTAGGCAACCACAATCCCGCACTAATTCAAGAAACCAAGAAAGTAGTCCATGTGGCCGAAACTAAGCAATAGATGGTCTCGATGAACGTAGGCCAATTGCATCCACAATTCCACATGGATCTCCAATCTTTGAATCAAGAACTTTGTTTCTCAATTTTAGCAATTATGAACTCTTCATAATTCTAACTTCGTTTTATCTTTGAAACTTTGATTGCGATCAAGTTTGGGAACATAATCTCGATGAACGCAGATTAGCCATCCAAACCTTGAACCAATCTAGGAATCACAAGACTAAAACAAATAGGAAAATCAAACCCCAAAATCCACACACAAACCAACTACCCAAAACCCATTCCAGATCAGCAAGTCTGGACTGGTTCTGTTACTGGTTTTGTTGAATTTATCGAAAATTCCATATTCAGATTTTAACCAAAATCAGAACAGATTCTGACGAGCGAGCGCCCGCCTGGTCTTGACCGAGCGCGCGCCTGAAGCAAGCGGCCGTCTGGTCCCCAGCGAGCGGGCGCCTGATAGGTCAGAATGGTACAGAATTTTAAAGTTCAAAAATTTTGTCTCAAAATTATTTTTCCCCGATTATTAAAACTTTGATCTGATAAAAAATTAATAATTGAAATAATTCAGAATCCACCATAATTTTTATTGCGATTGAATCGTGCGATTAAAGTTGCAAAACAATAAACCCCATAAAATCACAAACACACATAAGCATCATATATTCCAATATTCATATCATGCTAGGCACATAAACAATTTATATACACATAACATGATCCAAGTATTGAATTAATCAACATGAACGGGGCTCTGATACCACTGTTGGGTTTCCAAGTAACATGCGCAGCGGAAAATAGCAATTAAAATTTTTATGAAACCCAAAGCCATGGATCCGTTCATATGATTAAATCAAGTACAACAATATGAATAGAGGAAAAACTAACCCTTGATGACTTTTGAGTTTGGTCTTTAAACTTGGTGAAGATATTGAAGCTTTATCACGGACAAAATTCACGAACTTTGAAGATGATAAAATTCACCCTCTAGCGTTATCCACACCACGAACGAATATCAAGGAGCTTCTTGATCTTGGTTGCTAGACCAATAATTATGAAACACACTTTCACAATTTAATAAAGAACTATATGGAATTCTTTTATGAATTATTTTGTTCTTCAATCCAAGATGTCTTGGAACAAAATAATAACTCTCTCAAACTCTTTGGAGGCACACAAAACACTTGGGCTAATGGTCTGGCCGAACTTGGCTTTTTATACACAATTAAGACCTATTCCAAATAGGAATCTTGTGCCAAAAACCTTCCCAAATCGAATTAGGAAATATTCTGCCGCCAGACCAAGCGCCCGCCTGGTCCATACCGAGCGCCCGCTCGCTTCCCAGAAAAACCAGAATTTTCCAAAAATTCCTTTGAGGTCCTTCGACCCTAAATTCCAATACAGTCCTTTTATTTAAGATTCGTTCTATTGTGTGTGACCCTCTAGGATTATACTAAGTTGGCAATGGGCTCAAACATGACACCATAAGATATGATTAGGTTCTAGCAAACCGTCATACCTACCCAAATAGTATAACTAGATACAAGTTCGCATTCCTTTAGAATATGTCACAATTCTTTTATCCACGATGTCATTGAACACAAGTCATGGTCAAACAGTCAACTTGTCTTGTTCAATACTTTCTCGATTCCGAATATGTTGATAATCCAAATGACATTGATCCAATCAATTCATTTGAGTCCGGCCGAACATTTCATCAACATCATTCCTACGAGAGGCCCAAGCTTGACATCTCTCCGTGGAGGGACAAATCCATTTAGCTTATTATTCTTCCCAACGGGAATCCGATTATGCCAATCATACCCTTTATAACTACCGTATTAAAGTAGCGTTTGAATATGTCAAACACAATGTTCATCAAGTGGAAGACTATAATAACTTCATGTCTAAGGATTCAAATGACATAACTAATATGAGATATATGTTCGACATAGACCATGACATAAATCTCATACAACGGGTCATGTCCAGTACCTTGTTCCAAACAAGTACCCATAAATCTAACATGATCATCCCATGATCATTTAGCCTTTATACTAGTGCTTAACAAGTACTAGGGACGAGGATTATTATATGTAAACATGAACAACAATAATAATCAAAACATCTCTTTATTGATATGAAATAAATGATAACAATTACAACGTTTATTAAACGTGCCTAGGGCACCACTACCAACAGTTAGGATGTATGAAAAGTTAGTTAAGATGTTTGATTACCCGGTGAATGCCATGTGGTGACCATTCTGAGTCCATTGTCAGTTTTCTTAATAAGATTATGATTATTATTGCCTTGTCGAAAGTTTACATAAAAATGTGTGTGAGTCTTTCACTTAAAACAAAAAGTGTGGTTTTCCAAAAAAAAAAATGGAGATCAAGTTTCCTTAAAATAAAATATCATGTTTTCCTAAAAGGCTAATCCGCTAATGAAGCGTTATTCTCAAATCATGGTTATAATTTCACCTTGAGGTTTAACATGCTAAAGTCCTTCGTGGTTCTGTCCATTGGAAACATTGACCAAGGAACATCAAAATTGGCGTCCGAGACAACCGTCCACATGAGCTTGCTGCTTCGATTGCTCCATTAGCTTAGGGGCGGTATGGGGATGACTTGTGCTTGGTAATCTTGTAGTCAACCAAAAGAACATTCATATCCTTCTCAAAGTGTGAACCATTGTCGGAGATGATCTCATGAGGAATACCATATCGGCACATGGTGTTGTTCTTCACGAATTTGGCCACTTTCTTGGCATTGAGAACTCGGTAAGCTTGTACTTCGACCCACTTTGTGAAATAATCCACGGCCACTAGAATGAATAAATGTCCGTTGCTTCCCGTAGGATGGACTTTTCCGATGATATCTATGCCCCAACAAGAGAATGGCCACGGTGTGGTCATGTTGTATAGTTGTGACGGTGGAGTATGTTGCAAATTAGCATGTAATTGGCACTTGGCACATTTCTTGACTTTCTCAATGCAGTCTTTTTCCATGGTGGTCCAATAGTAGCCAATACGAAGTATCGTCTTGGCTAACATGATCCCATACATATGGCGTCCACACTCGCCTTCGTGGACTTCATGCATTATGTCTTGAGCTTCGATCTCATTCGCACACAAAAGATTGATCCCTTCATGATGTTTCTAGTAGACTCGATTCCCAATCAACACATATCTCGCAGCTAGCTTTTGTAATGCCACTCGAGATTTCCCATTGTTGTTCTCGGGGAAGGTGTCGTCTTTAAGGAAATTCATGATGTCTGTGTACCACGGGGGGTTTGTTTAGACCTCATTGATTTCAATACTCATGCAGTATGCTGGGCTAGTCCTTGAAATTTTGAAGGGCTTCACCATTTTTCCCTTGGGCATCTCAACTAGTAAGGCTATAGTGGCCAGAGCATCAGCAAAGCGGTTCATGTCTCTGGGCAAATAATTGAACGTGATGTCTTGAAACTGTTCAACCAACTCCTCAAGGTGCTGACCATACTGTTGGAGAGTCGGGTCTTGGATTCTCCATTTGCCTGATGTCTGATTAATAAGTGTAGATACCCCAAAAAAAACCACAACTTGGCTAGAGCGGTAAATTATCCTAACATGTCTAATTGATTTTAATTTTTAGAGTCGCCACCTATGTTATTAAGGGAACATAAGAATTACCTAAAGAAATAGCCTAAATTTATATACAAAACCAGAGATTCGGGAAGAGAAGGGTTCGGGGGTTAGGTGACGGAGTGGGAAGTACTTAAACACCCACTCCGCCCGGCTTAAGCCGGTCTTGCTACTATTGGTGTTAATGCTAAATGTCATTCAATTAATTAACATTAAAATGTGCTAACAATTACATAGTAAAGAAAAGGGGAATTGCGAAGGGAAATAAAAGGGAATTATCTTATATATTAATTTATGCTAAAGATTACATTAAAAGAAGAAGAGTGAATTAAACTAGAGTTTAGAATGTAAGGAGATAACCTTTAACTAAATTTAATGTAATAAAGTGATCTTTAGGTCATGTCCCATTGATGGTGTCACGACCCGAAAACCGCCTCTATTTTCGTAGTAATAAATATTTAATTATTTATATATTTCTTATTTATTTATTTAAATTATTTATTTATTTAAATAATTATGTGTGCATTTTGTGTTTCTTAATAATTTTTGCCTAGCATTTTATTTGGGCCATTTGTGCTAGTGTAGAAGTGTTGAGTCTTAAATGTTAGTGGGGAATATAAGATGATTGAGTTAGTGTGTAGGGGAAGGAGTCTATGTGTAAATTCCTAAATATTCCTACTTACTCCCTCCATCCCCCCCTCTCCTCCCTCATTTTCTCCCTCACTTTCCTCTCTCTCCAGCACACACACTCTCTCTCTCTACATTTGGGTAGGTTTTTTCTTCTCCACCTTATCTCTTCAATCTAACCATCTTCCTCTTGTTATTTCTCATTTCTTAAAACATGAAACTTGTTTAGATCGTCGATAGGATCGTAGAGGGCTAAGAATATTCGAATTCCGTCAACTTTGAGAAAATCCGGGTAAGTTACTTTTCCCCTATTTATGTTAAAACTGCTCATCTTTAACTCTATTGATGTTCTTGTTGATATCCATAGCTTTTTGGTTGAGTTTAGAAATTATTTGGAATTTATTTGGATTTTGGTTAAAAGTTGTGATTGTTATGAATGTTGGGATTAAATCTTGGTTTTGGTTGATAAATGGTGTTATTTAGGTCCCCTTTAAGTTAGATGTTGTTTGGATACTTTGGGGATCAAGTTGGGAGTGTTGATTTGTGAGAAATTTGGTTTTGGTTCGAAAATGGTGAAACCCAGCTCTGGTTTCCCGGTCCGAGCCTGGCGCCCGCCCACTTACCCTTTTTCTGACCCTTAGTTTCTGCCTAAATGAGCGCCCGCCCGCCCCTTGGCAAGCGCCCGCCCGCCCCCTTTTTCTGGAAATCACATTTGTGTTTGTTTAAAACTAGGTTGTATTTTAGTTTGGGTTTTAGAGACGCATGAATTGAGTTTTCTTGTCTTTAAATGTTAGGATAGAAGTATATATAGGTACTCCTAAGATTTAGAACGAAAGGAGTGAAATTCGGAGCTAAAACAGGGATTTTTCTCTTTGTCCGGCCGAACACTTTTTATAAATTGTCCGTTTTACGTTCAATCTTCCGGAGGCCATAACTTCTTCGTCCGGACTCCGTTTTGGACGTGTAAACTATCGTTGGAAATCTCTTCTCGATTAATACGCAATGGTTCTATTGGACGCATGGTTCCAGACCAGAATGGTTGTCTTATTGTTGAGGTTTAAGATCAAGGTGTAGTCTCGGTCTAGGTTCCGTAGTACTATTCTAGTTGACTTAGTTGGGCACCGTGGAACACTTTGGTAATTGAAATTGGTTCCTTGTGAACAATGGTGTTATGTAATTTGATCAAGTATTGTTTGGGAATGTTTGGGCATCTTATGATGTGTTCGTGATTGTTCCAATCGAATTTATTTTCGAGTAAGACTTGGTCTAGGTTTTAGGCGATGTCCTATAGTACCTAGATGGTTGTTATTGAACACCAAAGTGTAGGGTTTAGTCCTGTCGTGATCATGTTCTAATAAGTGTAACCTTTTGGATCCGTTTGGGGTGTTTAGAATGGGTTCGTTATGAACGGAGGTAAAGCGTGAATTGGCAATTGGGTACCACGGTTTGATTAACCTTATGGTGTATTCATTCCGATTTCCTACTTTAGAATTCCAGGTGTGAGGAGATGGTTGAGTTCATAGTCCTAGTACATCTTTATGAGTAAAACGTTTAGGATAATTTTGGGTTATAGTCGTTGTACTATTTATGAGCGACCGTTTGGGTTGTGTTCCTTATGAATAACTTGTGGGTATCATCTTTGGAATGTATCTAGTATGGTTCCTCTTTATGGAATTATCGTATTCTAATAGTCTTTGTTGTTGAGCTCCTTATGAGCAATTCCGTTTATCGTTGTTGTGCTCTTTATGAGAAATTCCGTTTATCGTTGTTGTGCTCTTCATGAAAAACTCTTGTTATTGTTATTGTTAAACTCTTCATGAGTAACCGTTGCATCTTTATGGTGATTATTTGGCATGGTTCCCTACTTTGGAACCCTAAACTGTTTAATTAAGCTAGTATTTATTACTTAGCATTTATTTGGAAGCCCAGCTGGCATATTTGTTGCATCGGGCGATGGGAAAGATTATAATGGCAAAGCCAAGTCCATTATAATGTTGACCATTGTTTTGCCCCTTTTATACCCCTTTTCCAGATTGTCCTTGGAAGAGGTAAGTTAGCTTCCTTTGGGAATGTATCTAGCTACCGAGCATGACTTTGTGTCATGGTTCTTGTCCTTTGTGACACTCTCATTGTTATTGGTTCCGGTACCTGGTTTCTCTTCAGCTTTTATGCTACTATGAAGATGGCTTGATGGGTTGATTGATTGATTGGTCGGTTCTGACCGGGGTTCTCATCAGTTGTTATACTGCTATTGTTGATTGGTTGATCGGTTGAAGATGCGCAGCGATTGTTCTATCAGTTTGGTGAAACCTTGGCTCAGTATCCTTTGTTATGTGTTTATTTCAGTCTTATGTGCTGCATGATGAGTTGGTCGTTATTTCCAACTGGTATGGGACAGTTGGCGATAGGGAGCTTTCTCAATTGTTGTTATGTGATTTACTTGTTCAGTTATATCGTTGATTTGCAGGATATTATGCCATGTAGATGCATTTAGTAACTTACTGAGATTTTATCTCACCCCGTTTCTTGTTTCAAATTGTTTTTCCTTAACCCCCCCCAGGCAAGCTAGTGGTAGCGTTGTGAGGCCCATTGTAGCGGGAATCTTCTGAGCAGGTTGATCGTAATTGGGATAGTTGCTCTTCGGAGCCTTTATGTATTTTATTGTGGGTTCGTAGTCGTTCAGTGTTTGTATATACGGTTGTACTTTGGGTATTTTTGTTAATAGTTGTTCTTGCTTCCGCATTTGTTTCTAGTCTCCGAGTTATAATCTCGTTGAGGTGTTGTTTGATGGTATTGGTTTATAGTTGAATTCACGCGCCCGGTTTGGTATATTACATTTTGGAGATGTATATTATGTAAATTTTATATTTATGGATTTTTAAGATTTCCAGGGCGTGACAGTTGGTATCAGAGCAATGGTTTTAGATATTGAAAGAGAATAAGAACTCTGATATTGAGTAGGTTTCAATACTTGGGTGTTATGATTTTGAGTGGTTTAGAAACTAAGTTTTCTTGAAAGAATGAGGTTAAGGTAGAAGTTGGTTGAGTTATAAGTCGTGATATTGACGCCGAGTGTTTCTTCTCTTGTGGTATATCAAGTATAGATTAGTGTTAATAGTAATGGTTCCCTTGGGGTTAGTTGGTTTGGGAATCGAGAGTGCAATCTGATGGCTCGGGCATATCTATTTCGTAAAGTGGACAACGTTTTGTGCTATGTTCGCCTGATTGTTATCATTCATGGATTTATGTTGAGGTGTATGCTCGAATACGGAACTACGTGATTGTTACTAGTATATATATGGGATGATTTGGTTATGTTACCTATGCGAGATATTGATGAGTTAAGTGGTATGGTTAAGCTTTTCGTGTGTTACGAATTTCTTGTGTGCCATCGATGGGTGGTGAATATTTCTATATTAGTATGTTTCACTTTGTTTAGGATCATACTAAGTATATATAATGTTCAGGTTCTATCTTGAAAGTCAGAAAATCTTTATTATAAGGTTGTGCTGGGAATTTAGCTTATTCTGTTGGCAATATTAATTTTGAAATATTAGGTATAATTTATATTGAGTGCAATATGTCGCTTGACTGATAGAGAACTTGGGTTATATGATGAGTTAATATAAGCTACAATACTGATGGGTGAATCAGTGAGCATACAGTATCGGTTGGGTTAAAAGAGTTAAAGATTCAATTTGTAAATTTCTTGATAGGAGTTTTTCTTTACTTTTAGTACATCTACATGAGTGCATCAGAATTGTTTAGTATGAGGAAATACTTAATTTATTATGGGTCATAATAAGAAGTTGAGTTATGATACTTTTGGAATCATTTTAAGTACATGACTGGAGTTGAGTTAAAGCAAAATGAGTTATGAGTATATGGTGGGAGTTATAATCATCAATGATGGTAAGCACGTTAAGTTTAAAGGTCTAGACATATTTTGAGAAAGTAAGAAATTCTCGAGCAATATTAAAGGCATTTTTAGGCTTTAGTTAAACAGTTGTCACTTGGTTCTGAATCTTTTCTTAGTGGCGTTCTCGTTTGGATTAAGGATTTGTAAAGGAAGTTGAGTATAGATACTTTGGCATATTTAAGGATACTATGATTCTGTATTGGGACGGAGCAGTTTATTGAATATTTCGGATTATTAGTGATCATTTGTAATACCTTTTAGAGTTGTAAGTTGTAATATATTGATATTTATGAAAATAAAGATTGTGAAAAGTTAGGATCGTTACAGTTGCTACTTTAATGGTAATCCTTAGAGATATAGTCACGCGGTGAACATTTGAAGGATGAGAAATTTCTTTAGCTTTTCATAGTTTAAGAAGTTGTGTAAGCTCGAAATTGTTTAATGTTTTGAATTTCTGGGAAGTAATATTAAGTATGCGTGTCGCGACCCCGGGCCCCGCGGGCCCCGAGACCGCGAGCTGGACGTCGACTCTAAAACCAAAACTGACAAATACCGAAGTTAAAAATTCTATTTGACACCAAAAGGTAATGATCCAAAGTTTTACAAATCAAAGTTTGATAAAAATCAAATACAACTATCATAAACTTCCACAAGTTTATGCCCAACAAAATACAAATATACAATTCTTAAAGACGTCATTGTTTGGTACAACTACCCCAAAATGGTTACACATTTACATAATGGAAACCATCCTATATCAACCTTCCCCAAAAGAACGGATCCACACACGACGTCCTCTTTCTCATGATCAGCGAGACTAATCCTTAGCACCTGCGGGGGGGGGGGGGTTAAGGAAAAACAAAGATAAAAGAAAAGGGGGTGAGATAAATCTCAATAAGTTACTAATGCAACTACATGACATGCTATGATGCATGAAGCAATAAGCAATAATAAATATCACATAGCACATAGCATTTATCACATAACAGATAGCAGCGGAAATAAACACATAACAAAGGATATAGCCAAGGTTTTCCAAACCGGAACATCCAAATAAAGGATCGTTGCGCAGCTTCAATAATCAACAATCATCATCTTCATCATAGCATGAAAGCCGAAGAGAAAACCCCGGTACCGGAACCAATAACATAAAAGTGTCACAAGGGACAAGGACCATGACACAAAGTCATGCCCGTTAGCCAGATACATTCACAAAGGAACGCTGACTTATCCTTTCCAAGGCCAATCTGGAGAAGGGGTATAGAAGGGGGCAAAACAATGGTCGACATTATAATGAACTTGGCTTTGCCATTATAATCTTTCCCATCGCCCAAACACACACAAAATACCACCTGGGCTTCCAAATAAATGCTAAGTAATAATATTTTAGCATGAATAAACAACTTAAGGTTCCAAAGTAGGGAACCAATCAAATTAAGTTACCACAAAGGTCAACCAATGCAAACAGCACATCAAAGATGAACTACAATACCAAAACGGTACTTAAATAAATTCCATATCATTTTTATTCACAAAAGAATCAAATCCACACAATAAAGTGTTCCACGGTGTTATCTTAAGTTAATTAGAAGGATTAAACCTAAACTAGTTAAGCCTTAAGTCTTAAACCAAGCAAAAAGGTCAAATTCTTGGAACAGGGGGCGGGCGGGCGCCTGGGCATAGGCAGGCGGGCGCCTGTTTGGCCAGAAGGTTTGGGTCGCTGGAAAATAAGGGACAGGCGGGCGCTCGGTCAAGGCGGGTGCTCGGTCAAGGCGGGTGGGCGCCTGGTCTACGGTTTGGCCAAGAACACAGCTGGGTAAATGCCATTTTCGACCAAAACACAATCCTTCACTTAAGTTATCAAAATCAAAGTTTCCCAATACATTTCTAAAGCTCCTAAACAACAATCCAACCTAAAGGGAACCTAAATAACACCCTTTAATGATCCAAACCAACACCAAATCCCCACATTCAATATTTCACCATTTTTACCCAAAAACTCAAATAAATTTAAAATAAATTCTAAACTCAACCAAACTTCAAATATAACACATCAAACCTCATATAAACATGATATGAACATTTTAGCATCAAAATGGGGGAAAAGTAACTTACTTGAAAATAATGAAAGTTGACGAAATTCGATTCTTTTTGGTTCTACACGATCCTATCGACGATCAAAACAAGGTTCATGTTTTAAGAAATGAGAGAAGATGATAGGAAGAAGGAGAAAATGAAGAGAGAAGTAAGGAGAAGAAAACTTACCACAATGGAGGAGAGAGGGAGGGAGATGGCTGGAAGGAGAGGGGAGAGTGAGGGAGAAGGTGAGGGAGTAGGGGAATGTTTAAAAGGTTTACACTTAGGCCCCCTCTCTCACACTACACACAACTACACTCCCAACTAACAATTAAGACTCAACACTTCCACACTAGCCCAAATAACTCGAATAAACGCTAGGCATAAATATTATAACACATAAATTGCACACATAATTATTTAAATAAATAATAATTTAAATAAATAAATAAGCAAATAATTAAATAAAAAATCATTTAATTACTGATAAAATAGAGCCTATATTTCGGGTCGTGACATTCACTCCCCCTTAAAGAAAATTCGACCCGAATTTTAACGAGACTCACCTTAAACAAAAAGCCACGGAAATTTCTTCTCTATCTCATCTCGGAGCTCCCACGTCGACTCCTCGATGTTATGATTCCTCCAAAGAACTCGAACCAATGAAATGCTCTTGCTCCTCAACTCTTGGACTTTAGAATCTAAGATCCGAACCGGTCGTTCCTCATAAGTCATATCGGGCTCAATATCTTCCGGTATCCTCGGTAACACGTGAGAAGGATCATGAACATACTTCTGAAGCATAGAAACGTGGAAAACATTGTGCAACCGGTCCAAAGATGGTGGTAACGCGAGTCGATACGCAAGAAGTCCAACCTTTCCCAAAACCTCAAACGGGCCAATAAACCTCGGAGCCAATTTGCCTTTCTTCCCAAACCTACGAATACCCACCTTCGGAGATACCTTCAAGAATACCAAATCACCAACCTGAAAACTAAGATCTCGCCTTCGGTTGTCTGCATAGCTCTTATGTCGACTCTAGGATGTTTTCAATCGATCCCGGATAACTTTGACTTTCTCACCCGAATCCCGAAGCAAATCAATACCCAAAATTTTCGCTTCACCGACCTCATCCCAACAAATAGGCGATCTACACTTCTTTCCATACAAGGCCTCAAACGGAGCCATCTCGATACTAGCCTGATAACTGTTGTTGTAAGAGAACTCCACTAACGGTAGGTGCGAATCCCAAGAATTGGAAAAGTCTATCGCACAAGCTCGCAACATATCCTCCAAAATCTGAATAGTCCTCTCGGATTGACCGTCGGTCTGGGGATGAAAAGCTGTACTGAATCGCAAATCTGTACCCAAAGCTTCCTGAAACGCCTTCCAGAATCTAGAAGTAAACCTCGGGTCTCGATCTGACACAATGCTAACTGGAACCCCATGCAATCTAACGATCTCATCGATATAAAGGGTCGCAAGCCTCTCCATCGAATATCTGATATCAATAGGCAAGAAATGGGCACTCTTGGTCAATCTATCCACTATTACCCAAACACTGTCATACTTCCTACGGGTACGAGGTAGTCCCGTAACGAAATCCATAGTCACATGCTCCCATTTCCACTCGGGAATCTCTAACGGCTGAAGTAATCCCGCGAGTCTCTGATGCTCGGCTTTGACCTGCTGACACGTTAAACACCTCGATACATACTCCGCTATTTCCCTTTTCATATTAATCCACCAAAATTGTTGCTTCAAATCCTGATACATCTTCTTACTACCTGGATGAATAGTATATCTCGATTTGTGACCCTCATCAAGAACTCTCTGTTTAATTCCATCAACATCCGGAACACACAAACGACTACGGAAAGTCAACACTCCACTCGAGCTAATAGAAAAATCCTCGAAGTTCTTTTCCTTCAATTTACCCATTATTTTCACCAACTCGGGATCTTCTTTCTGAGCTTCCTTTATCCTTTGAATTAGGGTCGGAGACACCCTAATATTCGCAAAAATAGCCCCATGTCTCGATTCACGAGGAGACCAATCTCGAACATCCTCAAGCATTTTCCATTCACGAACCATCATCGAAGCCACATAAGATTTTCTACTAATCGCATCGGCTACCACATTCGCCTTTCCCGGATGATAAGAAATCGTGAAATCATAATCCTTCAACAATTCCATCCATCGGCGCTGCCGGTTGTTCAACTCCTTCTGAGAGAAAAGGTACTTCAAACTCTTGTGATCCGAAAAAATCTCAAACTTTGCTCCATAAAGATAGTGCTTCCATTTGTGCAACGCAAAGACAATAGCCGCTAATTCCATATCATGAGTCGGGTAATTTTGCTCGCTAGGTGTCAACTTCCTCGAAGCATACGCGATTACTTTCCCATTCTGCATCAACACACAACCCAAACCCTCTTTTGAAGCATCACTGTAAATCACTAGGCCATCGCTCCCATTAGGCAAAGTCAAGATCGGTGCGGTAGTCAACCTCTTCTTCAATTCCTCGAAACTCTTGTCACATTTCTCGGTCCACACAAACGGAACATTCTTCCGGGTCAACTGAGTCATCGGAGTAGCAATCCTCGAAAACCCCTCAATAAATCTTCTGTAATACCAGCTAAACCCAGAAAACTACGAATCTCGGTCACTGACTCGGGTCTCTTCCAATCCACTATGGCTTCGATCTTTGACGGATCCACCGAAATCCTATCTTTGGAAATCACATGTCCCAGAAATGACACCTTCTCGAGCCAAAATTCGCATTTACTAAACTTCGCAAATAATTTCTCCCTCGCAAGAACGGATAAAACTGTCCTCAAGTGCTGCTCGTGCTCCTCTCGGGATTTAGAATAGACGAGAATGTCGTCGATGAAGACTACCACGAACGAATCAAGATAGGGGTGGAAAATCCGGTTCATCAAATCCATAAATACTGCAGGCTCGTTAGTCAACCCAAACGGCATAACCAAGAACTCATAATGACCATACCGAGTGTGAAAGGCAGTCTTCGGAATATCCTCCGATCGAACCTTCAACTGATGGTACCCACTCCTCAAATCAAGTTTAGAGAAAACCACGGACCCTTGAAGCTGATCAAATAAATCGTCGATATGCGGTAGAGGATACTTATTCTTCACCGTAACCTGATTCAACTTTCGGTAATCGATGCACAATCTCAACGAACCATCTTTCTTCCGCACGAATAAAACTGGTGCTCCCCACGGGGAAACACTAGGGCGGATAAACCCTTGATCAAGCAACTCTTGCAATTGAACCTTTAATTCCTTCAACTCTGCGGGAGCTAACCTATAAGGTGCTTTCGAAATCGGAGCCGTACCCGGCAAAAGATCTATACAAAACTCAATCTCACGATCGGGAGGCATATCATACTCGGTAGAGAAAACATCGGGAAATTCCCGAACTACACGAACACTATCAAAACTAGGGGATTCTTTCCTAGTATCCAAAAACACTAGCCAAATACCCCTCACAACCACTATGCAATAATTTTCTCGCTTTCATAAAAGAAATTAAGCGAACCTTTCTACTCAGAGGACAAGCCTCAAACACGAATTTAGGCACATCGGGAATAGAAAAAGTAACAGTTTTCTTACGGCAATCAACAGAAGCATGAAACTTGCTCAACCAATCCATACCAAAAATGACATCAAAGTCTTGGATAGGAAGAACTACCAAATCCGCACGAAGGACTCGACCACAAATAACCACGTCACAAGCACGAAAGACTCGATCAGAAATCAAGCATTCTCCTATAGGGGTCGACACCTCTAGCACGAACGGTAAAGACTCGAATGCAGCATTTAACATGGAAGCAAATTGCACAGAAATGTATGAATGAGATGATCCTGGATCTACTAACGCTCGTGCGCTCACATTAGACACAAAAATAATACCTCCAATAACGGATGGATCATCGGTAGCTTGTTGTTGATTCATGGCATAAACCTTCCCTTGAACTTTGGGCTTCCCTGCGGCATCCCTTTTTTGACCTTGATTATTACCAACTCCTGACCCGGATGCTTGACCTCGGTATCTCGTGCACTCTCTCGCAAAGTGCCCCATTTCACCACAATTGATACACTTGCCTTGCTTTTTCCAACACCTATCCTCCGAATGGCCTACCTTCTGACAAAAGGTACAAGGCTTCCTAATTTGGCTCCCTTGGTTCCCGGAAGTGGTACCCGGGTTCCTTGGGATCGGTTGCCCTCGGGACTGAGATTGTCCCCCAAAGTTACCTCGATTTTCGATCCTTGGTTGTGACTTGCTCTGCGCTCCTGGCTTACTCGGGTTGGCCACCTCGGTCTTCCTTTTATGCTCCCCAATATCTTGCTCTATTAAGTAGGCTCGGTCCACCGTATCTTGGAATGTCACAATCCGTTGAGCAATAAGTTGAGTGCGGATGGAGGTCTTCAGTCCTCAAATGAATCTCATAGCCTTTTGTTCCTCGGTCCTCACCAAATAGTCGCAATACCGGGCTAATTCTATGAACTTAGCCGAGTATTGTGCTATAGACACACACCTTGCTCCAAGTTGAGTAGCTCGATCTCCTTTCGGTTTTGATCAACAACCGGAATGAAATGCTCCTTGAATTTGCGCACAAACAACTCCCACGCATACACCGTGTGAGTGTCATCCCAAGTAGCTTTAATACCTTTCCACCAATGTTCGGCGGCTCCCACAAGCTTATAAGCCGCGAACCGGACCTTGTCCTCATCCGAACACCCAAATACATCATAAATCTTCTCCATAGACTCAATCCACAACTCAGCCTTCCTAACATCGGGTTCCCCATTGAATTCAACCGGTTTCAACTTCAAGAATTGCTCCAAACCATAACGGGGTAGTGCTTGTTCTACCCTCGGACCTTGATCATGTATGGCCTTCATGGCCGCCTCGAACATGCCTTGAAACATGGCACGTGCTTCTTCCCTTGTATCATTCTGATTCTGTGCCCCACTAGTACCTCCTCTGTTTCTTCTTCCAGACATTTCGAGTAATTACCTGCATAAGACATCAACCGTTAATCACTCCGCACACTACTACCCACCTAGGTCATACTAATCCACCTAGACTTATACTTAGAGCTAATGCCATAGCTCTGATACCAACTGTCGCGACCCCGGACCCCGCGGGCCCTGAGACCGCGAGCTGGACGTCGACTCTAAAACCAAAACAGACAAATACCGAAGTTAAAAATTACATTTGACACCAAAAGGTAATGATCCAAAGTTTTACAAATCAAAGTTTGATAAAAATCAAATACAACTATCATAAACTTCCACAAGTTTATGCCCAACAAAATACAAATATACAATTCTTAAAGACGTCATTGTTTGGTACAACTACCCCAAAATGGTTACACATTTACATAATGGAAACCATCCTATATCAACCTTCCCCAAAAGAACGGATCCACACACGACGTCCTCTTTCTCGTGATCAGCGAGACTAATCCTTAGCACCTGGGGGGGGGTTAAGGAAAAACAAAGATAAAAGAAAAGGGGGTGAGATAAATCTCAATAAGTTACTAATGCAACTACATGACATGCTATGATTCATGAAGCAATAAGCAATAATAAATATCACATAGCACATAGCATTTATCACATAACAGATAGCAGCGGAAATAAACACATAACAAAGGATATAGCCAAGGTTTTCCAAACCGGAACATCCAAATAAAGGATCGCTGTGCAGCTTCAATAATCAACAATCATCATCTTCATCATAGCATGAAAGCCGAAGAGAAAACCCCGGTACCGGAACCAATAACATAAAAGTGTCACAAGGGACAAGGACCATGACACAAAGTCATGCCCGTTAGCCAGATACATTCACAAAGGAACGCTGACTTATCCTTTCCAAGGCCAATCTGGAGAAGGGGTATAGAAGGGGGCAAAACAATGGTCGACATTATAATGAACTTGGCTTTGCCATTATAATCTTTCCCATCGCCCAAACACACACAAAATACCACCTGGGCTTCCAAATAAATGCTAAGTAATAATAATTTAGCATGAATAAACAACTTAAGGTTCCAAAGTAGGGAACCAATCAAATTAAGTTACCACAAAGGTCAACCAATGCAAACAGCACATCAAAGATGAACTACAATACCAAAACGGTACTTAAATAAATTCCATATCATTTTTATTCACAAAAGAATCAAATCCACACAATAAAGTGTTCCACGGTGTTATCTTAAGTTAATTAGAAGGATTAAACCTAAACTAGTTAAGCCTTAAGTCTTAAACCAAGCAAAAAGGTCAAATTCTTGGAACAGGGGGCGGGCGGGCGCCTGGGCATAGGCAGGCGGGCGCCTGTTTGGCCAGAAGGTTTGGGTCGCTGGAAAATAAGGGGCAGGCAGGCGCTCGGTCAAGGCGGACGCTCGGTCAAGGCGGGCGGGCGCCTGGTCTACGGTTTGGCCAAGAACACAGCTGGGTAAATGCCATTTTCGACCAAAACACAATCCTTCACTTAAGTTATCAAAATCAAAGCTTCCCAATACATTTCTAAAGCTCCTAAACAACAATCCAACCTAAAGGGAACCTAAATAACACCCTTTAATCATCCAAACCAACACCAAATCCCCACATTCAATATTTCACCATTTTTACCCAAAAACTCAAATAAATTTAAAATAAATTCTAAACTCAACCAAACTTCAAATATAACACATCAAACCTCATATAAACATGATATGAACATTTTAGCATCAAAATGGGGAAAAGTAACTTACTTGAAAATAATGAAAGTTGACGGAATTCGATTCTTTTTGGTTCTACGCGATCCTATCGACGATCTAAACAAGGTTCATGTTTTAAGAAATGAGAGAAGATGATAGGAAGAAGGAGAAAATGAAGAGAGAAGTAAGGAGAAGAAAACTTACCACAATGGAGGAGAGAGGGAGGGAGATGGCTGGAAGGAGAGGGGAGAGTGAGGGAGAAGGTGAGGGAGGAGAGGGGAGTAGGGAGGGAGTAGGGGAATGTTTAAAAGGTTTACACTTAGGCCCCCTCTCTCACACTACACACAACTACACTCCCAACTAACAATTAAGACTCAACACTTCCACACTAGCCCAAATAACTCGAATAAACGCTAGGCATAAATATTATAACACATAAATTGCACACATAATTATTTAAATAAATAATAATTTAAATAAATAAATAAGCAAATAATTAAATAAAAAATCATTTAATTACTGATAAAATAGAGCCTATATTTCGGGTCGTGACAATGCGATTTTCTAATGGAAGTGTCTTTGCGGTATAATTAAGGTTGTGAATAAGACGAGTTTGTAGTATCTCGAGAATTGTGTTTAGGAGTAATCTGGATTCTGCGATTTTTGGGCGATAAAGTATTTGCATATATTTTGAGGATTAACGCTTGATAAGTGGAGCTATCTGTGACTTTGAATTGGTTGTGATTTTAGTGGTTTTACCTTAGCGGGTTATATTATATTTTATTGTGGGACCAAGTTGAAACGTTATGATATCGGACTATCAAAAGTTGATGGATATATTTCCTTAGAAAACTAAGTATGAGGTAATGCTAGTAGCTGAGGAATTCAAAGGTTATGACTGTATTATGTTTTATCTTATAAGGAAAGTGAGTGTGGTAGTGGAATCTCATTTGATCAGATAGTTGATGACGGTAAATTTTTGAGTATATCATTAATTCATTGGGTGACAATAATCGTTAGCCCTATTCCTTCTCTTATTTGTTCGGGTAGTAGTATGATTACTTGGGATGATGTCTAGATCGTCAATGCGTACGGGTGAACCCTAAAAGTAAAACTTATGGATGTTGATGATTTAAGGGTTGATGGTGAGCGTGATGCTAATTAGGATCAAATCAGCTATGTCTCAGAATTGGTGAACAAGTGATAGTCTTGAGAATGTGAAATTCGGGATGAAAGAGGAAGTTAACTTTAGGATGTTGATATGAATATGCTTGAGATATGTATGTGTTCAATATGTGTGGGTTTATTTGAGTCATGGAATTGATGTCTGAAATCTTTAATAGGTACTTGATTTGGGGTTACGAGTGCTTTATGCGAGTTGATATTTTGTCGCCTCATTATGACCGCGCATTGTGATTTTGATGAGTGAATTCATGGGCGAATTCTTTTTAAGGAGGGTAGATTGTCACGACCCGAAAACCGCCTCTATTTTCGGAGTAATAAATATTTAATTATTTATTTATTTCTTATTTATTTATTTAAATTATTTATTTATTTAAATAATTATGTGTGCATTTTGTGTTTCTTAATAATTTTTGCCTAGCATTTTATTTGGGCCATTTGTGCTAGTGTAGAAGTGTTGAGTCTTAAATGTTAGTATTGAGTTAGTGTGTAGGGGAGGGGGCTATGTGTAAATTCTTAAATATTCCTACTTACTCCCTCCATCCCCCCCTCTCCTCCCTCATTTTCTCCCTCACTTTCCTCTCTCTCTCCAGCACACACACTCTCTCTCTCTACATTTGGGTAAGTTTTTCTTCTCCACCTTCTCTCTTCAATCTAACCATCTTCCTCTTGTTATTTCTCATTTCTTAAAACATGAAACTTGTTTAGATCGTCGATAGGATCGTAGAGGGCTAAGAATATTCGAATTTCGTCAACTTTGAGAAAATCCGGGTAAGTTACTCTTCCCCCATTTATGTTAAAATTGCTCATCTTTAACTCTATTGATGTTCTTGTTGATATCATGGCTTCTTGGTTGAGTTTAGAAATTATTTGGAATTTATTTGGATTTTGGTTAAAAGTTGTGATTGTTAGAATATTGGGATTAAATCTTGGTTTTGGTTGATAAATGGTGTTATTTAGGTCCCCTTTAAGTTAGATGTTGTTTGGATACTTTGGGGATCAAGTTGGGAGTGTTGATTTGTGAGAAATTTGGTTTTGGTTCGAAAATGGTGAAACCTAGCTCTGGTTTCCTGGCCTGAAAGCAGACCAGGCGCCCGCCCGGTCCGAGCCAGGCGCCCGCCCACTTACCCTTTTTCTGACCCTTAGTTTCTGCCTAAATGAGCGCCCGCCCGCCCCTTGGCAAGCGCCCGCCCGCCCCCTTTTTCTGGAAATCACATTTGTGTTTGTTTAAAACTAGGTTGTATTTTAGTTTGGGTTTTAGAGACGCATGAATTGAGTTTTCTTGTCTTTAAATGTTAGGATAGAAGTATATATAGGTACTCCTAAGATTTAGAACGAAAGGAGTGAAATTCGGAGCTAAAACAGGGATTTTTCTCTTTGTCCGGCCGAACACTTTTTATAAATTGTCCGTTTTACGTTCAATCTTCCGGAGGCCATAACTTCTTCGTCCGGACTCCGTTTTGGACGTGTAAACTATCGTTGGAAAGATCTTCTTGAGTAATACGCAATGGTTCTATTGGACGCATGGTTCCAGACCATAATGGTTGTATTATTTTTGAGGTTTAAGATCAAGGTGTAGTCTCGGTCTAGGTTCCGTAGTACTATTCTAGTTGACTTAGTTGGGCACCGTGGAACACTTTGGTAATTGAAATTGGTTCCTTGTGAACAATGGTGTTATGTAATTTGATCAAGTATTGTTTGGGAATGTTTGGGCATCTTATGATGTGTTCGTGATTGTTCCAATCGAATTTATTTTCGAGTAAGACTTGGTCTAGGTTTTAGGCGATGTCCTATAGTACCTAGAGGGTTGTTATTGAACACCAAAGTATAGGGTTTAGTCCTGTCATGATCATGTTCTAATAAGTGTAACCTTTTGGATCCGTTTGGGGTGTTTAGAATGGGTTCGTTATGAACGGAGGTAAAGCGTGAATTGGCAATTGGGTACCGCGGTTTGATTAACCTTATGGTGTATTAATTCCAATTTCCTGCTTTAGAATTCCAGGTGTGAGGAGATGGTTGAGTTCATAGTCCTAGTACATCTTTATGAGTAAAACGTTCAGGATAATTTTGGGTTATAGTCGTTGTACTATTTGTGAGCGACCGTTTGGGTTGTGTTCCTTATGAATAACTTGTGGGTATCATCTTTGGAATGTATCTAGTATGGTTCCTCTTTATGGAATTATCGTATTCTAATAGTCTTTGTTGTTGAGCTCCTTATGAGCAATTCCGTTTATCGTTGTTGTGCTCTTTATGAGAAATTCCGTTTATCGTTGTTGTGCTCTTCATGAGAAACTCTTGTTATTGTTGTTGTTAAACTCTTCATGAGTAACCGTTGCATCTTTATGGTGATTATTTGGCATGGTTCCCTACTTTGGAACCCTAAACTGTTTAATTAAGCTAGTATTTATTACTTAGCATTTATTTGGAAGCCCAGCTGGCATATTTGTTTCATCGGGCGATGGGAAAGATTATAATGGCAAAGCCAAGTCCATTATAATGTTGACCATTGTTTTGCCCCTTTTATACCCCTTTTCCAGATTGGCCTTGGAAGAGGTAAGTTAGCTTCCTTTGGGAATGTATCTAGCTACCGAGCATGACTTTGTGTCATGGTTCTTGTCCTTTGTGACACTCTCATTGTTATTGGTTCCGGTACCGGGTTTCTCTTCAGCTTTTATGCTACTATGAAGATGGCTTGATGGGTTGATTGATTGATTGGTCGGTTCTGACCGGGGTTCTCATCAGTTGTTATACTGCTATTGTTGATTGGTTGATCGGTTGAAGCTGCGCAGCGATTGTTCTATCAGTTTGGTGAAACCTTGGCTCAGTATCCTTTGTTATGTGTTTATTTCAGTCTTATGTGCTGCATGATGAGTTGGTCATTATTTCCAACTGGTATGGGACAGTTGGCGATAGGGAGCTTTCTCAATTGTTGTTATGTGATTTACTTGTTCAGTTATATCGTTGATTTGCAGGATATTATGCCATGTAGATGCATTTAGTAACTTACTGAGATTTTATCTCACCCCGTTTCTTGTTTCAAATTGTTTTTCCTTAACCCCCCCCCCCCCCGGCAAGCTAATGGTAGCGTTGTGAGGCCCATTGTAGCGGGAATCTTCTGAGCAGGTTGATCGTAATTGGGATAGTTGCTCTTCGGAGCCTTTATGTATTTTATTGTGGGTTTGTAGTCGTTCAGTGTTTGTATGTACGGTTGTACTTTGGGTATTTTTGTTAATAGTTGTTCTTGCTTCCGCATTTGTTTCTAGTCTCCGAGTTATAATCTCGTTGAGGTGTTGTTTGATGGTATTGGTTTATAGTTGAATTCACGCGCCCGGTTTGGTATATTACATTTTGGAGATGTATATTATGTAAATTTTATATTTATGGATTTTTAAGATTTCCGGGGCGTGACAGATGGGGATTGCATACATTGACTAGATAAATAAAATAGAAGAAGAAGAAGAAGAATAAAGTACCTTTAGAAAATAAGAACCTCAAACTTTAACTTGGAGATGGAGTTGTTGTAGGGAAATTGTTGATTAGAAATTTGTGTAGAGTTTTGGTGCTAAAACTCTTCTTGGGAGAATTTGTGTATAGTAAAAGTGTAGAGAGAATTTTAGGTCCAAGAACTTGTGTATAGTTTTTGTAGAGAAGAGAAGTTGGGTCCTTTTCTAAGGTAAAAAGAGGAGGATTTTATAGGTTAAAAAGGGAGGAAAAGATGGCTTTTCAACCAATAAGAAAATAAAGAAAATAAATAATAAAGAGAAAAATCAAATAATAATGAAAAGAAATATTTTGTTTTAAAGAAATGGCTAAGAATATGGGATTGGGAGTTATAGAATAAAAGGGTTTAATGCTAGAATAAAACATGTGATGAAAATGTTGTTTTTGACTCTAAAAAATAGAAGGAAAAGACTGTAATCTGTAACAGTCAATATGGGAGGCACGCGGGTCCGGCCAGTTAGGTCAAACGCGCGCGCGGCACATGGCTATTACGGGAGGCACCCGCGCCTAAAAATGACAGAATGATTGAAATGACTCTAAAGTTAACTCTGTTATTCAGTTTAGTCCAAAACCAACGGAATCAGTTAGGAACTTAACTGAAGTAACAGAAATTAACGAAAATAAGTTAAATAAAAATACTATGTATGCAATCGGGATGAGAGGTCCAAGGCGGGTTGTTGTAAGTACCCCAATCTGAAATTAACCAACTTTAGAGGAACTCTTAGCACCATTCAGGGATAAACTGATAGGCTGAGACCTCACTAAGATAACCTAAAATTCGAGGACTATTCTGGAATTAAAATTAGAAAAATCCAGAAGCTCGCCAGACTGAGCCGTACAGATGGTTTGACGAGGGAAATCCCCAGCCGTACGGCTACTATAGGTACCCTCAGTCCCTATAAATTCAGACCCTTGCTGATCATTTCAAGGGGGGGGGGGGAAATCATTTGTGTGTGTAAACTCTGCAAAACTGAGAGTAGATTAGGGATACAAACACATTCTTGAGTGAAAAGAGAGAAAGAAGATAGGCTTAGAACCAAAATTGGTGAGGCCTCCTTCTCCCCATCTTCTCTTCATCTCATACTTTATTTCATTTTGCCTTATTTATATTATGTCTTTACTATTCTTGCAAATATTATGAATTGGAACCAAGTCATTGATGTGAATCAATGGTACCCTCATGTTCTATGCATGATCAAGGGTTCAAATCTAAGATGATCAAGGCTTGTTATCATTTAATGTCTCTTTACATTATGTCTTTACATTAATGTCTATTTACATTATGTCTTTACATTAATGCACTTTATATTATGTCTCTACTTTTATGCAATTTATATTATGTCTTTACATTTATGCAAGTTAAATTTCATGTCTTTACTTTTAAGTTGATTTTATGGTGAAATGATCAAGTTTGGATGATAAAGTTTCAATATTTATCATTCAAACTTTGATCTAACTCCACAAATGTCCCTTTGGATTGTAAAAACTCAATCTTTATCCATCCAAAGGTTGATTTCTTACTTCCCCAAGGCTTTTCCTTGGATGAATCATCCATTTGGATGTTAAATTTTCCATCTTTAACCATCCAAATGATGATTTTGGCTCAAATGTCATGTTCATCACCTTTCTTAATTTTTCCCCGATTATTGCCTTGATCACACCCAAAACCTTTTGTTTTGGTGTTTAATTAGTGATCAAAAGCATAGGGATGATTCAATTCATGTTTTGTGTGAATAAATAAACTGGAAAAATGCAAAACAATTCAGTTTCAGCAGAATACTCTGTTTCAGCCTGAAACTGGATTGATTTCTTGACAATCTGCAAAAAAACCCCAGGGATGATCTTCCTAGCCGTACGGCTAGTTTGGTCAGAGGGGTGATTTTTCAGTCTTTCCCCTCTTCTGTTAAACTGTTTACAAAACAACCCTTTTTTGCTAAGTTTCTAACTGATTATGTTAAAAGTCAGTTTCTCCCACTTTTAAGAACACACACACACACTTGCACAATTTTTGTTAACAAACTTAGGGAGACTCGGTTTTTCCGAGGCACTTTAGGTGAACTACCGGTTAATTTCTTCCTAAAGTGTAACCTGACCTCCGAATCCTTTGTCTCTAACCTTTTTTCGTTAAGTTTGGGTTTAAAGTTAAACTAATGTGGTGACTCCTTTTTTTGTTCGAACATAAAATGCCGTGTTCGATTCTTCGGGAACCGTTTGTATTTTCCCACGGGTATCTTACAGTGGCGACTCTGCTGGGGAATAAAGCGCTTACAAACTTCTTTTTAGAAGCTTTGGGGGCACTTTTGTGTGGGTCAAACTCCCGTCCCCGTTTGTTGACTTTGTGCATATTTTGTGTGTATTCTATGTTTATGTTTTGATTTATGGGAGTGAAACTGTTCTGGAAATACAATAAATTGGGGCGTGATGATCAGAAGCTGAAAATTTGTAAAAATAATGGAGCTACTTCTCTAGCCGTACGGCTAGTTTGGCTGGGCCCATAGAATATTTCAAATTAACGATTTTGTGTAGGGCAGAAACATTCTGACGGTCCCCTTGCATTTCTTCTTCAAGTTCCATTTACAGCCTCTACTTGTGCACTCTTGCCTTCATTTTCTTGGCTAAAACTTGATTTTCAAAGCTTGGTAATGTACAAATTTTTTGGACATAAAATTGGGTTTTCAAAGCCTCATTGTGCATTACCCTTTTCATAAAAGTTTTGGTTTTCAAATTATTTTGTTGTGGACAACCTTTTTTGTACAAATGAATTTCAAAAGGTTGTTGTCCTTATTGCAAAATTTTGGTTTCAAAAACCTTTTGTTGTGCGCAAACTTTCCCGTGTACAAAATTTTGATTCTTGCTTGTTCATATCTTGGCTTCATTCCTTGTGCAAATTACTTGTTCATTACTTGCTCATACATTGTTCATACTTTGTTCATGATGTTAAAACGGACCGAAAATTTTTATTTTGACTCAAAAGGGAATATAGAAGGCTTCACACAACGCGCACTTGACCTTGTGCACGTTCCAAAAACCCTTTAAACCCAGGATGGATGCCACGATGCAGCTTGATTGGTGCTCTTGTGCCCTTCTCGTGCGCACGGGTCCATTCCACCTCCCCTTCCGAGCCGAGTCAACCACACATGTCCATGACACATAAATACCGTGACTTTAGTTGGTTTTTTGTCTAGTTCACGTCACCACGTCCCTAATACGTGTCCAAAGTTAATTTTGGCCAAGTTAATGCCCGAGTCACGACTCCTTGTGAAAGCAAGTGTGACCAAGGTCATCTTTGACCCGGTCTTTGACTTGTGCGTTAATGTCAATCATAATTAACCAAAGTCATATATTAAGGATAGGGTGACACCGTGTCGTTAAGCCCTAATGTTTGATTCATCCTAATCATCCTTAGGCCCAAGGTTGAGGTTAAAGACCCCTCGTTAAACGAGGTCATGCCAAATTTTCGTTAAGGCACTGAGCTATCTAGACCTTAACCGGGGCTTAATTATGATAAGAATGGCCCATGCATTGGAACTTTGTGACGCACTAGACCTTAGGTTTGGTTCTTTTGGTCAGTGGAAGCCGCATGCCCTATGGGACCCTCGCCCGGGGACGTCTGTCCTTGGGAGTGTGCAATACAGGTGAAAAACGAGGGGTCTATAGACGTAGTGATGGCCTCCACTGATCCAGGGTTTAGAGTAGTTGCGAAAAAGAAGAGAAATCTTTTCCAACCATTTAGGAATAAAATGCGTTTTAAGTAAACTTGAACAGATAATTAATCGCACCTTGCATGAATTTGCTCTGTTTTTGCTTCTCGTCTTTGACACATTGCATTCTTTCGTTAACAAGCGTCATTTCGTTAAGTCTTTCGACGGATACCTGTTATCCTCCAAGATCTCATTAAGCCTTAGGATTAGTTCCTCAAGATCACGTTAATATTCCCGTTAAATCCTTAGGATTAGTCCCCTAAGAAGTCAGTCAAGTCTTTCAATAGATCCCCGTTATCCTCCAAAAAGACAGTCTAATCCTTGGATGAATCCCTGTTATCCTCCAAGATCACGTTAAGCCTTAGGATTAGTTCCACAAGATCCCGGTAAGATTCCCGTTAAATCCTTAGGAATAGTCCCCTAAGAAGTCAGTCAAGTCCTTGGATGGATCCCCGTTATCCTCCAAGAAGCCAGTCGAATCCTTGGATGGATCCCCGTTATCCTCCAAGAAGCCAGTCGAATCCTTGGATGGATCCCTATTATCTTCCACGATCTCGTTAAGCCTTAGGATTAGTCCCTCAAGATCCCGTTAAGGTTCCTGTTAAATCCTTAGGAATATTCCCCTAAGAAGACAGTCAAGCCCTTGGATGGATCCCCGTTATCCTCCAAGAAGCAAGTCGAATCCTTGGATGGATCCCTGTTATCCTCCAAGATCTCGTTAAGCCTTATGATTAGTTCCCCAATATCCCGTTAAGATTCCCGTTAAATCCTTAGGATTAGTCCCCTAAGAAGCCAGTCAAGTTCTTGGATGGATCTCCGTTATCCTCCAAGAAGCCAGTCGAATCCTTGGATGGATCCCTGTTATCCTCCAAGATCTTGTTAAGCCTTAGGATTAGTACCTCAAGATCCCGTTAAGGTTCCCGTTAAATCCTTAGGAATAGTCCCCTAGGAAGTCAGTCAAGCTCTTGGATGGATCCCTATTATCCTCCAAGAAGTCAGTCAAGCCCTTGGATGGATCCCCGTTATCCTCCAGGAAGTCAGTCAAGCCCTTGGATGGATCCCCGTTATCCTCCAGGAAGTCAGTCAAGCCCTTGGATGGATCCCTGTTATCCTCCAGGAAGTTAGTCAAGCCCTTAGATGAATCCCTGTTATCCTCCAAGAAGTCAGTCACCCCTTGGATGGATCCCTGTTATCCTCCAAGAAGTCAGTCAAGTCCTTGGATGGATCCTTGTTATCCTCCAATAAGTCAGTCAAGTCCTTGGATGGATTCCCGTTATCCTCCAAAGTATCCATTAAAATTAAGTTCCAAAAAAAATAATATATGTAAGAAAGGAAATAAAAGTGCTTAGGGTGACTCTTTGATGTTGGTGCTGGTTCCCTAGGCACGTTTGTTAAACGTTGTATAAGTAATCAATTTATTCATGATGATAAAGAGATGTTAAGATTATTATTGTTGCTCATGTTTGCTTATAATTGTTGGGTTTCGGAGTAACATGTGCAGCGGAATTAAGCATTTAAAATTTTATGAAACCCAAAGCCATAGATCCGTTCATATGATTAGATCAAATAAAACAATATGAATACTAGAAAAACTAACCCTTGATGACTTTGAATTTGGTATTTTATCTTGGTGGAGAACTTGAAGCTTTAATCATAAAAGTAAGAACACGAACTTTGAAGATGATGAGCTTCACCCTCTAGCGGTATCCACACCTTGAATGAATATCAAGAACACTTGATCTTGGTTGCTAGACCAAAATTGTGAAACACGTTTTCACAATTAATATGAACTATATGGAATTTTATTTGTGTATTAGTTTGTTCTTCAATCTAGGATGTCTTAGAACAAAATAAAACTCTCTCAAACCCTTTGGAGACTTTTACAAAATCTTGAAGCTAGTTCTGGCTGAATTTTGGTATGTATATACAAGTAAGACATATTCCAAATAGGAAACTTGTGTTTAAACCCGTCCAAAATTCTTTTTCAAATCAAATTAGGAAATCTGTCCCGACATGCTTGTGCGGCCGCCCAAAACTAGCTGTGCGGTCGCCCAAAACTGTGCGGCCGCTCAACCCAGTTTGTGCGGTCGCACAACATGGATCAGAAGGCCATATTTTCCATTTTAGTCCTTTTTAAGTTTCGTTCTCTCGTGTGTGACCCTCTAGGATTATACTAAGTTGGCAATGGGTTCAAACATGAAACCATAAGATATGATTAGGTTCTAGCAAACCGTCATACCTACCTAAATAGTATAACTAGATACAAGTTCGCATTCCTTTAGAATATGTCACAATCCCTTTGTCCACGATGTCTTTGAACACAAGTCATGGTCAATAAGTCAACTTATTTTGATCAATACTTTTCTCGATCCCGAATATGTTGATAATCCAAACGACATTGATCCAATCAATCCATTTGAGTTTGGTCAAACATTTCATCAACATCATTCCTTCGAGGGGCCCAAGCTTGACATCTCTCCGAAGAGGGACAAATCCATTTAGCTTAGTATTCTTCCCTACGTGAATCTGATTATGCCAATCATACCCTTTATGGCTACCTGTTTAAGGGTAACGTTTGAATATGTCAAACATAATCTTCATCAAGTGGAAGACTATAATAACTTCATGTCTAAGGATTCAAATGACATAACTAATATGAGATTTATATATGACATTGACCATGATATAAATCTCATACCGCGGGTCATGTCTAGTACCTTGTTCCAAACAAGTACCCATAAATCTAACATGATCATCCCATGATCATTTAGCCTTTATACTAGTGCTTAACAATAAGCAAACATGAGCATTAATAATAACCTAAATATCTCTTCATTAATATGAATATAATGATAACACATACAACGTTTAACAAACGTGCCTATGGCACCAACACCAACAATCTCCCACTTGCCCTAGGCCCAATCTCTAGGTATCTAATACCCATGGACCTTACATGACCATCATGTTTAGCTTTTGGAAGTCCCTTTGCTAGCGTGTCCCGCAACGTTATCATTAGTTGGTACTTTGCATATAATTACGTCTCTCTTATCAACGATTTCTCGAACGATATGAAAATGACTAAGTATGTGTTTGGATTTAGGATGTGCTCTTGGTTCCTTTGCTTGATCAATAGCACCACTATTATTACTAATAAGGTCTATTGGATTAGCAATGCTAGGAACCATCTCAAGTTCAACAATGAACTTCTTAATCTAAACCACTCCCTTTGCAGTATCCAATGCGGCAATATACTTAGATTTAGTTGTAGAATTAGTGACTGTACTTTGCTTGGAACCATTCCAACTTACAACTCCACTATTCGACACATGCACAAAGTCCGATTGCGATTTTCTATTATCTTTGTCGGTTTGGAAGCATGTATCCGAGATCATCTTCCATACCTCCATAGATCATAAACGAATCTTTAGTCCTTCTAAAGTTCTTAAGAATCGCTTTTACAGCCACCCAGTGAATCTCACCGGTATCGGATTGATATCTACTCGTCATGCTCCAAGCGTTTAGATATATCCGGCTTAGTACTTATCATGGCATGGTGGATCCAATTGCCGAAGGAAATGACATCTCACTCATTTTCTCATGCTTATCTTTTGTCTTAGGACATTGAGTCTTGCTTAGAGAAACTCCATGTATTCTTGGCAACAGTCCTCTCTTAGAATTTTCGTTGCAGAATCTTCTAATGACTTTATCAATGTATATACTTTGGCTTTAATCCAATTAGCTTCCTTGATTCCAAGGACATATGAGGTTTCATCCATATCTTTCATTGCGAAGCACTTTCCAAACAAAGTCTTTACAGACTGACGTGTAGGAATGTCGTTTCCAATGAGAAATACGTCATCCACATATTTAAATAAGGAATAGCACTATGATCCAACTAATCTTCTTGTATATACAAGGTTCATCTTCGTTCTTGATAAAGAAAAATTCTTTGATTCATCAAAACGGAGATTCCAACTCCCAAAAGCTTGCTTCAATCCATCCAATGGATTTCCGCAACTTACATACTTTATTAGAATTTTCTTTGACTATCAAAACCTTTAGGTTGTATCCAATACATCCTTAAGTGAGTTCCCGTTGGGGAATGCTTGTTTTGACATCATTTTGTCAAATTTCATATTTCAAATATGAACATGTGACTATGAGAATTCTAGTAAGTTTCTCGCTACCCATGTAAGTTTTCTCCAAGAAAACTCATTCCTCTCCTTTGGTTTTTACACCTTAGGTTAGAATGATCAAGTTCCAAACTTAATTATTACACATGGATTTCCTTTTAGACTTTATGACTCCAAGTCATTAATCTAAATATGGAGCGGACATTGTACCTTTGATAGGTGGCAAACGTGTCATCTTTCAATGAACTTTACCTTAATACTTTCTATTTCGAAATATTCAATATTTCTTGTCATAGATTGTATCCTATCATGTACGCAAATACTTTGTATAACTTGAACGGACTTTTCACGACTCCTTGTGAGAACTTGTTCAATTTCCATCTTAGGTTAAATTATATTTTCTAGGTCTCGAACCATTCGAGATATATTTTACTCCCACTGATTCTTTTAGAGATAAATGATTTATCAAGAAAAGCACCATCATAAGTAACAAACCATTTGTTTCTTATGAGTAAAACATTATCCTCAAGTTTCCTTAGGATATCCCATGAAAATATATTTGTTAGATTTAAATGTGAGTGTGTCCCAGACAGCTCCTTTCCAAAAGGTCTCATCATCTTAAATCTTTATGAAAGACAAACCGAGTTTTCTTTCACCATTTAACCTCTTTTGATGGAACTCAAATTAGTGTAGTTATAGCGGTTTGTAATACATAACCCCAAAATTAATAATGGAAGATTAATTTGACTTTATCATCTAATGAACCATATCCAATAAGGTTTTTTGTACTTCCACGTAGACACATCATTTATAATGGTGTTCTTAGTGAAGTTAATTGTGAAACTATTTCACAATTTTGACGATGACTGTCAAATTCTTGGTTTAATTGTTCATCATCTTGATCGAATCAGAATCTTTGAATAATTTTACCAAGTCCAACCAAAATTCTCTTTTAGCATTGCTACCTAATGCACCATATTCATGGACATGTATTATGTCACGACCCGAAAACTAGGCTCTATTTTATTAGTAATAAATAATTATTATTTATTTATTTGCTTATTTATGTATTTAAATTATTATTTATTTAAATATTTATGTGTGCATTTTATGTTTCATCATAATTATGCTTAGCATTTTATTTGAGTCATTCGGGTTAGTGTAATATTGTTGGGTCTTAATTGTTAGTGGGGAGTGTAAGTATTTATGTGTAGTGTAGAGGAGGGGCCTGAGTGTAAGTTTTTGGAAATAATTCCCCCTACTCCCTCTCTTCTCCCTCACCTCCCTACTCTTTCACCCTCACTCCTCATTTCTCTCTCCCAGCTCAATCTCTCTCTCTCCATTGGGTAAGTTCTCCTCTCACTTCTCTCTACATTTCCATCATCTTCCTCTTGTTACTTCTCATTTCTTAAAACATGAAACTTGTTTAGATCGTCGATAGGATCGCGTAGAACCAAAAATATTCGAGTTCCGTCATCTTTGAGAAAATTCAAGTAAGTTACTTTTCCCCCATTTATGTTAAAAATGCTCATCTTTAACTCTATTGATGTTCTTGTTGATATCTATGTCATTTTGGTTGAGAATGTTGGGATTAAATCTTGGTTTGGGTTGTTAAATGATGCTTTATGAGTTATTTTTAGGCTTAGGAGTTATTTTGACATTTGGGTAAACTAGTTAGAAAGTTTGATTTTGGGTTGAATTGAGAAATGGGTTGAATCTTTGATGAACCCAGCTGAAACTTCACCCTGTCCGTCGACCGAGTGCCCGCCCGGGCCTTGCCAGGCGCCCGCCCACCTTCCCTTTTTCTGCGGCCAAACCTCCTGGCCATTTAAGCGCCCGCTTGCCCTCTTCCGCGCGCCCGCCCGCTCCAGGCGACCGCCCGCCCGCCCCTATTTCTTGGCACTTATTCTTTCTTTGTTCTTGGATTAGGTCATAGCTTTAACCCTAGTTTCGGGTATCATCCTCTTAGACTTAATGGCCACTATGGAATGCTCTAATGATGAATTTGGTTCCTTTGTGATTTAGTGTGATTTGGGATATGATTAATTATTGTTTGAGAGTCTTGGGATACTTTCGCAATGAGTGGACGTTTAGGGTCACGTTAGTGATAATCGTTGTGTTATTTGAGAGCGACCGTTTGGGTAGTACTCTGTACGAGTGACTTGCGTGTATCATTTTAGGATGCGTTTGATATGGATCCTTGTTTTAGTATCATCTTGTCTAATGATCAATATTGTTGGACCCCCCCCCCCCATTTGAATATTACCGTTGTTGTTAATTGAACTCTGTTATGAGAAATTCCTTGCTATCGTTGTTGTTAAACTCTTCATGAGTAATCATTGTCTCTTTATGGTGATTGTTTGGATTGGTTTACCTTTTGGTGATTATTTGGAATGGTTCCCTACTTTGGAATCGTAAGTGGTTTATTTAAGCTAGTATTTTATTACTTAGCCTTTACTTGAAAGTCCAGCTGGTATTTGTGGTTGTGTCGGGCGATGGAAAAGATTATAATGGCAACGAGCCGAGTCCATTATAATGTTGACCATTGTTTTGCCCCATTATTACCCTCCTCCAGACTGGCCTTGGATGTGAGATGAGCTAGCTCCTTTCTTGGGAACAGTCTAGCTATTATAAGGGGTTGCGACTTTATGTCGTATACTCAGTTATCGTTTGGTTATTGGTTCCGGTACCGGGGTTTTCTCTTCAGCTATTATGCTGCTATCGTTGATTGGTTATCGGCTCTTTCATGCTGCTTATTGATGCTGCTCTTCGATGCGGTCCTATCGTCGGTGATCAGATTGTTATATCCTTTATTGGGAAACCTTGGCTCAGTATCCTTTGTTACTTGTTTATTTCCACTGCTATCTGTTAAATGGTATTTGCTACGTGCTATGTGAGATATTATTATTGTTTATTGCATCATAGCATGTCATGTAGTTGCATTAGTAACTTATTGAGATTTATCTCACCCCCTTTCTTTTATCTTTGTTTTTCCTTAAACCCCCCCCCCCCAAGGAGGAAAGGATTAGGATTTGCGGATCGAGGAGGACGTCGAGAGGATTGAGATTTTGGGCAGGTTGTTATTGATCGGTTTGCATTATTTAAATGTATAACCTTTTGGGGATAGTTTTACCAACAATGACGTCATTAAGATATGTGATCTTTTGTATTTTGGTGTGAGCTTGTGGAGCTTATACTAGTAGTTTGTTGTTGTTGTTGTTGTTGTTAAACTTGGATTTCTAAAACTTTGTTTCAAACCTTTTGGGTATAAAAATGGAAATTTTATCTTCAGTATTTTAGTAATTGTGTGTTAAGTCGACGTCCAGCTCGCGCACTCCGGGCCCGCGGGGTCGGGGTCGCGACAGTTGGTATCAGAGCTATGGTTTAGCTCTAAGTATAGGTATAGGTGGACTAGAACGACCTAGGAGGGTAGTTGTGTTCGGAGTGAGTAACGGTTGATGTTTATGCAGGTATTTGTTCTAAATGGCTAGAAGAAGAGCTGGTGAAGGTTCTAGTGGGACTCCGAATCAGAATGATCTACGGGAAGAGAACCGTGCAATGTTTCAGGGGATGTTTGAAGCGGCGATGAAAGCAATTCATGACCACGGACCGAGAGAGGAACATGTAGCACCTCCACGTTATGGGTTAGAGCAGTTTTTGAAGTTAAAGCCGAGTGAGTACGACGGTGAGCCTGACGTGATGAAGGCTGAGCTATGGATAGAATCAATGGAGAAAATCTACGATGTATTTGGTTGCACTGATGAGGATAGGGTTCGGTTTGCAGCTTATATGTTAGTTGGTGCTGCGGAACATTGGTGGAAAGCACTGAAGGTCACTTGGGATACTACTCTTGTCCCTTATGCTTGGGAGTTATTTGTGAGAAAATTCAAGGAACACTTCATCCCTCTAGTGGATCAGAACCGGAAAGAGATCGAGTTCCTCAACTTGGAGCAAGGCGTATTAACAGTAGCACAGTACTCAGCTAAGTTCACAGAATTAGCCAGGTATTGTGACTACCTCGTGCGGACCGAGGAGCAGAGAGCAATGAGGTTTCTCAGGGGTTTGAAGACAGCTATTAGGACACAGTTAATAGCCCAGAGAATTCAACTTTTTTACGATGCGGTGGACCGTGCCTATTTGATAGAGCAGGACATTGGGGAACACAAAAGGAAGACTGAGATGGTTAACCCGAGTAAGCAAGGAGGGCAGAACAAGTCACAACAGCAACATCCGAGTAACAGAGGTAATTCTGGAATGCAAACTCGATTCAGAGAGCAACCTCAGGGACAGCCGATTGTGAGAAATCAAGGTACGAATCAGGGGACACGAAATGGGAAGATCTGCAACTATTGTCAGAGGGAAGGACACTCAGAAGACAAGTGTTGGAAGAAGCAAGGAAAATGTGTGAATTGTGGTCAGTTGGGGCATTTTTGAGAGATTGTCTTAGGGGCAGATATCAACCATCCGGGAATGATGCTGGTACCGTACAAGGTCAGAGGAGAGATACTTCGGGAAACCCTAAAGGTTCAGGGTAGGGTATTTGCGATCAATCAGCACTCAACGGGTGATTCATCAGTTTCAGGAGGTATTAATTTTGTGTCGAGAGAGCGAGCGCGTGCATTTTAGGATCATTGCATTCTCATGTTTATGTGCATTTAGTTGCATTTATTTCTCTTGAGTCTTTGACTTATGTGTTGTCAGTGTCTACTCCTATAGAGGAGTGTAGGATATCTGATGGAGTCTTATGTGCTTATGTTGTGCTTAAAGGTAGATATAACTTACCTGCTAAATTGGTCGTATCGCTATTATAAGATTTTGATGTTATTTTGAGAAGGAAATGTTATGCTTTAGTCGATTGTTGTAGGAGGGTTGTTACATTCTCTATTCTTGACTCCTAAAATCGTTTTGAGACCGTTCCTTTGTGTAGAGTTAAGCACATCTTTTCTTATATGGAATTTGAATATATAACTCAGGTAGGTGACAATGGGATGTCTATACCAAATTGTTGGGTGTATTTATCATTTGTAAGATTTTTATTTTCTTTTGAATAGTACCTAGTGTTGGAGAGGAACTTGGGTTAAAGTGAGTTGTTTTGGTACAAGGTGGTAGTGATAATAATTAGATCAATATCCATATTGTATCGGTTGGGTTATAAGAGCTGAGGATCCAATTGAGGATTTCATGGTAGGAGATTTTGTTTACTCTTAGTACATCTACGAGAGTGCATCGAAATTGGTTAGTACGAAGAAATGCATGATGGGCTATGAGTGACTAGTATATTGTGGAAGTTGTAATCATTAATGGTGGTAAGCGCGTTAAGTTTGAAAGGACTAAGCACATTTTGAGAGGGCAAGAATTTCTCGAATTGTATTAAAGGCATTTTGAGTTTTGTTAAATGGTTGTTTTATGGTTCTAAACCTTTTCTTGGTGGCGTTTCTCGTTTTGGATTAAGGGTAGGTAAGGAAAGTTGGGTACAAACACTTGGACATATTAAGGGATACCATGATGTAGTATTGGGTCAGTTGGACTGTGATTAGCTAATTGGTTTATTATGATGGTAGTACTATTGAGCCTAAGTATCATTAGATTAATAAATGTGTACGTGAAAGACTAACTTGGGTTAGCTATTGGGGATTTGAGATTTGTTGATTTCCTTGGGTATATGAGCACAGATTATTAACTAAAAAGGGAGTTAGAGGAAATCCCTTGATATTATGGCGTAGATTTAAGTGAACATTTTGTATTAAAATTTTGGGTTTATACTACACCTCTAGTTTAAGGTGCTACCTAGAGCGAGAATCCTTAGAGATATAGCCTTTGGTGAATATTATGGGGATGGAAAATTTCTTTAGCCTTTCATATTTTTAAAAGCTAATTTAGCTCGAGATGGTAATGTTTTGAATTTCTGGGGAATAATACTAAGTATGCGATTTACAAATGGAAGTACCTTTGCGGTGTAGTTAAGGCTATGAATAAGGCGAGCTTGAGATATCTCGAGAATTATGTGTGGAAATAATTCGGATTCTTCGATTTTGAGTACGAGTTTTGATTAGTAATGAAGATAATGATGGAATGATTCGGTTCGAGAGGTAGTGTTATCGTAAGCATTATTTAAGGTTACCTTGTAGTGGGATAGATTGGACAATTGAGGAATTTGAGAAATGGCGGAACTATCGTATCCGTACCTATTTGGTCTTTCGGGTAAGTAATTTAAAATCCGGGACGAATTTTCTTTAAGGGGGAGTGAATGTCACGACCCGAAAACTAGGCTCTATTTTATTAGTAATAAATAATTATTATTTATTTATTTGCTTATTTATTTATTTAAATTATTATTTATTTAAATATTTATGTGTACATTTTATGTTTCATCATAATTATGCTTAGCATTTTATTTGAGTCATTCGGGTTAGTGTAATATTGTTGGGTCTTAATTGTTAGTAGGGAGTGTAAGTATTTGTGTGTAGTATAGAGGAGGGGCCTGAGTGTAAGTTTTTGGAAATAATTCCCCCTACCCCCTCTCTTCTCCCTCACCTCCCTACTCTTTCACCCTCACTCCTCATTTCTCTCTCCTAGCTCAATCTCTCTCTCTCTCCATTGGGTAAGTTCTCCTCTCACTTCTCTCTACATTTCCATCATCTTCCTCTTGTTACTTCTCATTTCTTAAAACATGAAACTTGTTTAGATCGTCGATAGGATCGCGTAGAACCAAAAATATTCGAGTTCCGTCATCTTTGAGAAAATTCAAGTAAGTTACTTTTCCCACATTTATGTTAAAAATGCTCATCTTTAACTCTATTGATGTTCTTGTTGATATCTATGTCATTTTGGTTGAGTTTAGAAATTATTTGGAATTTATTTGCATTTTGTTCATCTTTTGTGATTTTGAGAATGTTGGGATTAAATCTTGGTTTGGGTTGTTAAATGATTCTTTATGAGTTATTTTTAGGCTTAGGAGTTATTTTGGCATTTGGGTAAACTAGTTAGAAAGTTTGATTTTGGGTTGAATTGTGAAATGGGTTGAATCTTTGATGAACCCAGCTGAAACTTCACCCTGTCCGTCGACCGAGCGCCCGCCCGGGCCTTGCCAGGCGCCCGCCCACCTTACCTTTTTCTGCGGCCAAACCTCCTGGCCATTTAAGCGCCCGCTTGCCCTCTTCCGCGCGCCCGCCCGCTCCAGGCGACCGCCCGCCCTAACCTGGGCGCCCACCCGCCCCTATTTCTTGGCACTTATTCTTTCTTTGTTCTTGGATTAGGTCATAGCTTTAACCCTAGTTTCGGGTATCATCCTCTTAGACTTAATGGCCACTATTGAATGCTCTAATGATGAATTTGGTTCCTTTGTGATTTAGTGTGATTTGGGATATGATTAATTATTGTTTGAGAGTCTTGGGATACTTTCGCAATGAGTGGACGTTTAGGGTCACGTTAGTGATAATCGTTGTGTTATTTGAGAGCGACCGTTTGGTTAGTACTCTGTACGAGTGACTTGCGTGTATCATTTTAGGATGCGTTTGATATGGATCCTTGTTTTAGTATCATCTTGTCTAATGATCAATATTGTTGGACCCCCCCCCCCATTTGAATAATACCGTTGTTGTTAATTGAACTCTGTTATGAGAAATTCCTTGCTATCGTTGTTGTTAAACTCTCCATGAGTAATCATTGTCTCTTTATGGTGATTGTTTGGATTGGTTTACCTTTTTGGTGATTATTTGGAATGGTTCCCTACTTTGGAATCGTAAGTGGTTTATTTAAGCTAGTATTTTATTACTTAGCCTTTACTTGAAAGTCCAGCTGGTATTTGTGGTTGTGTCGGGCGATGGAAAAGATTATAATGGCAACGAGCCGAGTCCATTATAATGTTGACCATTGTTTTGCCCCATTATTACCCTCTTCCAGACTGGCCTTGGATGTGAGATGAGCTAGCTCCTTTCTTGGGAACAGTCTAGCTATTATAAGGGGTTGCGACTTTGTGTCATATACTCAGTTATCGTTTGGTTATTGGTTCCGGTACCGGGGTTTTCTCTTCAGCTATTATGCTGCTATCGTTGATTGGTTATCGGCTCTTTCATGCTGCTTATTGATGCTGCTCTTCGATGCGGTCCTATCGTCGGTGATCAGATTGTTATATCCTTTATTGGGGAAACCTTGGCTCAGTATCCTTTGTTACTTGTTTATTTCCGCTGCTATCTGTTAAATGGTATTTGCTACGTGCTATGTGAGATATTATTATTGTTTATTGCATCATAGCATGTCATGTAGTTGCATTAGTAACTTATTGAGATTTATCTCACCCCCTTTCTTTTATCTTTGTTTTTCCTTAACCCCCACCCCCAGGAGGAAAGGATTAGGATTTGCGGATCGAGGAGGACGTCGAGAGGATTGAGATTTTGGGCAGGTTGTTATTGATCGGTTTGCATTATTTAAATGTATAACCTTTTGGGGATAGTTTTACCAACAATGACGTCATTAAGATTTGTGATCTTTTGTATTTTGGTGTGAGCTTGTGGAGCTTATACTAGTAGTTTGTTGTTGATGTTGTTGTTGTTAAACTTGGATTTCTAAAACTTTGTTTCAAACCTTTTGGGTATAAAAATGGAAATTTTATCTTCAGTATTTTAGTAATTGTGTGTTAAGTCGACGTCCAGCTCGCGCACTCCGGGCCCGCGGGGTCGGGGTCTCGACATATTAGGTCAAGTAAGATATTAACCTTTCACTATTCATAGCAAAAGATGTCTTGGTCCAAGTAAATAAGATTTGCGTAAATCATATGATTTCAAATCATATGACTTAAAACCCCGTACCATGGAATTTTAGATATGCATTTCTCATTTATTTGATCAAAATAATAATGCATAAAGAATTTTAATTATTTATGTTATAGCTTTTATTACTTTGTTCTTCAAGATTTAGGATATAAGATTTATTTATATGATAACACAATGAAGTAAATCATAATAAATAAAGCACTTTTCTTATTCTAAATAAGAAATAAATATCCTTCATTATATTATAACTAAATAATATTTTCTACTCCATTAGTTAAGTCACTTTACAAGTGTTCTACGAACAATGTTGCAACCATTGCATCATTACCATTCATAGATCAACCTTTACTATGAGTAGTCTTTCAGTTTACTAATTATTGCACATTTATACAAATGTGGGATCCATATCCGATATCCAATACCCAATAATTAAAGTTAGAAAGATTAATTTATAACATAAGTATCCCGAGTGGTAGTCCCACTACCATTCTTTTGTTGATCGTCCAAAATTTTGACTACAATTCTAAATGGTCAATCCAATTTCCATTTTACCAAATTGCATCAATTAGAGTCATAATTTTAACCACAATTATTTACTTTAGGTTTGACTACTTTTGTCTTACCTTTCCTTTGGCACTTGGTCCCTTTCCATCATGAACCATGAGTACTAGAGAACCAATCTCCACTATCTTCTTTTCCACAGTTCTAGCATGTTAATGCAACTTGGAGAGATTCTTATTCATTCTATAGATGTTATAGTTCATCACAAAGTGATTATAACTCTTAGGAAATGAATTAAGAATATGATCCATGGCTAGCTCCAATCCAATTGGACTGCCAAGTTTCTCAAGATACTTTACGTAGCCTTTCTTCTTAAGCATGTGAGGTTCCACTTGTTGCCCTTCACTTCTTTTGCAAAAAGTGAATGCAACAATGGTTTTATACCTCTCTTGCCTAGATTGCCTTTTGAAACATGTAACTCAACTCCACGCCTATCTAATAGGCTTCCACAAGTTCCAAACTTTATTGGAGTTTTGAGCACATAATCGCGAGCATAAGACAACTCACATTCCTAGAATCATACTCATGATTCTTGTGATTGTCTATCTCTAGCATTGGGTTCTTTAGGAATAGGCCCATCAAGAATGTACAACACATCTTCTTGCCTTAGAATGATTCTTAGGCTCAGGATCCAATCCATGAAGTTTGTACCATTCTTTTGCAACTTTATCCTTATCAAGGATTGATCGCAACGATTTTAGTTGTCATCTACAACTTATGCAAAATTTCCAAAATTTTACAAGTACCAATCTCATTAAACAGATAAATGATGTATTTTCCAAAAACACTCCCACTAAATTATATAACCTTCTTATACATCCAATGTATAATATAATTTATATGGGCTAAGATCCAACTTTAATTTGATTTCAAGTCCGCTAAGGCGGATTACACAAAATCAAATTAATTAGGTAGACAACCCTATCAATCATATCCCATATGACTCTTAGATCTTTTTTATGAGATTCTTTTGATATTGGGCTAAGATCCAACTTTAATTTAATTTCAAGTCCGCTAAGGCGGATTACACAAAATCAAATTAATTAGGTAGACAACCCTGTCAATCATATCCCATATGACTCTTAGGGATCCAATTTTAAAAGCATGTTTAATCTCATCTTTGCCTAGGCCCAAAACTGTTTCGACGCCTTGTTAAGTCCAACCATTTTAAACGTATAGTTAATATGCCTCGCTAGGGCGTGCCCACATTATCTATCTTGCTCGTACATGAATAAAATTAATGCACCTCGCTAGGGCGAAAACTACATTAAAATCACCCATGTACTAACAAGTGTCTTAATCATGGCATGGCAAAAGGGACTTAAAACTTTCTTGAAGGTTTATCACATATAGCATACAACACATTTATGAGCACACAAGATAAAGATGTTACGCATCAAGTTTAGCAACTAAATTAATCTCCATTAATTTAAGCATAATATTTATGTGTCATTAGTTTCTCTATAATTATGAGGATGAGACTCTTTGAACTTTGGTTATCATCTCCAAATCAAGACAACAAGAAGTGCGGTCGAACTAAGCCATTAGGCAACCACAATCCCGCACTAATTCAATAAACCAAGAAAGTAGTCCATGTGGCCGAAACTAAGCAATAGATGGTCTCGATGAACGTAGGCCAATTGCATCCACAATTCCACATGGATCTCCAATCATTGAATCAAGAACTTTGTTTCTCA
The DNA here is from genome assembly GCA_026119855.1 of Campanula takesimana. Classification (NCBI taxonomy): domain Eukaryota; kingdom Viridiplantae; phylum Streptophyta; class Magnoliopsida; order Asterales; family Campanulaceae; genus Campanula; species Campanula takesimana. The sequence goes on from JAOWBW010000013.1 coordinate 988,403, forward strand.
ATTTTAGAAATTATGAACTCTTCATAATTCTAACTTCGTTTTATCTTTGAAACTTTGATTGCAATCAAGTTTGGGAAACACAATCTCGATGAACGTAAATTAGCCATCCAAACCTTGAATCAATCTCATAATCAAACGACTAAAACAATTGGGAATTCAAACCAACTAAATCCACCCCGTGACCCAAAAAGAACCCCAGCCCAGACCAAAAGGTCCGGCCGGGTCCTTACTTTGGTCCGGTCGGACCTACCTCAAAATTCCAGCTTCTGACCATCACTGTACGGCTGCCCAGGAAAGACTATGCGGTCGCCCAAACATGTGCGGCCGCCCACGTTTTTCTGTGCGGTCGCACAGTAGCATCAGAATGATTTTTAGAGTTCGAAAATTTGTCTCAAAATTGTTTTCCCCGATTATTAAAACTTTAATCCAATCAAAAATTAATAATCAAACAATTCAGAATCCAACATAATTTTTAGTGCGATTCAATAGTGCGATTAAAGTTGTAAAACAATAAACCACATAGAATCATAAAACACATAAACATCATATAATCCAATATTCATATCATGCTAGGCATACAAACAATTTATATACACACAACATGATCTAAGTATTGAAATAATCAACATGAACGGGGCTCTGATACCACTGTTGGGTTTCGGAGTAACATGCGCAGCAGAATTAAGCATTTAAAATTTTATGAAACCCAAAGCCATAGATCCGTTCATATGATTAGATCAAATACAACAATATGAATACTAGAAAAACTAACCCTTGATGACTTTGAATTTGGTCTTTTATCTTGGTGGAGAACTTGAAGCTTTAATCACAAAAGTAAGAACACGAACTTTGAAGATGATGAGCTTCACCCTCTAGCGGTATCCACACCTTGAACGAATATCAAGAACACTTGATCTTCGTTGCTAGACCAAAATTGTGAAACACATTTTCACAATTAATATGAACTATATGGAATTTTATTTGTGTATTATTTTGTTCTTCAATCTAGAATGTCTTAGAACAAAATAAAACACTCTCAAACCCTTTGGAGACTTTTACAAAAACTTGAAACTAGTTCTGGCCGAATTTTGGTATTTATATACAAGTGAGACCTATTCCTAATAGGAAACTTGTGTTTAAACCCGTCCAAAATTATTTTCCAAATCAAATTAGGAAATCTGTCCCGACATGCTTGTGCGGCCGCCCAAAACTAGCTGTACGGTCGCCCAAAACTGTGCGGCCGCCCAGCCCAGTTTGTGCGGTCGCACAACATGGTTCAGAAGGCCATATTTTCCATTTTAGTCCTTTTTAAGATTCGTTCTCTCGTGTGTGACCCTCTAGGATTATACTAAGTTGGCAATGGGTTCAAACATGAAACCATAAGATATGATTAGGTTCTAGCAAACCGTCATACCTACCCAAATAGTATAACTAGATACAAGTTCACATTCCTTTAGAATATGTCACAATCCCTTTGTCCACGATGTCTTTGAACACAAGTCATGGTCAATAAGTCAACTTGTTTTGTTTAATACTTTTCTCGATCCCGAATATGTTGATAATCCAAACGACATTGATCCAATCAATCCATTTGAGTTTGGCCAAACATTTCATCAACATCATTCCTTCGAGGGGCCCAAGCTTGACATCTCTCCGAAAAAGGACAAATCCATTTAGCTTAGTATTCTTCCCTACGTGAATCTGATTATGCCAATCATACCCTTTATGGCTACCTGTTTAAGGGTAACGTTTGAATATGTCAAATATAATCTTCATAAAGTGGAAGACTATAATAACTTCATGTCTAAGGATTCAAATGACATAACTAATATGAGATTTATATATGACATTGACCATGACATAAATTTCATACCGCGGGTCATGTCTAGTACCTTGTTCCAAACAAGTACCTATAAATCTAACATGATCATCCCATGATCATTTAGCCTTTATACTAGTGCTTAACAAGCTCTAGGGACGGAGATTATTATAAGCAAACATGAGCATTAATAATAACCTAAATATCTCTTCATTAATATGTATATAATGATAACACATACAACGTTTAACAAACGTGCCTAGGGCACCAACACCAACAATAATAATCTCCGTCCCTAGAGCTTGTTAAGCATTAGCATAAAGGCTAAATGATCATGGGATGATCATGTTAGATTTATGGGTACTTGTTTGAAACAAGGTACTGGACATGACCCGCGGTATGAGATTTATGTCATGGTCAATGTCATATATAAATCTCATATTAGTTATTTCATTTGAATCCTTAGACATGAAGTTATTATAGTCTTCCACTTGATGAAGATTATGTTTGACATATTCAAACGTTACCTTTAACCAGGTAGTTATAAAGGGTATGATTGGCACAATCAGATTCACGTAGGGAAGAATAATAAGCTAAATGGATTTGTCCCTCTTCGGAGAGATGTCAGGCTTGGGCCCCTCGTAGGAATGATGTTGATGAAATGTTTGGCCAAACTCAAGTGAATTGATTGGATCGATGTCATTTGGATTATCAACATATTCAGGATCGAGAAAAGTGTTGAACAATGCAAGTTGACTTGTTGACCATGACTTGTGTTCAATGACATCATGGACAAAGGGATTATGACATGTTCTAAAAGGAATGCGAACTTGTATCTAGTTACACTATTTGGGTAGGTATGACGGTTTGCTAGAACCTAATCATATCTTATGGTTTCATGTTTGAACCCATTGCCAACTTAGTGTAATCCTAGAGGGTCACACACAAAAGAACGAATTTACAAAAGGGCTAAAATTGGAATTGCGTAAAAGAGCGAAAAATCGAATTTAAGAAAAACAGGAAATTGGTTCCAGCAGACAAAGGACCCGACTGGGCAACTTCGTTGACCCGACCGGGAAACTTCCTTGACCCGACCGGGCTACTTCCTATACCCGATCGGGCATAGTGAATTTCGGGCCTGGTTTTTCCTAATTCGATTTTTTGCGGGATTTGGACTAAATTTCCTAAAGGGTTTAGGATTTTTGAGTTTAAATTCACCACTCTTTATTAGGTATTAACCTAATATATTGTATCATTATTGAGTGCCTCCAAGGGTTTGAGAGGATGGTTTTCTTGTTCTAAGAAATCCCTTGATTGAAGAACAAGAATATCACACACACAATAATTCCATATAAGTTCTATACATCATGAAAGCGTGTTTCATGATTTGGTCTAGCAACCAAGATCAAGTGTTCTTGATATTCGTTCGTGGTGTGGATACCGCTAGAGGGTGAAACTCATCATCTTCAAAGTTCGTGGTTCTTGCTATGTTCGTGATCAAGGTTTCAAGCCTCCATCGAATTCAAGGTTGCAAAATCAAAGGCATCAAGGGTTAGTATTCTAGTATTCATCATATTGTATTTGACTTAATCATATGAATGTATCTATGGGCTTTGGGTTTCATTAAATTTTAAATGCTTAATTCCGCTGCGCATGTTACTCCAAAACCCAACATTTGCCTCCTTCCTTGAGCCGTCATGTGATGACCAATTTTTGCGCCCCGCGTGGCATCTCGTTCCCGTTAGTGTCATCACGTGACCATTCCCCTTCGAGTCTAGGCATCATGGCACCAAATGGTAATATACCTTGGTCAAGCATTGACCTCCTCGATTGGCACCGCTATGTGGTGACTATTTCAATTGTCCTGATCGCCCTTGTGGCTTGGACTAGTGTGAGTACCATTCAGTCTCAAACCAGTAATGTCTTGTCCCATGTCATCCCGACTAAAAGGCCCATTTGGAATGAGTCAACTGAGGTCATGATTGTCTTAGAATTCCAAATTCATTCGAACTACGATGACCTGAGCTCTCATCGTGTGGGACCCCCTCCCTCGTGGTGGGGAACATAGGCAACTTCGGCCCGGTCAATCCTTTAAAAAAAAATATGTGTGAGTCTTTTACTCAAATAAAAATACATTCCGAAAAAAAAATGGAGATCAAGCTTTCTTAAAATAAAAGATCATGTTTTTTCTTAAAAAGGTCAATCCGTTAATGAAGCGTTCTTCTCAAATCCTGATTATAATTTCATCTCGAGGTTTAATATGCTAAAGTCCTTCGCGGTTCTATCCATTGGAAAAATTGACCAAGGAACATCAAAATTGGCGTCCGAGACAACCGTCCACATGATCAAGAAAATCAAAAGGTTGGAACACTGTCTACAAGGAGAGGCTCGTGCTTCGAAAGCCCAAAAGCGGCTACATCAAATGGAGATCCGTACCTTCATCGAGTGCCACGCACGAAGGCTACGCACCTTGAAAGGAAGTCACCAAAAGGAGATGGCCAAAGCAAACTCCCAACTCATGATTAGACAAATCCGACAATTATAACGCCAAGCCAAATGGAGACCTCGCGAAATCTTTCCCGACGACATGGAACCTGAGTTCCCCATGGAAGACATGGAATATGCCGCCGACAACCCCTCCAACAAATTAAGGAAGAAAATGGATCATTGTGCTTCATTGGAGACTATCCCTAAAAAAAAAAAAAATTGGGTCTTCCAGCCTCGTAGGATCTAGACTTTCGCCAAAGTCCGTCTTGGACTGTGTCTTTTTATTTTTACAAAGGTCCACACTTGGGACATATATGTATAAAGTTATCTAAATAAAAGAGTCATTTTCCTTCTCTTCTCTCTAGACTTGAGACATTATTTGCAATATACATTTACTCTTAAAGTTGCCTTACTTGTTATTATCAACTGATTGCTACGTCCCTAAAATGATTAAATTACTTCTAAGCATACTAGTCAATGACTACTCATTAAGGACGAATGGACCTAACACAAATAAAAAATGATATATGCAAACAATTAATCTTGATGTGAATAAATGTTGTGATCAATTGGCATGAAGAAACCATTAATGGCAAACCTTCCTCTATACACATCCCTGGTACACATTTCCCGATACACAACCTGATACTTGTTTCTCATACAAATTCTTGATGCACATCAAAGGCATCCCAAGACAATGAAAAGGCAAGGATGTTGTTGCTCAACCACCCAGATTCAACCGTGATCGCACGTGCGCAACCAAGCAAAGGACTTCCCGTATCTTTAAAGTCAAAGCTAGAAGTGACGGATATTCCACCAAGGGGCTATAAATGAGCCAATGTCCAAGATAGCAAGTTGGGGCTAATGTTTCCCCTCTCCCTAAAAAAAAAATTGAGAAGAGGGAAAGGAAATGGATGTATGGAAAGAAGGAAAACAAATGAATATATGCAAAGAGGAAGTCTGCCTAAAAATCTCAACAAGTACAATGCAAAGGTCCACCTCAAAGAACATCCCGAGGAGTTCACCGCAAAGCAAAGCGATCTACATCAGCAAAGCAACAACATCCTTCTAAAGGACACCAACTTTGGCAAAAGACGATCCATGGCTGAACTACGTCGACCTGAGCTCCTCAAACTGAGGGGAATGTAGGCTACCTTCGGGTCCGATCACAACATGAAACAAACCATCAAACCATGGTCCTCTCAAAATGACCAAGTTCTCTCCCCTCGGTCCCATCAATGATCAATTTCCTAGACACACCTTCTTCTTCCGATCATACCATTGATCGAATCTTAATCTTAACTGATCACAAAATTTATACATGTTAAGGCTAATTGCTTGTTATAATCTTGACTTAATAATAAACATGGTCCATTCAAGCAATCATTTTGATGATCTTAACTAAGGAAAATTTCAAATGTCTAGACAAGTTTTCTTCTCTACATCTTAGGAAAGAGCTATACACTTGTATTCAATCAAGCAAGGGCTTCCTCCCATTTCATTATACATTGCTCAAAGAGCTCACCAACATAAAGGGACTCTCTCCCAAATAAAATTCCCTTGCATGTTTCCTCCAAAAGATACCTTAAGTCCCCGTTCTATTGAGTCGGCTGGATCACTCATAAAATAAAAAGAAAAAGAAAGGAACCAAAAAAGTAGCCCGCTAGGTCGAAAACCCGCAAGGGCGGCCTAGGCAAAAAACAGGGTGTGCCATAAAAAGATGCAAAAAAAGAAGCCCGCTAGGTTGAAAACCCGAAAGGGTGGCCTAGGCAAAAGAAAGGGTGCGTCATGAAAAAAGGGATGGGTTCCTAAGATCACTTCAAAGGCCGAAAGATGACAACAGGTCCACGTCAACATCAAAAGTCGAAGGATGACATTGGGGCTACCTCCACATCGGCGACAACAAGGACATGGGGCTACCCCAACATCGACAAAAACAAGGACACATGGGGCTACCCCGACATCAACGACAAAGATAACATTGGGGCTATCCCCACAACAGTGACAAGCATATTTCCCACCATCAATTACTTCTCAACGAATGGACAAAATCCAAAGGACTTTATGCATAACAAACTTCACGGTTAAGTTAAAATAAAAAATTTGACTAAAAGGCTTTGTTAAAAGATTTGCCTTTAGAAATAAGCATTTCCAAATTTGCCCGTTTGGCATCATTTGTCAAAAATAATGTTTCAAGCAAAATGCTTTTGATCTCCACAATGTGTCCCAAGGGTCGCCCCTAGGCTACCCCGGTGTCAAGAAAATGTGTCAACCATCCCGTAGAGTAGTGTTGACCCGAGCCTTGACCCAAAGTGGTCATTTTAGGTTAAAGCCTTTGTCCCCGGCCATCCTTAGTCAGACGTAAGACCAGTTTTCCCATCAAACTCCCCAAAGGTGGAGTTGACCCAAGCTAAGCCTTGACCCAGAATGGTCATTTGTTAGTACCCAACCTTAAAATGAGTATTAGGCATTCTCGACTGATCGGATGAGGGATCGAAGATAGATGTTATCTAATCATCCTCTAGAGTCCAGATAGATGAGCCTCAAAAACCGTGTCAATCCCCAGGATCGGCCGGGCGGCCACTCTTCTGGCCGGGCGGCCACTTCCTCCAGGTCAAATTTTCTTATAAATAGGTGACCTCAGTTCATAATTTCGACACACAATTATCTTCCCCGAGTTCTACAGCCTAAACTGACGGCAGAACTCTCTCTCTAAGCCTTTCTAGCAATCCCGAAGGTCCGAGGAATCCGCGCTAGAGATTCGACTTCGTTCTTGTCAAGATTGGTGAGAATTTGTCATGTTTTTTAGTTTAGATCTGATTTACGCTAGTTTCATTATGTTTATATGTCTATATTCATATGATTCATAACGTGTTCTTCATGATTCTTGCTAGAATTCATAATATGCTCTATGACTAGGGTAGCGATCTTCATGTTTATGTGTTCATTCATACATGTTCATGATATTCTTATTATTATGCTAGATCTATGGCTTATCCCATGCATAACATGCTAGATCTAATGTTTTAATCCATGTTCATATTGTATAGCCGATGATGATCCACGAGATCTAGGAACTACTTCTAAACCCTAAACTTTAGGTAATTACTCCCATGATCAGTAACTCTCCAATGATGAATATGATGACTACACATTGATCTTATTAATGGTACAATCATTATTCTAGGATGTGATCATCTTGCATGATTTTTTCTCCTCCCCCTTTATTATGCATTATCCCACTTCTTCTTTCTATTCCGATTATGTGAGAACTACGCTGACCTGAGATTCTCAAACGATAGGAACGTAGGAAATCTTCGGATCCGGTTTCAAACACTAACACACTACTAACACATTCATCATGATAGAAAGTCCGGCTGCTCGGGCGATAGGAGTGATAACTTGATATTCTTGTCTTGTCGTAACTTGACCCCCGAACCCTTTCTGTTAGCTTTTCTCAATGTTTTAGCTCGATAAAACAATGTAGCGACTCTTAATAAGGTTAAATGCCAATTTAAATATCCTAATCCCATAGAAAAGATAAATAAAGATAAATAAAAGAAAGATTTCCTGTGTGTCGCCCGCATGACGGAAAGGGGTATCACAGTGGCGACTCTGCTGGGGACTAGCTTTGAACATCTTCAAACATAGAAGGTCAAACTTTCAACAATATCATGATTGTACTTACTTGTTCTTTTCCCCCTTGTACTTCATCTCCTGTACATATTTACTTCCCTTGTACTTTAGTGCGTTAATATCTTAACTGTTTCCTATTGTACCCTTTCTAACTATTTTGCATTGCATACATGTAAAAACAAAAAACTCTCTGTTTTCTCCCTAAAAAATAACTAGTTTTTGTCCGTACACTACCACTAAGTCCGTGTCACACTGCACACCCTACTGGATACTCCCCTGAGCGCACAGATTTTTGTGATCCTGTCGCCTCTATCTTCATGGCACCCGGGCTATCTAACTCACTGTTTTCACTTGTGGAGCAGTAGAGGTTAATCCCTTGTTCATTTCAAAACCATGCACTCACAGTGTCTAGGACACTCCAAAGTTGATCGGTTGGTTTGACTAGCTTTTCTTTATATACAATTAACGTGTCGTTCATGCCGTCATCCGCTAATTATTTAATGAGTCGAGATCCTTTGAGAGAAAACAAAAAGAACAAAAAATGAAATTCCCTACAAGGGTGTGCATATAGTAAGCCGAGTGATACTTTGTACAAGGATCTTAACTCGTTAAAAACTTAACGGAAGTAACATAAACGTTACGTTAAATGCCTTTAAACAAGGGTTAGTTGCTAGGATCCGTTAGGTCGGTGGAAGTCACTTGCCCTATAAGACCCTCGCCCAAATTTTCCGTTTGAGAGGTGCAATACAGGTGAAAAACGAGGGGTCTATAGACGTAGTTATGACCTCCACTGATTCAGGTTTTGTAGATTACCCAAAAAGGGGTACCTCTTCCAACCATTAGGACTAATAATACATTGTTTTGTAAATAACAAAATACATTGCATGAGCCTTGTCCCGTCCTAAACCGCTCATCCCCTACCTCTACAGAGAAGCAAGTTTGGGTCCGTTCCGGTGGTCGTCTTCAACGGTCAAGTCTTTCGCAAGCTCAGTCTTCAGCCTTCGCATCAGTAATGTCTCCATCATTAGAGCCTACTACTCCTAATGTCTCCACTCCGCCAGTCTCTGTTTCTGCCGATCCAAAAATCGCTGCCAGTATCAATCCCTCGGACATTCCGCCACCTCTCCATGCTTTCTTCACCAACCTCATGCTACAGATCTCTAAGCTTGAGGATAGAAGAAAGTCTCTAAAAAGGGTCAACCAAGAGCTGAAAGATCATCTTCACACTGAGATGAAGAAGAAAGGTGTGGAAACTAGCTTCCACAATGAAGAAGTGATCTTCGTCTAAGACGAAATAGTTCCTGCTACCTACCCTTCCAACAAGGATGCTATCCCTCTCAAGGTGCCCAACTACCAAAGGGTCCCTCCTCCTGATTTTGGTACTAAAGAAACCTCCAGCAAGGGTCCATATGAGCCGTCACCAGAATTGATGGGTAGTTACTTGTCCTCTACCAAGTTGCCACCGCCTTCACTACCATTGAGTATCGGTGCCGCCGTGCCCACAGTCTCCACTACTTCTCCCACTGCCCAAGCCTATGGTAGCGCAGATTTCTCCAACCATCCCCTAGTGGTTGCCATGCAAGAACAGATCCATAAGCTTTCCGACACGATTTCCAAGCAAGCCACTCTGATTGTTAAGACCATTAACCCAAGTAACGTGGGTGCTCTACCTAGAGATTTCAAGATGCCGAAGGTCTCTACATTCCATGGTATTACTTATCCCAAGACTCATCTCAACAGTTATGTGCTAGCCATGAGATCTCGAGACTGCACCAACGAGCAAATGGCCCGAGTTTTCCATACCACTTTAGACGGAATTTCCCTCCATTGGTTTTTGAGTTTGGATCCCTCCGAACGAGAGACGCGGGAACAAATCACCACTACTTTCTACGAGAAGTATCAGTCGAACCTAGATTGGCACGTCAACCGTACTGATTTAGAGAACACGATGCAGAGGCTTGGCGAGCCTATCTATGACTTCTACAAGAGGTGGAACCACAACCTAGCAGAAGTTCAATACCCTCCTAAGGCAAAGGAACAAAATCAAATATTCTTCAAATGCTTATTGCCCGAGCTTAGGGTGGCGATTGGTAACGGTTACTTTCCTGATCTATGGGAAATGGTTGACGCTGGGGTCAGACATGAATCCGGTATTACTGGTGTTGTTAAAGAAACTGCTAAGAATGGAAATACCTCATTCTGTTACAAGGCTCCGCCAAATGCCGCTCCTAAAGCTAAAGAAGTGGCCGGACAAGTGAGCATGGTCCAAGACAACTCCGCCTTCGATGTCCAAGCAGTTACAAGAAGCTTTCCCCAGAAAGAAGATCATTTCGACGACTTCGGCATGCCTACTAGTAAAGTCTTTGAAGTATTGATAAAAAAGGGTTTGATCAAACCGCTTGAGCCATTGACTAAAAGGGCTAACCTCGATGCAAAAAAGTTCTGCAAGTACCATAACTACATTGGCCATACCACCGACGACTGCATACTGCTCAAGCGTGTCATCCAAAAGCTCATAGCCGATGGAAAATTGAGAAACCTAAAGGTCCGAACACCAAAGCAAACCCACTCCCTAACAATGGTGGCGTCAACATGGTCGAGGTCATCGGAGGCGACATTGGCATTCTCGAGATGGTAGATGCCTTCGCCGAACTGGGGTTAGACATGAATGCTCTATTCGGAGGACTAGTCAAGATCGGGTTGATAACTCCTGTAGAATGCGGATTCCAATGGCCTAAGCATGGATGTGACATGTCCAAGTTTTTCTACTACCAAAGAGTGTCCGGACACACCAACAACGAGTGCTTTACCATCAAGCGAGTTGTACAAAAACTCATCAAGTACAATGTCATTGCAGACCCGAGAAAGATAATCACCATGGATGTTAATGTGGTAGAGACTGACCAAATCACCATGCTAGAACTCGAAGACTGCATTGAGTGTGTAACGACCCCAAAACCCGTACCTATTTATTTTATATTTTTGGGGATTTTAATTTGACATTATGTGTGCATTTTATGTGTTGCATCATATTTTATGACTTGCACATCTTACTTAATTAATTGTGTTATTTATTTAGTTAGTAGTAATAATGGTAAAGGGAGTTAAATGATTAAGTTGAAACTATAGGGTCCTTTGTGGAATTATAAGTTCAAGGCCTTAAGTGTTAAAAATGAAAGTCCAGTGACCAAAGTTGGAAAAGTGGGTAAAAATCTTATAAACTTATCCTTCTCTTCTCTTTCTCTGTGTATGTATTATGCTCTGCAACTTTCTACGTTTCTCCTAGGGTTAAGAAAGAAAAGGTAAATTCATCCTATTTCGATTTATTTCTTTTTATTTACTACTCCGTTTTAAAATCTAATTATATAAAAATGATCAGGGCGTTGAGTAGGTCATTTCTACCCGAACAAAACATATTTCTACGATACTTTTTCTGGAAATAGGTAAGTTACTAATTCCCCTTAAATGTTAAAATGGTCATATATATGTTGTATATGTTATATGTGGTGAAATTATTGTGAAAAGAATTTATTTGTGATACTTGTAATTTTGGGACAAAGTGAGTATTTGGTATGTTTGGTTTGGTTGGGTTCAAAGTGGTGTTAAAGTTGTTTTGAGACTAAATTTGTAGCCTTAGTAAAGTTATAAACGTTAAGTGTTTTACTTTTGAGACGGTGAAACGAAGGGAGTAAAAATTTAGTGCAATTTGGTCTGTCGAGTGGAGTGGGCGACCGCCCAAAAAGGGCCTGCGGCCGCACTCTTATCTGGAAGGTTTTTGTCTTGGGTCAGAGTGTTTTGGGCGGCCACACAGGCTGGTGTGGGCGACCGCCCAGGGTTGCTGGAAAGTTGAGTTGTTTTAATCCAAGTGAATTAGAGTTCAATCTTGGTCTAGGTCTTAGGTAATATCCTAGAGTACCTAGAGGGTTGTTGTGGAACACTCTAGTGTTTGAAATTGTTTCCTTTGTGAACAAATGTGTTATGGAATGTGAATAAGTGTTACATGGGGTATTGTTGAACATCTTTTGATGTGGTTTGGATTGGTTCATCTTTGTGATGTGTTTGGCTTGGTTCCCTACTTTGGAATCATTGCCCCCGGTTGTTGTTTAAGCAAGTATTCATTACTATGCTCGTGTTTAAAGTCTAGCTGGTACTTGTTGTGGAGTCGGGCAGTGGTAGAGATTATAATGGCACACGAGCCAAGTTCATTGTAAGGCTTCTACCAATGGTTTCTCATTTTTAACCCCCTTCCTTGGGCCACGGATTGGGTTTGGGCTAGCTCTCCTTTGTGTGAGTTTAGTCACCGTTTGGGTTATGACTTTGTGTCATTTTCCCCCCGTTGTTGTTGTTGTTGCGGTTGTTGTTGTTATTTGGTTCATGAACCGGTTTCAGCCCTTTGGTGCTGCTCAGTTGATACCTCTCAGATGGTTATATGTTTGATTCGAGAACCTTGGCTCAGTATCCACAGTTGAGTGTTTATTTCTGCCTTACGTGTGGAAAGATGAGTTGGCTTTTCCTATCATGTTACAAGCTATGTGAATGTTTATTGGCATTGTTCAATTATGAGTATCATTTCAGCATGTAACGTAGTTGCATTTTAGTAGCTTACTGAGATTTATTCTCACCCCTTATTTGTTTACTGTTTTAGATAAAGGAGAACCCAGTGGATAGGTCACTGCACAAGGGAGGACGTCGAGGAGGTGAATTTGGATAAGACATTTTGGGAAAGTAAGTGTGGTATGTAGAGGTTACATTATGTAAATGTATAACCTTTTGGGTAGAGTACCCTTGACTTCATCTTTGTATCACCTATTTTTGGAACATGTTGGTGATTTGTAAATTTGTAAGTAAAGTGTGTAAGCCTTCTGGCTATGTACTTTGGATTGTGAAAGTTTGTTTGTGTGAAATGAAGTCAAGTTTTAAGTAAATGTGTTTGGTTATAAGAAACTTTTATGAAAGTACATTTCAAAAAAATTTCCAAAAATGTTTTATAACGTCTTCCGTGCGTGTTCCGAACGTGGGGCCAAGTAGGACCACGGGTTGGGGCGCGATAGTTGGTATCAGAGCTAGGTTATAGATGGTCTAGAATGACTAAGTGACCTAGGAGGGTAGTTGTGTATAGAGTGAGTAACGTTGAGTGTCTTTTGCAGGTACTTATTGAAAATGGTTGAGACTGAAGGAGATCAGGCTGGTTCTTCAGGGCAAGGGGATGCCAGAGAAGAGGCCCGAATCATGTTTCAAGGGATGTTCGAAGCAGCAATGAAAACTTTAAATGATCAGAGGTAAGGAGGAGAACAAGCACCTCTGAGATATGGGTTAGAACAGTTCCTGAAGATGAAACCAATGGGTTATGAAGGAGAACCAGAGGTAATTAAGGTCGAGAGGTGGATAGAGTCGATGGGGAAAATATTTGATGTCTTGAGATGTTTAGATGAAGAACAAGTCAGGTTTGCTACCTATAAACTGAGTGGAGCTGTTGAGCACTGGTGGAGAGCTTTGAAAATAAATTGGGATGAGAATCATGTACCCTATAGTTGGGAGAATTTTCTGAAGAAGTTCAAGGAACATTTCTCGGGTAGATCAAGACAAGAAGGAAATGGAGTTTCTTAACTTGGAACAGAATACTATGTCTGTGGCTCAGTATACATCCAAATTCATGGAGTTATCCAGGTACTGTACTCACTTAGTGGCAACTGAGGAGAGGAACACTATGCGATTTGTAAAGGGATTGAGAACTGTGATTCGAAGTCAACTAGTATCCCATAAGTTGCAAGATTTTCAAGATGCTGTTGATAGAGCATATTAGGTGGAGCATGATATAGAAGAGCATAAGAGGAAAGGTGAATTGGCAGGTACAGGAAGGCAATGAAGACCTCAACCACAGCGTGGTGATAATGGAGGAGGTCAGGGAGCACCATTAAAATTTAGAAGTCAACCGTAGGGGCAACCAATTATCAGAAATCAAGGTAATACCCCGGGAAATCAAGGTAGAAGAATATCTAATTACTGTAAGAAGGAAGGGCACTCTGAAGAGCGATGTTGGAAGAAGCAGGGAAAGTGTTTGAATTGTGGTCAGCTTGGCCATTTTCAGAGGGATTGTCCAAGAGCAAGGATTGTACCATATGGGAGTGGAGCAGGATCATCTCAAGGTCAGAAGAGGGATGCCTCAGGGAAGCCTAAAGTACAAGGTCGTGTTTTTGCTATCAACCAACAGCAGGCTTCAGATTCTTCTAATGTGATAGGAGGTATAATTTCTGTGTCTAGTTTGAGGGCACGAGCACTTATAGACCCTGGCTCTTCGCATTCTTATGTGTCTGTGCATTTTTCTTCTCGGTTGCATGTTTCTTCTGAATCTCTACCTTATGTGTTAGAGGTGTCTACTCCTATAGGGGAGTGTTTGGTAACTAATAAGGTGTTACATGGCTATGATGTGCATATTTGGGAGCATGTTTTATTTGTTGATTTAGCTGTTTTGCCATTACAAGATTTTGATATTATCTTGGGAATGGATTGGTTGAGTAAATACCATGCTTCAGTTGATTGTTATAAAAAGGTGGTTACATTTTCTATTCCTGATGTGCCTGAATTTACTTTTGAGGCTGCTCCTTCGGGTAAGGGAATTCGTATTATTTCTTATGTGAAAGCTAGAAAGTTGTTGCATCGTGGTTGTACAGGGTTTTTGGCTAGTGTTCTTGATACTGCTAAAAAGTTACCTGAAGTAGAGGATGTACATATAGTGAAAGAGTTTCCTGATGTGTTCTCTACTGAGTATTCTATGCCTCCTGATAGGGAGATCGAGTTTTGTATTGACTTACTTCCAGGTACTACCCCGAAATCTGAGTCACCTTACAGAATGGCTCCAGCTGAATTAAAGGAGTTGAAAATTCAACTGCAAAAGTTACTTGATAGGGGTTTCATCCGACCCAGTGTATCACCGTGGGGAGCTCCTGTGTTGTTTGTAAAGAAGAAAGATGGGTCCTTGAGACTATGCATCGACTATAGAAAACTGAATCAGGTGACTGTTAAGAACAAATATCCTTTGCCTCACATTGATGATTTATTTGATCAACTCCAAGGGTCAGTTGTTTTTTCGAAGCTTGATTTGAGGAGTGGGTATCATCAGTTTAAGAATCACTCAGAAGACATTCCTAAGACTGCTTTTTGTAGTAGATATGGTCATTATGAGTTTCTTGTTATGCCTTTCGGGTTAACAAATGTTCCAGCTGTTTTCATGGATATGATGAATCGGGTTTTCAAGCCTTATCTTGATTCTTTTGTGGTTGTGTTTATTGATAACATCTTTGTTTATTCCAAGTCTCGGGAGGAGCATGAGCAACACTTACGAATGGTTCTATCTATTCTTCAGGAGAAGCAGTTGTTTGCAAAATTCAGTAAGTGTGCTTTTTGGCTCGATGAGGTTTCTTTTCTGGGACATGTGGTTTCTAATAGAGGTATATCTGTTGATCCATAAAAAATTGAAGCTATTGTGAATTGGAAGAGGCGAGAATCAGTCACTTAAATTCGAAGTTTCTTGGGGTTAGCTGGGGACTACAGAAGATTCATTGAAGGGTTTTCTAAGATTGCAACACCATTGACTCAGTTGACTCGAAAGAATGTGCTATATGTGTGGGATGATAAATGTCAAGTCAGTTTTGAAGAGTTGAAAAAGAGGTTGACCACCGCTCCTATTCTTGCGTTGCCTAATGGAAATGATGAATTGGTAATTTATAGTGATGCTTCAAAAGATGGCTTGGGATGTGTTCTAATGCAAAGTGGGAAGGTAATTGCGTATGCTTCAAGGAAGTTAACTCCTAGTGAGCAGAATTATCCGACCCATGACATGGATCTAGCTTCGATTGTTTTTGTGTTACACAAATGGAAGCATTATCTATATGGAGCAAAGTTTGAGATTTTCACATATCATCAGAGTTTGAAGTACCTTTTCTCCCAGAAAGAGTTGAATAACAGACAGCGTAGATGGATGGAGCTGTTGAAGGATTATGATTGCACCATTTCTTATCATCCGGGCAAGGCGAACGTGGTAGCCGACGCTATTAGTAGGAGTCTTATGTAGCTTCATTGATGGTACGGGAATGGAAGATGTTAGAAGATGCCTGAGATTGGTGTCCTTATGAGTCGAGGCATGGGGCTATATTTGCGAATATCAGAATATTACCAACCTTAACTCAACAAATAAAGGATGCTCAGAAAGATGACCCCGAGTTAGTGAAGATAATGGGTAAAATCAAAGATGGTAGATTTGAAGACTTCTCTCTCAGTTCTGAAGGAGTATTAACGTTCAGAGGTAAATTGTGTGTGCCTAATGTTGATGGGATTAAACTTCAAGTTCTCGAGGAAGGCCATAAGTCGAGGTATACTATTCATCCCGGGAGTACCAAATTGTATCAGGATTTGAAGCAACATTTTTGGTGGAACAACATGAAGCGGGAGATAGCGGATTATGTGTCGAAGTGCTTGACTTGTCAACAAGTGAAAGCTGAACATCAAAGACCCGCAGGTTTGCTTCAACCTTTAGAGATACCGGAGTGGAAATGGGAGCATGTTATTATGGACTTCGTGTCAGGGTTACCTCGTACTCGGAGAAGGCATGATGCAGTTTGGGTGATCGTAGACAGATTGACAAAGTCTTCAAATTCTTACCTATTGAGATGGGTTATTCTATGGAAAGGCTTGCTACGTTGTATATTAATGATATAGTGAAGTTGCATGAAGTTCCAGTTAGCATTGTTTCTGATCGTGATCCTAGATTCACTTCTCGGTTTTGGCAAGCATTTCAGAAGGCTTTGGGTTCAGAGTTGAGGTTTAGTACTGCTTTTCATCCTCAAACAGATGGTCAGTCAGAAAGAACCATTCAGATTCTTGAGGATATGTTGAGATCTTGTTCTGTTGACTTCTCAGATTCTTGGGATATTCATTTGCCTCTTGTGGAATTTTCTTATAACAACAGTTTTCAGTCGAGTATTGGGATGGCTCCTTATGAAGAATTGTATGGAAGAAAATGTCGTTCACCTATTTGTTGGGATGAAGTTGGGGAAGCAAAGATTTGGGGTGTTGATATGGTTAATGATTCAGTTGAGAAGGTTAAGCTTATTCGGGATCGATTGACTACTACCCAGAGTCGTCAAAAGAGTTATGCTGATCACCGGAGGCGAGACCTTGAGTTTGAAAAGGGTGACTTTGTGTTTCTGAAAGTTTCTCCAAAGGTGGGAATTAAAAGATATGGGAAGAAAGGCAAGCTTGCTCCGAGGTTTGTTGGGCCTTTTGAGATTTTGGGAAGAGTTGGAGATCGAGCTTATCGTCTTGCGTTACGTCCTTTTCTTGATAAGATTCATAATGTGTTCCATGTTTCTATGCTTCGAAAGTATGTTTATGATCCTTCTCATGTGTTATCTGAGATACCTGAAGATATTGAACCCAGTATGTCCTATGAGGAGCATCCAGTTTAGGTGATTGATTCTAAGGTTCAAGAATTGAGAACTAAGAGTATTCCTCTTGTTAGAGTTGTGTGGAGGAACCTGTGAATACCCCTTTCCGATGAAGCGACGCATGGGAAGTATCTTATGATTATTTTTATTTACAAAGGGAATATTCTTAACGACATTAAAATTATGAGAGTCGCCACGCCGTTTTAATTAAAGCCAAAACATTGAAAAAAGCATTTTTAGTGGGTTCGGGGGTCAAATTACAACAAGAGAAGAATATTGAACGTTATCACTCCTATTGCCCGAATTGATCGGTCTTTCTATCATGATGAATGTGTTAGTAGTGTGTTAGTGTTTGAGACCGGATCCGAAGATTGCCTACGTTCCTCTCAATGTGAGAAGCTCAGGTCAGCGTAGTTCGCAGAGAATTAGAATAGGCAGAAGAATCGGGATCATGCATAATGAGGGAGAATTACCTAAAGTTTAGGGTTTAGAAGTAGTTCCTAGATCATCCTCGGGTTGATGAACCCTCGATCATCATCGGCTATGAAATAACATGTAATTATGAAGATCGCAACCCTAAATATAGCATAAATAAGGTTTTAATCTATGAACACGAAGAACATGCGAAGAACATATTATGAACATATGAATGAACATGCAAAGAATATGAAGAAACTATGAATAAACATGTACGAACATGAATATAAAAGATCTACATTAAAAATAATGCAAGAACACGAAGAAAAAGTTCGAAAACTTACCTATGTTGGCAAGAAATAAACCTTTGATCTTCTTGGAGGTTTGAAGGCTAATTAGAGAGCAAAATATTGTTTAAGAACTCCAAAATTCGTACTTAGAGCTCTCAAAATCGGATCCTTAAACCAATAGCATGGGATTGGTTTATATAGTAAACTGAGGGGAAGATCTGATGGTCCAGATCATCCGGCGCAAGGTTGGCCGCCTGGCCATAGTTGAAGACGGCGACAATGTTGGCCGCGTGGTCAAGATCAACGCGTAACAATGTTGGCCGCCTGGCCAAGTCTGCAGGCTGACTTGATTTTCAAGCTAGGGTTTCACTGTTGCTTTATGGTAACCCTAAGTTGCCTATTTTGATGGATTTTTTCATAAATGAGATATTTTGGGAATCCAGGACAAGTCTTTGCAAGGTTTCTAATTCCTATAAAGTCCTTGTATTTTTGGGAAAGTCTTAATAAACTCATTTTCAGGTCGGGTACTAACAGTAGCCCCTCGGCGACGCTTCTTGCAAGGCAATGTGGGGTCGACGATAAAAAGAAGGATCCGTCTGAAACATGAGTTTCAAAACAGATGAAAGGTAAGGGAACGGCTGAACCTTGGCAGGCGACCTACGTATCCGCGGGGGAATCAAGCCAAACGTAGTTCAAATCTGATGGGAAATTGGGAATAACTGCCCTCTGGTGGGGAGCAACGTCTTCTGCCGGGGAAAATGCACCTGCTGGGGATGAGAGATAACCGCGTCGGTCGGGTGGCTGGACCTTTTCAGGTTTCCTACGTATCCTCCGAGGAATCAAGCCGGTCGTAGTTCAGAGGTCTACTGGGGATAAAACGAGATATCGGACTTCTACTGCGGATAATAAACCTACGGGCACTATCCTGCAGGAAGAACGAATTATTCATAAGTAATGAAGTTATTTGGGAAAAATGAAGACTACGTTGTCTAAATAATCCCACGATGGAATGGTAAACGCAATCAGGATCGCCAGGGCTCCTGCCGATTGCGCTAAAGTAATCGATGTTGGATCTCTCGCGAACAGAAACGCCGAGGCTTCTGCCAACCACGATCGATCAAGGATACGTATGTTATAGAGGCGCCGAAGTCTCTACAACCACACGAATCTTAATAATAGATGTTGGATCTTTCGCAAACAGAAACACCGAGGCTTCTGCCAATTACGATTGATCTAGGATGGTATGTCATAGAGGCGCCGAAGTCTCTACGATCATGCAAATCCTAATAATAGATGCTGGATCTCTCGTAAACAGAAACGCCGAGGCTTTTGTTAACCACGATTGATCTAGGATGGTATGTTATAGAGGCGCCGAAGTCTCTACAACCATACGAATCCTAAGCAAATATTCGGTGAAGAATGGAAATTTTAAGGGGCTTTCCGTACCCAAAGGTAACGAATATCATTCAAAGTAGTGTTAAAGGCATTTAAAATGAATTAAAGGGAAAAGATCAGGGCAAAAGTGGAATTTTATCTGAAGGGGCAGGGTTGGCCGCGTGGCCAAACACACTGAATTGCAAAAGTGGCCGCGTGGTCAAGGCTGCTGAGTGGTCAGATCTCCTTCACGCGGATTGCTGATCTGACGGCTGGGGTTGCAAGGGCGAAAGTGGCCGCGTGGCCAAGGTAGCCGGCGGGCTGACTCTTGGTCACATCACCAGAAACCCTCCCTCTTCCTCTTCTTTTCTTCTTTCTTCTTCTTCCTTCCTCCATTGACGAGTTAGAGTGAGAAAATTGAGTTTTTAGAGAGAGAAAGCTCAGATTTTGAAGCCTTCATTTCACATATCTCTTGAAGCTATGGCAGATTGGGTCAATAAGGCGTTATTTAGGGATTTCTCGGGCCAAGGTGGGTATATGATTCCACAACAAGAGCCACAAGGAGAGGGGCACGGTAATGCTCAGGGCGGAGGAAATGTAGGGGCTGACCCAGGAGCGGGCTTTGAAGCGGCGCCTTTGATTCCGCGGGGCGGTTTGAGACCACGAGCCGCGACTCGGAATTATTGTGATAATCTGCTGCGGTCCACGTTCGACCAAGATTACGATTTTTACATCGACTCTGAGCATCATTGGTCGATGGGGCCTCCGGAGACGCGAGAGGTAAATTTCGAATTTTCATTCCTCTCCTTCTCGCACATTTGTATGTTTTATGCACATAATATGAAATGCTAGAATAATGGAATGCTAGAATTTAAATTGCTGGAATTGTAAATTGCTAGAATGGTAACATACTTGTGCTGTGTTTACCTGCAGAGGATCAAGGCTCGTGGGTCCACAGTGACTGTGGGCAAACTGTGGGCGTCCCTGCCGGAGGGACCGGGCGGTTTGCGTGCTCGGATCGAGGCTATGGGCTTTGGCCCATTCTTTGACAGTGTTCGCATGGTCGGGGCTACCCTGAAGGTGGCAGCGGTGATAGAGGTGTGCCGGGAGTTCTGGTGGGATACCACCCATACCTTCCACTTTAGTTGGGGAGAGATTACCATCACGCCGACGGATTTTGCGGCCATCACGGGGTTGAGGTTTACTGGTACCCCTTTGCCTTTTGATGAGAGCTTGGCGGAGCGGCGGGACTATAGACAGGCTCTGCTGGGAGTTGACACCGACCTGGGAGGAGGTGTCAAGGGTTATGGAGTGGAGGCCGGGAAGGTGAATCGCTTGGTGGAGGTGGCTATTGAGGCCTTTAGTAGGGGGGAATATGATTTGGATTGCTTTGTCCGGCTGTTCTTATGGTACAGATTTTCAGAGATTTTGTTTCCCAGTGGGGCTACTGTCTGCCGGTACTCACTGCTAGGGGCTCTTGTGGACTTGGACTTAGTCGGTGGGATTTCTTGGGGTGGAGCCGGTTTGGCTGAGATTTACCGGGCTTTGGACCATTGCTCGAGGGCTAGCTCGTCGGCCTTTGACGGGTTCCAGTTCGCCTTTGAGGTATGGTCTCGACTACCCTTCTTTTCACTTGTTGAGATTTCTGTTCTATTTTTTGGTCTGAAATATCTCTCTTATTATATGCAAAGGCTTGGGTGTACGAGGTCTTCGGTGTCGCCCCTTTTCAGTTGGTGATGAGTGTTAACAAGGTTGTTCCCATCATGTCGTACTGGTGCAAGGGCAACAGGGCTCCTTCCCGCAGAAACCGGGACAGGAAGACAGTGGATGCTGCTGATCTGAGGAGGGTGTTCGCGATGTCTGAGCCCATCGGGGTTATATTTTACCCATGGAGCCCGGCCAATGAGGCTTCGGTGGGTCCCTATGTAGTGTAGTTGACCGCTTCTAGGGTTCTGCTTGTGGGTCTCACCGGGGAGGCCATGTATCTTGGGGAGAGGGTGGTTCGTCAGCACAGGGCTGGTGTGTTACCGTGGGCTCCTTATGACCCTCCTCGGGATATGCTCCGTCCCGTGAGGTTGGCGACTTTCTTGGCTCCCACTCCGGCAGAGCATTACAGAGGGAGTGACGACTATGCCGGTTACGTGCGGACACGGCTGATCAGCCCTCAGGTTCGGGCTAGGATGCTATCGGGAGAGGGATCGAGCTCGGCCCGGTATGTTGGTCGGAGTCGGCCTTTGGTTGACATGCCCCTTCGCTCGAGTAGCGTGAGAGTGATGAGGGGCGGCCGGGAGGTGGAGCTTAGCTTGGAGCTGACTGATGCAGATCTTGTTAAGGAGACATTCATTCCTCCGCCCGACGCTGGGGTACGGCTTTGTGCTTTATATCAGTCATGTTCGCACACACTTATTTCTTTCTGCATTGTAATCATTGCCTTGGTTTCACTTTCAGGTGACTCGGGAGGCCTACATCCGTTCAGCTCGGTGGGAGAACGTGTTGATGCGCTTACTGAGGGAGGCGTACCATTCATGTACTTGTCAGAGGGACGACGTTGCGTCACCCCAGCGTCGGGAACGGTCTCCGAATGGTGCGGGCTCTTCTCATATTGGTGGTCGAGCGGTCCGGGGATGGAGTTCGGGTGCCGGTAGCTCTCGGGCTTTAGCGCGGCGTGGAGACACCACGGAGGAAGATTCAGATTAGGCGGGGTCTACCTTTATTTCCTACACTGTTAGCTAGTAGAGAGCAGAGGGATATGTTTGTACAGAACAAATGTATAAAATGCATGTATGTATATTATGTTCTAAAATGCAATTTTATTGTGGGAGCCTACTTGTGCAAACTAGTTATTTTACAAATGTTCTTAATTTTATACAATGCATGAGCCATGGAAGGGGGCAGGTACGTAGTTGCATGGATCCGTCACGGAGTGGGAAGAAACAAACTGGATTTCTGCATGGAGCAAAGTTGGCCGCATGGCCATGGCGAGGCCCATAGCAATATTGGCCGCCTGGCCATGGCAAGATCCGGAGCAAAGTTGGCCGCGTGGCCTAGGACGAAGTTGGCCGCCCGGCCAAGGACAATATCGGCCGCGGGGCCAAGGGCATATGTGGCCGCGTGGCCAAATCATGCGCCGCCTCCGGTTTTCCTTTTCCTGGCAAGAATCGGGAGTTGTGCAGTATTTAATGAACCCTTTGCAGCCATAAAAATGTACCAGCAACCTTTTGAGCAGTTTTTTGAGTTCCTTTTAGCCAATTTTTCTTGCTCTTTGCCATGGATCAAGAGGCTAGGATCACAAGCCTTGAGAAAAAAGTTTTTATAACCTCTTTGGAGAAGTGGGTTGCCAAACTTCCTGGTTCTAGTCGTAGGAAGCTTGATGAACGGTATGGGATAAAGTGTCTTTGGTCACTTTTGCACATGAACTCCAATACCAACCTCTTGCAAGCCTGTAGGAGATTTTGGAATGATACCCTCCATGTCTTCAACTTTTCATTCAACGAGATAACACCCACTTATGAAGACATCGCAGCATTATGTGGCTACGAAGGGAAGGGTAAAGTTGCCTTGCCTTTTGACTTCGTTTGCTTGAGGGACAAGTTGGTGACCTTTGGCGTACCCGCGGATGACTTGGATAGGTATGCTAGGGGCGGTTATGTCGACCTTTCTTGGATGCCGCAACACTTCATACATGCAGACGTGACATCTAACCGCTCCTTGGACCATCTTGCACTGTGCTTGTTCAGCTCTATCCTTTTCCCTTCTGAGGTGGGATTTGCCAGTGAAGGATGTTTGGGTATGGTGAACTTGGCTCGTTTGGGTTATGATATTGTACCGGCCATTCTTGGGGAGATGCTCTGTGGGATTCCCCATCTCGCGGCTTATGGTGGGATTCCTTGTGGTAGTGATAGGCTTTTGACCATGTGGTTGCAAGAGCGGCTTCGAGTGAATAAACCGGCGGCTTCTCTGAAGGTGGCCCCATGGATGCAACGCATTAGAGGCATGGTGGAGCGGTTTGAGGGCATGACTCTCAAAGGTTGGGAAAAGTATTTGGCGGAAATGGTGACTGACGACATTCAGTGGGTGGTGCCCCGTTGGCACATTCACTCTGTGTGGGAGAAACAAGTGGGACTTCACATGATCAAAGTTCCAACCCTTTCTGGGACTACCTTTTACTATCCCTCTAGAGTGCTTCGTCAGTATGGTTTGGTGAAGACCATCCCGGAGGGTTGGGACGAGGAGAGAGATGATTTTCCTTTTGGGGTACTTCAGTTGGATGATAGTGTCTCAGTCCTTCTTTCTCAGATGTGGGGCGAGGCCGGCTTTAGTCGTAGGACCTTCCTCACACGCTCTAGCAACACCTTCCTGCCACGCGAGTATTTGGATTGGTATATGGGGAGACTTGGGCATGCGGAGCAGACTCTAGAGACCCTAAGGGGCACTATCTTGGGATCCTGTGCTCCAAGTTCTTCATTGAGAATTAAGGAGGCTGAGGCTTATGAGAGGAGGATGAGTAAGCGCGTGGCTAACGGAGGCGGAGAAGAAGTGGGGGTGTCAAAGAAGAGGAAGGGCGAAGAGGCTCCTAATGGAAAGGCTAACGGTGTTAGCAAGTTTGAAAGAAGATTTTGTGAGAGTCCTAGCAAGAAGAAAGTTCGCCGTGGGCAAAGCAAGAAGAAAGAGACCGAGGGCACAAATGGCAATAAGGAGTAATCCTGAGCGTCTCTCCATAGTCGTGCAGACACATTAGTTTAATTTAGTTACTTTTGTTTTAGTTTCAATTTCAGAATAGGTTATTTATTCAAAAAGTATGTCAAGCTTAGACTCATCAAATAAGTGTTAATACGCAATGACTATGGAAATAAAAGTTTTTGCTTCCAGAAAATACAACTTCTATTTTTATTGCCTTGTGACAAGATTTGGATGTTTATTTGTTTTTTTAGACCGCACCTTTTGAAAGGCTGCCTACGTTCCCCTTTTACAAATAGGACTAAGGGGCTCAGGTCACCGTAGTTCACTCCAGTCAGACTAGAATGATTATAAAGAAAGGGAAGATAGAAGGGGGAATGCTCTAACTTTTGCCTAGACCGCCCTTGCGGGTTTTCGATCTAGCGAGCTTTGTACGCACCCTTATTTTGCATAGACCGCCCTTTGCGGGTTTTCGGTCTATCGGGCTTCTTTTTGCGTAGTAATAATTTTTTTTTTTTTTTTTTTTTTAAGAGGGGGTGTCTAGTCATAGTAGCGTCTGAGCTTGCTGAGGTTGACTGGTTCCTTGAACGGGTTGCCATCCAAATCTGCCATTCTGACCGCTCCTCCGGAGAAGATCTTCTGTGCCACAAACGGCCCTACCCAAGTGGGGGCCCATTTCCCGAGGGGGTTGAATTTGTTGGGTAAGCGTGCTTTGAGCACCAGGTCTCCTTCTTTTATGTCAACAGGCTTGACCTTTTTATTGAAGGCTTTTGTCGTTCTCCTTTGATAGGCCCGGATGTGTTCCATGGCCTTCAATCTGCGTTCGTCGAGTGTTGCCAATTGATCATAGCGACTACGAAGCCATTCTACCTCATTCACTTGGTTCTCGAGCAAGACCCTCAAAGATGGCACTTCCAACTCAATAGGGAGCACTGCCTCTGTCACGACCCCGGACCCCGCGGGCCCCGAGACCGCGATCTGGACGTCGACTCTAAAACCAAAACTAAGGAATACCAGAGTTAAAAATTCCATTTGATACCAAAAGGTAGTGATCCAAAGTTTTACAAAACCAAGTTTGATAAAAATCAATTACAACTATCATAAACTTCCACAAGTTTATGTCCAACAAAATACAAATATACAATTCTTAATGACGTCATTATTTGGTACAACTATCCTCAAAATGGTTACACATTTACATAACGTAAACCAACCTATGACAACCTTCCCCAAAAGAATGTATCCACACTCGACGTCCTCTTTCTCGTGATCAGCGAGACTAATCCTTAGCACCTTGGGGGGGGTTAAGGAAAAACAAAGATAAAAGAAAAGGGGGTGAGATAAATCTCAATAAGTTACTAATGCAACTACATGACATGCTATGATGCAATATACTATAAGCAATAATAAATATCACATAGCACATAACATTTATCACATAACAGATAGCAGCGGAAATAAACACATAAGAAAGGATATAGCCAAGGTTTTCCAAACCGGAACACCAAATAAAGGATCGCTGCGCAGCTTCAATAATCAACTAATCATCATCTTCATAATAGCATGAAAGCCGAAGAGAAAACCCCGGTACCGGAACCAATAACCAAATGAAGTGTCACAAAGGACGGGAGACATGCCACAAAGTCATGCTCCAAGTAAATCTAAAATGCACACAAAGGAGCTAGCTCTTCTCACATCCAAGGCCAATCTGGAGGAGGGTAATAATGGGGCAAAACAATGGTCAACATCACAATGGACTTGGCCGTGCCATCATAATGTTTCGCATCGCCCAAACACACACAAAATACCAGCTGGACTTTCACGTAAAGGCTAAGTAATAAAATACTAGCACGATAAACACAAAGGATTCCAAAGTAGGGAATCACACCAAATAATCACCAAAAAGATGAAATGAACCAACAATACACAATAAAGGTGCTTCAAAGTCCCAATTAACAATTAATGAATTTCAAACACAAACTTGATCACAAAGGACCCAATTCTATCACTAAAGTGTACTACAATGTTCACTAAGGTCAACTAGAAGGACACCCAAGATTGAGACCAAAACACGTTCTTCAATCACACAAATTAACAAAATGTAAAGTTTCAGGGGTTCTGTGCGGCCGCCCAAGGTGGGAGGTGCGGTCGCCCAAAAAGCCTCAAAACAAGAACAAAAGCTTTCAGAAAGATGCGCGGTCGCCCAGGAAATTTTGTGCGGCCGCCCAAGGTTCTGAATTTCCAGAAATCGGGAAGAACAACATGGTTTCTTCCATTTTCAAACCCAAAACACATTCAACCCAAAATCCAACCTTCCAACTCACATACTAATGTACCAAAACAACCAATAAGTCTAAAAAAGACTCAAACAACAAAATTTAACAATCAAAATCAAGAATCAAACCCAACATTCAAGATTTCACCATTTTTGATCAAAACCCAAAATAAATTCCCAATAAATTCAAAACCCAACCAAACTTCAAATATAACACGTCAATCATCATATAAACATGATATGAACATTTTAGCATTAAAATGGGGGAAAAGTAACTTACTTGGATTTTCTCAAAGTTGATGGATTTCAAATCTTTTTGATTCTACGCGATCCTATCGACGATCTAAACAATGTTCACGATTTAAGAAATGAGAGAAGATGAGAGGAAGAAGGAGAAAATGAAGAGAGAAGGAGAGAAAGAAAAACTTACCAATTTGCTAGAGAGAGAGAGAGAGAGTTTCCAGGGAGAGAGAGGGAGGTGGAGTGTGAGGTGAAAGAGTAGGGTGAGGGAGGTGAGGGAAGTAGGGAGAAGATGAAGAAATGTTTGAAATGTTACAAAAAGGCCCCTCCCCCAATACTACCTTTTCAATTAAACTCCCCACTAACTAATAAGACTCAACACTTCTACACTAGCACAAATGACCCAATTAAAATGCTAGGCATAATTATTATAACACATAAAATGCACACATAATTATTTAAATAAATAATAATTTAAATAAATAAATAAGCAAATAATTAAATAAAAATCATTTAATTACTAATAAAATAGAGCCTAGATTTCGGGTCGTGACATTCACTCCCCCTTAAAGAAAATTCGACCCGAATTTTAACGAGACTCACCTTAAACAAAAAGCCACGGAAATTTCCTCTCGATCTCATCACGGAGCTCCCAAGTCGACTCCTCGATGTTATGATTCCTCCAAAGGACTCGAACCAAAGAAATACTTTTGCTCCTCAACTCTTGGACTTTAGAATCTAGAATCCGAACCGGTCGTTCCTCATAAGTCATATCGGGCTCAATATCCTCCGGTACCCTCGGTAACACGTGAGACGGATCATGAACATACTTCCGAAGCATAGAAACGTGGAAAACGTTGTGCAACCGGTCCAAAGACGGCGGTAACGCAAGACGATACGCTAGAAGTCCAACCTTTCCCAAAATCTCAAACGGCCCAATAAACCTCGGAGCCAACTTGCCTTTCTTCCCAAACCTACGAATACCCACCTTCGGAGACACTTTCAAGAAAACCAAATCACCGGTCTGAAAACTAAGATCCCGCCTTCGGTTGTCTGCATAGCTCTTATGTCGACTCTGGGCTGTTTTCAATCTATCCCGGATAACTTTAACTTTCTCAACCGAATCCTGAAGCAAATCAATACCCACGATCTTCGCTTCACCAACCTCATCCCAACAA
Source organism: Campanula takesimana (assembly GCA_026119855.1). NCBI lineage: Eukaryota > Viridiplantae > Streptophyta > Magnoliopsida > Asterales > Campanulaceae > Campanula > Campanula takesimana. The sequence goes on from JAOWBW010000013.1 coordinate 1,016,239, forward strand.
ATAGGCGATCTACATTTCCTTCCATACAAGGCCTCAAACGGTGCCATCTCGATACTAGCCTGATAACTGTTGTTGTAAGAGAATTCCACTAACGGTAGGTACGAATCCCAAGAATCAGAAAAGTCTATCGAACACGCTCGCAACATATCCTCAAGAATCTGAATAGTCCTCTCGGATTGACCATCGGTCTGAGGATGAAAAGCCGTACTGAATCGCAAATCTGTACCCAAAGCTTCCTGAAACGCCTTCCAAAACCTAGAAGTAAATCTCGGGTCTCGATCGGACACAATGCTAACCGGAACCCCATGCAATCTAACAATCTCATCAATATAAAGGGTCGCAAGCTTCTCCATCGAATATCTGATGTCAATAGGCAAGAAATGGGCACTCTTGGTCAATCTATCCACTATTACCCAAACACTGTCATACTTCCTACGGGTACGAGGTAGTCCCGTAACGAAATCCATAGTCACATGCTCCCATTTCCACTCGGGAATCTCTAACGGCTGAAGTAATCCCGCGGGTCTCTGATGCTCGGCTTTGACCTGCTGACACGTTAAACACCTCGATACATACTCGGCTATTTCCCATTTCATATTAATCCACCAAAATTGTTGCTTCAAATCCTGATACATCTTTGTACTACCCGGATGAATAGTATACCTCGATTTGTGACCCTCATCAAGAACTCTCTGTTTAATTCCATCAACATCCGGAACACACAAACGACCACGGAAACTCAACACTCCAATCGGGATAACAGAAAAATCCTCGAAGTTCTTTTCCTTCAATTTACCTATTATCTTCACCAACTCGGGATCTTCTTTCTGAGTTTCCTTTATCCTCTGAACTAGGGCCGGAGATACCCTAATATTCGCAAAAATAGCCCCATGTCTCGATTCACGAGGAGACCAATCTCGAACATCCTCAAGCATTTTCCATTCACAAACCATCATCGAAGCCACATAAGATTTTCTACTAATCGCATCGGCTACCACATTCGCCTTCCCCGGATGATAAGAAATCGTACAGTCATAATTCTTCAACAATTCCATCCATCGGTGCTGTCGGTTATTCAATTCCTTCTGAGAGAAAAGGTACTTCAAACTCTTGTGATCGGTAAAGATTTCAAACTCCGCTCCATAAAGGTAGTGCTTCCACTTGTTCAACGCAAAGACAATAGCCGCTAACTCCATATCATGAGTCGGGTAATTTTGCTCACTAGGGGTCAACTTCCTCGAAGCATAAGCAATTACTTTCCCATTCTGCATCAACACACAACCCAAACCCTCTTTCGAAGCATCACTGTAAATCACTAGGCCATCGCTCCCATTAGGCAAAGTCAAGATCGGTGCTGTAGTCAACCTCTTCTTCAATTCCTCGAAACTCTTGTCACATTTCTCGGTCCACACAAACGGAACATTCTTCCGGGTCAACTGAGTCATCGGAGTAGCAATCCTCGAAAACCCCTCAATAAATCTTCGGTAATACCCGGCTAAACCAAGAAAGCTTCTAATCTCTGTCACTGATTCGGGTCTCTTCCAATCCACTATAGCCTCTATCTTTGAAGGATACACAGAAATCCCATCTTTCGAAATAACATGACCCAGAAATGACACCCTCTCGAGCCAAAATTCGCATTTACTAAATTTCGCAAATAATTTCTCCCTCGCGAGAACGGATAAAACTGTCCTCAAATGCTGCTCGTGCTCCTCTCGAGATTTCGAATAAACAAGAATGTCGTCGATGAAAACCACCACGAACGAGTCAAGATACGGATGGAAAATCCGGTTCATCAAATCCATAAACACGGCCGGCGCGTTAGTCAACCCAAACGGCATAACCAAGAACTCATAATGACCATACTGAGTGCGAAAAGCAGTCTTCGGAATATCCTCCGATCGGACCTTCAACTGATGGTACCCACTCCTCAAATCAAGCTTGGAAAACACAACGGACCCTTGAAGCTGTCAAATAAATCATCGATGTGCGGTAGAGGATACTTGTTCTTCACCGTAACCTGATTCAACTTCCGGTAATCGATACACAATCTCAACGAACCATCTTTCTTCCGCACGAACAAAACCGGTGCTCCCCACGGGGAAACACTAGGGCGGATAAACCCTCGATTAAGCAACTCTTGCAATTGAACCTTTAACTCCTTCAATTCTGCGGGAGCTAACCTATAAGGCGATTTCGAAATCGGAGACGTACCCGGCAAAAGGTCTATACAAAACTCAATCTCTCGATCGGGAGGCACATCATACTCGGTAGAGAAAACATCCGGAAATTCCCGAACTACCCGAACACTATCAAAACTACGGGATTCCTTCCTAGTATCAAGAACACTAGCTAAATACCCTTCACAACCACTATGCAATTATTTTCTCGCTTTCATAAAAGAAATTAAGCGAACCTTTCTACTCAGAGGACTAGCCTCAAACACAAATTTAGGCACATCGGGAATAGAAAAAGTAACAGTTTTCTTACGGCAATCAACAGAAGCATGAAACTTGCTCAACCAATCCATACCTAATATTCAAAGTCTTGGATAGGAAGAACTACCAAATCCGCACAAAGGACTCGACCACAAATAGCCACGTCACAAGCACGAAAGACTCGATCAGAAATCAAGCATTCTCCTATAGGGGTCGACACCTCTAGCACGTATGGTAAAGACTCAAATGCAGCATTTAACATGGAAGCAAATTGCACAGAAATGTATGAATGAGATGATCCTGGATCTACTAACGCTCGTGCGCTCACATTAGACACAGAAACAATACCTCCAATAACGGATGGATCATCAGTAGCTTGTTGTTGATTCATGGCAAATACCCTTCCTTGGACTCTGGGCTTCCCAGCGGCATCCCTTTTCTGACCCTGATTATTACCAACTCCTGACCCGGATGCTTGTCCTCTACCTCTTGGGCAATCTTTTACAAAGTGACCCATTTGACCACAATTTGTGCACCTTCCTTGCTTCTTCCAACAACGGTCTTCAGAATGACCTTCCTTTTGACAATACGAACAAAGCCTCCTAATTTGGCTCCTTTGGTTCCCGGAAGTGGTACCCGGGTTCCTTGGGATCTGTTGCCCTCGAAACTGAGATTGTCCCCCAAAGTTACCTCGGTTATCGGAACGGTGTTGTGGCTTGCTTTGCCCTCCCGGCTTGCTCGGGTTAGCTACCTCGGTCTTCCTTTTATACTCCCCAATATCTTGCTCTATTAAGTAGGCTCGGTCCACCGCATCTTGGAAAGTCACAATCCGTTGAGCAATCAGTTGAGTACGGATGGAGGTCTTCAATCCCTGAATAAATCTCATAGCCTTTTGTTCCTCGGTCCTCACCAAATAGTCGCAATACCGGACTAATTCTATGAACTTAGCCGAGTATTGTGCTATAGACAACACACCTTGCTCCAAGTTGAGTAGCTCGATCTCCTTTCGGTTTTGATCAACAACCGGAATGAAATGCTCCTTGAATTTGCGCACAAACAACTCCCACGCATACACCGTGCGAGTATCATCCCAAGTAGCTTTAACACCCTTCAACCAATGGTCGGCGGCTCCCACAAGCTTGTAAGCCGCAAACCGGACCTTGTCCTCATCCGAACACCCAAATACATCATAAATCTTCTCCATCGACTAAATCCACAACTCAGCCTTCCTTACATCGGGCTCCCCATTGAATTCAACCGGTTTCAACTTCAGAAATTGCTCCAATCCATAACGGGGTGGTGCTTGATCTACCCTCGGACCTTGATCATGTATGGCCTTCATGGCCGCCTCGAACATGCCTTGAAACATGGCACGTGCTTCTTCCCTTGTATCATTCTGATTCTGTGCCCCGCTAGTACCTCCTCTGTTTCTTCTTCCAGACATTGAGAACAATTACCTGCATAAGACATCAACCGTTAATCACTCCGCACACTACTACCCACCTAGGTCATACTAATCCACCTAGACTTATACTTAGAGCTAATGCCATAGCTCTGATACCAACTGTCGCGACCCCGGACCCCGCGGGCCCCGAGACCGCGATCTGGACGTCGACTCTAAAACCAAAACTAAGGAATACCAGAGTTAAAAATTCCATTTGATACCAAAAGGTAGTGATCCAAAGTTTTACAAAACCAAGTTTGATAAAAATCAATTACAACTATCATAAACTTCCACAAGTTTATGTCCAACAAAATACAAATATACAATTCTTAATGACGTCATTATTTGGTACAACTATCCTCAAAATGGTTACACATTTACATAATGTAAACCAACCTATGACAACCTTCCCCAAAAGAATGTATCCACACTCGACGTCCTCTTTCTCGTGATCAGCGAGACTAATCCGTAGCACCTGGGGGGGGTTAAGGAAAAACAAAGATAAAAGAAAAGGGGGTGAGATAAATCTCAATAAGTTACTAATGCAACTACATGACATGCTATGATGCAATATACTATAAGAAATAATAAATATCACATAGCACATAACATTTATCACATAACAGATAGCAGCGGAAATAAACACATAACAAAGGATATAGCCAAGGTTTTCCAAACCGGAACATCCAAATAAAGGATCGCTGCGCAGCTTCAATAATAAACTAATCATCATCTTCATAATAGCATGAAAGACGAAGAGAAAACCCCGGTACCGGAACCAATAACCAAATGAAGTGTCACAAAGGACGGGAGACATGCCACAAAGTCATGCTCCAAGTAAAGCTAAAATGCACACAAAGGAGCTAGCTCTTCTCACATCCAAGGCCAATCTGGAGGAGGGTAATAATGGGGCAAAACAATGGTCAACATCACAATGGACTTGGCCGTGCCATCATAATGTTTCGCATCGCCCAAACACACACAAAATACCAGCTGGACTTTCACGTAAAGGCTAAGTAATAAAATACTAGCACGATAAACACAAAGGATTCCAAAGTAGGGAATCACACCAAATAATCACCAAAAAGATGAAATGAACCAACAATACACAATAAAGGTGCTTCAAAGTCCCAATTAACAATTAATGAATTTCAAACACAAACTTGATCACAAAGGACCCAATTCTATCACTAAAGTGTACTCCAATGTTCACTAAGGTCAACTAGAAGGACACCCAAGACTGAGACCAAAACACGTTCTTCAATCACACAAATTAACAAAATGTAAAGTTTCAGGGGTTCTGTGCGGCCGCCCAAGGTGGGATGTGCGGTCGCCCAAAAAGCCTCAAAACAAGAACAAAAGCTTTCAGAAAGATGCGCGGTCGCCCAGGAAATTTTGTGCGGCCGCCCAAGGTTCTGAATTTCCAGAAATCGGGAAGAACAACATGGTTTCTTCCATTTTCAAACCCAAAACACATTCAACCCAAAATCCAACCTTCCAACTCACATACTAATGTACCAAAACAACCAATAAGTCTAAAAAAGACTCAAACAACAACATTTAACAATCAAAATCAAGAATCAAACCCAACATTCAAGATTTCACCATTTTTTATCAAAACCCAAAATAAATTCCCAATAAATTCAAAACCCAACCAAACTTCAAATATAACACATCAATCATCATATAAACATGTTATGAACATTTTAGCATTAAAATGGGGGAAAAGTAACTTACTTGGATTTTCTCAAAGTTGATGGATTTCAAATCTTTTTGATTCTACGCGATCCTATCGACGATCTAAACAATGTTCACGATTTAAGAAATGAGAGAAGATGAGAGGAAGAAGGAGAAAATGAAGAGAGAAGGAGAGAAAGAAAAACTTACCAATTTGCTAGAGAGAGAGAGAGAGTTTCCAGGGAAAGAGAGGGAGGTGGAGTGTGAGGTGAAAGAGTAGGGTGAGGGAGGTGAGGGAAGTAGGGAGAAGATGAAGAAATGTTTGAAATGTTACAAAAAGGCCCCTCCCCCAATACTACCTTTTCAATTAAACTCCCCACTAACTAATAAGACTCAACACTTCTACACTATCACAAATTACCCAATTAAAATGCTAGGCATAATTATTATAACACATAAAATGCACACATAATTATTTAAATAAATAATAATTTAAATAAATAAATAAGCAAATAATTAAATAAAAATCATTTAATTACTAATAAAATAGAGCCTAGATTTCGGGTCGTGACAGCCTCCATGCCGTATGTCAAAGCGTAAGGGGTCTCTCCAGTAGCGGTGCGGACTGACGTTCTGTATCCCCAAAGTGCTAATGGTAACTTCTCGGGCCAATCCCATCCTTGCGAAGCCATCTTGCGAATTATCTGCTCTATCGTCTTGTTGGCCGCCTCAACCGCGCCGTTAGTCTGTGGATAGTATGGGGAAGATTTCTTTCGTTCGATCTTGAATTCTACAAGCAAGCGAGCACACTCGGCTTCGAAATGACTGCCATTATCTGATATAATGAGGTTAGGAACCCCATACCGACACATAATGTTCTCTTTGATAAAATGCGCTACCTTCTTGGAATTCAGCACCTTGTAAGACTGAGCTTCGACCCACTTTGTGAAGTAGTCGACCGCGACGAGGACGAATTCATGACCATTACTACCGGCCGGCGAGATCTTCCCAATAATGTCTATACCCCACGTGGCGAATGGCCAAGGCGTGGTGGAACTATACAATTCGTGTGGAGGGATGTGGTTGAGGTTGGGGCATACTTGGCACTTGTGACACCGTCGAACCCATTGAATACAGTCTGTCTCCATTGTAATCCAATAATAACCCAGTCGAGTGATCTTCTGTCTAAGCATCCTCGCATTCATGTGGGGTCCGCACAACCCGTTGTGTACCTCTTCCATTATTGCTCCAGCTTTCTTGTTGTCGACACATAAGAGCAACAGACCGTCGTAATGCCTCTTGTACAAAGTATCGTCTAACAGCACAAACTGCCCCGCCAATCTTTTGAGTGCTTGCAGACTCTTGGCCTTCACATCTCCGTCAAAGGACATCTCTCCGTGCTTAAGGACCTTGTAGATTTGGGCGTACCATTGATCTCCGTTTACCTCTGCATCGATCTGGATCTCACAGCAATAGGCGGGGTTCTCCCTTCGTCCAACCCTGAATGGTTTCACGGACCTTCCTTCTGGAATTTCAACTAAGGAGGCCAATGTAGCTAGAGCATCCGCGAACCTATTTCTGTCTCGTGGCAGGAAATGGAAGCTAACTTCTTTGAACTGTGCTATCAACTCATCCATGTAACCTTGGTACCGCTGCAGGCAAGGATCAATAGTTTTCCATTTCTTCACCGTTTGGTTAATAATCAAAGCAGAGTCTCCATACACTTCTAACTCTTTTACGTTGCGCTCTAGGGCGGCCTCCAATCCGGCTATACACGCCTCATACTCGGCGGCGTTGTTGGTTGCTGAAAAGTTTAGCTTGATGGCTATGGGAGTGTGCTCATCTTTGGGATCAATAAGTAGGAGTCCGAATCCATTCCCTCGTTTGTTTGCAGCTCCGTCAAAGAATAATTGCCACCTTTCTGCGACCTCAAATGCGAAAATGTCATCATCCAGGAACTCGGGGTCGGGTCCTCTCGTCTCAGCGCTCAGAGCGTCTGCGAGCTGATCGGCCATTGCCCTCCCCTTGATTGCCTTCCTCGGTACATAAGTAATGTCGAACTTTCCCAAGAATACTGACCATTTAGCGAGTCTCATAGAAAGGGATGGTTTATCGAACAGGTACTTGATAGGATCCATTTTCGAGACTAGTAAGATCGGATGGGATATCATGTAGTGCTTGAGCTTCGTCACCACCCATACTAGGCCTACGCAGGTCTTCTCGAGTGCGGAGTAATTGAGCTCGCTACCTTGTAACTTTCGACTGACAAAGTACACTGCATTCTCAATCCGGGAATCTTTGGCTTCTTGTGCTAACATGGCTCCAACGGCGGTATCTGTCACAGTTAAGTATAGTAGCAACGGCTTCTCCTTATGCGGCGGGCACAAGATTGGGGTATTCACCAAATATTGTTTGATCCTTTCAAAGGCTATCTGGCAGTCATGATCCCACTCCACACTGGCTGTTTTCCTCATTAACTTGAAAATTGGTTCGCAGATGGTGGTCAGCTGATTGATAAACCGACTGATGTATTGCAGGCGTCCCATGAATCCTTTTATCTCTGTCTCGGTACGGGGTGGCTTCATCTCCAGGATGGCTTGAATCTTCCTTGGGTCATCTTCGATCCCATTCTCGGTGACCATGTAACCCAATACTTTCCCTCTACGAACTCCAAAGGTGCATTTTGCCGGGTTCAAACGCATGGCGTGCTTTCTCAACCTGTTGAAGAATTTTCTGAGATCTATCAAGTGCTGGCCCCCAGACCCTTTTGAATGTATAATCATGTCATCCACGTACACCTCAATCTCCTTGTGGATCATATCGTGGAATAAAGTCGTAACTGCCCGTTGGTAGGTAGCCCCAGCGTTCCTCAGCCCAAATGGCATGACAGTATAGCAAAAAGTCCCCCATGGGGTGGTGAAAGCTGTTTTTTCTTGGTCCTCCTCGGCCATCTTAATTTGGTTATAGCCGGCAAACCCATCAACAAATGACTTGACCTCATAATGGGCGGTCGCATCCACCAACATGTCGATATTTGGCAAGGGGAAGTCATCCTTTGGCGTAGGTTTATTGAGATCCCGAAAATCCACACATACTCTGACTTTACCGTTGGATTTCTTGACAGTCACCAGATTTGATAACCAAGTTGGATACTCGATCACCCTGATAAAACCTACACGGAGTAGCTTCTCAATCTCCTCCTTCACTTGCAAAGACCATTCCGGCTTAATACGGCGCAGCTTCTGCTTGACTGGCTTAGCGTCTGGTGCTGTCGGGATTCTGTGCTCTACGATCGAGTTGTCGAGCCCCGGCATGTCCTTATAAGACCATGCGAACACATCCACATATTCTTTGAGTAGCTCAATCAGTGCTTCCCTTTCGGCTCCGCTGAAGAAGCTTCCAATCTTCGTTTCCTTAGGCTCGGCTTCGGTCCCCAAATTCACGCATGTTAAAACCTCATCGGTAGCTTGGGCTCGAGATTCTTTTTGATTAATAACCTGTTCTGAGATTTCTTTAATGTATTCGTCATTTAATGTGTCTGTGTCTGCCTCTTCTAATGAATCGTTATTAACTAAGTGTATATCATTAGTTTGATTATTAGTCAATTTATCAGTTAAAAGAGTGACTATGGAGGGATACTCGGAAAGGTCGAGGGTTTCATTCATGGCAAAAGGGAAAATAGCGTTTGCAACAAGATCATAGTCTTCAGACGTAAGGTCGTCAGACTTAGAGGAAGACTCAAATTCAAAATGTAAAACACTAGACTCTGGGGACGGGGATTTTGGGCGAGTGACAGGAGATGCTGCAGGAGTGGCGACAGGAGAAGGAGTAAGCCCCAGTGTTCCCATCATAAATTCCGGAGTAGCTATAGGTCCCCCAATGATGCACCAATTCTTGAGCTTGTCCCCCATGGGTACCACCAATGTCCTTGGGTCCACATTATCTTCAGAATCGTCCCCGATGACGGCAACCATGTCTTCGTGCAGCCCCAGATTACCCAGATGTTGAAGCAGATATTGGCCATCCCACGTCTCAGTCAAACTTGGAGTTTCTGCGGCTTCTATTGCTGGCTTGTCAAGGGTTGCGGCTTCAAGTTGATCTGCCAAGTCATCTGCAACCTTGGTGGAGTACTCATGCCTGATGGTTCTAACTCTGCCCGTGGCTTTGTCATATTCCATGTAAGTCAGCTTCATGTTGGACCGATCGAATTCCACATCTCTGAAAATCTCAAACCCTTTCTGCAATTTCCCGGTGTGGTCAATCCATGGCTCGGCGAACTCAAAACACGAAAACTCCTCGCCTTCCCTAACAAAGTACTTATTTAGGGACAGGCGGTATCGCCGCATTTCAGGCTTTTTGTAGGGAAGCTTCATCTTTTTAAGCAATTCTATCCTCTGTTGCTCCATCTTGTCTTCAAGAGTAAGGGTGTATCCAAGACCGAACAATCCTCGGTGATCAATCTCTCTAACCAGACTTGTGGGACCTTGCAAGTTCTTACCTAGCCCCAGCCCCGGTATGAAGCCCATATTACGCAGTATCTTGACAACAGGTGCCACTTTGTCCGTTGTTTTGGTGAGGTCGATGGTGCAGATCTGTGCTTGAGCGACTATTTCGAAGCCATTGAAGAGTCGGCTCTCTTCCCCATGCTGAATCTGTAAGACAGGAACGCCCTTGGTGTCCGTCCCTTGGGCAGTTACAAGATCACTGTAGATGATGGTCACTTCTTTACCAGATTGAAACTTCACACACTGGTGCAGGGAAGATGGGACAGCGCCCGACTGATGTAACCATGGCCGGCCGAGGAGGAGTGAGAAGGTTGCGGGGATGTCTATGACGTGGAAGTCTGTCGGCAGGATCTTCGTTCCGATGGTAATGGGCAGGGTGACTTCGCCTATCACGGCGCGGCATGTAGAGTCATAAGCTTTGATGGTTTGTTTGGATGGGCGTAAATCAACACCATGAACGCCAACCACATCCATCATCCTTGAAGGCAGGATATTAATAGCAGAACCATTGTCAATGAATACACGGGGAATCTTCTTGCCATTTACTTCGACAGTGATGTACAAAGGCTCATTATGATCAACTCCGAACACTGGCTTGTCTAGCTCCGAGAAAGTGATGATGTTTCCATAGTGGATATTACCAATCATGTGGGTGACGTCCTCCGGGGTAATAGTGGATGGTACCATGGTGGCGGCGAGGTTTTGCTCGAGCATGAGGCGATGGGCTAGGGAGGAGATGAGTAGGGACCATAGTGAAATATGGGCTTGGGTTTGTTTGAGTTGAGTGAGGATAGGGTCTTCTTTGTCTAGGTCGTCTTGCTCGGGTTCCTTTCCAAAGACTTTCTTTGCACCCTTTGGGCCGGATTGGTACACTTGACCGGATCTCGTAAGGAGACAAACTTCTGCACGTAGCTCCTCCAAAGACAATGGCGTGTCGGGACAAGGGGGCGAAACTTCGGTCTTTTCGGCCTCCTCGAAGATTTCGGCCCAAGAAAGAGGTTGAGAGGGCTTGGGGCTCTCCTCCTCTAGAGATTCGACTTCACTCACTAGTTTTTCTAAAGACAACAAGTAGCAAGAAGATTCTTTATTATTAGTCATTGAAATACAACCCATCTCATCACAGTCCGCCACAACAGGCTCGGCCGGATCAGTGATCTCACTAAGTTCTACCATGAGTACATTGCTAGCTACATAATCTCTAGGGTCTTCGATGACTCCCTTGTGGATGAGCTCTTGCACGGCCTTCTTGAGTTCAAAGCATTCTTCGGTAGTATGACCGGTGCACTTGTGGTAGTGGCAAAACTTCGACAAATCGCAACCAAGACGGGGGAGATGTCCTTCTAATGGTTCGAGTATTTCTAATGTCACCAATGCCATGAAGATATCCACCATCGTGAGCCCTATCTTGTCAAAAGCATCCATGAGCTCTAGGATACTAATCTCGCATGTTTTCACCATATTCACCTCACCCCCATTGTTAGGAAGAGGGTTATTCACCACATTAGGACCCTTCGGCTTCTCAATCTTCTTGTCATTGATCAACCCTTGTACTACGCGCTTCAATTGAATACAACCATCCGTTGTGTGCCCGATGTGCTTGTGATACTTGCAGAACTTGGAAGCGTCCAAATCACTTCTTGGGTAGGCAGGTTGGTAATTCTCTAAAGGCTTGATAAGACCCCTCTTGACTAACACGTCAAAGACTTTCCCCATAGGCATACCAAAATCATCAAAGTGCTCCCTCTCCCTTTGCGGCGGAGCCCCATTCCTTGTTACGGCTTGGACATCTAACGGGACCTCTTTCTGGACCATATTCACTTGGCCGACGGCCTCCTTTCCACCCCTAGGAGGCGCAGGCGCAGTAGGACCCTTGTAGCGGAAGGAGTTGTTGTTGTTGGTCTTTGGACTTTCCTTTGAAGGCACAATCCTGGTGAACCCTGCTTCGTACCTTACTCCGGCGTCAACCATTTCCCGCAAATCAGGGAAGTAACCATTACCTATAGCTGCTTTCATTTCCGGTAGCAAGCACTTGTAGAAAATCTGTTTTTGTTCCTTCGCTTTTGGTGGGTATTGGACCTCGCACAACCGATGATTCCACCTCTTGTAAAAATCATAAATAGCCTCACCGGGCTTTTGCATAGTGTTCTCAAGGTCGGTTCGATTCACATGCCAATCCAAGTTAGCTTGATACTTCTCACAGAAAATGGCACTGATTTGATCCCACGTTTGCCTCTCGCTTGGTTCTAGCCCCAAGAACCAACGCAGAGCTATACCATCCAAAGTCCTATGAAATACGCGAGCCATTTGTTCGTTGGTGCAGTCACGAGCCCTCATGGCCAACACATAACTATCCAGATGAGTCTTAGGACACGAGTCACCATGAAACATTGCCACCTTAGGCATCTTGAAATCCTTGGGGAGAGCCCCCACTTGGCTAGGGTTGATTGTCTTGGTAGTCGGTGCACTTTGCTTATCCACGGTCTCGATCAACTTTCGCATTTGCTCTTGCATGGCCATAACCATAGGGTGATTGGAGATGTCGGGGATAGTTTCTGACAGAATGACGGGAGGAGTAGTGGAAGCAGTAGCAGCGGCCATCCCAATACTCAGAGGCAACGAGGGTGCGGGTAGTTTGCTAGCGGAGAGGTAGCCACCAAGCAGTTCAGGGGAAGGTTCATAGACAGCCTTGTTCTTGCTCATGGTAGTGAAACCTTGTTGGGTGTAGAGGGAAGGAGGTGGAACATTGCGGTTGCTTGGGAATGGGAAGGCAGTGGCATTGGTGTTGGGGGGACAGTTGGTATTGACCTCTTCGTCCTCGACATAAATGAAATTCTCCCCATCGGGCACCAGTTTAGTCCCCTTTTGTTGAATGTGACCCTTCAACTGTTGGCTCTGGTCTTCCAACATCTTGTTGCTTTCCTCGAGATTCCTGATCTTGGCTTCGAGACCGGCGAGGAAGTTCTGGAGGCTTGGGGGAATACCATTGAGAGTAGCCTCGGTGTTGAGCTCGGCGGCACTGGCAGGAGGAGCAGAGGCTGAAGCGAAGCGGGGGTTGACATTGCTGATGACGAGACTGAGAACGTGGACGGAGTAGAAGCTTCACGTTGTAGTCGACCACTCGAACGGATCCAAACTCTCTTTGCTGAAAGGTTGAAGGGCAATGGAGCTTTAGGAGAGGGGGAAGGCTCATGCAAAGTATATTTTAATTTACCAAAACATACATTATTTACATCCTAATTGGTTGGAAGGGGTACCCCTTTTTCGCAACTAGTTAGAAGACTATGATCAGTGGAGGCCATCATTACGTCTATAGACCCCTCGTTTTTCACCTGCATTGCACACCCCCAAACGGACAATTTGGGCGAGGGTCCTATAGGGCAAGCGGCTTCCACCAACCATCGGATCCTACGACTAACCCTTCCTTAAAGGCATTTAACGTGACGTCTATGTTACATCCTACGCAAGTTAATGATGAGCGGAGATCTTGACAATAAACACTCATCTCACCATGGCATGTCCCTTGTAGGGAAATCACTTTTTTGTGCACTTTCTCTCAAAGATCTCGATTCATCATTGACTTGGGGATGACTCGACATAGACAGCACGTTAATTGACTATTAAGAAAAAGCTAGCCAAACCAACCGGTCAAAACCTAGGTGTGATACCTATACTAGTGTGGGTTGACACGGGTTAGGTAAAAGGTTCCCATCGTATACGGTGAGTGGAATAGACGAGTGACTCGAAAAGAGTGCGGCAGTAGCACACAAATTCCTGCACATCGAATACTCTGGGTAATGGGGACCTGTGCAGTGCTGACACGGACTGTGGTAGTGTGTGGCAAGAAACTAATTCTTTTTAAGGAGAAAAGAGAGAAGCTTTTGATGTTAGGATGATGCAATGCAATGCATGAGAGAGGGAGAGAGAGACATGTATAGGGGAGCATAGCAGAGTTTTGTTTGACCCTAATACTAAAGCGAAGATAACAAGGGTACAAGGTACAAGGTATATACAAAGTACAAGTATCGACAAAGTACAAGTATTAACATTGCGGGGTGCGCGGGTGCATGTGTGGACATGGCAAGTATGTGAGATGCATGTATAAACATGGCAAGTGTGTGCATGCGTAAACATGGCAAGTGTGTGAGGTGCATGTGTAAACATGGCAAGTGTGAGGTGCACGTGTAAACATGGCAAGTATGTGAGGTGCATGTATAAACATGACAGGTGTGTGCATGTGTAAACATGGCAGGTGTGTGCATGTGTAAACATGGCAGGTGTGTGCATGTGTGAACATGGCAAAGTGTGTGGTGCATGTGGGAACATGGCAAACATCATGATGTGAACGAAAGTTAGACCCACTAAGTTTGAAAAAGTTTCAAAGCAGTCCCCAGCAGAGTCGCCACTGTGAATACCCCTTTCCGATGAAGCGACGCATGGGAAGTATCTTATGATTATTTTTATTTACAAAGGGAATATTCTTAACGACATTAAAATTATGAGAGTCGCCACGCCGTTTTAATTAAAGCCAAAACATTGAAAAAAGCATTTTTAGTGGGTTCGGGGGTCAAATTACAATAAGAGAAGAATATTGAACGTTATCACTCCTATTGCCCGAATTGATCGGTCTTTCTATCATGATGAATGTGTTAGTAGTGTGTTAGTGTTTGAGACCGGATCCGAAGATTGCCTACGTTCCTCTCAATGTGAGAAGCTCAGGTCAGCGTAGTTCGCAGAGAATTAGAATAGGCAGAAGAATCGGGATCATGCATAATGAGGGAGAATTACCTAAAGTTTATGGTTTAGAAGTAGTTCCTAGATCATCCTCGGGTTGATGAACCCTCGATCATCATCGGCTATGAAATAACATGTAATTATGAAGATCGCAACCCTAAATATGGCATAAATAAGGTTTTAATCTATGAACACGAAGAACATGGGAAGAACATATTATGAACATATGAATGAACATGCAAAGAATATGAAGAAACTATGAATAAACATGTACGAACATGAATATAAAAGATCTACATTAAAAATAATGCAAGAACACGAAGAAAAAGTTAGAAAACTTACCTATGTTGGCAAGAAATAAACCTTGGATCTTCTTGGAGGTTTGAAGGCTAATTAGAGAGCAAAATATTGTTTAAGAACTCCAAAATTCGTACTTAGAGCTCTCAAAATCGGATCCTTAAACCAATAGCATGGGATTGGTTTATATAGTAAACTGAGGGGAAGATCTGATGGTCCAGATCATCCGGCGCAAGGTTGGCCGCCTGGCCATAGTTGAAGACGGCGACAATGTTGGCCGCGTGGCCAAGATCAACGCGTAACAATGTTGGCCGCCTGGCCAAGTCTGCAGGCTGACTAGATTTTCAAGCTAGGGTTTCACTGTTGCTTTATGGTAACCCTAAGTTGCCTATTTTGATGGATTTTGTCATAAATGAGATATTTTGGGAATCCAGGACAAGTCTTTGCAAGGTTTCTAATTCCTATAATGTCCTTATATTTTTGGGAAAGTCTTAATAAACTCATTTTCAGGTCGGGTACTAACAGAACCATAATGTGGAAGAATCTACTTGGGAGCTTCAGGAGGAAATGGAGAGAAAGTACCCTTGGTTGTTTGATTCATTTGGTAAGTATGTCTAAAATTCGGGACAAATTTTCTTTAAGGGGGAGTGATTGTAACGACCCCAAAACCCGTCCCTATTTATTTTATATTTTTGGGGATTTTAATTTAACATTATGTGTGCATTTTATGTGTTGCATCATATTTTATGACTTTCACATCTTACTTGATTAATTGTGTTATTTAATTAGTTAGTAGTAATAATGGTAAAGGGAGTTAAATGATTAAGTTGAAACTATAGGGTCCTTTGTGGAATTATAAGTTCAGGGGCATAAGTGTTAAAAATGAAAGTCCAGTGACCAAAGTTAGAAAAGTGGGTAAAAATCTTATAAACTTATCCTTCTCTTCCCTTTCTCTGTGTATGTATTATGCTTTGCAACTTTCTACGTTTCTCCTAGGGTTAAGAAAGAAAAGGTAAGTTCATCCTATTTCGATTTATTTCTTTTTTTTTTACTACTCCGAACAAAACATATTTCTGCGATACTTTTTCCGGAAATAGGTAAGTTACTAATTCCCCTTAAATGTTAAAATGGTCATATATATGTTGTATATGTTATATGTGGTGAAATTATTGTGAAAAGAATTTATTTGTGATACTTGTAATTTTGGGACAAAGTGAGTATTTGGTATGTTTGGTTTGGTTGGGTTCAAAGTGATGTTAAAGTTGTTTTGAGACTGAATTTGTAGCCTTAGTAAAGTTATAAACGTTAAGTGTTGTAAGTGTTGTACTTTTGGGACGGTGAAACGAAGGGAGTAAAAATTTAGTGCAATTTGGTCTGTCGAGTGGAGTGGGCGACCGCCCAAAAAGGGCGTGCGGCCGCACTCTTATCTGGAAGGTTTTTGTCTTGGGGCAGAGTGTTTTGGGCGGCCGCACAGGCTGGTGTGGGCGACCGCCCAGGGTTGCTGAAAAGTTGAGTTGTTTTAATCCAAGTGAATTAGAGTTCAATCTTGGTCTAGGTCTTAGGTGATATCCTAGAGTACCTAGAGGGTTGTTGTGGAACACTCTAGTGTTTGAAATTGGTTCCATTGTGAACAAATGTGTTATGGAATGTGAATAAGTGTTACATGGGGTATTGTTGAACATTTTTTGATGTTATTTGGATTGGTTCATCTTTGTGATGTGTTTGGCTTGGTTCCCTACTTTGGAATCATTGCCCCCGGTTGTTGTTTAAGCAAGTATTCATTACTATGCTCGTGTTTAATGTCCAGCTGGTACTTGTTGTGGAGTCGGGCAGTGGTAGAGATTAAAATGGCACACGAGCCAAGTTCATTGTAAGGCTTCTACCATTGGTTTCTCATTTTTAACCCCCTTCCTTGGGCCACGGATTGGGTTTGGGCTAGCTCTCCTTTGTGTGAGTTTAGTCACCGTTTGGGTTATGACTTTGTGTCATTTTCCCCCCGTTGTTGTTGTTGTTGCGGTTGTTGTTGCTATTTGGTTCATGAACCGGTTTCAGCCCTTTGGTGCTGCTCAGTTGATACCTCTCAGATGGTTATATGTTTGATTCGAGAACCTTGGCTCAGTATCCACAGTTGAGTGTTTATTTCCGCCTTACATGTGGAAAGATGAGTTGGCTTTGCCTATCATGTTACGTGCTATGTGAATGTTTATTGGCATTGTTCAATTATGAGTATCATTTCAGCATGTAACGTAGTTGCATTTTAGTAGCTTACTGAGATTTATTCTCACCCCTTATTTGTTTACTGTTTTAGATAAAGGAGAGCCCAGGGGATAAGTCACTGCACAAGGGAGGACGTTGAGGAGGTGAATTTGGGTAAGACATTTTGGGAAAGTAAGTGTGGTATGTAAAGGTTACATTATGTAAATGTATAACCTTTTTGGTAGAGTACCCGGGACTTCATCTTTGTATCACCTATTTTTGGAACATGTTAGTGATTTGTAAATTTGTAAGTAAAGTGTGTAAGCCTTCTGGCTAAGTACTTTGGATTGTGAAAGTTTGTTTGTGTGAAATGAAGTCAAGTTTTAAGTAAATGTGTTTGGTTATATGAAACTTTTATGAAAGTACATTTCAAAAAATTTTCCTAAAATGTTTTATGACGTCTTCCGTGCGTGTTCCGAACGTGGGGCCAAGTAGGACCACGGGTTGGGGCGCGACAGAGTGACTAAAAATCTCCATGAAGAAGTTTCTCCGTGACCTTGTGAATAAAGGACTCCTTAGACAACTCAAGGGGTACTCTACGCACATGGGTAACAATGTATGGAAATATTGCCATTATCACCAAGCCACCGGTCATAGAACAAGGGAATGCTTCGCTCTAAAGAAGGACATAATGAAGCCCATCCATGAGGGATCGCTCAAAGATCATAGATTCTCTTTATATAAAAATATTATAGCAACAAACATTGGTGATCTAGCCGAAACTATTGTGGCAGACTCCGAGTTTTGTAGTGATGATGAGATAGGCTATACTTCAAAGTTTATTAATGATAGTCATTCTTATTGTTATATGCTGTCATTAGATGAATTGTCTCTAGAAGCTTCTCTCTTAGAAGATTGCGACTCCAGTCCACTCAAATCTCCACTTAAATCTCCACCACTATCTATAGCCGAAATCTTCGCAGAATCCGCCAAAATGCCACAATCTCCATACGATATGCGAGCAGAAATCAACCTACTCATAAGATCCGGACGGATCTATCAGTCAGACCCCAAGGGTAAAAAGAAGGTCTTCAAAGAGTCAAAACCGTTAGACTCTGAGAAAGAAGATCCCATCCTCACGCAGCTCAAACAAACACAAGCTCACATCTCTCTTTGGTCCCTACTCACTTCATCTCTAGCTCACCGTCAAATGCTCGAGAAGAACTAGGCCGCTACCATGGTCCCATCAGACACAACTCTCGAGAATGTAACACAAATGATCAGCAACATTCACTTCGGGAATATCATCACCTTCTCAGAGCTTGATGAACCGCCGTTTGGCATAGATCATAACGAACCTCTGCACATCACAGTCGAAATTAGTGGAAAGAAAATCCCTCGAGATTTTGTGGATAACGAATCCGCCATCAACGTACTACCGTCATGAATGATGGATGTAGTGGGTGTGGACCCGACCACTCTAAGGCCCTCCAAACAGACAATCAAGGCTTATGACTCTACATGCAGATCAGTGTTGGGAATTTTTACTCTACCCATATCCGTGGGGACACAAACTCTGTCTACGGATTTCCAAGCAATCGACATACCATCCTCCTTCACCATCTTACTAGGACGCCCTTGGCTCCACAAGTCCAATGCTGTTCCATCCTCCTTACATCATTGTGTTAAATTCCAATCAGGGAATGAGGTGACGATTATTTATAGCGACCTAGTAACGGCACAAGGCACCGACAAAAAGGGAGTACCAGTGTTACTGATTCAACATGAAGAGGATCGTCGACTATTCAGTGGGTTCGAGATAGTGCCACAAGCTCAGTTATGCGACAATGACCTCACCCAAACCTCCGATAAAGTACAACCTGTCTACAAGATACTCCGAAACATGGGCTTCATACCGGGGCTGGGGCTAGGTAAGAACTTACAAGGTCCCACACATTTGACTGAAGAAGTAGACCACAGAGGTCTATTTGGGCTAGGGTACATACCAACTCCTACCGACCAAGTTGAGCAGAAGCAGATAGAGGTACTCAAGAAGAAGCAACTCCCTTACAAGAAGGCGAGTATGAATCCTTATCGCCTCTCCCTCAATAGTTATTATGTCAAAGAAGGTGAAGAATACACAAACTCCGAGTTCGCAGAGCCATGGTTTGACCACAATTGAAAGCTACAAAAATGTTTTGAAATCTTCAGAGATGTCGAGTTTGACCGGGCTAATCTAGAACTTAAGTACATGGAACCTCGAAAGACTGTTGGCAGAGTTACTACCATCCAGAATGAATACTACATCAAGGTGAACAAGGACCTGACTTATGATACTGAATTTGTCTCACTCGATGAACCGTTGGTCGACGAAGCTAAGGACACAGAGTCGTGGGACGGCCAAGATTTGTTCCAACACTTGAGCCTAGAAGAAGACATTGTGGCTGTTATTGAATGCGGACCTGTGACTACTGCTATCGAGAATTTGGGGCTGGCCAGCTCACCCCTTAGAAAGTCAATTCCCCCTAGGTCAGTTAGGTTCCCTTTTCTCACTTATAAGTTCGTGTCTAAGTCTAATGACATAAAGTCAAAAGACTACGATGTAATCACAAACGCTGTCTTTCCTCGTGCATTAAATGAAAATCTCGACCTTTCCAAGTATCCCACTATAGCCGCTCTTATAAATGATAAATTAACTAATCAATCTAATGATATATAAATAGTTAATACGATTCATTAAAAGATGCAGACACAAATGAACTTAATGACAAATACATCCGAGAAATTTCAGAGTAGGTTATGAATCAAAGGGAAAGCTAAGCCCAAGCTGCCGATGAGGTGTTAACATGTGCGAATCTAGGAAGACAAGACAAGCCGAAGTGGACTCAGATTGGGAGCTTCTTTTAAGGCGAAGAGCAAGGAGCATTGATTAAACTGCTCAGAGAATATGAAGACATCTTTGCATGGTCCTGTGACGATACGCCAGACAGAAAATGGAAACAAGTGACAACGCCAAACATTGGGCTAGTAAAGCAAGTACTGTCGCCAGTCAAGCACGAATGGCCATAGAAATCGAAAAGCTGCTACAGAGAGACCTCATCAAGTCGGTATTTTGGCCAAAATGGTTGTTCAACATCATTTTCGCAAAGAAGTACAAAAGGAAGGTGACGGTTCACTTAGACATCATGAGTCTTAACGAACTGAGCCCCAAACACAGGTTCCCGCCATTTGACTTGAACACACTATTAGAAGCCACCGAAGAAAGAGATGTTCGATCATTCCTCGAAGGTTTCCCCGGCAAAAATCGGATACCCGCCGCAGCACAGACAGACGAGAAGTTACTCTTTCACACCCCATAGGGAACTTATTGTCACGCCATCAGGTTCCTAGAATGGAAAGACATTGGTATCCCTTACCACATGCCAACAAGATCGCCATCAGATACAGACGTCTACATAGACGACCTAGTGTTGCACTCCAAGAGACCCTACGGCCGACACATCAAGGATCTACGGAAACTCTTCAACATTCTAAGAGGTTAGAAAATTCCCCTGGATCCGTCAAAATGCAGATTTGGTACTATTCAGACAAAAGCTCTAGGGTACAGATTAAGAAAGAAATTCGAGGCCGACCCCGAGAAAGTCAGAGAGTTAACAACAATGTTATCCCCTCATCAAGAGAATGAAAGAGCCAAACTCTTAGGTCTATTACACTACATCAGCCGCCTCACAACAGCGGGAGACCCGCTCCTCAAAGAATTACAGAATTGCTCAGAAGAAGTTTGGAATCAGAAGTGTGACTTGGCTCTAACTCAAATAAAGAGACACTTAGCGAATACCCCGTCCATACGACCAATGCACGGGAGGTTCGAGTCACAGAATGGAGCCCCCATCATTTTACGACACTGCACAAGCTCGGATCTACCGTTGGGGCTCATGTTCAAAGCACTGAAGAGAATTGGTAAACTACAGCCGATGCAAGAATTTGGTCCTACTCCAACATTACAGATTTCTGAACCAAACAAAATATGTTCTTATCATCAGAATAAAGGGCATGGTACGGACGACTATCAAGAGTTAAATGAAGAGGTCCGGATACTCATCGAGACGGGTCAGTTAACCAAGCAAAACAAAGATTGGGTTTACACGGATGACGACGGCCTCCTCCCAGTCAAGGTTCACAATCTCCGCTGCTACTACAACTAACCACTATGGTCCTTCTCCGCAAGCAGTACTCTCCAACAGCGGTACTCTCCATCAACGGTCTTCTACAACAGCCATCCCCCTTATAAAAAAATTAAAAATAAATAAATAATATTATTATTACTCTTTACTTCCCCTCTTCTATCTTCCCTTTCTACAATAAAAAATGAACTACGGTGACCTGAGCCCCTTAGCCCTACTTGTAAAAGGGGAACGTAGGCAGCCTTCAATGGTGCGGTCTCAAAAATAAATAAAAATCCAAATCTGGTTTGAGCAAAATTCAAATAAAGCAAACAATCTGTTTATAACTTAAGCAAAATCTCTATTTCCACAAGTCACTACACGTTAACATTTATTTGATGAGTCTAAGCTACAAAGAACCTGCGAATAAATAACATGCTTTGAAATTTAAATAAACTAAAACGAACTAAATCAAAACTATGTGTCTGCAATGACTGTGGTTGGATACTCGGAGTCACTCCTCCTCTTTCTCTTCCTCATCCTTCTTCGGTTTCTTGTCTCTTCGTCCGCGTCTAGCCCGTCTAGTAGGATCCGCAAACAAGTCCTTCCTCAACTGAGTCACCTCCGTTGAGCCTTCTCTCTTTCTTTTCCTCTCAGTAGGTGCTAGTTGAGCCAACTCAGTTTCCACCTCCCATTGTACATTCCCATCCTCCCTCAAGCGTCTGCTCGAGACATAAGGGATCACCACCCTGTGCCTCAGTCGCCTCAAAGTCTATCCTATATTCCCTACGGTCGTCTGGTACCAGTCCAAGTATTCTCGAGATAGAAGTATGTCACGAGGTCATTGTATACAAAGAATGCTAGGCATGAGAGCATCAGACCAGCATCGCTCTAGAAGCACTGCAACCCCGGTGTCCATAGTTAGAACCCTGGCATTAACCATTCTACAAGTCTCATCCCATGAAGAGGGTATAATCTGAGGCACCCCGTACTGACGGCACACTCGTACTGCATTGTAGTAAGTAGTCTCATCAAAGGCAGGGACCCGAATCATGTATAGACCACTCTGAGTCCACCGTACTCTGATAACCCCCAAATGAGGTACCATCCATTTGATCTGAGCAGTACTCATCTGTGCCATATATGTCACCCATGCAGAATGAGCCATCCCTGCAAATCGCTGCCACACTCGCCTACTCTGACAAACCTAAGGAGACACCGGTCTAACAGGTTTCTCCAAGACTTGAAGTCTCTCCTGTTAAAGGTTAATAGTCGGGTACTTCCTCTGGTCATCTTTCGAGCTCCCGAGGCCAACTCTCCAATACCATTCAAAGTCTCCCTAAGCAAGCAAGGGACAATATTGCGATTGGCTCGAGCCTGGTCTACCATGTCAAGACAACCCATCGTAGCCACTCCTACGTAAGGTGGAAATAATACCGAGGCAAACAGAGAAAGCACCAGACAATCTAAAACCGTGTCAGATTCTACTGTGCTATTAATAAACCTGATAGGCAACCCACAAATATCGACATCGCCGTCCAAAACTAGATTTCTAGCATCTTCAATAGGAATCCTCAGCAGCTAGGAAATCCGAAGGTCTGAAGGCACTTGGGACTACGGCATGGCTACCCTATCAGTCGCTATCGCACCACAAGAGCCACGAAATATTCATAAGTAGGGGTGATTTCATTGTAAGAAAAGTTGAAGACATGATTCTCATCATCCAAGAACTTAACAGCAGCACGAATCAGGTTCTCGTTAGACTTAACCCTATACAGGGACCAAAGGCACTTAATTCCGAATCTCCTATCAAAGTTGGCATGAGTTGTCCTCAAAAGCTTCCCAACCCAGATCTTAAAACTCTTGATGAAGTAGTTTTGTCTCTCCTCAGAAATCCTAGGGTGTCTATCCATCAGAAAGGCGCAGAAAGAGTGAAATCTAGAGCAAAAAGAAGAAAAACTGTTGTCTGCCTCGTCTGTTTACGCAGGCTGTTATTATATAGATGAGGAAGTTCAAGTCCTGATCATACAAGGAGAAATATGACGAAAATCGTGTCAGACCGAGGATAAGCCGCGCGGCCAGTCCTTCCCCATGGTCGGCCACGCGGCCACATAAGCCAGTCCAGACAGATCGCAAGTCCGTCCCCGTCAAACGCTAGAATGGACCCATTTCAGACATATTGAAGGTCCCAAATCACAAGAGAGGTCCGATAAAGAAGGTGGAAATGCCCGACAGTGTGCAATCCGTATTTTACCCCTAAGGCTCATGCATTGTACTAAATGTAAAAACATGTAAATAAAATACTAATTAATTACATAACTAAAGCAAATAAAAGTATTATGTATAAATATTTGTTTGTCTGTTTCTCTCCTCTCTCTCTAACAAAATGCAGGGAATAAAAAGTCTAGTCCGAATCGGATCCCTAGACATCAACATCCTCTTCCTCATCATCACTCCCATCATCGTCACCACGGCCCCGCTGCTGCACATAATGGGACCCACCAGCTCCTGAGCCCCTACCTCTAGTAGATCTCCGACGGACACGAGATGGACGAGCAGCCTCCACAGGCGACCTCTCCCTCCGCTGTGGTAACACCACGTCCTCCTGACGGCAGGTACAAGCAGCGACCAAGCTCCGGAATAGCCTCTCAAAGATATTGCCCCGACGAAGCGGATATAAGCCTCCCGAGTCACCTGGGATAAAAGGCACAGTTCAGATACAAATCTAAAGTGTGTGTGCAAGACAGAAATGAAAAGCAAAGGATATCATACTGTAGCTCCAAGCAGAGGAAGTTGGGCCCCAGTGACCTCATCAGCCTCAGTCAAAGTCAGTCCACCTCGACACCACCCCACTGCATCCTAATGCTATCAGAGAACCGCGGCATATCCATACCATATCTGGCCCCTCTACTCGAGCTAGCCGGATAGGTACCTGCCTGCCTCCTCGCCAAGACCTGTGGACTCAGCAACACATGCTTCACAAACCATGCATAGTCAGCCCCACTCTGGTACAAATAGGCCGGAGTCCTGACCCGGTAGTCACCGCTCCTCCTCAGCCTATCCGGATATAACATGTCTCTCGGAGGCTCACTCGGGGCCCATAACATAAGATGTCTGCTATGCTGCCTGTAGACTCTCTCACCAAGATACATGGCGTCCCCAATCAACCCCGTAAAAAAGTAGCGGGAAGCAGTAAAATCCTGAGCCTGACCAACCCCCACCAATACCTGATCCGACCAAGGAAACAGCTGGAAGTCCTCATGCAGTGGACCACTCAACTTTGCAGTAAAAATCCCCAGACCGGGAGTCTTCCTTGCCTTGCCGCGACCCTCCAACTGGTTGCTCTTTGCCCAGAACGTCATAACCGGGACTTCCTTCACCCCCAGCATGGCAAAGGGAGAAATGTGGAATAGCTCGTAGACCCACACCTATGGAGAAAAGCAATATCTCAGTTCTAAATAGTTCTAACAAAGGACGAACATGAAATAATAAAAGAGTCAGAGGCATACCTCAAAGGCAAACTAAAAGCAGCCAAAAGATAAAAAACTGGACCTCGAGCAGACATAAAGGTCTCTATACATCTTTGCTAGTCCGGATCCGCCCCAAGAAACCTGACTCACCTTCTCTAAATCAGCCAGAGCACCCAACAGAGAAAACCGACAGAAAGTCCCGGCACTCGGGAACAGAGTCTGCGACAAGCTATACCACAGAATGGCCCTCACCAAACAGTCAGTATCATGGGTGCCCTTAACAAAGCCCTGGATAGCCTCCTCCACCAAGGTCCTCAGACGACCCGTCTCAAAGCCGTTTCCCTTCACACCTTTGCTCAACGGCATCCCAATCAGCTCCACCTGACGGTGCGGGTCTACAGCTAAGGACTCATCAAAAGGTAGCTCCACATTCATGAACATGATCCCCGTAAT
Source organism: Campanula takesimana (assembly GCA_026119855.1). Taxonomy (NCBI): domain Eukaryota; kingdom Viridiplantae; phylum Streptophyta; class Magnoliopsida; order Asterales; family Campanulaceae; genus Campanula; species Campanula takesimana. The sequence continues at coordinate 1,041,613 of JAOWBW010000013.1, forward strand.
AGCAGCAAAGTCGGTCGGAGTAACAATCACCTCTCCCCAACTAAAATGGAACATGTAGGTGGTGTCCCACCAATACTCCCTCATCTCCTCAACAAGACCCATCACCTTCTGGGTCCCCTCTACAGCCCGTACTGCATCAAAAAATGGACCGAAGCCCTGGCCTGGATCCTCTCCTTCACCGTCCCAGCCGGCTGCAATCTCCCCCATATCTCGGCCACTGCCCTCGTGGACCCACAAGATTTCATCCTCTGTAGATAAACACAGCAAAGGTACGTTACCCAACTAGCAATATAAATGTGTTATAAATTAAAGTGTACATGCATGCTTTATTTTATCTACTTGCGCATATATTTTACCGTCCCTAAAATAATCAACAATCTCAGAGAATTAAATAATCACGAATGATTAATTTAATTTAACGCAGTCTTAAAATAATACAGCAAGTATGAAATAAAAGACAAAAAAATACCCAAAAGAAATAACAAAAAGCGAGGCCGTTAGTTCCTTCGTCTCCATCAGTCTCCCGCCAGACCAATGTTTGTCGATGCCCGCGTACAAGTCGAAGTGTTGTCCCACCATGAAATGCCATTCATCAGGACGGAATTTGCGAGAAGCCATCCTCTCTCGTAGTTGATGGACCCTCTTGTTGAGGTGGGTCCGAGCCTTCACCTTGCTCAAACTGCTGTCCCGCACCTTCGCCTTGCTTATAAGGATACTCTGCGCCAAATATATAATTAAGATCCATCTTAAATATAGAAAAATATATCAAAATCTCTCTTTTTCTCTCTCTTTCCCCAGTAGAATTGTGAAGAAAAGTAAGGATGAAAGCAACAGCCGGCGGCTGTTTGTAGGGACTGTCCAGCGACGAGATTAGCCATGCGGCCAGTGTCTCTAGGCGACGTGGCACAATCTCAGCCCTCCATCTCGCGCGCCCATCAGCGATCCTCGTCAACAAGGTCCAGCCAATCAGAAGGACTGGCCACGCGGCCAGTTATTCCCCAAAAAAATAAAATAAATCAATTTAGCTCCTCGGTTTATTTTTAATCCAAAATTGGCCCCCTTAACTTTTTGATAAGATCTCTTGTATACTTGGCTTGGTTGATAAATATGCCTTCATTCAATTGTTTGATTTAAAGTCCGAGGAAGAATGTGAGTTCTCCCATCATGCTCATTTCAAACTTGCTCTTCATAAGTTTCTCAAAGCGCTTGCACAACAATTCATTAGTAGGACCAAATATAATATCATCAACATAAATTTGAACAAGTAATTTATGACCATTATGTTTGGCAATGAAAAGAGTAGTATCGATTTTACCGCGCGTGAAGCCTTTCTCAATGAGAAACTTGGATAGTGTATCATACCATGCTCTTGGAGCTTGTTTGAGTCCATACAAAGCTTTCTGGAGTTTGTAAACATGATCTAGAAATTTTGAATCTTCAAATCCAGGTGGTTGAGCTACATAGACTTGTTCTTGGAGTTCACCATTTAGAAGGTAATAGCGTGGCTGATTGTTTAGCAAACATAGCAGTGGATGAAGAACATAATTTTGATTTTGTCATAGTTAATGATCTTCCTCGGCATTGTCAAGGGCTGATCTCTCTTGACAAAGCAAGTACCCCTTATATTAGATCTAGATAGGTTTTATGGCTAGGCATTTGTATATTTTGATTATTGTTTTTAGCTGTTTCCCCCTCCTTTATTGTAGAGGATCTTACAAACTGTGTAAGAACTCCCCCCCCCCCTTTTCTCATTTTCTGGTGGTTGAGGTGGTCATGTCCCCCCACCATTCTTGTATTTTTTTTCCTTTATATGAATAAAATATAGGGAGGTACCATCCTCCTTTCGCCCAAAAAAAAAAAGAGTTCACCATTTAAAAACACGCTCTTCACATCCATTTGATATAACTTGAAGTTCTTGTGAGCAGCGTAAGCTAGAAAGATTCTGATAGCTTCAAGTCTTGCTACGGGCGCAAAAGTTTCATCGTAATAAATCCCCTCTTCTTGCCTGTAGCCTTGTGTAACCAATCTTGATTTGTTTCTTGTGATGGTTCCATTCTTATCCATCTTATTTCTGAACACCCACTTTGTACCAATTACTCCTTGATCATGTGGTCTTGGAACCAGAGTCCAAACCTTACATCGTTCAAATTGATTGAGTTCTTCTTGCATTGCAATAACCCAATTTGGATCTTGGAGCGCTTTATCAGCCTTCTTTGGTTCAATTTGAGAGATAAATGCAGTGTAAGCATCAAAGTTTGTAGCTCTCCTTGTACGAACCCCAAAATTTAGATCACCAATGATATTTGCAATTGGGTGACCTCTAACTTCACGAATTTCAGGAGGTAAATTAGGTTGAGTAGTTGTAACTTAAAGGTCATCAATTGGTATATCTTCACCAGATTCAAAATCATCAAATTAGGGGGTTGAATTGGTTCAGAATTGAAAATGGGAGTAACATCAGGTGCAGCTGCAGATTGAGGCACAGGAGTGAAATCAATAGGCGTGACATTCATAGGAGGCACAACTGAAGACTCACTAGGCGCGCCATACTTGGAATTAGGCGCAGCTGATGTAGATGGATTTCCTTGTGTTGATGTATTCTGATCTTGTGTAGGCGTAACTTGTGTAGGAGCACCTGTCTCTACAGACTCAATAGAAACATCAGAATCATTTGGAGCCAAATGTGGCTCAAGGAGAGAATGTTAATCAAATGTAACATGTACAGATTCAACTATCACTAAAGTAGATCTATAAAAAACACGAAAAGCTTTTGAATGTTTGGTATACCCAACAAAAATACCTTCGTCGGCTTTGGCATCGAATTTACCTCTATGTTCGTTTCCGTTGTAGACGATATAGCATTTACATCCAAAGATTTTGAAGAAAGTAATATTGGGAGCTCTACCACACCAAAGTTCATATGGAGTCTTGTTGTAAAGTTTGTTGATAAGAGAAGGATTCTGAGTAAAACATGTAGTGTTAACAGCTTCTTCCCAAAAGTACTTAGGTAGCTTGGCTTCAGCTATCATCGTTTTTCCATCCTCAATCAACGTTCTATTCTTCCTTTCCACAGGTCCATTTTGTTGAGGAACTCCAGCAGTTGAGAAGTTATGATCTATTCCATGATCATCACAATATCGAGCAACACCATTGTTCTTAAATTCTGTTCCATTGTCAGATCGAACACTTACGATGTCATATTTTTTTTGAGTTTTGGAGCAGTCTGAAGAGAGTGGTTAAAATGTCATAACAATTGTCTTTTGAGATCATCATTTTCACCCATGTATATCTTGAATAATCATCTACCACAACTAGAGTATACTTGTTTCCTCTAATACATGCAGTGGTAACTGGTCCAAATAAGTTAACGTGGAGCTATTGCAAACATCTAGTAGTTGAGGGATTTGTCTTGTTGGAGAAAGACTTTTTGGATTGTTTGCCAAGTTGACATGCGACGCACTTTTTGTCATGATGTTCAGCAACTTTGGGAAGTCCTTTTACAAGATTGTTCCTGCTGAGTATTGATAGATACTTGAAGTTCAAGTGACTTAAGCACTTGTCCCATAGCCAACTATTTTCGCTCACACTTTTAGCTACAAAACAAAGATTATTACTAGAGTTCATATTCTGAAAATCAATAATGTAAATATTTGTCTTACGATATCCAAAAAGTAATGTTGCTCCAGTTTTGCCATCCTTGATAAGACATTTCGTAGAAGAAAAATGGCATTCTAATCCTTTGTCGCAGAATTGAGATATGGATAATAGATTATGCTTGAGTCCTTCAACTAGAGAGACTCTTTCAATGCATATTTTGTCTCTCTTGAGCTTTCCATATGCCACAACCTGTCCTTTATTGTTATCACCAAATGTTACTGAGGGACCTCTTTCTTCATGAACATCTTCAAGTAAAGTTCTATCTCCAGTCATGTGTCTAGAACATCCATTATCGAGAATCCATTCATACATTTTAGCTTTTGAAGATACATCCATGAAGCAAAGAACCTGAAATATATACATTAAAGCAGGTCCTCTTTATTCCTTTTTGGGTCCTAGGGTTAGCAACTTTTGACAACCCACTCTTGCCTGACCTTAGGATTTTTACGTCCTTTGGCATTGGGAGTGAATCGCAAGAGGCATTCCACGGCCTTCTGATCAAAACAATAACAAATTGAACAATGATAAAAGCCACCAGTCACATGAGTTTTCACAAACTCTTTACTTTTCTATGGGATAGCATTCTTAATTGGGTCAGATGAACTAGCCTTAACAAAATCCTTCTTTTGAAATTTTGGAGGGCTTTTTCTAGGAGCGCGCATAGGGCTAGGAGGTGCATGGCAATGAGGCGCGTGGCTCTTAGGCGTATAATGTTCACTCGTAGAAGGAGCGCGCCTTGTTTCAAGAATGATTTTGCTAGAAGATGATCCATCTGTAGCTATTTCCTTCCCTTTAGCTTTTCCAAATTGATTCATTGGGTAGACATAATGGAATGTTTGTCTTGGGACATGTTCCTATCCTTTACCCATAGAATTAGAATGTTTTTCCTTAGGAATTTCACGAGTTTGATGGGGTGTAAATTCACTGTCTCTTTCACAACAGACATCACACTTTAAGTTGTCACTAGTTGATGTGGATCCCAAGCCTCCCTTATCACTACTGGCTTTTTGAGATTCAAAGATATTGTCCATAGCGACACGAGAATTGGACCACTCATTTGTAATCTTTTTGAGATCAGTAATTTGAGTAACCAACTCCTCGTTTTGAACTTTAAGTAGTGAGTTCTGTTCTGTTAGAAAAGTGTTTTTATTAGTAAGAGGAGTCATGCTCTTTATCTGCTCCTTAAGGAGAGTGAGTTCAGATTTTAGAAGAGATTTCTCCGAGTTCAGATTTTAGAAGAGATTTCTCCGTCTTAAGCTGGGAAATTTCATCACATGATAGTGCTAAAGCTTCCTTCATATCACCGAATCTACTGATTACCTTTTCAGCTTCCTTGAACAACTTTTCTTGCTTTTCAATATCTTCATCATGATTAACTTTAGGAATTGGTGCAACTTGTTGTCTGATATAAGCTTCCTTTCTGAGTTTGCTTCTTGCACTCAGATCACATCTGGAAAATAATAATCCAGCATCACTTTGAGCTGGTGTAAGACATCTTTGTTCAACGAGCTCACTGATGGTTGATCCTTTCTTCTATTTCACTCTAAGATGACCTACAGATTTTCTAACTGGTTTGTTCAAGATTTTCATATCAGGAACATCTTTTGAGTAGTCATCATCTGAATCATAATCATCGTCATCATTTGCCACCAAGCACACGAGTCCATCATCAGAATCTTCATCGCTTTCTTTCGAGTCCTTTTCAATCCAAGTCTTGAGTTCATTGGATGGTGATTCTTCCTTAGCAACCATTTCCCTGTGACGAGAAAACTTGGGATTGTGGTTGCTCTTTTTCTTCATGTACTCAAACTTGGGAATTGGGCAGCTTGATGCAAAGTGACCTGTTTTCCTGCAATTAAAACAAACAAGATCTTCTTTTCTTTTTGAATCATTGCTCCTTCTGAATTTTGGAAGAGCTCTGCTGGTATATCCTTGAGGTTTGCTTGTTGCTCCTGGTTTTGAGAATTTTCTAAACTTCTGGAATCTCTTACAAATAAAGCGAAGTCTTCATCATCCATGTCCAATAGATCAGAAGTAGAAATTTTGGGGCCTGGGCTTTTATCAACAAGCGCTTCTTCTCTTTGTGCCACCATAGCTATGGATTTTGATTTTTCTTCAGTTTCACTGATACGTTGAAGTTTGAGTTCATAAACCTTGAGATTTGCACAAAGGTTTCTTAAAGTCCAATCATCCAAAGTTCCAGCGTCTTCAAGAGCACTAGATTTGTGGAGATATCTTGTTCCAAAGGTAGCAAGGAAATTAACATTCAATTCCTTATTTGAGAACTTCTTGCCAAGTGAAATACACGAGTTGATAATTTTACAATAACGTTCATAGGTCTGTCTAAGTGTTTCACCAGGAAGTTGAGAAAAATTGTTGAATCTCTTTTGAACTTCATATCTTTTGTTCTCTTTACAAACCGTGTCTCCTTCAATATGATCTTCAATAGCATTCCATAGTTCATTTGTAGTAGCACAATGCATGACTTGTTGTTTCATTGCAGTGCTTAGAGTGCTTAAGAGAATATTTCTTGCTTTCCCATCATTTCCAACTCTTCTTGCTTCTTCTTCAGTCCATTCTTCCTTTGGTTTTTGAATGGTTAGTTGAGCAGCGTTAGTGCATCGATTTGGATCCACTTTCATTGGGATGTAAGGTTCATAAACCATGGTGTCATGAAGCCATTCATCAATTGAGTTGAGATGGGTCAAGATGTTGAATTTCCATACGTCAAAATGATCTTCATCAAAGACTGGAACATGTGTGTGGTTTGTAGTTGCCATAGGTTTTGAGTTTGCCATATTGAATCGGCACCCAAGTTGTAAAGCTTGAAAAACAAAAAGAAGTTTTATAAAGGTGTTTGCTCTGATACCACATGTTGGTCCCAAAGGGCAACAAGGGTATGAAAAATAGCTAGAGGGGGGGTGAATAGTTGTTTTGAAATTCTTTTCTAACACTTGAACATTCAATTGCAAATGCTCACTAAGTCCTTTAAGCGTTATGAAAGGCGCTCCAAAGATAGAGTGAAATGCACAGTGGAATTTAGTTAAGTAAAAGGAGCGCAAATAATGAAAAGGAGCGCACACACACACTAAGTAATTTTGGCTTAAAGAGTGTGTAAAATGGAACTAAGGCAATAACTCACAAACACAACAATATTCAAAATCTGTAAATGACTATTGTAAGATGAACTTGAAAACTTGAAATAAATTTCAAATAGTAAAGGAGCGCTATTTGGAGAGGTTCGATCAGGAAATGATCTACGTCCTCTACCAAGATGGTTAGTCTTGGATTTCTAATGGAGATCTTATATTATGAGTGTGATTATAGATTACAACTTTTGAGTATGATCAACTAAAGATATATTATCTATGAAAGAACAAATCCTAGACAAAAACCAGTGTAACTCTTCAAGAAAGATCCAAGTGATCAAGCTTGAAAAGGTGAGTGTGTTCTTATATTATGAGTTTGATTATAGATTACTGGAGTCTTCATATCTTCATGCCTTCAAATTTGTCTAAGTGTTGAAAGGTTGCATAGAGCACATCATAATGATAGGCACACTATAAACATTGAGGCGCACCTATGTTATAGGCGCACCAATTTTGGTTTAGGCGTATAAAGTTGGATGAGGCGCGCACTTGTGGTAGGCGCACAAAGTGTACTAGGCGCATTACTTTGAGCCTGGCCCACCATGTTTGTATCAGGCGCGCTGAAATGATAATTTTGGGGCGCACCATGATTTAACACTTAGATAATTTTTCTGGCATTTGATCCTATTACAAAACCTAGTCTAAAAATGGACTATCTAAAAATTAAAGTATACATACTTCTTACATAGGGTCCTAAAGTTCATAAAATATAACTTAGGTAATGTATCAATCAAATCTAACATTAAAAAAAAAACATGAGATATAAGTGGGCATACCCAACAAGCCTCATATTCTTTAGTGCCTGCACATTTAGACAAATGTGAGATCTACATCTGGTATCTAATACCCAGGAACTAGAAGTAGAAAGAAGTAGTACATCTATAACATAGATACCTGAAGTAGAAGCAATCGAATTTCCCTTCTTCTTCTTCTTCTTCTTTTCTTCCATGTATGTCTTGCAATTACATTTCCAATGACCAATTTCATTGCAATGGAAACAGATTGCATCCTTTTGTGAGTTGGGTTTAGCCACCACAACATTGGCAACCTTTGCCTTGCTTATCTTGGGTTTGGCAACTTTTTCCTTTCCTTTTCCTTTGGCCTTAGAGCCCTTTCCTTCTTTAGAAACCACGAGCACAGGAGAGGCTTCTTTAATGATTTTCTTTTCTATTGTCTTTTGCATCCCATGCAACTCAGACAAAGACTTAGTCATACCATGCATATTATAGTTCATGACGAACTGATTATAGATTTTTTAGGTAATGAGTTTAAAATCATATCATTTGCCAACTCAACATGGATGGCATAACCGAGCCTCTCTAAATGCTCAAAATGGGCCTTCATCTTCAAAATATGAGGACCCACCGACTGTCCTTCACTCATCTTGTATGAGGTTAGAGCAGCCATGGTGTCAAACCTTTCTTGCCTTGCTTGCTCTTGATACATATCTTTCAACTGAGAACCTATATCATAGGCATCCAAGTGTTCAAGATCCATTTGAATCTCTGAACACATGGTAGAAAGCATGAGACAATTGACGTCACGAGAATCACATTTGTGTTTCTAGTGAGAATCCTTCTCCGCCCTTGGGGTATTGGCAGCAGGTTCCTCAGGAACGGGTTCATCAAGAATGTAAAGCTTCTCTTCTTGCCTTAGAACAATTCTTAGGCTTCGGATCCAATCCATGAAGTTAGCACCATTCTCATGAAGTTTTTCCTTCTCAATGATAGATCGCAATGATAGAGTTTGTGTGTTTTGTGCCATTATCTACAATTATGCAAACATGTAACCATATATAAGTACCAACTTAATTAAAGATATTATTAATTAGTTTTTCGTAAATACTCCCACTAGATTATATAACCTTCATAAGCAATTATTCATAATATAATTTAAATGGGCTAACATCCTTATTTCGCCTAACTTTGAGTCGGCTTTGGCAAAACCGCTCAAAATAAGTTATTTAGGTATACAACACCTTGTCAATAATATGGTATATGACTCTTAGATCCTTTATGAGATTTTAGACATCTTATGTCTAACATGTTTTAATCTCATCTGTGGCTTAGGCCCAAAACTGTTTTGATAGCCTAATTATTTTTATTTTTTTTTTGGCGAAAAGAGGACGGTACCTCACTAGATTTTATTAGCAAAAATGAAAATTACAAAAATGGTGGGGGACATGACAACCTCAACCACCAGAAAAGAGCCTAAGGGGAAGGTCTTACACAAGTTGTAAGAACCTTTACAATATAGGGAGGGGTGGCTACAAAATAAAGAGAATAATAAATATAAGAATCTAGGCAACTAAAACAGAACATCAAAGTCTAAGAGAAGGCACTTGAGAAGCTTCAATGCCCCCTTACAATTATTAGGAAGGTCATCAAAAGAGTTAAAATCTACATTATGAAGTTGAGAGTAACCAAGATTAGCCAGCCCATCTGCCACTTTGTTGCCTTCTCTATACACATGAGTGATCCGAGTCTGCATAGTAGAGCTAAGCCCCATAATTCTGCGAATAAGGTAAAGAATCCGCCAAGGAATATGATATTCTCTATTTCCTCATTAAGTCAAACCATTTTAAACGTATAGGAATCACTGTTTCCCCATCTTGCTCATAGATGAATAGAATTAAGGAACCTCGCTTTGGCAGAGCCCACATAAAACTACCCATGTACTCACAAGTGTTTCAATCATGGATCGGCACATGACTTAAATTTTCAAGAAGGTTCAAATACATAAAGTTTATCAATTATTCGAATTAATTTTATGTGACTTAATTCCACTAGTTATAGGATTTAATTCCCGAAATTGAATCTGCAGAGCATCTTGAAATTGAGAGCCCAAAACGTACAACCGAAACTAAGCCAAAAGGCAACCACAATTCCGTACTAAGATCAAGAACCAAGTAATTATTCCACACGGCCGATACTAAGCCAAAAGGCAACCACAATTCCGTGTAGAAAAGTAACTTGTCTCAAGATCCTTTATTGTCTCATCAATATCACAGATTACAACAATCCTAAACTCTTTAGAATTATGATTTCTACGATTTTTCTGGATTTCTTAATTGAAATCTGTTTCAGGAAACACGGTTTTGAAAACCATCCGTCTGAAAGTAGTTTTAGTTTCTAGATTCGAATTCTGTAAACAATTTACTAAACAATCTGAACACCAGAAAATGAACCAAATCCTAGGAATTTGGGGACCGACCGTACGGCGCCATAGCAGCCGTGTGGCGCTGAAACAGCCGTACGGCTCCTTGGTCCATTTTTTTTTGACGAAAAGAGGACGGTACCTCCTTAGCTTTTATTAATCAAAAAGGAAAGTACAAAAGCCATGGTGGGGGACATGACAACCTCAACCACCATATAGTAAACTAGGGGGAGGCCTTACACATGTCGTAAGTGCCTCTACAAGAAAGGAAGGGGAAACTATAATGTAAAGAAAAAAGATTAAATAAAAACCTAGCCATACAAATAACTCTGGATAGAAGGGAAACCTACTTTGTCTAAAGCATACGCCCCATGACAGGATGGAGGAAGATCCGAATGATGATACCAAGTTAAGTTAGTCTTGCAATCAGCCACAGTATTTGCAAGACCATCCGCTACTCTATTACCTTGCCTCAAGATATGAGTGACATGAACCTGAATAAACCGCATTATATGGTGAATCTGCTGGATGAAATAGTGGATTTCCCATGGTATATGGTATACCTTGGTAATAATCTTCATTAAAACCTCCGAGTCCACTTCTAGCCAAACCTTATCAATCCCAAACTCGTGAGCATAGAGAAGACCGTCAAGAGCTGCCCTAGCTTCAGACCACATGTTAGACCTTACCCCATAGAAATTTCCATAGGCAAAGATTAACTCCCCATTGGAAATCCAAAAGATACCCCCGCCAGAAGCAGGCCCTGGATTTCCCCGTGAGACTCCATCCGTATTCAGCTTATAAAAACCATGAGTAGGTTTGGACCAATAAACAATACGAGGCATAGGGAAACTTGGAGTGGTTGTCCGAAGCATAAAGATATTCTGAAGGTACAAATCAGCCATACAAACTACAAACTGCAGATTATAAACTTTGGAAATATCCGCCACTTGATGAAGAATAGACGAGATAAGAGACTGAGAGGAGGGATTCATACCTTCAAACCACCATTTATTCCTTTGACACCATAAATACCAGCAAATCACACCCGGGAGTATAGCGAGAATCCACTTATTTAGGGGGGAAGCATTCGAGGAATTTCATGCCACCAAGAGCATAGGAGCTGCCTCAAACTACCCATTCGAAGAGTGGCACCAAGAAGATTCCCAAAATGATACCGACCTAGGGGTTTGAGAGGGATATTTATACTTTTAAAACCCAACTAGTTTAGGTTTGAAAGTCTAATTCCCGTCAAAACTTGGAGTCAAAAATCGAAATCCCGTCAAGCAAAAGGTCCGCCCGGGTAGCATAAAGGGTCCGACCGGATCCCCTTATAGTCCGACCAGGTATGGACTAGGGTCCACCCGGATCATGACCAGGGTCCCGTCGGGTCATGCCCTTGGTCCGCTCGGGTCCTTTTCTTTTTTTTTTTAGCGAAAAGAGGACGGTACCTCCCTAGATTTTATTGATTAGAAAAATAAAAGTACATAAAGGTGGGGGACATTACGCCCGGGTCCTTTTCTGTTCCGGATTTCCTCTTAAAATCCAATTTTAAGACTTTCCAATTTAGCCATTTTTCAAATTCGTTTTTTTGTGTGTGACCCCATAGGATTATATTAAGTTGTCAATGTGATCAAAACCAATTGATAACATAAATCATGAGCGGACTCTAACAAGCCATCATCACTACCCAATTAATATAACATATCAAAGTTCATGAATCCTTTATAGAACATATCACAATCCTTTTTTCCACGATGTCACTGAGCGTAAGCCATGGTAAATGGTCAACTTACAATGCCCAATACTTTTCTTGTCACGACCCGAAAACTAGGCTCTATTTTATTAGTAATAAATAATTATTATTTATTTATTTGCTTATTTATTTATTTAAATTATTATTTATTTAAGTATTTATGTGTGCATTTTATGTTTCATAATAATTATGCCTAGCATTTTATTTGAGTCATTTGGGTTAGCGTAGTATTGTTGGGTCTTAATTGTTAGTAGGGAGTGTAAGTATTTGTGTTAGTAGAGGAGGGGGCCTTAGTGTAAGTTCTTTTAAATCATTCTCCTACTCCCTCCCTACTCTTCCTCCTCCCTCACTCTTTCACCCTCTCCCTCATCCACCATCTCTCCCAGCAACTCTCTCTCTCTCTTCATGGTTTTGGGTAAGTTTTTCCTCTCTACCTTCTCTCTTCAATCTAACCATCTTCCTATTGTTATTTCTCATTTCTTAAAACATGAAACTTGTTTAGATCATCGTTAGGATCGTAGAGGGCTAAAAATATTCGAGTTCCAGGAACTTTGAGAAAATTCAAGTAAGTTACTTTCCCCCCATTTTTTTATGCTAAAAGGTTCATATCATGTGTATATAATGCTTGGGTTGTTATATTTGAAGTTTGATTGAGTTTGGAATTTGTTTGGAATTTATTTGGGTTTTTGGTTAAAAATGGTGATTGTTATGAATGTTGGGTGTGATTCTTGGTTTGGGGTCATTTATGGTGTTGTTGAGGTCCCCTTTTTGTTAGATGTTGTTTGGGTACTTTGGGGATCAAGTTGGGAATGTTGATTTTGAGAAATTTGGTTTTGGGTTCGAAAATGGTGGAAACCCAGCTCTATTTCCCGGCATGAAGACAGACCGAGCGCCCGCCCGCGCGGTATTAGGCGCCCGCCTACACCCCCTTTTCCAGCGACCAGACCTTCTGTTGAAACAAGCGCCCGCCTGCCCTTGCCCGCGCGCCCGCTCGCTCCAACCCAGGCGACCGCCCGATCCAGCCCGAGCGCCCGAGCGCCCCCTTTTCCTGGCACTATTTCTTTACTTGTTTTCGGTTTAAGTTATAACTTTCATACATGTTTTGGGCCTTATCCCCTTAGCCTTAAATGGTCAATTTGGAATACTCTAATGATGAAATTGGTTCCCTTGTGAATAAATGTGACTTGGGACTTGATTAATTATTGTTTGGGAATGTTGAAGCTTTTTTATGATGCGCATTTATTCAATCCATCCTTATGGTGATTAATTGGAATGATTCCCTACTTTGGAATCCTTAGTTGTTTTGTTTGAGCTAGTATTTATTACTTACCCCTTACTTGAATGTCCAGCTGGTATTTTGTGTGTGTTTGGGCGATGCGAAACATTATGATGGCACAGCCAAGTCCATTGTGATGTTGACCATTGTTTTGCCCCATTATTTCCCTCCTCCAGATTGGCCTTGGATGTGAGATGAGCTAGCCCCTTTGTGAGCACTTTATCTATTGGTTTTCGGGCTTTGACTGTGTGTCACTGTCCCCTTGTTATTGGTTCCGGTACCGGGGGTTTTCTCTTCAAGCTTTCATGCTATTATGAAGATGATGATTTGTTGATTATTGAAGCTGCGCAGCGACCTTTATTTGGTTTATCGGTTTGGAAAACCTTGGCTAATATCCTTTGTTATGTGTTCATTTCCGCTGCTATCTGATATATGATAATTTCTATGTGTTATGTGATTTATTATTGATTATTGCATCATAGCATGTCATGTAGTTGCATTAGTAACTTATTGAGATTTATCTCACCCCCTTTCTTTTTATCTTTGTTTTTCCTTAACCCCCCCCCAGGACCAAGGAATTAGACTCGCTGATCACGAGGACGTCGCGAGGGTTGAGCTTTTGGGGCAAGTGTATATTGGTGGGTTTACATTATATAAATGTGTAACTCTTTTGGGGATAGTTGTACCACACTTTGACGTCACTAAGATTTGTATATTTTATTATTTTGTAGTGTGAGCTTATGGGGCTTACACTAGTACATTGTTGTTGTTAAATTGTTTTCCAAAACCTGGTGTTATCATCTTTTGATATGAAATGAAATTTTTATCTCTGATATTTTGGTATTTTGATTAGTAAGTCGACGTCCAGCTCACGATCTCGGGCCCGCGGGGTTCGGGGTCGCGACAGTTGGTATCAGAGCTATGGTTTGGCTCTAAGTATAAGTCTAGGTGGACTAGTATGACCTAGGAGGGTAGTTGTGTTCGGAGTGAGTAACGGTTGATGTTTTCTGCAGGTAATTGTTCTCAATGGCTAGAAGAAGAACAGGTGAAGGTTCTAGTGGGGCTCAGAATCAGAATGATATTCGGGAAGAGAACCGTGCCATGTTCCAAGGCATGTTTGAGGCGGCCATGAAGGCAATTCATGACCAAGGACCGAGAGTAGAACAAGCACCACCACCTCGATATGGTTTGGAGCAATTCTTGAAACTGAAACCGGCAGAGTTCGATGGTGAGCCCGATGTGAAGAAGGCCGAACTATGGGTTGAGTCTATGGAGAAAATCTATGATGTGTTTGGATGCACGGACGAGGATAGGGTCAGATTTGCGTCTTATAAGCTTGTGGGTACCGCCGAGCATTGGTGGAAAGGAGTTAAAGCTAGTTGGGATGACACTCACACAGTGTATGCATGGGAATTGTTTGTGCGGAAGTTCAAAGAGCATTTTATTCCGGTAGTGGATCAGAACCGAAAGGAGATCGAGCTTCTCAACTTGGAGCAAGGTTTGTTGTCTGTAGCTCAGTACTCGGCTAAGTTCACAGAATTAGCCCAGTATTGTGACTATCTTGTGAGGACTGAAGAACAGAAGGCTATGAGATTCATCCGGGGTTTGAATACTTCTATCCGTACTCTGCTTATAGCCCAGAGGATTGTGATATTTCAGGATGCGGTAGACCGTGCCTATCTTATAGAGCAAGATATTGGGGAACATAAGAGGAAGACCGAGGTGGCTAACCCAAGTAAGCAAGGAGCGCAGAGCAAGTCACAACCAAGGATTGATAACCGAGGTAACTTTGGGGGACAATCTCAGTCCCGAGGGCAACCAATCCCAAGGAACCCGGGTACCACTTCCGGGAACCAAGGGAACCAAAATAGGAGACTTTGGTCCTATTGCCAAAAGGAAGGCCATTCAGAGGACCGGTGTTGGAAGAAACAGGGAAGGTGTACCAATTGTGGTCAAATGGGTCATTTTGCAAGGGATTGTACTAGAGGCAGAGGTCAACCGACTGGGGTAGGAGCTGGGCCTCCACAGGGTCAGAAAAGGGACGCTACGGGAAAGCCCAAGGTCCAAGGAAAAGTGTTTGCAATGAATCAGCATCAGGCAGATAATCCCTCAGTGATTGGAGGTATTGTTTCTATATCTAATGTGAGCGCGCGTACGTTAGTAGATCCAGGATCATCTCATTCTTACATTTCTGTGCAATTTGCTTCTTTGTTAAATGCTGAATCTTAGTATTTGCCCTATGTGTTAGAGGTGTCAACTCCTATAGGAGAATGTTTGGTGACCGATAGAGTATTTCGTGCTTGTGATGTGCTTATATGTGGTCGTGTCTTGTGTGCGGACTTGGTAGTCCTTCCTATTCAGGACTTTGATGTTATTTTGGGTATGGATTGGTTGAGCAAGTTTCATTCTTCTGTTGACTGTAGTAGAAAGGTCGTTAATTTTTCCATCCCTGATGTGCCTAAGTTTACTTTTGAGGCTATGCCTTTTGGTAGAAATTTTCGTATCATTTCTTATGTGAAAGCGAGGAAATTATTGCACCGTGGTTGTGAGGGGTTCTTGGCTAGTGTGCTTGATACTAGGAAATAATCCCCTAGTTTGGAGAGTGTTCGGGTAGTTAGGGAATTTCCCGATGTTTTCTCTTCTGAATATGATATGCCTCCAGATCGTGAAATAGAATTTTGTATAGATCTTTTGCCGGGTACGGCTCCGATTTCAAAGGCACCGTATAGATTGGCTCCCGCAGAGTTAAAAGAACTAAAGGTTCAGTTGCAAGAGTTGCTTGATCGAGGGTTTATCCGCCCTATTGTTTCCCCGTGGGGAGCACCGGTTTTATTTGTGCGGAAGAAAGATGGTTCTTTGAGATTGTGTATCGATTACCGGAAGTTGAATCAGGTTACGGTGAAGAATAAGTATCCTCTACCTCACATCGATGATTTATTTGATCAGCTTCAAGGGTCCGTTGTGTTTTCTAAACTGGATTTGAGGAGTGGGTACCATCAGTTGAAGATTCGATCGTAGGATATTCCGAAGACTGCCTTTCGCACTCGTTATGGTCATTACGAGTTCTTGGTTATGCCATTTGGGTTGACTAACGTGCCTGCCGTATTTATGGATTTGATGAACCGGGTTTTCCATCCTTATCTTGATTCGTTCGTGGTGGTCTTTATTGATGATATACTCGTCTACTCTAAATCTAGAGAGGAGCACGAGCAACATTTGAGGACAGTTTTATCCATTCTTGCGAGGGAACAATTGTTTACGAAGTTTAGTAAATGCGAATTTTGGCTCGAGAAAGTGTCATTTCTGGGCCATGTGATTTCTAAAGATGGGATTTCGGTGGATCCTTCAAAGATAGAAGCCATAGTGGATTGGAAGAGACCCGAGTCATTGACCGAGATCAGAAGTTTTATGGGTTTAGCCGGGTATTACAAAAGGTTTATAGAAGGGTTTTCGTGGATTGCTACTCCGATGACTCAGTTGACCCGGAAGAATGTCCCGTTTGAGTGGACCGAGAAATGTGACAAGAGTTTCGAGGAATTGAAGAAGAGGTTGACTACCGCTCCGATCTTGACTTTGCCTAATGGGAGCGATGGTCTAGTGATTTACATTGATGCTTCGAAAGAGGGTTTGGGTTGTGTGTTGATGCAGAACGGGAAAGTAATTGCTTATGCTTTGAGGAAGTTGACCCCTAGTGAACAGAATTACCCCGCTCATGATATGGAGTTGGCTGCGATAGTCTTTGCGTTGCACAAGTGGAAGTGGGAACACATTACGATGGATTTTGTAACCGGACTACCTAGGACTCGAAGAAAATTCAATGCAATTTGGGTGATCGTGGACAGGTTGACTAAGTCTTCTCATTTCTTACCATTGACATTTCCTATTCGATGGAGAAACTTGCGAATTTGTATATTCATGAGATTGTCAGATTACATGGTGTTCCGGTTAGTATGGTGTCGGACAGAGACCCCAAGTTTACATCCCGATTTTGGCAGTCGTTACAGAAGGCTTTAGGTACCGACTTGAGGTTTAGCACAGCATTTCATCCTCAGACTGACGGTCAGTCTGAGAGGACCATTCAGATTCTCGAGGATATGTTACGGGCTTGCACAGTTGACTTTCCAGATTCGTGGGATTCACACCTACCGCTTACAGAGTTTGCCTACAATAATAGCTATCAGTCGAGCATTGGTATGGCACCGTATGATGCCTTATATGGGAGGAAATGTAGATCGCCTATTTGTTGGGATGAGGTCGGTGAAGCGAATATCGTGGGTATTGATTTGCTTCAGGATTCAGTTGAGAAAGTTAGAGTTATCCGGGATCGATTGAAAACAGCCCAGAGTCGACATAAGAGCTATGTAGATAACCGAAGGCGAGATCTTAGTTTTCAGACCGGCGATTTGGTGTTCTTGAAAGTATCTTCGAAGGTGGGTATTCGAAGGTTCGGGAAGAAAGGCAAATTGGCTCCGAGGTTTATAGGTCCGTTTGAGATTTTGGGGAAAGTGGGACTTCTTGCGTATCGACTTGCGTTACCGCCATCTTTGGACCGGTTACATAATGTTTTTCACGTTTCTATGCTTCGGAAGTACGTTCATGATCCTTCTCACGTGTTACCGAGGATACCGGAGGATATTGAGCCCGATATGACTTATGAGGAACGACCGGTTAGGATCCTTGACTCCAAAGTCCAAGAATTGAGAAACAAAAGCATCGCGTTGGTTAGAGTCCTTTGGAAGAATCATAATGTGGAAGAATCGACGTGGGAGCTTCGAGAGGAGATGGAGCGTAGATATCCGTGGCTTTTTAATTCGGGTAAGTCTCGTTAAAATTCGGGTCGAATTTTCTTTAAGGGGAGTGAATGTCACGACCCGAAAACTAGGCTCTATTTTATTAGTAATAAATAATTATTATTTATTTATTTGCTTATTTATTTATTTAAATTATTATTTATTTAAATATTTATGTGTGCATTTTATGTTTCATAATAATTATGCCTAGCATTTTATTTGAGTCATTTGGGTTAGCGTAGTATTGTTGGGTCTTAATTGTTAGTAGGGAGTGTAAGTATTTGAGTTAGTAGAGGAGGGGGCCTTAGTGTAAGTTCTTTTAAATCATTCTCCTACTCCCTCCCTACTCTTCCTCCTCCCTCACTCTTTCACCCTCTCCCTCATCCACCATCTCTCCCAGCAACTCTCTCTCTCTCTCCATGGTTTTGGGTAAGTTTTTCCTCTCTACCTTCTCTCTTCAATCTAACCATCTTCCTCTTGTTATTTCTCATTTCTTAAAACATGAAACTTGTTT
This sequence comes from Campanula takesimana, assembly GCA_026119855.1. Taxonomy (NCBI): domain Eukaryota; kingdom Viridiplantae; phylum Streptophyta; class Magnoliopsida; order Asterales; family Campanulaceae; genus Campanula; species Campanula takesimana. Next base: position 1,059,911 of record JAOWBW010000013.1, read on the forward strand.
AGATCGTCGTTAGGATCGTAGAGGGCTAAAAATATTCGAGTTCCGGCAACTTTGAGAAAATTCAAGTAAGTTACTTTCCCCCCATTTTTTTATGCTAAAAGGTTCATATCATGCTTATATAATGCTTGGGTTGTTATATTTGAAGTTTGATTGAGTTTGGAATTTATTTGGGTTTTTGGTTAAAAATGGTGATTGTTATGAATGTTGGGTGTGATTCTTGGTTTGGGGTCATTTATGGTGTTGTTGAGGTCCCCTTTTTGTTAGATGTTGTTTGGGTACTTTGGGGATCAAGTTGGGAGTGTTGATTTTGAGAAATTTGGTTTTGGGTTCGAAAATGGTGGAAACCCAGCTCTATTTCCCGGCATGAAGACAGACCGAGCGCCCGCCCTTGCGGTACCAGGCGCCCGCCTACACCCCCTTTCCAGCGGCCAGACCTTCTGTTGAAACAAGCGCCCGCCTACCCTTGCCCGCGCGCCCACTCGCTCCAGCCCAGGCGACCGCCCGATCCAGCCCGAGCGCCCGCCCGCCCCCTTTTCCTGGCACTATTTCTTTACTTGTTTTCGGTTTAAGTTATAACTTTCATACATGTTTTGGGCCTTATCTCCTTAGCCTTAAATGGTCAATTTGGAATTCTCTAATGATGAAATTGGTTCCCTTGTGAATAAATGTGACTTGGGACTTGATTAATTATTGTTTGGGAATGTTGAAGCTTTTTTATGATGCGCATTTATTCAATCCATCCTTATGGTGATTAATTGGAATGATTCCCTACTTTGGAATCCTTAGTTGTTTTGTTTGAGCTAGTATTTATTACTTCGCCCTTACTTGATTAATTATTGTTTGGGAATGTTGAAGCTTTGGAATCCTTAGTTGTTTTGTTTGTTCGAGACACCTTGAAAGCTGGGCCATACTACTTAATTCATCAATATCCTGTATAGGTGACATAACCAATTCACCTTACCTCAATCAGTATACATCACGAAATTTTGTACTCGAGAATACACCTCAACATAAATCACTTAATAAGAACAAACATACGAACATAGCACAAGACATTTCCACTTTACGAGATAGGTACGTCCAAGCCATCAAAACTCGCACTCTCGATTCCCAAGCCGACAAATCCCCAATGGAACCAACACTATTGACACCAATCATATACTTGATAAACCACAAGAGAAGATACACTCGACGTCAATATCACGACTCATAACTCAACCAACTTCTAACTTAACTTCATACTTTCAAGAAAACTTAGTTTCTAAACCACTCAAAATCATAACACCCAAGTATTGAAACATATTCAATATCAGAGTTCTTATTCCCCTTCAAGATCTAAAACCATTGCTCTGATACCAACTGTAACGCCCCGGCAATCTCAAAAATCCATAAATAAAAACTTTACAAAATGTGCATCTCCAAAATGTAATATACCAAACCGGGCGCGTGAATTCAACTATAAACCAATACCAACAAACAACACCTCAACGAGATTATAACTCAGAGACTAGAAACAAATGCGGAAGCAAGAACAACTATTAACAAAAATATCCAAAGTACAACCGTATATATAAAACACTGAACGACTACAAACCCACAATAAAATACATAAAGGCTCCGAAGAGCAACTATCCCAAATACGATCAACCTGCTCAGAAGGTTCCCGCTACAACGGACCTCACAACGCTACCACTTGCTTTCCTGGGGGGGGGTTTAAGGAAAAACAATTTGAAACAAGAAACTGGGTGAGATAAAATCTCATTAAGTTACTAAATGCATCTACATGGCATAATATCATGCAAATCAACGATAACTGAACAAGTAAATCACGTAACAACAAATGAGAAAGCTCCCTATCGCCAACTGTCCCATACCAGTTGGAAATAACGACTGACTCATCATGCAGCACATAAGACTGAAATAAACACGTAACAAAGGATACTTAGCCAAGGTTTCACCAAACTGATAGAACAATCGCTGCGCAGCTTCAACCGATCAACCAATCAACAATAGCAGTATAACCACTGAAGAGAACCCCGGTCAGAACCGACCAATCAATCAATCAATCAACCCATCAAGCCATCTTCATAGTAGCATAAAAGCTGAAGAGAAAACCCCCGGTACCGGAACCAATAACCAAATGAAGTGTCACAAGGGACGGGAGACATGCCACAGAGTCATGCTCCAAGTAAAGCTAAAATGCACACAAAGGAGCTAGCTCTTCTCACATCCAAGGCCAATCTGAAGGAGGGTAATAATGGGGCAAAACAATGGTCAACATCACAATGAACTTGGCTGTGCCATCATAATGTTTCGCATCGCCCAAACACACACAAAATACCAGCTGGACTCTCAAGTAAAGGCTAAGTAATAAAACACTAGCACAATAAACAACCATTGATTCCAAAGTAGGGAATCATACCAATTAATCACCATAAAAGATGCAAACGATTACTCAAGTAGAGTTCAACAACAATAGCACAAGGAGTTTCTCATAAAAGAGTCCAACAACATTGACCATTAAAACATAATGATTCCAAGATAAGGCATGTACCAAATACATCCTAAATATGATACCCACAAGTTAATCATAAAGAGCACAACCCAAACGGTCGCTCGCAAATGGCACAATGATCAAAATGACCCTAAACATTTACTCATAAAGATATACTAGGACCATGAACTCAACCATCTCATCACACCTGGAATTCCAAAGTAGGGACTCAGAATGAATACACCTTAAGGTTAATCAAACCGTAAGTACCCAATTGCCAATTCACGCTTTACCTCCGTCCATAACGAACCAATTCTAAACACCCCAAACGAATCCAAAAGGTTACCCTTATTAGAACATGATCACGACTGGACTAAACCCTACACTTTGGTGTTCAATAACAACCCTCTAGGTACTACAGGACATCGCCTAAAACCTAGACCAAGTCTTACTCGAAAATCAATTCGATTGGAACAATCACGAACACATCATAAGATGCCCAAACATTCCCAAACAATACTTGATCAAATTACATAACACCATTGTTCACAAAGGAACTAATTTTAATTACTAAAGTGTTCCACGGTGCCCAACTATGTCAACTAGAATAGTACTACGGAACCTAGACCGAGACTACACCTTAATCTTAAACCTCAACGAAAAGACAACCATTATTATCTAGAACCATGCGGCCAATAGAACCATTGCGTAGTACTCGAAAATAGCTTTCCAACGATAGTTTACACGTCCAAAATGGAGTCCGGACGAAGAAGTTATGCTCTCCGGAAGATTGAACGTAAAACGGACAATTTTTATAAAGTGTTCGGCCGGACATTATGAAAAATCCCTGTTTTAGCTTCGAATTTTACTCCTTTCGTTCTAAAACTTAGGAGTACCTATATATACTTCTATCCTAACATTTAAAGACAATAAAACTCAATTCATGTGCCTCTAAAACCCAAATAACCCCAAAATTATTAAAGAACATAAAACTAAATTTCACAACACAAACTTAATCACAAGGGACCCGATTCTATCACTAGAGTGCACTACAATGTTCACTAAGGTCGACTAGAAGGACACCCAAGACTTAGACCAAAACGCATTCTTCAATCACACAAAATAACAAATGAAAGCCTTCAGAGGTATTGTGCGGCCGCCCACTCGGGTCTGTGCGGTCGCCCAAAAGGCCGTCAAGCAAGAAAAAAACCATTCAGATAGTTGTGCGGTCGTCCCACCATTTTGGGCGGACGCCCAACCCCCTGTTCTGCCGGAAAACGGAAGGGATGAACTGGGTTCTCCCATTTCTCATACCCATTTCACACATTCTCAAAATCAATACTTCCCACATGAACCCCAAAGTACCCAAACAACAACTAACCAAAAAGGGGACCTTAATAACACCATCCATCAACCAAAACCAAGATTAAATCTCAATATTCAACAAAATCACCATTTTTAATCAAAACCCAAAATAAATTCCAAAAAAATTCTAAACTCAACCAAACTTCAAATATAACACATCAAGCATTATATAAACATGATACGAACATTTTAGCATAAAAATGGGGGAAAAACAACTTACTTGAATTTTCTCAAAGTTACCGGAACTCGAATATTTTTAGCCCTCTACGATCTTAACGACGATCTAAACAAGTTTCATGTTTTAAGAAATGAGAAATAATGAGAGGAAGAGGAAGAAAATGAAGAGAAAAGTGGGAGAGAAACTTACCTTCCAATGGCTATGGAGAGAGAGGGAAAATGACTGGGAAGGGAGAATGGTGAGGTGAAAGTGAGGGAGGTGAGGGGAAAAGAGGGAGTAAGTAGGAGATTTACACATAGACCCCCTCCCCTACACACTACTCAATCATCTTATTTTCTCCACTAACATTTAAGACCCAACACTTCTACACTAGCACAAATGACCCAAATAAAATGCTAGTCATAATTTATTATAACACATAAAATGCACACATAAATTATTAATTAAATAATAATTTAAATAAATAAATAAGAAAATAAATAAATAATAATTATTTATTACTAATAAAATAGAGCCTAGTTTTCGGGTCGTTACATATGGGGCTTACAATAGTACATTGTTGTTGTTAAATTGTTTTCCAAAACCTGGTGCTATCATCTTTTGATATGAAATGAAATTTTTATCTCCGATATTTTGGTATTTTGATTAGTAAGTCGACGTCCAGCTCGCGATCTCGGGCCCGCGGGGTTCGGGGTCGCGACATTTCTCGATTCCAAATAGTTGATTATACAAATGACATTGATCATATCAATTCATTTGAGCACGGCCATGCATTTTATCAATACTATTCATCGAGGGGCCCAAGCTTGACATCTCTCACGAAGAGGGACAAATCCCATCTTAACTTATTACACTTCCCTACATAGCTTTGATCATACCAATCATATCCTTTATAATTACTTGGTTAAGAGTAATGTTTGAATATGTCAAACATGATCTCCACTAGGTGGAAGATCGTAATAATCTCAAGTGTAAGGATTCAATGATATTACTATCTAGAGGTTTAATTATGACATAGTGACCATGACATAAACCTCATAGTTGAGTCATGTACATTATGTGTTCACCAACACATACCCATAAGTTTAACTTGTATCCCATACACATGATCATCGAATTAAACTTATACTAGTTCTTCTTAAGTACTAGGGACGGAGATTATTATAACAAAACATGTAACAACAAATAATAATCTAAAACATCTCTTTATATAAATGAAAAAGTGATAACAAACATTGTCAAACAATGTACCAATAACATGCCTAGGCATATACACAAACACTAATCACCTTCTCCTCTCGTAACTTAGCTCCCGAACCCACTTCTCTTTCAAAATAAAAAAATGTTTTATCTCTATTTTCCTTTAATAAAATGAGGTGACGACTCTTCTAATTTTCAAAAACTAATGGAGGGTAACCATTATGAGATAACGCGAGCGCGGATCTTTCGAGGTTCGTGGCACGGGCTCTCACAGTAGCAAAGTTGGTGAACCACGTAAAATTCGAGTAAACCACCAAAATAACTCTCGTACCATTCCAAATTATTGTATTTACCTCCGTATTATTGAAACAACCAATCTAACATACGTACTATTGAAACAACCAATCTAAAATGCGTACTATCAAAATTGTCAAATCACTCTACAACTCAATTTAATCGTAACTCACTTAGCTAAGTGCTAAAAAGACTTATTTACCCTTATTAATTCTTTTATTAACTTTAACATAATTAATATTTTCAATATTAGCTGAAAAAACATTTTTATAATTTATGGTTCAATAAACAGAATCCATATTTATATTTACTAAACATTATATTAAAACATCAAAAAAATATTATCTAAAAAATAAAATTAATTTTCGTTAACCAACCAGCATCCCTTTTTTTTTTGGGGGAAAAGAGGACGATACCTCCCTAGATTTTATTAATAAAGCAAAAATAATACAAACATGGTGGGGACATGACAACCTCAATCACCAAGAAGGAAAAACTAGGGGGGAGGCCTTACATATGTCGTAAGGACCTCTACAAAAAGGGGGGGGGGGGTAACTAGAAAAATTTAACGCCTAATATTAGGATAGGAGATTTTATCAAAGAATAACATGCTTCGACATTGACTCGGGCAAGAATCCAAAGTGGGAAAGTCAAAATCTGCTTGCTCATTTGCCGATTGATTAGCTAGGAAATCTGCCACTTTATTACCTTCCCTAAAGACGTGAGATATTTTAACTTCAATACCCTCCAACAATCTGAAAATAGCTTGGATAACGTACCATATTTCCCAAGGGATAGAGTATTTTCGAAGCATAGTGAGAACAAGGACTTCCGAATCTACCTCAAGTCAAAGCGAATGATAACCCATCAACTGTGCACGAGCAAGGCCATCAAGAGTAGCCCTCGCCTCATCAACCATATTAGTTTCATGTCCATAAAATCGAGAATATGCAGATATGAAAGATCCATCATAACCACGGAAAACCTCGCCACCCGATGCAATACCTGGATTATGTCGCGACCCCGGACCCCGCGGGCCCGAGACCGCGATCTGGACGTCGACTCTAAAACCAAAACTCAGAAATACTGAAGTTAAAAATTCCATTTAATACCAAAAGGTAATGATCCAAAGTTTTACAAAACCATGTTTGATAAAAAACCAATTACAGCTATCATAAACTTCCACAAGTTTATGCACAACAAAAAATACAAATATACAAATCTTAGTGACGTCATTGATTGGTACAACTATCCCAAAATGGTTACACATTTACATAATGTAAACCACCCTATAATAACCTTCCCCAAAAGAATGGATCCACACTCGACGTCCTCTTTCTCGTGATCAGCGAGACTAATCCTTAGCACCTGGGGGGGGGGGTTAAGGAAAAACAAAGATAAAAGAAAAAGGGGGTGAGATAAATCTCAATAAGTTACTAATGCAACTACATGACATGCTATGATGCAATATACAATAATAAATCAGAGATAGCACATAGCAGTTATCACATAACAGATAGCAGCGGAAATAAACACATAACAAAGGATATAGCCAAGGTTTTCCAAACCAGAACATCCAAATAAAGGATCGCTGCGCAGCTTCAATAATCAACCAATCATCATCTTCATAATAGCATAAAAGCCGAAGAGAAAACCCCGGTACCGGAACCAATAACAAAATAATGTGCCACAAAGGGCGGGAGCCATGTCACAAAGTCATGCTCCAAACGTCTCAACCAAGGCCAATCTGGAAGAGGAAAATAAGGGCAAAACAATGGTCGACACCATAATGGACTTGGCCGGTGCCATCACAATATCTCACATCGCCCGACACAACCACAAATACCAGCTGGACTTTCAAATAACTGCTAAGTAATAAAATACTAGCACGATAAACAACAAAGGATTCCAAAGTAGGGAATCATACCAAATAATCACCAAGAAGATGAAATGACCAACCATACACCATAAAAGTGCTCCAAAATCCCAATTAACAATTAATGAATTTCAAACACAAACTTGATCACAATGGACCCAATTCTATCACTAAAGTGTACTACAATGTTCACTAAGTTCAACTAGAAGGACACCCTAGACTTGGACTAAAACACGTTCTTCAATCACACGAATTAACAAAATGTAAAGTTTCAGGGGTTCTGTGCGGCCGCCCAAAGTGGGTTGTGCGGTCGCCCAAAAAGCCTCAAAACAAGAACAAAAGCTTTCAGAAAGATGCGCGGTCGCCCAGGAAGTTTTGTGCGGTCGCCCAATATGCCGGAATTGCCAGAAATCGGGAAGAACAACTTGGGTTCTTCCATTTTCAACCCAAAACACATTTAACCAAAATCCCAACTTCCAACTCATGTACTAATGTACCAAAACAATTTATAACTAGGGTGGAGACTCCAATACACCATTCATCAACCCAAAACAAAGAATCAAACCCAACATTCCAAAATCACCATTTTTGACCAAAAACCCAAATAAATTCCAAATAAATTGCAAACTCATCCAAACTTCCAATATAACAACAAAAGCATTATATGAACATGATATGAACATTTTAGCATTAAAATGGGGGAAAAGTAACTTACTTGAATTTTCTCAAAGTTGATGGATTTCGATTCTTTTTGACTCTACGCGATCCTAGCGACGATCTAAACACGTTTCATGTTTTAAGAAATGAATAATAATGAGAGGAAGAAGGAGTAAATGAAGAGAGAAGCAATGAAAGAAAACTTACCCAAATTGATAGAGAGAGGAAGAGAGTGGCTGGGAGAAGATGGAGTGTAGGGGGAAGAAGGAGGTGAGGGAAGGTGTAGGGAGGGAGTAGGGGGTTTATTTTAAAAACTTACACTTAGGCCCCCTCTCTCACACTACACACACACAATACTACACTCCCTACTACCAATTAAGACTCAACACTCCCACACTAGCCCAAATAACTCGAATAAAATGCTAGGCATAATTATTATAACACATAAATTGCACACATAATTATTTAAATAAATAATAATTTAAATAAATAAATAAGCAAATAATTAAATAAAAATCATTTAATTACTAATAAAATAGAGCCTATATTTCGGGTCGCGACATTCACTCCCCCTTAAAGAAAATTCGACCCGAATTTTAACGAGACTCACCTTAAACAAAAAGCCACGGAAATTTCCTCTCGATCTCATCACGAAGCTCCCACGTCGACTCCTCGATGTTATGATTCCTCCAAAGGACTCGAACCAATGAAATGCTTTTGCTCCTCAACTCTTGAACTTTAGAATCTAAGATCCGAACCGGTCGTTCCTCATAAGTCATATCGGGCTCAATATCCTCCGGTACCCTTGGTAACACGTGCGATGGATCATGAACATACTTCCGAAGCATAGAGACGTGGAACACGTTGTGAAATCGGTCTAAGGATGGCGGTAACGCAAGACGATACGCTAGAAGTCCAACCTTTCCCAAAATCTCAAACGGACCAATAAACCTCGGAGCCAACATGCCTTTCTTCCCAAACCTACGAATACCCACCTTTGGAGATACCTTCAAAAACACCCAATCACCAATCTGAAAACTAAGATCTCGCCTTCGGTTATCTGCGTAGCTCTTATGTCGACTCTGGGCTATCTTCAATCTATCCCGGATAACTTTAACTTTCTCAACCGAATCCCGAAGCAAATCAATACCCAAAACTTTCGCTTCACCGACCTCATCCTAACAAATAGGCGATCTACATTTTCTTCCATACAAGGCCTCAAATGGTGCCATCTCGATACTAGCCTGATAACTGTTGTTGTAAGAGAATTCCACTAACGGTAGGTGCGAATCCCAAGAATCAGAGAAGTCTATCGAACAAGCTCGCAACATATCCTCCAAAATCTGAATAGTCCTCTCGGATTGACCATCGGTCTGAGGATGAAAAGCAGTACTGAATCGCAAATCTGTACCCAAAGCTTCCTGAAATGCCTTCCAGAATCTAGAAGTAAACCTCGGGTCTCGATCTGATACAATGCTAACCGGAACCCCATGCAATCTAACAATCTCATCAATATAAAGGGTCGCAAGCTTCTCCATCGAATATCTGATGTCAATAGGCAAGAAATGGGCACTCTTGGTTAATCTATCCACTATTACCCAAACACTGTCATACTTCCTGCGGGTACGAGGCAGTCCCGTAACGAAATCCATAGTCACATGCTCCCATTTCCACTCGGGAATCTCTAACGGCTGAAGTAGTCCCGCGGGTCTCTGATGCTCGGCTTTGACCTGCTGACAAGTTAAACACCTCGATACATACTCGGCTATTTCCCTTTTCATATTAATCCACCAAAACTGTTGCTTCAAATCCTGATACATCTTCGTACTACCCGGATAAATAGTATATCTCGATTTGTGGCCCTCATCAAGAACTCTCTGTTTAATTCCATCAACATCCGGAACACACAAACGACCACGGAAAGTCAAAACTCCACTCGAACTCACTGAAAAATCCTCAAAATTCTTTTCCTTCAATTTACCCATTATTTTCACCAACTCGGGATCCTCATTCTGAGCTTCCTTTATTCTCTGAATTAGGGTCGGAGACACCCTAATATTCGCAAAAATAGCCCCATGTCTCGATTCACGAGGAGACCAATCTCGAACATCCTCAAGCATTTTCCATTCACGAACCATCATCGAAGCCACATAAGACTTTCTACTAATCGCATCGGCTACCACATTCGCCTTTCCCGGATGATAAGAAATCGTGCAATCATAATCCTTCAACAATTCCATCCATCGGCGCTGTCGGTTGTTCAACTCTTTCTGGGAGAAAAGGTACTTCAAACTCTTGTGATCGGTAAAAATCTCAAACTTCGCCCCGTAAAGGTAGTGCTTCCATTTGTGCAACGCAAAGACAATAGCCGCTAACTCCATATCATGAGTCGGGTAATTCTGTTCACTCGGGGTCAACTTCCTCGAAGCATAAGCAATTACTTTCCCATTCTGCATCAACACACAACCCAAACCCTCTTTCGAAGCATCACTATAAATCACTAGGCCATCGCTCCCATTAGGCAAAGTCAAGATCGATGCGGTAGTCAACCTCTTCTTCAATTCCTCGAAACACTTGTCACATTTCTCGGTCCACACAAACGGAACATTCTTCCGGGTTAACTGAGTCATCGGAGTAGCAATCCTCGAAAACCCTTCAATAAACCTTCGGTAATACCCGGCTAAACCAAGAAAGCTTCTAATCTCTGTCACTGACTCGGGTCTCTTCCAATCCACTATGTCCTCAATCTTTGACGGGTCCACGGAAATCCCGTCTTTCGAAATCACATGACCCAGAAATGACACCTTCTCGAGCCAAAATTCGCATTTACTGAACTTCGCAAATAATTTCTCCCTCGCAAGAACGGATAAAACTGTCCTCAAATGCTGTTCATGCTCCTCTCGAGATTTCGAATAAACAAGAATGTCGTCGATGAAGACTACCACGAACGAATCAAGATAAGGATGGAAAACCCAGTTCATCAAATCCATAAATACGGCCGGCGCGTTAGTCAACCCAAACGGCATAACCAAGAACTCATAATGACCATAACGAGTGCGAAAAGCAGTCTTCGGAATATCTTCCGATCGAACCTTCAACTGATGGTACCCACTCCTCAAATCAAGTTTAGAGAAAACCACGGACCCTTGAAGCTGATCAAACAAATCATCGATGTGAGGTAGAGGATACTTGTTCTTCACCGTAACCTGATTCAACTTCCGGTAATCTATACACAATCTCAACGAACCATCTTTCTTCCGCACAAATAAAACCGGTGCTCCCCACCGGGAAACACTAGGGAGGATAAACCCTTGATCAAGCAAATCTTGCAACTGAACCTTTAACTCCTTCAACTCTGCGGGAGCTAACCTATAAGGTTCTTTCGAAATTGGAGCCGTACCCGGCAAAAGATCTATACAAAACTCAATCTCACGATCGGGAGGCATATCATACTCGGTAGAGAAAACATCGGGAATTTCCCGAACTACCCGAACACTATCAAAACTAGGGGATTCCTTCCTAGTATCGAGAACACTAGCCAAATACCCCTCACAACCACTATGCAATAATTTTCTCGCTTTCATAAAACAAATTAAGCGAACCTTTCTACTCAGAGGACTAGCCTCAAACACAAACTTAGGCACATCGGGAATAGAAAAAGTAACAGTTTTCTTACGGCAATCAACGGACGCATGAAACTTGCTCAACCAATCCATACCCAAAATGACATCAAAGTCTTGGATAGGAAGAACTACCAAATCCGCACAAAGGACTCGACCACAAATAACCACGTCACAAGCACGAAAGACTCGATCAGAAATCAAGCATTCTCCTATAGGGGTCAACACCTCTAGCACGTACGGTAAAGACTCGAATGCAGCATTTAACATGGAAGCAAATTGCACAGAAATGTATGAATGAGATGATCCTGGATCTACTAACGCTCGTGCGCTCACATTAGATATAGAAATAATACCTCCAATAACTGTAGGATCATCTGTGGCTTGTTGTTGATTCATTGCAAACACTTTCCCTTGGACTTTGGGCCTTCCCGCAGCGTCCCTTTTCTGACCCTGAGGCGCCCCAGCTCCTATCCCCGATGGTTGAATTCTATTCCTCAGACAATCCCTTGCAAAATGACCCATTTGACCACAATTGGTGCACCTTCCTTGCTTCTTCCAACAACGGTCTTCAGAATGACCTTCCTTTTGACAAAACAAACAAAGCCTCCTAACTTGGCTCCCTTGGTTCCCGGAAGTAGTACCCGGGTTCCTTGGGTTTTGTTGCCCTCGGGACTGAGATTGTCCCCCAAAGTTACCTCGGTTATCGATCCTCGGTTGTGACTTGCTCAGCGCTCCTTGCTTACTCGGGTTGGCCACCTCGGTCTTCCTCTTATGTTCCCCGATATCTTGCTCTATCAAATAGGCTCGGTCTACCGCATCTTGGAACGTCACAATCCGTTGAGCAATAAGTTGAGTACGGATGGAGGTCTTCAATCCCCGAATAAATCTCATAGCCTTTTGTTCCTCGGTCCTCACCAAATAGTCGCAATACCGGGCTAATTCTATGAACTTAGCCGAGTATTGTGCTATAGACAACACACCTTGCTCCAGGTTGAGTAGCTCGATCTCCTTTCGGTTCTGATCAACAACCGGAATGAAATACTCCTTGAATTTACGCACAAACAACTCCCATGCATACACCGTGCGAGTATCATCCCAAGTAGCTTTAATACCTTTCCACCAATGCTCGGCGGCTCCCACGAGCTTGTAAGCCGCAAACCGGACCTTGTCCTCATCCGAACACCCAAATACATCATAAATCTTCTCCATAGACTCAATCCACAACTCAGCTTTCCTTACATCGGGCTCCCCATTGAATTCAACCGGTTTCAACTTCAGAAATTGCTCCAATCCAAAACGGGGTGGTGCTTGTTCTACCCTCGGACCTTGATCATGTATGGCCTTCATGGCCGCCTCGAACATGCCTTGAAACATAGCACGTGCTTCTTCCCTTGTATCATTCTGATTCTGTGCCCCACTAGTACCTCCTCTCTTTCTTCTTCCAGACATTGAGAACAATTATCTGCATAAAACATCAACCGTTAATCACTCCGCACTCTACTACCCACCTAGGTCATACTAATCCACCTAGACTTATACTTAGAGCTAATGCCATAGCTCTGATACCAACTGTCGCGACCCCGGACCCCGCGGGCCCGAGACCGCGATCTGGACGTCGACTCTAAAACTAAAACTCAGAAATACTGATGTTAAAAATTCCATTTAATACCAAAAGGTAATGATCCAAAGTTTTACAAAACCATGTTTGATAAAAAACCAATTACAGCTATCATAAACTTCCACAAGTTTATGCACAACAAAAAATACAAATATACAAATCTTAGTGACGTCATTGATTGGTACAACTATCCCAAAATGGTTACACATTTACATAATGTAAACCACCCTATAATAACCTTCCCCAAAAGAATGGATCCACACTCGACGTCCTCTTTCTCGTGATCAGCGAGACTAATCCTTAGCACCTGGGGGGGGGGTTAAGGAAAAACAAAGATAAAAGAAAAAGGGGGTGAGATAAATCTCAATAAGTTACTAATGCAACTACATGACATGCTATGATGCAATATACAATAATAAATCAGAGATAGCACATAGCAGTTATCACATAACAGATAGCAGCGGAAATAAACACATAACAAAGGATATAGCCAAGGTTTTCCAAACCGGAACATCCAAATAAAGGATCGCTGCGCAGCTTCAATAATCAACCAATCATCATCTTCATAATAGCATAAAAGCCAAAGAGAAAACCCCGGTACCAGAACCAATAACAAAATAATGTGCCACAAAGGGCGGGAGCCATGCCACAAAGTCATGCTCCAAACGTCTCAACCAAGGCCAATCTGGAAGAGGAAAATAAGGGCAAAACAATGGTCGACACCATAATGGACTTGGCCGGTGCCATCACAATATCTCACATCGCCCGACACAACCACAAATACCAGCTGGACTTTCAAATAACTGCTAAGTAATAAAATACTAGCACGATAAACAACAAAGGATTCCAAAGTAGGGAATCATACCAAATAATCACCAAGAAGATGAAATGACCAACCATACACCATAAAAGTGCTCCAAAATCCCAATTAACAATTAATGAATTTCAAACACAAACTTGATCACAATGGACCCAATTCTATCACTAAAGTGTACTACAATGTTCACTAAGGTCAACTAGAAGGACACCCTAGACTTGGACTAAAACACGTTCTTCAATCACACGAATTAACAAAATGTAAAGTTTCAGGGGTTCTGTGCGGCCGCCCAAAGTGGGTTGTGCGGTCGCCCAAAAAGCCTCAAAACAAGAACAAAAGCTTTCAGAAAGATGCGCGGTCGCCCAGGAAGTTTTGTGCGGTCGCCCAATATGCCGGAATTGCCAGAAATCGGGAAGAACAACTTGGGTTCTTCCATTTTCAACCCAAAACACATTTAACCAAAATCCCAACTTCCAACTCATGTACTAATGTACCAAAACAATTTATAACTAGGGTGGGGACTCCAATACACCATTCATCAACCCAAAACAAAGAATCAAACCCAACATTCCAAAATCACCATTTTTGACCAAAAACCCAAATAAATTCCAAATAAATTGCAAACTCATCCAAACTTCCAATATAACAACAAAAGCATTATATGAACATGATATGAACATTTTAGCATTAAAATGGGGGAAAAGTAACTTACTTGAATTTTCTCAAAGTTGATGGATTTCGATTCTTTTTGACTCTACGCGATCCTAGCGACGATCTAAACACGTTTCATGTTTTAAGAAATGAATAATAATGAGAGGAAGAATGAGTAAATGAAGAGAGAAGCAATGAAAGAAAACTTACCCAAATTGATAGAGAGAGGAAGAGAGTGGCTGGGAGAAGATGGAGTGTAGGGGGAAGAAGGAGGTGAGGGAAGGTGTAGGGAGGGAGTAGGGGGTTTATTTTAAAAACTTACACTTAGGCCCCCTCTCTCACACTACACACACACAATACTACACTCCCTACTACCAATTAAGACTCAACACTCCCACACTAGCCCAAATAACTCGAATAAAATGCTAGGCATAATTATTATAACACATAAATTGCACACATAATTATTTAAATAAATAATAATTTAAATAAATAAATAAGCAAATAATTAAATAAAAATCATTTAATTACTAATAAAATAGAGCCTATATTTCGGGTCGCGACAGATTACCTCTAGAAGCGCCATCCGAATTGAGTTTGACTTGACCCATACCTGGAGTATTCCAAGAAATAAGCTTTGCTCGGGATAAATGAGGAGCAACCCTCTGAATGTCAAAGTAATTAAGAAAATGCAGATCCAAAGAGCTAGAAGTAAGGGCCAACTTGTGAGCTTTAACGATATCAAAAACCTGATGTCAAATATTATGTATGGTCCTATCCACATTCGGAGTTACACCATCAAATCTAACCACCTTACACCTCTTTCTTTTCATATTCTGACAAACATACTCCCCATTTCAGATTATTTGATGTTTTAGCGCAAATACCATTTATTAAGAATGCATTATAGTATTGTCCTAAAATTTCCATATTTACTCTTTACCCCTCCCATCCTAAATCCCTTCTTCCTCCCTATCTTAAATGTCTGACTTCTATCCTTCTCTATTTTTTCTGATGATGAACTGGGTGAGAAAGACTTCAACATGTGGCTCTATTGAAGTAATACATCCAGTGACACAGACCATTTTTTAATTGAATACCAAACTTACAAAACCAAGTCTGGAAAAGTGAGAGCCTTGTGAAAGGCTATAAAGAAAACAACAAATTTACACAACTACAGGCACACACACCTTCACACACAAGCACAAGATCTAGAAAATCATGACTTTAAGGCCTTCCTAATTATGAATGGAAGGTTGCGAGTCATCCGAAGAAGAATCAACACCGCCGACTGAAAAAAACATGAAAATCCGAAATTGATTCATCACCAATATTAAATAGTTTTGACATAGGGTACGATTATGATTGGAGATGGGGCGGTTGTAGAAATGAGAAGAATTGAAACCCTAGCTATTGAGTTTGATTTTAAGAAAGGGATAAAGAGAGATAATAGGGTTTACATATATGTGTAGATCTAATCTTTCTAGATCTACAAAGAATTGAACCAACACATAAAACAACCAAACAGAACCCAAGAGAGAGAAAAAGAGAAACAGGGGGAGAAAGGAGACAGAAAGAGAATCTTGGAACATGACTGAGATGGCGAGATAAAGACAGAGGGAGGTGGTTGCGAAGGGCGGCAGACGGTGATGGTGGTGGTAAAAGATACAATAGAGAGATGCTCTCACTTCTCTCTAGAAGTTGTCTGGGAGAGAGAGAGAGAGAGAGAGAGTATTTGATTTAATAAGAATACGATAAAATCTTGAAATATTAATTGTGGTATAAATATGATAAGGCTAATTGGTTCATTTTCACACTTAATTAAGTGAGTTATGATTTTGTTTGGTTATGGGGCCAATATGAAATGTATGATAGTGATATTTTTAGAAAACTAACGATTATTAACTTACATTAACATTTCTAACAATTTTGGCTATTTATGTTATCTTCTATATAGTACACAGGTTAGATTGGTTGTTTCGTTAGCACGGATGTAAATATGAAAAAACTGGTTAGTACGGGGGTCATTTTGGTAGTTTACTAATAAAATTCTCGTCTTCGTGTTTGATTATTTCCAATTGTCGCCATTGTTCTTATTTGTTGCTCTAGCAGATAACTATCTCTATCTGCGTATGTACTGATTGGGATATAACATCATATCTTATGAGGTGATGACTTGTTGTGATATTTGATTTTCCTGATTTTAATTTTATTTTTTTACGGTGTCCAAAACCAAAGAAGCAATGATAGGGAATCAACCATAGACCTCACAAAGTATGAGATTTGGCTTTATCAGTGGGTTATTGGTGCGTTTTCCCTAGGCGTGTTATTAAAACGATTTATGTTATCATTTTATTCATTATACAAAGAGATGTTACTTGATTATTATTTGTTGTTACATGTTTTGTTAATAATAATCTTTGTCCCTAGTTACTTATGAAGAACTAGTATAATTTTAATTGATAGTCATGTGATGATTGTGTGTATGTGATACAATTAAACTTATGGGTACTTGTTGGTGAATATTTTACTGGACTTGACTCGTTTATGAGATTTATATCATGGTATATTGTCATAATTAAATCTCATGATAGTTATATCATTAGAATCCTTAGACCTGAGATTATTACGGTCTTCTACGGAATGAACATTATGCTTGACGTATTCAAACGTTACCTTTAACTGGGAAGCTATAAAAGATATGATTGGCATAATATGATTCATGTAGGGATGTGTAATAAGTCAAGACGGGACTTGTCCCTCTGCGTGAGAGATATCAAGCTTGGGCCCCTCAATGAATAGTATTGATGAAATTCATGGACATGCTTAAATGAATTGATGAGATCACTGTCATTTGGATTATCAATATATTCAGAATCGGGAAAAGCATTGACCAAATATAAGTTGACCACGGACCATGACTTGCGTTTAATTAATATCGTGGATAAAGGGACTGTGATAGGTTTTATGAGGATAAACGAACTTTTATTAGTTATATAATTAGGGTAATCATGATGGCTAGCTAGAGTCCGCTCATGATTTACAAGAATGACCATAATACCCGCAAAAATATAGAACACCCAAAAAATGAAAGTTTAACCCTCTAATATCCCCAGCGGAGTCGCTACTGTAGATACCCCGGAAAAACCAAGACATGTTAAAGTGAAGAAATTTCTAAAGATGGGTTTGGGGGTTAGGTTACGTAGTGGGAAGTGGTTAAACACCCCCCCCCTGGCCTAAGGGCTGGTTTTGCTACTTTAGGTGTTCTATTCTATGATGTAAGTCCTTCTTATGCTAACAAGATTAAAGAAATGGAGTCCATAAGGAGTGGCTCAGTGGTAGAGCCAAACTTCACAATGTGTGAGGTTTCGGGTTCGATCCCTTCCCATGCCTCCTAGGACATCATTATTATAAGGGGGTAAGTGGGGAACCACTATCGATCCTCTTTAAAAAAAAAAAAAAAAGATTAAAGAAATGGAGATTTAGGGGAAACTGAAATGTTGGAAGATAAACTTGACCAAACTTCAATAAGTGAAGTGACCTTTTAGGTCATGTTCCCTTTTATGGGGATTTCATATTGTTGGTCCCAAAGGGCAACAAGGGTATGAAAAATAGCTAGAGGGGGGTGAATAGCTGTTTTGAAATTCTTTTCGAACCATTGTAAACTCAATTTCAAATGCGCACTTAATCAAGTAAGCGTAATGAAATGTGCTTAAGTGAGTGAGTGAAATGCACAACGGAATTTTAAGTAAGTAAATAGGTGCAAATGATTAAAGGGAGGCGCACACACACTCTAAGTATTTTGGCTCAATATAGAACCAACACAACAATATTCAGTTTAATCAATCTACAATGAATAAATAAGCAAATAGTGAGATAAGTAATAAACTTGAAAGTAAATGACAAGTTACAACTATTGAGTACAAACTATTGAGTACAAACTAACTCAAAGATCTATATCTATGAAAGATCAAATCCTAGACTAAAACCAGTGTATCTCATTAAGAAAGATCTAAATAATCAAACTTAAAAAGAGGTGTGTGTGTTCTTAGATTCAAAGCTCTTTAGATCTGTATGATTTAGAGCACAAGAAATATAATGTATTTTTGGTTGAGGGTTTGGGATAAGTATGAAGTTATGAAGGTTTTCTTGAAAAATCTTGGAAATCAATGAGCAATCTTCAAAGAATTCATGAGAGCAAAAATTCAGAGCAACTTAGCAACTTCAAATGGTTGAAGTTATGGGGTATTTAGAGGTGAGCTCTTGAAAACTAGCCGTTGGGAATCCTTATGGATAAGATCAAGGATAGATGTGTTGGAGCTTGTTGATAGGAGCACGTGTCCTTTTATAGCCGTTAGACACATAACAACAATATGACCGTTGTGGACAGATGTCCTCATATCTGGGTGCATACGTGTTATTTTTCCACCATTGGATCTTAGGCGTAGTTTAAATTTCATCAAGTCTTCATATCTTCAGAAAATCTTCTAAGTGTTGAGGTATCAATAATGGAGGCGCATAACACACTAGGCGCACAACCATGCGCGCGCACGTAGGCGGAGAGGCGCATAGCTATGAAGCATAGGCGCATAGCTTCATTACTTTCTTGATTTTGTCAAATCTTGATATATTTGCCATATCTCTAATCCTATTCTATTCAAATGGACTATCTAAAAACTGAAGTTTAAATAATTCTTACATATCAAATCTATACATTAAAAACTGAGATATAAGTGGGCATTGTAACGACCCCAAAACCCGTTCCTATTTATTTTATATTTTTGGAAATTTTAATTTGAACTTATGTGTGCATTTTATGTGTTAGAAAATATTTTCATGACTTGCATATATTATTTGAGTATATATGTTAGTTAAAGTGTTAGTAGAAATTTGGTTAAAAAGAATAAATGAGTTAGTTAAAACTTTAGGGTCCAAAGTGTAACTTTAAAGTTCAGGGGCTTATTTGCTCAAAATTAAAGTGGAAGGACCAAAGTGAAAATTTTATAAAAATCACTTTATTCTTATCTCACCATCTCTCTCTTTCTCTGCGAAGTCTTCTGCCAAACATTACTTTCCTAAAAAAAAGATTGCTCTCTCTGTGTCAATGAAGAAAAAAAGTAAGTTCAACCCATTTCGATTTAATTCTCTTTATTTGCTTACCCGTTTTAAAAACTAATTATATATAAATGATCAGGGCGTTGAATAGGTCATTTCTACCCGAACAAAACATATTTCTGCGATAATTTTTCTGGGAAATAGGTAAGTTACTAATTCCCCTTAAATAGTAAAATGGTCATATATTTGCTATATGTGTGATATGTGGTGAAATTATTGTGAAGTGAATTTATTTGTGATACTTGTTTATTTGAGACAAAGGGAGTATAATTATACTGGGTAAGTGACTTGGTTTGTATGCAAGGGAGTATATGGAGTATGTTTATATTGTGAAAATGTTAGTATAAGTGTGTGAAAGTATACTCCTATTTGTGGGACGGTAAAATATTAACTTGAATTAAATGTTAAATAAATATATTATAAAATTATACTATTATTCTTGGGATGGGGAAATGAATGAAAGTAGCCCTAAATGAGTATATTGGTATATTAGAAAAATTATATTTATAGGGCTTTGTGGTAATTGTGATATATGAGTTGATGTTATCTCTCATGTTATGTACTACATGCTATGTGATTACTTGTTGATATTGTTTCTTTATAATTATCATATCAGCATGTAACGTAGTTGCATTTTAGTAGCTTACTGAGATTTATTCTCACCCTTTATTTGTTTACTGTTTTAGATAGGGCGGGTCCAGGGGATAGGACACTTAGCACGGGAGGACGTTGGAGTGGTAAGAGTTGGGACTTGTTTTGTTAAGGTTGCATTATGTAAATGTGAAACCTTTTGGGTAGAGTACCCGTACTTTCTGTTGTCACACCTATTTTGGATCATGTTGGTGTATGTACATTTGTTTAAAAGTTGTAAGCCTTCGGGCTAAATACTTTCATTTGTGAAAGTGGTTTGAAAAGTTTGTTTGAAAGTTAGTGGAAGTCTTTGAACTTCAAGTGTGGATTTTGTTAAACTTTATGAAAGTACATTTCAAAAAAATTTCTAAAAGTGTTTTATAACGTCTTCCACTCGTGACCCGAGCATGGGGCCAAGTAGGACCACGGGTCTGGGGCGCGACAGTTGGTATCAGAGCTAGGTTGTAGATTGTCTTGAATGACTAAGTGACCTAGGAGGGTAGTTGGGTAGAGAGTGAGTAACGTTGAGTGTCTTATGTAGGTAATCATTGAAGATGGTTGGAACAGAGGGTGATCAGTCGGGGCCTTCAGGGCTGGGTAATGCTAGAGAAGAGGTTCGAACAATGTTCCAAGGTATGTTTGAAACTGTAATGAAAAAAATTGATGATATAGTGGAGCATAAAAGCAAGGTTGAAGCCTCAGATGTGATAAAACAAGGAGAACAGTTAAAACCTCAACCCCAGCTTGGTGATAGTAGGGAATCTTTTCAAAGGTCGCATAATAGAAGAACTCAAGGTAAACGAGTATGTAGCTATTGTCGGAAGGAAGGGCATTCAGAGGAGAAATGTTGGAAGAAACAAGGCAAATGTATGAGATGTGGTCAGTTGGGTCATTTTCAGAAGGATTGCCCTAGATTTAGGGTACAGGCATCAGGAAGTGCAGTTGGGTCTTCTCAGGGCCAAAAGAGGGATTCTTCAGGGAAGGTTAAGGTTCAGGATAGTGTTTCTGACATCAATCAACAACAGATTTCAGATCCTTCTAATGTGATTGGAGGTATAATTTCTATGTCTAGTTTGAGGGCACATACACTTATAGACCCTGGATCTTCGCATTCTTATTTGTCTGTGCATTTTGCTTCTCGATTGCATTTGTCTTCTGAGTCTCTACCTTAGGTGTTAGAGGTGTCTATCCTAAGGGGGAGTGTTTGGTGATTGATAGAGTGTTGTGCACTTGTGATGTGCAAATTTGTGAGCATGTTTTACTTGCTGATTTAACTATATTGCTATAGCAAGATTTTGATAGTGTTGTGGTGGAGTCTTATATGCTAGTGTGCTTTAGTTAAGCATGGTAGATATATGTGTTTGGCATTCATGCTATTTATGCATTAAAGTTTAATTTTTTTTTAGCACAAGGTTGTGCCTGGTATTTGGTTTAGGGGGTTAGCAGCAGAGTGTTTGCATCTAAAATTGAGAATGTACCCTTTCTTTGAGAAATCTCAGATAGATTTTCTATTGAGTAGTATATGTTACTTGATGAGGAGCTTGGGTTATCTTGAGTTGTTATGGTGCAGTGTTGCAGTGTTGATATCTAGTCCAATATGCTTATAACATCGGTTGAGTTACAGGAATAGAAGCTTTAGCTTGAGATATTTCTTGACAAGGGATTCATTTTGTTTAATATATCTACGTGGGAGGCAACAGTTGTGAAATCAAGGCATTATGTCTTCTTGTTAGAGGATATATTATTTTGAGGGAGTTCAATTCAGGCATAGCTTTTGATCCTTTAATGGAGGCAACAGTAATTGGAAAAATCCTATTTCAGTAGCAGCGGTATGTAACTTGTTGAGATTGGTATATGGTTAAAGAATCATTGATGGATTTCTAAGGTAGCTACACTGTTAACTATATGACACATGAAGATACCCTTTTTCGATGGATTGGTAAGAATGGAACGGGTTTTAATTGTTGAAACGAGAGTTGATGACAACTTCAGTATTGATATTGCTTAGTGGATTTGACTAGTATTACAGTTATCTAGAAGATATGATCAGTGTACTATTTTCTAGTGGATATCTCGAGTTTTACCATTATAGTGGATTTAATATATTCATTATTCTTGGAGATGCTTTAAAAAGTGATTGGGATGTTCATCGCTTCAAAATTGTATGGTAACAATTTGTGCTTTGAGAAGACTGATTCCTTTTTCTTATGAACAAAAATCATCCTACTCATAATTTGAGATTTATTGCGATTATACATCCATTGCATTAGTGAATGACTTTTGTGGAGCTATATTTGAAGTGCTTACCGACCATGAGAGTTGACGTATTTGTTTCCTCAAGAAGAGTTACACATGAGATAATGCAGGTTGAGTACCATGTTATATCATCCGGGAAAGGTAATGTGTTAGAGGATACATTGACTTATAGTTCATGTTTGATCAAACTAAATGGGGAATGTTAGAGGAATTAACATCTTGGAGTTTTTGTGAGTTGATACATGGTGTGATTTTGCGATTGTGGAAGCTTTAAGTTCCTATACTATTGAATGATTTCAACCATAGAATATTATCAATGGAATTTTAACTTTTGTAACAGAGTATGTCACGACACGAAAACTAGGCTCTATTTTATTAGTAATAATTGATTATTATTTATTTAAATAATTATGTGTGCATTTTATGTGTTATAATAATTCATGCCTAGTATTTTATTTGTGTTAATTGGGTAGAAGGGTGATAGGGGTTTAATTGTGCTAGCTTAATAAGAGGGGGCCTAGGTGTAAGTTTTCAAATTATTTTTAACTACTCCCTCCCTACTCCCCTCTTCTCCCTCACTTCTCCCTCACTCCTCACCATCTCTCCCAGCTCACTTCTCTCTCTCTCCATTGTCAAGTAAATGGTAAGCTTTCTCTATCTTCTCTCTTCATTATCTTCCTCTTCCTCTTATTATTTCTCATTTCTTAAAACATGAATCTTGTTTAGATCGTCGATAGGATTGTAGGAGGCCAAAAATATTTGAAATCCATCAACTTTGAGAAAATCCGGGTAAGTTTACTTTCCCCCATTTTTATGCTTGAAATGTTCATCAATGGTTGTATGATGTTATTGTTGTTGTCTATTGCAATCTTGAATGAGTTTTGAATTTATTTCTATTTGTTTGATAATTTTGGTGATTGTTGAATGTTGGGTTAAATCTTGCTTTGGAGTTGTCAAATGTTGATGTGTAAGTCCCCTCCCAGTTCATATGGGTAGTGTTAGTTTTGAGTTTGGCTTAAAATGGTGAAGTTGGGTTTAGATTTGATGTTTGGTTGGAAAAAATGGAAGAACCCAGATTTTTTGCCAGAATTTGCCTTTCCGGGCAAGGAGGCGCGCGCACCCTTATGCCCCTCATGAAAAAAAAAACCTTCTGATCTAAGGAGGCGCGTGCACCCTCTCCTCCTCCAAACTTGAATTTCCTTCTGACTTCAGGAGGCGCGCGCACCCTCCCATAGGAGGCGCGCGCACCCTCTCCCCTGTTGTGAAATTTATTTCCCCTTTTTGTCCAATCTTTCGAGGGCCATATCATGTTCATCCGGACTCCGTGTTAGGCGTAGAAATTATCATTTTAAAGATCTCCTTAAGCTCTTCGAGATGAGTGAGTAAATTTGTTTGAGTGCTCGAATTAACTGGATCCTTTGTGGTCAAATGTTATATGGGAATTGTGTTATCATTGTTAAGATTGTTGGAACACGTTAATTGTGTGTTGTTGGTTCATTTCACTTTCTTGGTGACTTCTTGGTATGGTTCCCTACTTTGGAACCCTAAGTTGTTTAATTAAGCTAGTATTTATTACTTAGCATTTATTTGAAAATCCAGCTGGTATTTGTGGTTGTGTCGGGCGATTTGAGATATTGTGATGGCACCGGCCAAGTCCATTATGGTGTCGACCATTGTTTTGCCCTTATTTTCCTCTTCCAGATTGGCCTTGGTTGGGATGTTTGGAGCATGACTTTGTGGCATGGCTCCCGCCCTTTGTGGCACATTACTTTGTTATTGGTTCCGGTACCGGGGTTTCTCTTCAGTTTCATGCTATTATGAAGATGTTGATGGTTGATTATTGAAGCTGCGCAGCGACCTTTATTTGGTTTATCAGTTTGGGAAAACCTTGGCTATATCCTTTGTTATGTGTTTATTTCCGCTGCTATCTGGTATATGATAATTGCTATGTGTTATGTGTTTTATTATTGATTATCGCATCATAGCATGTCATGTAGTTGCATTAGTAACTTATTGAGATTTATCTCACCCCCTTTTCTTTTGTCTTTGTTTTTCCTTAACCCCCCCCAGGTGGAAAGGATTAGACTCGCTGATCACGAGACAGGACGTCGCGAGGGTTGAGCTTTTGGGACAAGTGTATATTGGTGGGTTTACATTATATAAATGTGTAACTCTTTTGGGGATAGTTGTACCACACTTTGACGTCACTAAGATTTGTATATTTTATTATTTTGTAGTGTGAGCTTATGGGTCTTACACTAGTACATTGTCGTTGTTAAATTGTTTTCCCAAAACATTGTGTTATCCCCTTTTGGTATAAAAGGAAATTTTTATCTCCATTATTTTAGAGTTTATTGTTTAAGTCGACGTCCAGCTCGCGATCTCGGGCCCGCGGGGTTCGGGTCGCGACAGTTGGTATCAGAGCTATGGTTTGGCTCTAAGTATAAGTCTAGGTGGACTAGTATGACCTAGGTGGGTAGTTGTGTTCGGAGTGAGTAACGGTTGATGTCTTATTCAGGTAATTGTTTGAAATGGCTAGAAGGAGAGCAGGCGAAGGCTCTAGTGGAGCACAGAATCAGAATGACTTAAGGGAAGAGAACCGGGCAATGTTCCAAGGAATGTTTGAGGCCGCTATGAAGGCCATTCATGATCAAGGGCCACGAGAAGAGCATGTGGCACCACCGAGATATGGGCTAGAGCAATTTCTGAAATTGATGCCAAAAGAATTTGACGGTGAGCCGGATGTAAAGAAGGCTGAGATGTGGATCGAGTCTATGGAGAAAATTTATGATGTATTTGGGTGTTCGGACGAAGATAGAGTCCGATTTGCGGCCTATAAGCTTGTGGGTGCCACCGAGCATTAGTGGAAAGGAGTTAAAGCGCGTTGGGATGACACTCACACCGTCTATGCATGGGGATTGTTTGTGCGGAAGTTCAAAGAGCATTTCATTCCGGTAGTGGATCAGAACCGAAAGGAGATCGAGCTGCTTAACTTGGAGCAAGGTTTGTTGTCTATAGCTCAATACTCGGCTAAGTTCACAGAATTGGCCCGGTATTGTGACTATCTTGTGAGGACTGAGGAGCAGAAGGCCATGAGATTTATCCGGGGTTTGAAGACTTCCATCCGTACTCAGCTTATAGCCCAGAGGATTGTGACATTCCAGGATGCGGTGGACCGTGCCTATCTTATGGAGCAAGATATTGGGGAACATAAGAGGAAGACCGAGGTAGCCAACCCGAGTAAGCAGGGAGCGCAGATCAAGTCACAACCAAGGATTGATAACCGAGGTAACTTTGGGGGACAATCTCAGTCCCGAGGGCAACAAAACCCAAGGAACCCGGGTACTACTTCCGGGAACCAAGGGAACCAAAACAGGAGACTTTGTTCGTATTGTCAAAGGGAAGGTCATTCAGAGGATTGTTGTTGGAAGAAACAGGGAAGGTGTACCAATTGTGGTCAAATGGATCATTTTGCAAGGGATTGTCTGAGGAATAGAATTCAACCAACTGGGGTAGGAGCTGGGGCTCCTCAGGGTCAGAAAAGGGACGCTACGGGAAAGCCCAAGGTCCAAGGGAAAGTGTTTGCAATGAATCAACAACAAGCCACAGATGATCCTACAGTTATTGGAGGTATTATTTCTATATCTAGTGTGAGCGCACGAGCGTTAGTAGATCCAGGATCATCTCATTCATACATTTCTGTGCAATTTGCTTCTTTACTAAATGCTGCATCTGAGTCTTTGCCCTATGTGTTAGAGGTGTCAAATCCAATGGGAGAGTGTTTGGTGACTGATAGAGTCTTTCGTGCGTGTGACGTGCTTATATGTGGTCATGTCTTGTGTGCGGACTTGGTAGTCCTTCATATTCAGGAATTTGATGTTATTTTGGGTATGGATTGGTTGAGTAAGTTTCATGCTTCGGTTGACTGTCGTAGAAAGGTCGTTAATTTTTCTATCCCTGATGTGCCTAAATTTGTTTTTGAGGCTATGCCTTTGGGTAGAAATTTTCGTATCATTTCCTTTGTGAAAGCGAGAAAATTATTGCACCGTGGTTGTGAGGGGTATTTGGCTAGTGTTCTTGATACTAGGAAAGAATCCCCTAGTCTGGAGAGTGTTCGGGTAGTTAGGGAATTTCCCGATGTTTTCTCATCTGAGTATGATATGCCTCCCGATCCTGAGATAGAATTTTGCATAGATCTTTTTCCGGGTACGGCTCCGATTTCTAAGGCACCGTACAAGTTGGCTCCCGCAGAATTGAAGGAACTAAAGGTTCAGTTGCAAGAGTTGCTTGATCGAGGGTTTATCCGCCCTAGTGTTTCCCCGTAGGGAGCACCGGTTTTGTTTGTGCGGAAGAAAGATGGCTCGTTGAGATTGTGTATTGACTACCGAAAGTTGAATCAGGTTACAGTGAAGAACAAGTATCCTCTACCTCACATTGATGATTTATTTGATCAGCTTCAAGGCTCAGTTGTGTGTTCTAAGCTTGATTTGAGGAGTGGGTACCATTAGTTGAAGATTCGATCGGAAGATATTCCGAAGACGGCTTTCCGCACCCGTTATGGTCATTATGAGTTCTTGGTTATGCCGTTTGGGTTGACGAATGCGCCGGCCGTGTTTATGGATTTGATGAATCGGGTTTTCCATCCTTATCTTGATTCGTTTGTGGTGGTCTTTATTGTTGATATACTCGTCTACTCTAAATCTCGAGAGGAACACGAGCAACACTTGAGGACAGTTTTATCCATTCTTGCGAGGGAGCAGTTGTTTGCGAAGTTTAGTAAATGCGAATTTTGGCTCGAGAAAGTGTCATTTCTGGGCCATGTGATTTCTAAAGATGGGATTTCGGTGGATCCTTCAAAGATTGAAGCCATAGTGGATTGGAAGAGACCTGAGTTAGTGACCGAGATTCGTAGCTTTCTGGGTTTGGCCGGGTATTACCGAAGATTTATAGAAGGGTTTTCGAGGATTACTACTCCGATGACTCAGTTGACCCGGAAGAATGTCCCGTTTGAGTGGACCGAGAAATGTGACAAGAGTTTCGAGGAATTGAAGAAGAGGTTGACTACCGCACCGATCTTGACCTTGCCTAATGGGAATGATAATTTAGTAATTTATAGTGATGCTTCGAAAGAGGGTTTGGGTTGTGTTTTGATGCAGAACAGGAAGGTGATTACCTATGCTTCGAGGAAGTTGACCCCTAGTGAACAGAATTATCTTACTCATGATATGGAGTTGGCTGCGATAGTCTTTGCGTTGCACAAATGGAAGCACTACCTTTATGGGGCGAAGTTTGAAATTTTTACCGATCACAAGAGTTTGAAATACCTTTTCTCCCAGAAAGAGTTGAATAATAGGCAATGCCGATGGATGGAATTGTTGAAGGATTATGATTGTACGATTTCTTATCATCCGGGGAAGGCGAATTTGGTAGCAGATACGATTAGTAGAAAATCTTATGTGGCTTCGATGATGGTCCGTGAGTGGAAAATGCTTGAGGATGTTCGAGATTGGTCTCCTCGTGAATCGAGACATGGGGCTATATTTGCGAATATTAGGGTATCTCCGACCCTAATTCAGAGGATAAAGGAAGCTCAGAAAGAAGATCCCGAGTTGGTGAAGATAATGGGTAAATTGAAATAGAAGAACTTCGAGGATTTTTCTGTTAGCTCGAGTGGAGTTTTGACTTTCCGTGACCGTTTGTGTGTACCCGATGTTGGTGGAATAAAGAGGCAAGTTTTAGATAAGGGTCACAAATCGAGATATACTATTCATCCGGGTAGTACGAAGATGTATGAGGATTTGAAACAACAATTTTGGTGGATTAACATGAAGAGGGAGATCGCAGACTATGTATCGAAATGTTTGACCTGTCAACAAGTTAAAGCAGAGCATCAGAGACCAACGGGACTACTTCAGCCGTTAGAGATTCCCGAGTGGAAATGGGAGCATGTGACTATGGATTTCGTTACGGGACTACCTCGTACCCGTAGGAAGTATGACAGTGTTTGGGTAATAGTGGATAGATTGACCAAGAGTGCCCATTTCTTGCCTATTGACATCAGGTATTCGATGGAGAAGCTTGCGACCCTTTATATTGATGAGATTGTGAGATTGCATGGAGTTCCGGTTAGCATTGTGTCAGATCGAGACCCGAGGTTTACTTCTAGATTCTGGAAGGCGTTTTAGGAAGTTTTGGGTACAGACTTGCGATTCAGTACATCTTTTCACCCTCAGACCGACGGTCAATCTGAGAGGACTATTCAGATTTTGGAGGATATGTTGCGAGCTTGTTCGATAGACTTTTCTGATTCTTGGGATTCGCACCTACCGTTAGTGGAATTCTCTTACAACAACAGTTATCAGGCTAGTATCGAGATGGCACCGTATGAGGCCTTGTATGGAAGAAAGTGTAGATCGGCTATTTATTGGGATGAGGTCGGTGAAGCGAAGATCGTGGGTATTGATTTGCTTCGGGATTCGGTTGAAAAAGTTAGAGTTATCCGGGATCGATTGAAAACAGCCCAGAGTCGACATAAGAGCTATGCAGATAATCGAAGGCGAGATCTTAGTTTTCAGACCGGTGATTTTGTGTTCTTGAAAGTATCTCCAAAGGTGGGTATTCGTAGGTTTGGGAAGAAAGGCAAATTGGCTCCGAGGTTTATTGGCCCGTTTGAGATTTTGGGAAAGGTTGGGCTTCTAGCGTATCGACTTGCGTTACCGCCATCTTTAGACCGGTTGCACAACGTGTTCCATGTTTCTATGCTTCGGAAGTATTTTCATGATCCATCTCACGTGTTACCGAGGGTACCGGAGGATATCGAGCCGGATATGACTTACGAGGAACGACCGGTTCGGATTTTAGATGCCAAAGTCCAAGAATTGAGAAACAAAAGCATTGCGTTGGTTCGAGTTCTTTGGAGGAATCACAATGTTGAGGAATCGACGTGGGAGCTCCGAGATGAGATCGAGAGGAAATATCCGTGGCTTTTTAATTCGGGTAAGTCTCGTTAAAATTCGGGTCGAATTTTCTTTAAGGGGGAGTGAATGTCACGACCCGAAAACTAGGCTCTATTTTATTAGTAATAATTGATTATTATTTATTTAAATAATTATGTGTGCATTTTATTTGTTATAATAATTCATGCCTAGCATTTTATTTGTGTTAATTGGGTAGAAGGGTGATAGGGGTTTAATTGTGCTAGCTTAGTGAGGAGGGGGCCTAGGTGTAAGTTTTCAAATTATTTTTAACTACTCCCTCCCTACTCCCCTCTCCTCCCTCACTTCTCCCTCACTCCTCACCATCTCTCCCAGCTCACTTCTCTCTCTCTCCATTGTCAAGTAAAGGGTAAGCTTTCTCTATCTTCTCTCTTCATTATCTTCCTCTTCCTCTTATTATTTCTCATTTCTTAAAACATGAATCTTGTTTAGATCGTCGATAGGATCGTAGGAGGCCAAAAATATTTGAAATCCATCAACTTTGAGAAAATCCGGGTAAGTTTACTTTCCCCCATTTTTATGCTTGAAATGTTCATCAATGGTTGTATGATGTTATTGTTGTTGTCTATTGCAATCTTGAATGAGTTTTGAATTTATTTCTATTTGTTTGATAATTTTGGTGATTGTTGAATGTTGGGTTAAATCTTGCTTTGGGGTTGTCAAATGTTGATGTGTAAGTCCCCTTCCAGTTCATATGGGTAGTGTTAGTTTTGAGTTTGGCTTAAAATGGTGAAGTTGGGTTTAGATTTGATGTTTGGTTGGAAAAAATGGAAGAACCCAGATTTTTTGCCAGAATTTGCCTTTCCGGGCAAGGAGCCGCGCGCACCCTCCCTTAGGAGGCGCGCGCACCCTTATGCCCCTCGTGAACAAAAAAACCTTCTGATCTAAGGAGGCGCGTGCACCCTCCCATAGGAGGCGCGCGCACCCTCTCCTACTCCAAACTTTAATTTCCTTCTGACTTCAGGAGGCGCGCGCACCCTCCCATAGGAGGCGCGCGCACCCTCTCCCCTGTTGTGAAATTTATTTCCCCTTTTTGTCCAATCTTTCGAGGGCCATATCACGTTCATCCGGACTCCGTGTTAGGCGTATAAATTAACATTTTAAAGATCTCCTTAAGCTCTTCGAGATGAGTGAGTAAATTTGGTTGAGTGCTCGAATTAACTGGATCCTTTGTGGTCAAATGTGATATGGGAATTGTGTTATCATTGTTAAGATTGTTGGAACACGTTAATTGTGTGTTGTTGGTTCATTTCACTTTCTTGGTGACTTCTTGGTATGGTTCCCTACTTTGGAACCCTAAGTTGTTTAATTAAGCTAGTATTTATTACTTAGCATTTATTTGAAAGTCCAGCTGGTATTTGTGGTTGTGTCGGGCGATGTGAGATATTGTGATGGCACCGGCCAAGTCCATTATGGTGTCGACCATTGTTTTGCCCTTATTTTCCTCTTCCAAATTGGCCTTGGTTGGGATGTTTGGAGCATGACTTTGTGGCATGGCTCCCGCCCTTTGTGGCACATTACTTTGTTATTGGTTCCGGTACCGGGGTTTCTCTTCAGCTTTCATGCTATTATGATGATGTTGATGGTTGATTATTGAAGCTGCGCAGCGACCTTTATTTGGTTTATCAGTTTGGGAAAACCTTGGCTATATCCTTTGTTATGTGTTTATTTCCGCTGCTATCTGGTATATGATAATTGCTATGTGTTATGTGTTTTATTATTGATTATCGCATCATAGCATGTCATGTAGTTGCATTAGTAACTTATTGAGATTTATCTCAACCCCTTTTCTTTTGTCTTTGTTTTTTCTTAACCCCCCCCCAGGTGGAAAGGATTAGACTCGCTGATCACGAGACAGGACGTCGCGATGGTTGAGCTTTTGGGGCAAGTGTATATTGGTGGGTTTACATTATATAAATGTCTAACTCTTTTGGGGATAGTTGTACCACACTTTCACGTCACTAAGATTTGTATATTTTATTATTTTGTAGTGTGAGCTTATGGGTCTTACACTAGTACATTGTCGTTGTTAAATTGTTTTTCCAAAACTTTGTGTTATCCCCTTTTGCTATAAAAGGAAATTTTTATCTCCATTATTTTAGAGTTTATTGTTTAAGTCGACGTCCAGCTCGCGATCTCGGGCCCGCGGGGTTCGGGGTCGCGACAGAGTATGTAGTCAACACTTAGTGGAACCAATATGCATAATGGAATTCAACTACAGTTACTTGAAGAGTTACATTTTATTTGTTGACACGAGAAATTCTAAGCATTCAACTAAGTCCTTGAGTTGCGAATAATCTGGAAGTAAAATATCAGTGATCAGTTGGTTTGTAACAAACCTTTGAGATTTCTGAGTGGATATGAATCTATTGCGAAAGGTTTTATTGAAGGAGTTACACTGAATAGATGAGATCAATGATGTTGATTGATAGCGGATTGATTACTAAGTTTTCTCACCTTATTTATTTTGAGAGTATAAATGTTAATTCCAGTTGTTACTTATTTGTTCAGAATATAGTTCGATTTCATGGGATGTGTACGAGCATGGTATTAGATATGGGTTTCTTATTTACATCTTGATTTTAGCAAGCAATTCAGAAGGAACATTCAGTTCAAGTGATTGATTCTAGAGTCCGAGAATTGAGAACTAAAAGTATTCCTCTTGTTAGAGTTGTGTGGAGGAACCATAATGTGGAAGAATCAACTTGGGAGCTTCGGGATGAAATGGAAAGAAAGTATCCTTGGTTGTTTGATTCGTTTGGCAAGTTATTCTAAAATTCGGGATGAATTTTCTTTAAGGGGGAGTGATTGTAATGACCCCAAAACCCGTTCCTATTTATTTTATATTTTTGGAAATTTTAATTTGAACTTATGTGTGCATTTTATGTGTTAGAAAATATTTTCATGACTTGCATATATTATTTGAGTATATATGTTAGTTAAAGTGTTAGTAAAAATTTGGTTAAAAAGAATAAATGAGTTAGTTGAAACTTTAGGGTCCAAAGTGTAACTTTAAAGTTCAGGGGCTTATTTGCTCAAAATTAAAGTGGAAGGACCAAAGTGAAAATTTTATAAAAATCACTTTATTCTTATCTCACCATCTCTCTCTTTCTCTACGAAGTCTTCTGCCAAACATTACTTTCCTAAAAAAAAGATTGCTCTCTCTGTGTCAACGAAGAAAAAAAGTAAGTTCAACCCATTTCGATTTAATTCTTTTTATTTACTTACCCGTTTTAAAAACTAATTATATATAAATGATCAGGGCGTTGAGTAGGTCATTTCTACCCGAACAAAACATATTTCTGCGATAGTTTTTCCGGGAAATAGGTAAGTTACTAATTCCCCTTAAATAGTAAAATGGTCATATATTTGCTATATGTGTGATATGTGGTGAAATTATTGTGAAATGAATTTATTTGTGATACTTGTTTATTTGAGACAAAGGGAGTATAATTATACTGGGTAAGTGACTTGGTTTGTATGCAAGGGAGTATATGGAGTATGTTTATATTGTGAAAATGTTAGTATAAGTGTGTGAAAATATACTCCTATTTGTGGGACGGTAAAATATTAACTTGAATTAAATGTTAAATAAATATATTATAAAATTATACTATTATTCTTGGGACGGGGAAATGAATGAAAGTAGCCCTAAATGAGTATATTGGTATATTAGAAAAATTATATTTATATTTGATACTTCTATTTGTTAATTTTGTGATTTGGGTAATATTTGTTATACTTGTATTTTTGGGACAAAGGGAGTATATTGAATTGGTTTTAGCAGGATGTTGGAATGGGTTAGAAACTCAATTTATATACTTAAAGAAAGTTACTAAAGTTGTGTAGTTTGTGTGTTATACTTGTGGGACGGAAGGAGTAAAAATGAACTAAGGAAGAAATCTAGGATTTGGCCCAAAATGGGAGGGGGCGCGCGCACCCTAAATAAGGAGGCGCACGCACCCCATTGTTATCAACTAGGCAAAGTGTCTTATCAAGGGAAGCGAGCGCACCCTTTTGGGTGGGGCGCGCGCACCCTTAAGTGACCAAAAATTGTGAGGATCTGATGAAAGGAAGCGCGCCCTTTTGGGTGGGGCGTGCGCAACCCCCCCCCCCCTGTTTTCCAGGTTGATAGTTTGTTTAACTTGGGTACAAGAGGACAATTGTTTGTGTAGTCCTTGGGGTTGTTTAGGACCCAAATGTGAATGTGTATGACTTTTATGTCGTTGATGAAAAAGATTGAGTTGTGACTAAATGTCCTTGTTATGGACTCTTTGTCACGACCCGAAATCTAGGCTCTATTTTATTAGTAATTAAATATTATTATTTAATTATTTGCTTATTTATTTATTTAAATTATTATTTATTTAAATAATTATGTGTGCATTTTATGTTTCATAATAATTATGCCTAGCATTTTAATTGAGTCGTTGGGTTAGTGTAGTATTGTTGGGTCTTAATTATTAGTAGGGAGTGTAGTATTTGTGTGTAGTGTAGTGGAGGGGGCCTAAGTGTAAATCTTTTAAACCATTTCCCTACTCCCTCCCTACTCCTTCCCTCACCTCCCTCATCCTCACACTCAACCTCCATCTCTTTCCCAGCTCATTTTCCTCTCTCTCTCCATAGAAGGGTAAGCTTTTTCTTCTCTATCTTCTCTCTTCATTTACATCCTCTTCCTCTCATAATCTCTCATTTCTTAAAACATGAACCTTGTTTAGATCGTCGATAGGATCGCGTAGAACCAAAAAGAATTGAATTCCGTCATCTTTGAGAATTTTCAAGTAAGTTACTTTCCCCCCATTTTTATGCTAAAATGCTCATAACACGTTTCTACAATGCTTTATTTGTTATATTTGAAGTTTGGTTGAGTTTGGAATTGATTTGGAATTGATTTGAGTTTTTGGTCAAAAATGGTGATTTTTATGAAAATTGGGTAAATCTTGGTTTGAGGTTGATAAAGGATGTTGTTTGTGTTTCCCTTAAGCTTAGTTGTTGTTTGGGTTCAGTTTTGAACTTGTGCTAAGAGTAGAATTTGGGACATTTCGATTTGGGTAAGAAATTTGGTTGAAAATGGTGGATTTGGCCTTAAACCCAGCTGGGAATTCCTCCCAGCCCGTAGACCAAGCGCGCGCCCGACCCCCTCCAGGCGCCCGCCTACATGTCCTTTTCTAATTGCCAAATCTTCTGGTCTTTCAGGCGCCCGCCTGCCCCATGCCAGGCGCCCGCCCGCCCCCTGTTCCAGGATTTTGCCCTTTTGCTTGGTTTAAGACTTAAGGCTTAACTAGTTTAGGTTTATTTCTTCTAATTAACTTAAGATAACACCGTGGAACACTTTATTGATTGGATTTGATTCTTTTGTGAATAAATACGATATGGAATTTGATTAAGTATCATTTTTGGAATGTGGTTCATCTTTGATGTGCGGTTTATATTGGTTTACCTTTGTGGTGATTTAATTGGATTGGTTCCCTACTTTGGAACCTTAAGTTGTTTATTCATGCTAAATTATTATTACTTAGCATTTAATTAGAAGCCCAGCTGGCATAATTGTTGCATCGGGCGATGGGAAGGATTATAATGGCAAAGCCAAGTCCATTATAATGTTGACCATTGTTTTGCCCCCTTCTATACCCCTTTTCCAGATTGGCCTTGGAAAAGACAAGTTAGCTTCCTCTGTGAATGTATCTAGCTACCGGGCATGACTTTGTGTCATGGCTCTTGTCCTTTGTGACACTCTTATGGTTATTGGTTCCGGTACCGGGGTTTTCTCTTCGGCTTTCATGCTATTATGAAGATGAGGATTTGTTGATTATTGAAGCTGCGCAGCGATCCTTTATTTGGATGTATCGGTTTGGGAAAACCTTGGCTATATCCTTTGTTATGTGTTTATTTCCGCTGCTATCTGTTATGTGATAATTGCTATGTGTCATGTGAATTATTGTTGATTATTACATCATAGAATGTCATGTAGTTGCATTAGTAACTTATTGAGATTTATCTCACCCCCTTTTCTTTTATCTTTGTTTTTCCTTAACCCCCCCCAGGTGCTAAGGATTAGTCTCGCTGATCACGAGAAAGAGGACGTCGAGTGTGGATACATTCTTTTGGGGAAAGTTGTATAGGTTGGTTTACATTATATAAATGTGTAACCTTTTGGGATATTTGTACCAAACATTGACGTCATTAGGATTTGTGTATTTTGTAACTTTGGTGTATAAACTTATGGAGTTTATACTAGTTTTACCTTGTTGTTCAAGATGATTTTCAAAACCTTGTGCTATCACCTTTTGGTATCAAATGGAATTTTTAACTTCGGTATTTCACAGTTTTGGTTTTAAGTCGACGTCCAGATCGCGGTCTCGGGCCCGCGGGGTCTGGGGTCGCGACACTCTTTATGAGAAATCTTTTGTGTGCATCTTGTGATGTATTTGGCTTAGTTCCTTCTTGGATTAAATGACCCAGGTTTTGTTTAGCAAGTATTCATTACTGTGCTTCTTGTGAAAAGTCCAGCTGGTCTTGTTGTAGAGTCAGCCAATGGAAGAATTATAGTGGTACAGGTAAGTCCACTATAAGGTTTTCCATTGGAGCTTCTGAGTCAGCCGGTGGAAGAATTATATTGGTACAGGTAAGTCCACTATAAGGTTTTCCATTGGAGCTTCTGAGTCAGCCGATGGAAGAATTATAGTGGTACAGGTAAGTCCACTATAGGGTTTCCCATTGGAGCTTCTGAGTCAGCCGATGGAAGAATTATAGTGGTACAGGTAAGTCCACTATAAGGTTTTCCATTGGGAACTTCTGAGTCAGGCGGTGGGAGAATTATAGTGGCACACAAGCCAAGTTCACTATAAGGTCTCCACTGCGCCTTCTTTGTTTTCCCCAGTCCAGATTGGCCTTGGATGGGATGAATTGCTTCCTTTGGTGAGCACTTGGGTTATGACTTTGTGTCATATTTCCCTCTCTGGTTACTTTGGTTCTATTGGTTATGGTTTGGTTTTCGGGATCCCGGCTTCAGCTATTTATGCTGCTCAGATGGTTTTCTCAGATGGGTTTCTCAGATGGTATTCTCATCGGTTATGGTTATGTTACTTCGGTAAACCTTGGCTTGGTATCCACCGAAGTGTGGGCTTTGTGGTAATTGTGATATATGAGTTGATGTTATCTCTCATGTTATGTACTATATGCTATGTGATTACTTGTTGATATTGTTTCTTTATAATTATCATATCAGCATGTAACGTAGTTGCATTTTAGTAGCTTACTGAGATTTATTCTCACCCTTTATTTGTTTACTGTTTTAGAGAGTGCGGGTCCAGGGGATAGGACACTTGGCACGGGAGGACGTTGGAGTGGTAAGAGTTGGGACTTGTTTTGTTAAGGTTGCATTATGTAAATGTGAAACCTTTTGGGTAGAGTACCCGTACTTTCTGTTGTCACACCTATTTTGGATCATGTTGGTGTATGTACATTTGTTTAAAAGTTTGTAAGCCTTCGGGCTAAATACTTTCGTTTGTGAAAGTGGTTTGAAAAGTTTGTTTGAAAGTTAGTGGAAGTCTTTGAACTTCAAGTGTGGATTTTGTTAAACTTTATGAAAGTACATTTCAAAAAATTTTCTAAAAGTGTTTTATAACGTCTTCCACTCGTGACCCGAGCCTGGGGCCAAGTAGGACCACGGGTCTGGGGCGCGACAGGGATACCCAACACATACACTTTAGAAGAACAAAAGATGAAAAAAGCATATAAAAGAAGTTTGTTTAAAAAGTAAATAAAAGAAATAAAGTAAAAAATGATGATTTAGAAAATAAGAATGGATTCATACCTACGCTTAAAAGAGAGTGTAGCAATTTGCCTATAGTAAGGACCCTTAAAAGTGGACTTTGTGTTTTTTATAGAGCTTTCGGATGAAGAATTCCTGGGTCCCCTTCTAATGTGGAATGAGAGCGTTTAAATAGGTGTACGGGGAGTGTTTGAGGTCACAAAGATGGCCTTTTCCCGAATCAAGCAAGAAGTAATGACCAAAGGGGGTTACAAATCAGAAAAGGATGGAAAAAAGCAAAATCTGGAATTCTGGAAGTCAAAAGCGTGTGCCTTTTCCCTCCGTAGTGGGAAGCGCACACCTCTAAAATGGGGGTCAAAGGCGCATGCCTCCGGCCTCCAGAAAATTCATAATTTAGTCTGAAAGTTGGTTTGTTGTGCAGTTAAGCCCAAAAACTAACAAAATCTGTCAGAAACTTAACGAACACCTACGAAGGTCAATGGAATAGAAATAAAATAGGACTGGAGGTTGAATTTTTCACTTGGTCAAAATCGAGACTAACGGAGTAAGTCAAGAATTAACAAAAAGTAACGAAAGTTAAGGAAAGTAACGAAAGTTAATGGAAAAGAGAGAAACAAAGATTGTGTATGCAATCGGGACATGAGAAGTCCAAGGCGGAGTGCTACAGAACCAAGAGCACATACAAGATCCAAACACATAGTTAGGCCTTTCATCTAATTCAAGAAACCATAGAGAGAAAAGATGTAAATATATGCAGAGTACCAACGTAAAATAACATAGATGATCCACTAACAAAG
Source organism: Campanula takesimana (assembly GCA_026119855.1). Classification (NCBI taxonomy): domain Eukaryota; kingdom Viridiplantae; phylum Streptophyta; class Magnoliopsida; order Asterales; family Campanulaceae; genus Campanula; species Campanula takesimana. The sequence goes on from JAOWBW010000013.1 coordinate 1,098,251, forward strand.
AAACTTTCACAAGCTAAATATGATGGTCATCTTAGGTCTTTGGGTATTATATACATTAACTGGGCCTAGTGCAAGTGGGAGATTGTTGGTGTGTTTGTCCTAGGCACGTTATTCGAACAATTTATGTTATCATTTTATTCATCATATAAAGAGATGTTACTTGATTATTATTTGTTGTTACATGTTTGTTAATAATAATCTCCGTCCCTAGTTACATGTTTTGGATTATCAATATGTTCGGAATCGAGAAAAGCATTGAACAAATGTAAGTTGACCTCGGACCATGACTTACGTTCAATTGATATTGTGGACAAAGGGATCGTGATATGTTATAAGAGGATTAACGAACTTTGATAAGTTATTTTATTTGGGTAATCATGATAGCTTGCTAGAGTCCGCTCATAATTTATGAGAATGACTTTGGTCGGACTCATTGCTAACATAATATAATTCTATAGGTTTACACACAAAAGAACGAACTGATCTAAAGGCTAAAACTTAAGTTCAGTGTCGCGACCCCGGACCCCGCGGGTCCGAGACCGCGAGCTGAACGTCGACTTAAGACCAAAACTAAGAAATACTGAAGTTAAAAATTCCATTTGATACAAAAGGTGATGATCCAAAGTTTTACAAAACCAAGTTTTAAAAATCAATTACAACTATCATAAACTTCCACAAGTTTATGCCCAACAAAATACAAATACACAATTCTTAGTGACGTCATTGCTTGGTACAACTATCCCAAAATGGTTACACATTTACATAATGTAAACCAACCTATAACAACCTTCCCCAAAAGAATGGATCCACACTCGACGTCCTCTTTCTCGTGATCAGCGAGACTAATCCTTGGCACCGGGGAGGGGGGGGTTAAGGAAAAACAAAGATAAAAGAAAAGGGGGTGAGATAAATCTCAATAAGTTACTAATGCAACTACATGACATGCTATGATGCAATATACAATAATAAATCAGAGATAGCACATAGCAGTTATCACATAACAGATAGCAGCGGAAATAAACACATAACAAAGGATATAGCCAAGGTTTTCCAAACCGGTACATCCAAATAAAGGATCGCTGCGCAGCTTCAATAATTAACAAATCATCATCTTCATAATAGCATGAAAGCCGAAGAGAAAACCCCCGGTACCGGAACCAATAACCATAAAAGTGTCACAAGGGACAAGGACCATGACACAAAGTCATGCCCGGTAGCTAGATACATTCACAGAGGAACGCTAACTTGACTTTTCCAAAGCAATCTGGAAAAGGGTAAAGAAGGGGGCAAAACAATGGTCAACATTATAATGGACTTGGCTTAGCCATTATAATCTTTCCCATCGCCCAATGCAACAATATGCCAGCTGGCTTCCAAATAAATTCTAAGTAATAATAATTTAGCATGAATAAACAACTTAAGGTTCCAAAGTAGGGAACCATTCCAATTAAATTACCACAAAGGTAAACCAATCCAAACCGCACATTAAAGATGCCCAACATTACCAAAACGGTACTTAAATAAATTTCACATCATATTTATTCACAAAAGAACCAAATCCACACAATAAAGTGTTCCACGGTGTTATTTTAATTTAATTAGAAGGATTAAACCTAAACTAGTTAAGCCATTTAGTTTAAACAAGCAAAAAGGGTAATTTTCCAAGCAGGCGGGCGGGCGGGCGCCTGGGCATAGGCAGGCGGGCGCCTGTTTGGCCAGAAGATTGGGTCGCTGGAAAAAGGGGGTGCGGGCGGGCGCCTGGGTCAAGGCGGGCGGGCGCTCGGCCTGGGTTCAAGGTCGGGAAAACAGAGCTGGGCATTACCAAATTTCGACCCAAAACACCAAATACTCAAAATCAAACACCATCAATCTTCCACCAAGCATACATATGAACCACTACAACTTATAACTAGGGTGATGACCTAGATAACATCAATTATCAACCCAAAACCAAGAATCAAACCCAACATTCATCAATTCACCATTTTTACCCAAAAACTCAAATAAATTCAAAATAAATTCTAACTCAACCAAACTTCAAATATAACACATCAAGCATTATCTAAACATGATATGAACATTTTAGCATCAAAATGGGGGAAAAGTAACTTACTTGAATTTTCTCAAAGTTGACGGAATTCAATTCTTTTTGGTCCTACGCGATCCTATCGACGATCTAAACAAGGTCCACGTTTTAAGAAATGAGAGAAGATGAGAGGAAGAGGAAGAAAATGAGGAGAGAAGGAAGAGGAAGAAAAACTTACCAATGGGGAGAGAGAGAGTGAGTTTGCTGGAGAGGGATGGAGAGAGTGAGGGAGGAGAGTAGGGAGGTGAGGGAAGTAGGGGGAAATAATTCAAAATGTTACACTCAGGCCCCTTCCCATTCTACTAACGCAAATACTTACACTCCCTTCTAGCAATTAAGACTCAACACTTCTACACTAGCCCAAATAACTCGAATAAAATGCTAGGCATAATTATTATAACACATAAATGCACACATAAATATTTAAATAAATAATAATTTAAATAAATAAATAAGCAAATACTTAAATAATAATCATTTAATTACTAATAAAATAGAGCCTAGATTTCGGGTCGTGACATTCACTCCCCCTTAAAGAAAATTCGACCCGAATTTTAACGAGACTCACCTTAAACAAAAAGCCACGGAAATTTCTTCTCGATCTCATCTCGGAGCTCCCACGTCGACTCCTCGATATTATGATTCCTCCAAAGAACTCGAACCAACGCAATGCTTTTGCTCCTCAACTCTTGGACTTTAGAATCTAAGATCCGAACCGGTCGTTCCTCATAAGACATATCGGGCTCAACATCCTCCGTTATCCTCGGTAACACGTGAGATGGGTCATGAACATACTTCCGAAGTATAGAAACATGGAAAATGTTGTGCAACCAGTCTAAGGATGACGGTAACGCAAGACGATACGCTAGAAGTCCAACCTTTCCCAAAATCTCAAACGGACCAATAAACCTTGGAGCCAATTTGCCTTTTTTCCCAAACCTACGAATACCCACCTTTGGAGACACCTTCAAGAACACCAAATCACCGGTCTGAAAACTAAGATCTCGCCTTCGGTTGTCTGCGTAGCTCTTATGTCGACTCTGGGTTGTCTTCAATCTATCCCGGATAACTCTAACCTTTTCAACTGAATCCCGAAGAAAATCAATACCCACGATCTTCGCTTCACCAACCTCATCCCAACAAATAGGCGATCTACACTTTCTTCCATACAAGGCCTCAAACGGTGCCATCTCGATACTAGCCTGATAACTGTTGTTGTAAGAGAACTCCACAAACGGTAGGTGCGAATCCCAAGAATCGGAAAAGTCTATCGAACAAGCTCGCAACATATCCTCCAAAATCTGAATAGTCCACTCGGATTGACCGTCGGTCTGGGGATGAAAAGTTGTACTGAATCGCAAATCTGTACCCAAAGCTTCCTGAAACGCCTTCCAGAATCTAGAAGTAAACCTCGGGTCTCGATCTGACACAATGCTAACCGGAACCCCATGCAATCTCACAATCTCGTCGATATAAAGGGTCGCAAGCTTCTCCATCGAATATCTGATGTCAATGGGCAAGAAATGGGCACTCTTGGTCAATCTATCCACTATTACCCAAACACTGTCATACTTCCTACGGGTACGAGGTAGTCCCGTAACGAAATCCATAGTCACATGCTCCCATTTCCATTCGGGAATATCTAACGGCTGAAGTAATCCCGCGGTCTCTGATGCTCGCTTTGACCTGCTGACAAGTTAAACACCTCGATACATACTCGGCTATTTCCCTTTTCATATTAACCCACCAAAACTGTTGCTTCAAATCCTGATACATCTTCGTACTACCCGGATGAATAGTATACCTCGATAAGAACTCTCTGTTTAATTCCATCAACATCCGGAACACACAAACGACCACGGAAAGTCAACACTCCACTCGAACTCAAAGAAAAATCCTCGAAGTTCTTTTCCTTCAATTTACCCATTACCTTCACCAACTCGGATCTTCTTTCTGAGCTTCCTTTATCCTCTGAATTAGGGTCGGAGACACCCTAATATTCGCAAAAATAGCCCCATGTCTCGATTCACGAGGAGACCAATCTCGAACATCCTCAAGCATTTTCCACTCACGAACCATCATCGAAGCCACATAAGACTTTCTACTAATTGCATCGGCTACCACATTCGCCTTCCCCGGATGATAAGAAATCGTACAATCATAATCCTTCAATAATTCCATCCATCGGCGCTGTCGGTTGTTCAATTCCTTCTGAGAGAATAGGTACTTCAAACTCTTGTGATCCGTAAAAATCTCAAACTTCGCTCCATAAAGGTAGTGCTTCCATTTGTGCAACGCAAAGACAATAGCCGCTAACTCCATATCATGAGTCGGGTAATTCTGTTCACTAGGGGTCAACTTCCTCGAAGCATACGCAATTACTTTCCCATTCTGCATCAACACACAACCCAAACCCTCCTTCGAAGCATCACTGTAAATCACTAGACCATCGCTCCCATTAGGCAAAGTCAAGATCGGTGCTGTAGTCAACCTCTTCTTCAATTCCTCGAAACTCTTGTCACATTTCTCGGTCCACACAAACGGAACATTCCTCCGGGTCAACTGAGTCATCGGAGTAGCGATCCTCGAAAACCCTTCAATAAATCTTCGGTAATAACCGGCTAAACCAAGAAAGCTTCTAATCTCTGTCACTGATTCGGGTCTCTTCCAATCCACTATGGCTTCAATCTTTGAAGGATACACGGAAATCCCATCTTTCGAAATAACATGACCCAGAAATGACACCTTCTCGAGCCCAAAATTCGCATTTACTGAACTTCGCAAATAATTTCTCCCTCGTAAGAACGGATAAAACTGTCCTCAAATGTTGATCATGCTCCTCTCGAGATTTTGAATAAACAAGAATGTCGTCGATGAAGACTACCACGAACGAATCAAGATAAGGATGGAAAACTCGGTTCATCAAATCCATAAATACGGCCGGCGCATTAGTCAACCCAAACGGCATAACCAAGAATTCATAATGACCATACCGAGTGCGAAAGGCAGTCTTCGGAATATCCTCCGATCAAACCTTCAACTGATGGTACCCACTCCTCAAATCAAGTTTAGAGAAAACCACGGACCCTTGGAGCTGATCAAATAAATCGTCAACATGAGGTAGAGGATACTTATTCTTCACCGTAACCTGATTCAACTTCCGGTAATCTATACACAATCTCAAGGAACCATCTTTGTTCCGCACAAATAAAATCGGTGCTCCCCACGGGGAAACACTAGGGCGGATAAACCCTCGATCAAGCAACTCTTGCAACTGAACCTTTAACTCCTTCAACTCTGCGGGAGCCAAACTATAAGGTGCTTTCGAAATTGGAGCCGTACCCGGCAAAAGATCTATACAAAACTCAATCTCACGATCGGGAGGCATATCATACTCGGTAGAGAAAACATCGGGAAATTCCTGAACTACCCGAACACTATCCAAACTAGGGGATTCTTTCCTAGTATCAAGAACACTAGCCAAATACCCCTCACAACCACTATGCAATAATTTTCTCGCTTTCATAAAAGAAATTAAGTGAACCTTTCTACTCAGAGGACTAGCCTCAAACACAAATTTAGGCACATCGGGAATAGAAAAAGTAACAGTTTTCTTACGGAAATCAACGGAAGCATGAAACTTGCTCAACCAATCCATACCCAAAATGACATCAAAGTCTTGGATAGGAAGAACTACCAAATCCGCACAAAGGACTCGACCACAAATGACCACGTCACAAGCACGAAAGACTCGATCAGAAATCAAGCATTCTCCTATAGGGGTCGACACCTCTAGCACGTACGGTAAAGACTCGAATGCAGCATTTAACATGGAAACAAATTGCACAGAAATGTATGAATGAGATGATCCTGGATCTACTAACGCTCGCGCGCTCACATTAGACACAGAAATAATACCTCCAATAACGGATGGATCATCGGTAGCTTGTTGTTGATTCATGGCAAATACCCTTCCTTGGACTTTGGGCTTCCCTGCGGCATCCCTTTTCTGACCTTGATTATTACCAACTCCTGACCCGGATGCTTGACCTCGGTACCTCGTGCACTCTCTCGCAAAGTGCCCCATTTCACCACAATTGGTGCACTTGCCTTGCTTTTTCCAACACCTATCCTCCGAATGGCCTACCTTCTGACAAAAGGTACAAGGCTTCCTAATTTGGCTCCCTTGGTTCCCGGAAGTGGTACCCGGGTTCCTTGGGATCGGTTGCCCTCGGGACTGAGATTGTCCCCAAAGTTACCTCGATTATCTATCCTTGGTTGTGACTTGCTCTGCGCTCCTTGCTTACTCGGGTTGGCCACCTCGATCTTCCTCTTATGTTCCCCAATATCTTGCTCTATCAAATAGGCTCGGTCCACCGCATCTTGGAATGTCACAATCCGTTGAGCAATAAGTTGAGTACAGATGGAGGTCTTTAATCCCCGAATGAATCTCATAGCCTTTTGTTCCTCGGTCCTCACCAAATAGTCGCAATACCGGGCTAATTCTATGTACTTAGCCGAGTATTGGGCTATAGACAACACACCTTGCTCCAGGTTGAGTAGCTCGATCTCCTTTCGGTTTTGATCAACGACCGGAATGAAATGCTCCTTGAATTTGCGCACAAACAACTCCCACGCATACACCGTGTGAGTATCATCCCAAGTAGCTTTAACACCTTTCCACCAATGCTCGGCGGCTCCCACAAGTTTATAAGCCGCGAACCGGACCTTGTCCTCATCCGAACACCCAAATACATCATAAATCTTCTCCATCGACTCAATCCACAACTCAGCCTTCCTTACATCGGGCTCCCCATTGAATTCAACCGGTTTCAACTTCCGAAATTGCTCCAATCCATAGCGGGGTGGTGCTTGTTCTACCCTCGGACCTTGATCATGTATGACCTTCATGGCCGCCTCGAACATGCCTTGGAACATGGCACGTGCTTCTTCCCTTGTATCATTCTGATTCTGTGCCCCACTAGTACCTCCTCTGTTTCTTCTTCCAGACATTGCGAGTAATTACCTGCATAAAACATCAACCGTTAATCACTCCGCACTCTACTACCCACCTAGGTCATACTAATCCACCTAGACTTATACTTAGAGCTAATGCCATAGCTCTGATACCAACTGTCGCGACCCCGGACCCCCCGGGCCCGAGACCGCGAGCTGGACGTCGACTTAAGACCAAAACTAAGAAATACTGAAGTTAAAAATTCCATTTGATACAAAAAGGTGATGATCAGCGAGACTAATCCTTAGCACCTGGGGGGGGTTAAGGAAAAACAAAGATAAAAGAAAAGGGGGTGAGATAAATCTCAATAAGTTACTAATGCAACTACATGACATGCTATGATGCAATATACAATAATAAATCAGAGATAGCACATAGCAGTTATCACATAACAGATAGCAGCGGAAATAAACACATAACAAAGGATATAGCCAAGGTTTTCCAAACCGGTACATCCAAATAAAGGATCGCTGCGCAGCTTCAATAATTAACAAATCATAATCTTCATAATAGCATGAAAGCCGAAGAGAAAACCCCCGGTACCGGAACCAATAACCATAAAAGTGTCACAAGGGACAAGGACCATGACACAAAGTCATGCCCGGTAGCTAGATACATTCACAGAGGAACGCTAACTTGACTTTTCCAAGGCCAATCTGGAAAAGGGTAAAGAAGGGGGCAAAACAATGGTCAACATTATAATGGACTTGGCTTTGCCATTATAATCTTTCCCATCGCCCAATGCAACAAATATGCCAGCTGGGCTTCCAAATAAATGCTAAGTAATAATAATTTAGCATGAATAAACAACTTAAGGTTCCAAAGTAGGGAACCATTCCAATTAAATTACCACAAAGGTAAACCAATCCAAACCGCACATTAAAGATGCCCAACATTACCAAAACGGTACTTAAATAAATTTCACATCATATTTATTCACAAAAGAACTAAATCCACACAATAAAGTGTTCCACGGTGTTATCTTAAGTTAATTAGAAGGATTAAACCTAAACTAGTTAAGCCATTTAGTTTAAACAAGCAAAAAGGGCAATTTTCCAAGCAGGCGGGCGGGCGGGCGCCTGGGCATAGGCAGGCGGGCGCCTGTTTGGCCAGAAGGTTGGGTCGCTGGAAAAAGGGGGTGCGGGCGGGCGCCTGGTTCAAGGCGGGCGGGCGCTCAGCCTGGGTTCAAGGTCGGGAAAACAGAGCTGGGCATTACCAAATTTCGACCCAAAACACCAAATACTCAAAATCAAACACCATCAATCTTCCACCAAGCATAAATATGAACCACTACAACTTATAACTAGGGTGATGACCTAGATAACATCAATTATCAACCCAAAACCAAGAATCAAACCCAACATTCATCAATTCACCATTTTTACCCAAAAACTCAAATAAATTCAAAATAAATTCTAAACTCAACCAAACTTCAAATATAACACATCAAGCATTATCTAAACATGATATGAACATTTTAGCATCAAAATGGGGGAAAAGTAACTTACTTGAATTTTCTCAAAGTTGACGGAATTCAATTCTTTTTGGTCCTACGCGATCCTATCGACGATCTAAACAAGGTTCACGTTTTAAGAAATGAGAGAAGATGAGAGGAAGAGGAAGAAAATGAGGAGAGAAGGAAGAGGAAGAAAAACTTACCAATGGAGGAGAGAGAGAGTGAGTTTGCTGGGAGAGGGATGGAGAGAGTGAGGGAGGAGAGTAGGGAGGTGAGGGAAGTAGGGGGAAATAATTCAAAATGTTACACTCAGGCCCCTTCCCATTCTACTAACGCAAATACTTACACTCCCTTCTAGCAATTAAGACTCAACACTTCTACACTAGCCAAAATAACTCGAATAAAATGCTAGGCACAATTATTATAACACATAAATTACACACATAAATATTTAAATAAATAATAATTTAAATAAATAAATAAGCAAATACTTAAATAATAATCATTTAATTACTAATAAAATAGAGCCTAGATTTCGGGTCGTGACATTCAGGCATTGCATGGCTGCGTAGCAAGTGTTGAATGTCGTGTAACCTTGGATAGAAGGGGTTGAAAATCTGGTGCTAGTGCACGGCCGTGCAGCTCGAAGGACTCGGCCGTGCATGTGCTGGACTGGGCCTGATTTCCTGATTATGGAAGAATACGGGATTTAGACGTATTATTCTTACTGATTAAGGACTAATAAGTACAAATACATATCTATTCAACCCTAATTAGTACCATAACATCCTATTGTGTTTGAGAAACATAATACTTTATCCTAGATTAATAATCAAATATCAAGAACCCTATAATTCATATAGCCTATAGAATAAAAATTGGATTTCTATTTTGGATCTAGCAATCCAGTTCAAGAATGTGTTCTTGAAATTCGTTCGCATGTGGATACTTATAGAGGGTGCTTTCTTTAGCATCTTCAAGTTGGTGTTCCTGAGACTGTGAAGAAGAAGATCAAGTCTTAAAGCTTGAAAATTCAAAGATCTGAAATTTTAAAAGCATCACAATGGTTAGCATTCTAAATTTATCTTGTATTTAATTTAATCGTCATGAACGGATCCATGCTCTTAAGCTATATTCATATGTTGTTTCCGCTGCGCATGATCCATCAAAACCTAACATGGGTCACACCTTTTAGGAACCTGAATCTTTATTGTTTTAAGTTGACAAGTTCATGTTCTTCTGTATGTTAATCTGATTTCTTTTCAAAAACAAATAATAATATTTGTCTGAGAATAACCTTTTTAATTTCATTTTTATTATGTCACAGAGTAAGACTCCATTTGTTTTGAGAAAAATGATTTTTGGAAAATCTTATGTTTATTTTCCGGCGTTTGGTAACAACAAAAAAATTTATCCATCATAAATCATTTTCCCTGCAATGGAAAATAGGTGATTTTCCCAAAAATTTAATTGTTACTTGTACTTAAATTGTTTCTTTATGCCCCAGTCCACCAACTAATTAAGACCCCACTCCTCGCCACCCATCTCGTCTAAAAAAAACATTATTATGCATACTCAAATTGTTTCTTAACACATACCCATTCACTCCCACCCCCACCCACCCAGTCTAAAATATTATTGTTACTAATGCTTAAATTGTTTTTTAACGTCCCCACTAAACCCAGATCCACCTACTTTCTAAAGAAATTGTTACTCGTACTTTAATTATATTTCTTTTATTAACAAAATATGTAGTTACTCCAACCCCCACAAACCCCACTCACGCCGTGTATAAAACAATTATTGATACAAGTACTTCAATTTTTTTCTAAAAAATAAGATAACATTATTGTTACTCTTACTTAAATTGTTTCTTAACGCCTCCTTCTCCCTTCCCACACTCGACTCATCCCACCCTCACCCCTGTGCAGAATAAAATAAAATTATTGCTACTCATACTTGTGTTTCTTAACACCTCACCCCACTCCACCAACCAAATTCTTACTTCACCCCTACTCCGATTAAATATATAATGTTACTCATCCTTCAATTTTTTCTTACCCCATCCACCCCAACCCTGTGCAAAACTATTCTTAGTCTTACTTCAAATGTTTCTTAACAACCCACCCAACCCAAACCCGGCCCCAACTCATTTTCTTCTCCACCCTTCGGCTAAAAAATTATTGTTACTCATATGTGAAAAAAAATAAAAAATTGTTAACAACCTTCTCCCCCCACCCCAGTTAGAAATGGTTGGTACTTGCATTTAATTGTAGTTCATGAATTTTTATATAAAAAAAATATCAGAAGCGTTTAGAAGAAGTCTACCAACCACTTGAATTGTTTTCTGAAATAATTTCCTAAAATTCACCGACTCTTGAAAATAAATTCATTACATTTTACAAAAAAAAAATCATGCTTTCTAAAAAATTTTTTTTTTTTTTTTTTTTTTTGGCGAAAGGAGGGCGGTACCTCCCTATGTTTTATTGATAATAAAAATTAAATACAAACTTGGTGGGGGACATGACAACCTCAACCACCAGGAAAAGAACGCTAGGGATGAGGCCATACACAAATCGTATGGTCCTCTACAAAATAAGGAGGGGTGACTACAAAATTAAGAAAGTAATCTAAAAATAAATCTAGCCATAAGAGTTAATGAAACCGAGTATTGGGAGTTCTTGCCTTGTCTAAAGCAAAGCATCCTTTGCAATGTCGAGGGATATCACTCAAGGATGTAAAATTATAATTCCTTTCATCATTTGCTGCCATGTTCGCCAGTCCATCCGCGACTCTATTACCTTCCCTCAGAATATGAGTAATCCGAACCTCCATTTGATCCATTAAGCGGTGAATGTGCGAGATAACATACCAGATAGCCCACGGGATATGGTACTCTCGAATAATAATGTGCATTAAGACCTGAGAATCCACTTCCAACCAAACACGATGAAAGCCTCGTTCTAGAGCTGAAATAAGACCATAACTCCATAGAAATGCGAAAAACCATAAATAAAATCCCCGTTATGATCTCTAATGATATCACCTCCTGAAGCAATGCCCGGGTTACCCCTAGAAACTCCATCAGTGTTAAGTTTAACTTAATCAAAATTAGGGAATTGCCAAATCACTAATCTGATTATAGGAGGGATATAGTGCTTGGGCTTCAACCGAAACAACTCCAACAGGTTTTTATCCCCAAACCCACTCGAAAAAGAGAGAGAGAAGGAAGAGGAAATATTAGAGACTTGAATGCAAACCTTATGAATGATCTCCTCGGGATTCATTTGTCTACCTTCAAATCTGCTCTTGTTTCTAGCACACCAAACTTCCCACAAGATTAATGTCGGAACAAGATTAGAACGCCATTTAGAAACACTAGAATGCGGGTTTGACGAGCCTTGCCACCAACAAATGAGAACTTGACTTAAGTTACCCAAAGACAATCGAATACCACACAAGGCACTAAAAAAAGCCCATACTCTTTAACCAACATCCCCATGGACTAAAATATGCCCAACAGATTCCTCCTTGGCTGCCATACAACAATTACATTTCGAAGCAAGATGGATCCCTTTGGACCGAATTCTATCATCAGTTGGAAGACCATTATGCAACGCACGCCAAAGAAAAACTGAAATTTTCGTTGGAATGAACTTATTCCAGCAAAAAAAGAAAATGGCCGAACCAACCCTACTAGATCGACATTCCTTCCAAGCCGAATTAATAAAGAACTTACCAGATGTAGATGGTAACCAAATAGGAGTATCCGGCTTGTTAGAAATGGAAATGGAGTGATGTTGAATGAGATTTAAAAGTTGTCCCCCATAAACCTCTCTAATGTGATTAACCCGAGGGGAACCATTGGCAAATAAAGAAGCAATCGCTGCATGCTCAAAAGGAATGGGACCCATATTTCGTTCCATCCATTGCCCATGAATAGTAATATTGCCCCTACCATCACGCCAAGCTAGACGATCCTCTACCAACCCTTTAGCTTCAAGCATTCTTTTCCAAATATGAGAATCAAAAGTAGTGTTTTTAGCATCCATTGGGTGGATATTCCTGCAATATTTAGCATGTATAAGAGAAGTCCATAAGGATTCATTCGTACAGAAGCGCTACCAAAGCTTCATAGCAAAGGCCATAGACATATCTTCAAATTTACGTAAACCCAATCCACCTTCCTCAATAGGCCAGCACATTTTCTTCCAAGAAAGCCAATGACATTTTTTCTCATCTTCACTACCGCTCCAAAAAAACCTCACAATAATTCGCTCCATAGCCTTAATTACACCTTTAGGGGGAGCAATCAAGGATATATAATAAAGTGGAATTGCAGCAAGGCATGACTTAATTAAAGTCATTTTAGCACCAAATGAAAGAATCTTCCCTTTCCAGCAGGCAAGGCGATTTTCCATTTTTTGAATAAGAGAAGAAACGAGGCTGATTTTCTTTCTACCCGTGTAAAGAGGGCAACCCAACTACTTAAGAGGCAGCTCTTGCTTCACAAAACCTGTAATAGTTTCAATGGCTTCATCCTGGTCTCTATTCTTTCCCGTAATAAAACCAGATTTGTGTATGTTAACAAGCTGCCCCGAGAACTTTTGATACCACTCAATATATTTCATGTGACTCTCTAAAGAATTTTTTGACCCATTACAGAAGATTAGCACATCGTCCGCATAAGCTAAGTGAGAGATCATGGGAGCACCCAAGTGAATGTTGGGTTTCGTAGACACATGCGCAGCGGAATATAGCATTTAAAATTTATGAAACCCAAAGCCCATAGATCCATTCATATGATTAAATCAAATACTTGCAATATGAATACTAGAAAACTAACCCTTGATGACTTTGAATTTGGTCTTTGAGCTTGGTGGAGAAATTGAAACTTTAATCACGAACAAGTAAGAACACGAACTTGAAGATGATGAGCTTCACCCTCTAGCGGTATCCACACCACGAACGAATATCAAGAACACTTGATCTTGGTTGCTAGACCAAATTGTGAAAAATGTTTTCACAATCAATATGACTATATGGAATTTTTATTTGTGTATTATTTTGTTCTTCAATCAAAGGATGTCTTGGAACAAAATAATCTCTCTCAAACTCTTTGGAGACTCACAAAAACATTGGGGAAGAGTGCTGGCCGAATTTGGCCTTTTTATACACAAGTAGGACCTATTCCAAATAGGAAACTTGTGTCAAAAACCGTCCAAAATTCGTTTCCTAATCAAATTAGGAATCTGCCCCCGATAGTACTGTGCGGCCGCCCAGAATCCACTGTGCGGTCGCACAACTATCTGAAACAAACTGGTACAAAACTGAGCTAAGTGTGCGGCCACCCAGTCCATACCGTGCGGTCGCCCACTACCCCAGATTTCCAGAATTTCCAAAATTCCAATATAGTCCTTTTAAAGATTCGTTCTCTTGTGTGTGACCCTCTAGGATTATACTAAATTGGCAATGGGTTTAAACATGAAACCATAAGATATGATTAGGTTCTAGAAAACCATCATACCTACCCAAATAGTATAACTAGATACAAGTTCGCATTCCTTTAGAATATGTCATAATCCCTTTGTCCACGATGTCATTGAACACAAGTCATGGTCAACAAGTCAACTTGTTTTGTTCAATACTTTCTCGATTCCGAATATGTTGATAATCCAAATGACATTGATCTAATCAATTCATTTGAGTTCGGCCGAACATTTCCATCAACATTATTCCTACGGGAGGCCCAAGCTTGACATCTCTCCGAAGAGGGACAAATCCATTTAGCTTATTATTCTTCCCTACGTGAATCCGATTATGCCAATCATACCCTTTATAACTACCCGGTTAAAGGTAGCGTTTGAATATGTCAACCATAATGTTCATCAAGTGGAAGACTATAATAACTTCATGTTCTAAGGATTCAAATGACATAACTAATATGAGACATATGTTCGACATAGACCATGACATAAATCTCATACAGAGGGTCATGTCCAGTACCTTGTTCCAAACAAGTACCCATAAATCTAACATGATCATCCCATGATTATTTAGCCTTTATACTAGTGCTTAACAAGTACTAGGGACGGATATTATTATAAGTAAACATGAACAACAATAATAATCAAAACAATTTCTTTATTGATATGAAATAAATGATAACAATTACAACGTTTATTAAACGTGCCTAGGGCACCACTACCAACAATCTCCCACTTTCCTTAGGCCCAATCTCCCATGTATCTAATACCCATGGACCTAACATGACCTTCATGTTTAGCTAGTGGAAGTCCCTTTGTTAGCGGGTCCGCAACATTGTCATCAGTTGGTACTCTGCATATATTTACCTCTCCCCTATCAACGATTTCTCGAATGATATGAAAATGCCTAAGTATGTGTTTGGATTTTTGATGTGCTCTTGGTTCCTTTGCTTGAGCAATAGCACCATTATTATCGCAATAAAGGTCTATTGGATTAGCAATACTAGGAACCACTTCAAGTTCAGTAATGAACTTCTTAATCCAAACAGCTTCCTTTGCAGCATCTGATGCAGCAATATACTCAGCTTCCGTTGTAGAATCAGCGGTTGTACTTTGCTTGGAACTCTTCCAGCTTACAGCTCCACCATTTAACATAAACACAAAACCCGATTGCGATCAGCTATCATCTTTGTCGGTTTGGAAGCTTGCATCCGTGTAAGCATTTACAACGAGATCATCTTCCATTCCTCCATAGACCAAAAACGAGTCTTTAGTTCTTCTAAAGTATTTAAGAATCGCTTTTACAGCTACCCAGTGATTTTCGTCAGGGTCAGATTGGTATCTACTTGTCATGCTTAAAGCATAAGATACATCCGGCCTAGTACAAATCATGGCATACATGATGGACCCAATTGCCGAAGCATATGGAACATCATTCATTTTCTCACGCTCATCGTTTGTCTTAGGACATTGAGTCTTGCTTAGAGAAACTCCATGTAACACTGGCAAGGTGCCTCTCTTAGAATTTTCCATACGGAATCTTCTAATGACATTGTCAATGTATGTACTTTGGCTTAAACCAAGTAGCCTCCTTGATCTATCTCTATAGATCTTAATGCCAAGTATATATGCGGCTTCACCCATATCTTTCATTGCGAAGCATTTTCCTTACCAAGTCTTTACGGACTGAAGTGTAGGAATATCGTTTCCAATGAGTAATATGTCATCCACGTATAAAATAAGGAATAGAACTATGCTCCCACTAATCTTCTTGTATACACAAGGCTCATCTTCATTCTTAATGAAACCAAACTCTTTGACCGATTCATCAAAACGGAGATTCCAACTCCTAGAAGCTTTCTTCAATCCATAGATGGATCTCTGCAATTTGCATACCTTAGAATCTTGTTCAAAACCTTAAGGTTGTGTCATATATACATCCTCTTGGAGTTTTCCATTTAGGAAAGCGGTTTTGACGTCCATTTGCCATATTTCATAGTCATGATATGCGGCAATGGCAAGCAAAATTCTTATAGACTTGATCATTGCTACGGGTGAAAAGGTTTCATCATAGTCAATACCATGAACTTGCCTATAACCCTTCGCTACAAGTCTAGCTTTGTAAGTATGCACCTTCCCATCCATTTCAGTCTTCTTCTTGAAGACCCATTTGTATCCTATGGTTTTTACACCTTCGGGTGCATCAATCAAATTCCAAACTTGATTGTCTTGCATGGATTGCAATTCGGATTCCATGGCTCCAAGCCACTTGTCCGAATCAGGAGAAGACATCGCCTCTTGGTAGGTTGTTGGTTCATCATTCTCAATGATTTCCACCTCATTACTATCCGTTACGAGAAATCCATATCTCTCGGGCTCGGATCGTAACCTACTAGGTCTGCAGTTGCTTGTGTATTTTGAATAGGTTCCACAACTCCTTGTGGTTCTTGTTCTTGTTCCACTATTAGTTCAATGTTATTTTTTGGGTCTCGAATTTCTTCAAGATTTATTTTACTCCTACTGATTTCTTTGGAGAGAAACTCTTTCTCTAGAAAGACACCAGTTCGGGCAACAAACACTTTGTTGTCCTCTCGGTTGTAAAAGTAATATCCTCTAGTTTCCTTTGGATATCCCACGAAAATACATTTGTCAGATTTGTGTGCAAGTTTGTCAGAGACAAGTCTTTTGACATAGGCTTCGCAACCCCGAATCTTCATGAAAGATAAACAAGTTTTCTTTCCGCTCCACATCTCATATGGAGTCTTTTGAACCGATTTAGTTGGAACACGATTTAGTGTGAAAGCAGCGGTTTCTAGAGCGTAACCCCAAAAGGATATTGGAAGATCAACTTGACTCATCATTGATCGAACCATGTCTAACAAAGTCTGATTTCTCCTCTCAGACACACCATTCCATTGTGGTGTTCCGGGTGGAGTCAATTGTGAAACTATTCCACAATTCTTTAGATGATCATCAAATTCTTGACTCAAGTATTCTCCACCTCGATCTGATCGAAGTGCCTTAATAGTTTTGCCAAGTTGTTTTTCTGCTTCATTTTGAAATATTCTAAATATCTCAAATGCTTCACTTTTATGTTTCATTAGGTAAACATACCCAAATCTACTATAATCATCAGTGAAGGTTATGAAGTATTGAAATCTTCCCCTAGCATTGCTACTTAATGGTCCCCATACATCAGAATGTATCAACCCCAATAAGTCACTTGCCCTTTCACCTAGATTGGTAAAGGGTGTCTTAGTCATTTTTCCAAGAAGACACGACTCGCAAGTATCATATGACTCAAGGTCACATGAACCCAAAAGTCCGTCTCCATGGAGTTTTGAGATACGCTTCTCATTAATATGACCAAGACGGCAATGCCATAAATAGGTATGATTTACATCATTAGGTTTAGATTTCTTATTTATATGATAGACATTGTCATTATTTTCATCCTTGACATTCAAGACATAAAGGCCATTAAATGAATTAGCAATACCATATAGCACATCATTTAAATAAATAGAAAATTTCTTATTCTCAATAAGAAACTTAAAACCTTCATTATCCAAACAAGAAATTGAAATAATATTTCTACTTAAATCCGGAACATAATAACAATTGTTCAAAACAAGAATTAATCCGGAAGGTAAAGTGACTTCATAAGTCCCTACGGCTAATGCAGCAACTCTTGCTCCATTCCCCACGCGTAGGTCTACTTCACCCTCTTTAAGTAGTCTCCTATTCTTTAGTCCCTGCACATTTAAACAAATGTGAGAACCACATCCGGTATCCAATACCCAAGAATCAGTGGTATAAAGGAGAATATCTATCATATAGATACCTAAAGTCGACGCAGCCTTGCTGCCCTTCTTCTTCTTTTGCTCTTCCAAGAAAGCCTTGCAATTACGTTTCCAATGACCAATCTCTTGACAATGGAAACAGATTGCATCCTTTTGTGAATCGGGTTTTGCCTCAGAAGCCTTAGCAACACTTGCCTTGCTTATCTTGGGTTTGACAACTTTCTTACCCTTTCCTTTGGTACCAGCCTTCTTCCCATCATGAACTAAGAGCACAGGAGAACCTTTCTCCGCAATCTTCATCTCCACAGTTTTAAGCATCCCATGCAACTCGGAGAGATTCTTATCCATTCCATGCATGTTATAATTCATCATAAACTGATTATAACTTTTAGGCAATGAATTAAGAATGAGATCCGTGG
This sequence comes from Campanula takesimana, assembly GCA_026119855.1. Classification (NCBI taxonomy): domain Eukaryota; kingdom Viridiplantae; phylum Streptophyta; class Magnoliopsida; order Asterales; family Campanulaceae; genus Campanula; species Campanula takesimana. The sequence continues at coordinate 1,116,518 of JAOWBW010000013.1, forward strand.
CTAGCTCCAATGAGATTGGATAGCCAAGTTTCTCAAGGTGCTCTATATAACCTTTCATTTTCAGCATGTGAGGACTCACTTGTTGCCCTTCATTCATTTTGCAAGTAGTGAATGCAACAATGGTCTTGTACCTCTCTTGCCTAGCTTGCTCTTGAAACATGGCTCTTAACTCCACGCCTATCTCATAGGCTTCCTAATGTTCCAAACTTTGTTGGAGTTTTGAGCACATAGTAGCAAGCATGAGACAGCTTACATCTCTAGAATCATTACGATGTTTTTTGTAATTGTCTCTTTCTTCCCTAGGGGCAGTAGGTTCTGGTTCAGCAGGAAGAGGCCCATCGAGAATGTACAACTTATATTCTTGCCTAAGAACAATTCTTAGGCTACGGATCCAATCCATAAAGTTCGTACCATTCTCTTGGAGCTTATCCTTCTCAAGGATCGATCGCAACGAAATTGATTGAGTGTTAGTAGTCATTATCTACAAATATGCAAAATTTCCAAAATTTAATAAGTATCGGTTTTCATTAAAAAAATAAATAATGTATTTTCTAAACAAAATACTCCCACTAAATTATATAACCTTCATATACATCCAATGTATAATATAACTTAATTGGGCTAAGATCCAACTTTAATTTAACTTTTGAGTCCACGGAGGCGGACCGCTCAAAAATAAATTAATTAGGTAGATAATCATGTCAATCATATCCAATATGATTCTTAGATCATTTTATGAGATTCTTTGAGAAATCCAATCTCCAAAACATGTTTAATCTCATCTTTTGCCAGGCCCAAAACTGTTTTGACGCCTAATTAAGTCCAACCATTTTTAAACGCATATGAACCATTCAATTTAATGCACCTTGTGAAGGCAAGCCCACATTAAATCAATGAACCTCATCTTGATCATACATGAATAAAATTAATGCACTTCGCGGAGGCGAACCCACATCAAGATCACCCATGTATAAACAAGTGTTTTAATCATGGCATGGCAATGAAGGACTTAAAACTTTCTTTGAAGGTTCATCACATATAGCATATAACACATTTATGAGCACATAATATAAACATGTTACACATCAAGTTTGGCCACTAAATTAATCTCCATTAATTTAAGCATGATATTTATGTGTCATTAGTTTCTCTATAATTATGAGGATGAGACTATTTCAACTTTGGTTATTATCTCCAAATCAAGACAACAAGAAGTGCGGCCGAAACTAAGCCATGAGGCATCCACAATTCCGCACTAATTCAAGATACCAAGAAAGTAGTCCATGTGGCCGAAACTAAGCAATAGATGGTCTCGATGAACGTAGACCAATTGCATCCACAATTCCACATGGATCTCCAATCATTAAATCAAGAACTTTGTTTCTCAATTTTAGCAATTATGAACTCTTCATAATTCTAACTTCGTTTTATCTTTGAAACTTTGATTGCGATCAATTTTGGGAAACACAATCTCGATGAACGCAGATTAGCCATCCAAACCTTGAACCAATCTTAGAATCACAAGACTAAAACAAATAGGAAAATCAAACCCCAAAATCCACACACAAACTAACTACCCAAAACCCATTCCAGATCAGCAGGTCTGGTTGATCAGAATGTGCAGAATTTTTAAGGTTCGAAATTTTTGTCTCAAAATTGTTTTTCCCCGATTATTAAAACCATGATCCAATCAGAATTAATAATCAAACAATTCAGAATGCATCATAATATTTATTGCGATTGAATCGTGCGATTAAAGTTGCAAAACAATAAACCACATAAAATCACATAACACATAAACATCATATATTCCAATATTCATATCATGCAAGGCACATAAACAATTTATATACACATAACATGATCTAGGTATTGAAATAATCAACATGAACGGGGCTCTGATACCACTGTTGGGTTTCGTAGACACATGCGCAGCAGAATATAGCATTTAAAATTTATGAAACCCAAAGGCCATAGATCCATTCATATGATTAAATCAAATACTTGCAATATGAATACTAGAAACTAACCCTTGATGACTTTGAATTTAGTCTTTGAGCTTGGTGGAGAAATTGAAACTTTAATCACGAACAAGTAAGAACACGAACTTGAAGATGATGAGCTTCACCCTCTAGCGGTATCCACACCACGAACGAATATCAAGAACAATTGATCATGGTTGCTAGACCAAATTGTGAAAAATGTTTTCACAATCAATATGACTATATGGAATTTTTATTTGTGTATTATTTTGTTCTTCAATCAAAGGATGTCTTGGAACAAAATAATCTCTCTCAAACTCTTTGGAGACTCACAAAAACATTGGGGACGAGTGCTGGCCGAATTTGGCCTTTTTATACACAAGTAGGACCTATTCCAAATAGGAAACTTGTGTCAAAAACCGTCCAAAATTCGTTTCCTAATCAAATTAGGAATCTTCCCCTGATAGTACTGTGCGGCCGCCCAGAATCCACTGTGCGGTCGCACAACTATCTGAAACAAACTGGTACAAAACTGAGCTAAGTGTGCGGCCGCCCAGTCCATACCGTGCGGTCGCCCACTACCCCAGATTTCCAGAATTTCCAAAATTCCAATATAGTCCTTTTAAAGATTCGTTCTCTTGTGTGTGACCCTCTAGGATTATACTAAGTTGGCAATGGGTTTAAACATGAAACCATAAGATATGATTAGGTTCTAGAAAACCATCATACCTACCCAAATAGTATAACTAGATACAAGTTCGCATTCCTTTAGAATATGTCATAATCCCTTTGTCCACGATGTCATTGAACACAAGTCATGGTCAACAAGTCAACTTGTTTTGTTCAATACTTTCTCGATTCCGAATATGTTGATAATCCAAATGACATTGATCTAATCAATTCATTTGAGTTCGGCCGAACATTTCCATCAACATTATTCCTACGAGAGGCCCAAGCTTGACATCTCTCCAAAGAGGGACAAATCCATTTAGCTTATTATTCTTCCCTACGTGAATCCAATTATGCCAATCATACCCTTTATAACTACCTGGTTAAAGGTAGCGTTTGAATATGTCAAACATAATGTTCATTAAGTGGAAGACTATAATAACTTCATGTTCTAAGGATTCAAATGACATAACTAATATGAGACATATGTTCGACATAGACCATGACATAAATCTCATACAGCGGGTCATGTCCAGTACCTTATTCCAAACAAGTACCCATAAATCTAACATGATCATCCCATGATCATTTAGCCTTTATACTAGTGCTTAACAAGTACTAGGGACGGAGATTATTATAAGTAAACATGAACAACAATAATAATCAAAACCATTTCTTTATTGATATGAAATAAATGATAACAATTACAACGTTTATTAAACGTGCCTAGGGCACCACTACCAATAGTGAATACGATATCTATAATGAGGGAACACAGTGTGAAGATGGTTAAGACCCCTGCTCATCATTTCAGCAACAATTATGAACAGGTAAGGAGATAACGGATCACCTTGACGTAAGCCCCTTGTAGAGTGAAAAAAATCACAACCCTCCCTATTAACAAGGACAGAAAACCAGCTATTCGATATACATCTATCAATCAGATCAACCCAAATCTCATTAAATCCAAAATGTCTCAAAACCTTGAGAAGACCAAACCAAGATAATCTATCATAAAATATTTCATGTGACTCTCTAAATAATATTTTTCGAAAGCCTTTTTTCTCGAAATAAACAGAGCCTAAGAGTATTGATGTGAATATGCTAAAGGGTGAATAATGTTTAGAACAACTTTCCCTTCTATTTCTAATGCGTATATATTTATAAAAAAATAAATAAAAAAATTAACCCTTTTACTAGCTATTTTCGCACATAGTGTTTGGACAAGCAAGTCTTCAACCCAACTGAAATATCTTGTCATCTTTTATTGTTACTTTAATAATAAGTATGTCCCAGAGTAACAGTATTGTTCTCAAAATAATACACTATGAACAATGTTTAACATTTATTCCAAAATAGAGGCGCGATATATAATTGTGTGAGAGTATTGGGTTTTGAGGCACCATGCGCAGCGGAAACGGCATATGAAAAACAACAAAACCCTAGAGCGATCCATTAATGATGATTAAATTAATAGGAAGATGAATTTAGAATACTAACCGATGTTTTGCGTTTAAAATTTCGGATCTTCAAATCTTCAAGTCTTCAAGCTTTATGATTTGATCTTCTCCACGTTCTTCGGATCACGATCTCAGGAACACGAACTTCAGATGCTAAAGCAAGCACCTTCTATGTGTATCCACACATGAACGAATATCTAGAACAATTCTAGATCCGGACTGCTAGATCCAATTATTAGAAAACACGATTTTCTAATCTTAAAAGGCTATATGAATTTATTGGTGTTCTTGAGCTTTTGATTCTCAATCTAAACTCAAGAATGTTTTTATCAAACACATTAAGGATACCAATAATTACCCATCAATACCATATGGACTAGGGTTAAGAAAGGGGTATTTATACTTATTAAACCTAAACACTTTAGGAGGAATAGGCCAAAAACCCGTTAAAATCGAATCAAGAAAAACCAGGCCCAAAACCCAAAAGGTTTACCCGAGTCATTAGTGTGGTCCAACTAGACCCTCCCTAGCTCTGACCGTGTTCTTAGGGAGGTCCGGCCGGATCTGGCCTGCTGGAACCAATTTCCTGTTTTTCTTAATTCTGATTTTTACGCTATTTCCGAAATTCCAATTTTAGCCTTTTATTGATTCGTTTTTTTGTGTGTGACCCCATAGGATTATATTAAGTTGGCAATGAGTCCGACCAAGGTCAAACCTATAAATCATGAGCGGTCTCTAACAAGCCATCATGACTACCCAATTAATATAACTTAACGAAGTTCGTTTATCCTCATAGAACATATCATGATCCTTTTGTCACACGATATCATATTGAACATAAGCCACGGTCTAAGTCAATTTAAGTGTCCAATGCTTTCTCAATCCTGAGTAGATTGATATGAGCAAATGACATTGAACATATCAATTCATTTGGGTATGACCATACACTATCATCAATCTCACTCTCGAGTGGCCAAGCAGATATCTCTCTTTAAGATAAAGAGGGACAACATCCCATCTTGACTTATCATTTTTCCTTACAAGAATCTGATTGTGCCAATCGTAGCCTTTATAACCACCTGGTTAAGGGTAGCGTTTGAGTACGTCAAACACAACGTTCATCATGTGGAAGACGATGATAATCTCAGGTCTAAGGATTCCAATGATATAACTAAATGAGATTTATTTATGACATTTGACCATGACATAAATCTCATAGTGGGTCATGTTCAGTACTTGTTCACCAACAAGTACCCATAAGTTTTATTTGTATCACATACATATGATCATCGATTAAACTTATACTAGTTCTTCATAAGTACTAGGGACGGGGATTATTATTAGAAACATGCAAAACATATAATAATCCAAGTTGTTATCTCTATAACAAATCAGAATATGATATAACGTAAGGCCTTTCTCAAGGGCCTAGGGCATAATCTCCAACAATCTCCCACTTGCACTAGGCCTAATCAACACGTATCCAATACCATTGAGCTTAGCTTATGACCATCATAATAGCATGTGGAAGAATATATGTATGTAGATTATCCTTGTTATCGTCATAAGGTATTTTGCATATTTTGACATCTCTCATGTCAATGATTTCTCGTAGAGATGGAAATGTCTGAGTGTGTGTTTGGATCACAGATGAGTCCTTGGTACCTTAGCTTCTGCAATAACCATTATTTCATGACAAAGGTCCATAGGATTAGTGGTACTAGAAACCATTTCTAGTTTTACTAATAACATATATATCCAAACAACTGCCCTAGTTACAAGTCATGCAACTTAATACCAAATTTTATTCGTAGAATTATTAACAGTGTATTTGGTTGGAACTATTCCAACTAATAGCACTTACTTTAAACATATGTCCATAAACTGTGATCTTTAATTATTCTTGTCGATGTGGAAACATGCATCTATGTAACTATTTACAAAATCATCTTCCATTCAACAAGCATCAAGAATGCATCCATAGTTCTTCTTAGGAATACAAGGATGTTCTTGACCACTATCTAGTGAATTTCACTAGGATATGATTAGTATGTTATCATCATACTCCAAGTATACGAGTTATCCCGTCTAAGTACATAATATGACATACATGATAGATCCAATTGTCGAAGCATATGGAATCCTAATCATGTATTCTTTCTCATTAATCTTCCAATAAGACTAAGTCTTACAAAAAACATTGTCATTAGACAACGTTGCAAGTTCTTCTACAAGAGTCTTGCATACTGAACAATTTAGTACTTTGTCTTTTAAGTACCTTGACACAAACCAATCAACTTCCTAGATCTATATTAATAGATATTAATCCCAAGGATGTAAGCGGCTTCTTCCTAAGTCTTTCATTAAGAAACTCTTTCAGATGGACTATTTGTCAACCACATATATAAGACTAGGAATAAGACTATGCTCCCACTAATTTTCTAGCATACACAAGTCTCATCTTTGATAAATTTCAAATGATTTGAATGCTTCATCAAAACGATTGTTTCAACTCCAAGAAGCTTGCTTCAATCCATCCCACGGATTTCCACAATTTACATACCTTTTTAGAATTTTCTAGATTATCAAAACCTTTAGGTTGTATCCAATACATCATTAAGTTAGTTCCCATTAAGGAACGCTGTTTTGATATCCATTTGCCACATTTTATATTCAAAATATGAAGCTATGGCAATGAGAATTCTAATATCTTAACGCATGACTACGAGTGAGAAAGTTTTATCATAGTCGAAATATAAGTCAACCTTTCACATTTAGTCTTGTTTAAAGAGTATGTACTTTTCCATCTATGTTAGTTTTCTCCAAGAAAACTTAATTCCATCATTTCGTTTTTACACCTTAGGTTAGAATGATCAAGTTCCAAACTTGATTATTGTACATGGATTGCCTTTTAGATTCTATGACTCCAAGTCATTAATCTAAATATGAAGCGGACATTGCATTTTGATAGGTGGTAAATATGTCATTCTCAATGAACTTTACCTCAATACTTTCTATTACGAGAAATCCAATATTTCTTGTTATAGATTCTATCCTATCATATATGCAAGTAACTTGTGTAACTTGAACGAATTTTCACAACTCTTTGTGGGAGTTTGTTCAACTTCCATCTTAGGTTCAATATTATTTTCTAGGTCTCGAACCATTCAAAATATATTTTACTCCCACTGGTTATTTTAGAGATAAACAATTTATCTAGAAAAGTAGCAACAAACAATTTGTTTCTTATAAGTAAAATAATATCCTCAAGTTTTCTTAGGATATCCCATGTGTCACGACCCGAAATCTAGGCTCTATTTTATTAGTAATTAAATGATTATTATTTAAGTATTTGCTTATTTATTTATTTAAATTATTATTTATTTAAATATTTATGTGTGCAATTTATGTGTTATAATAATTATGCCTAGCATTTTATTCGAGTTATTTGGGCTAGTGTAGAAGTGTTGAGTCTTAATTGCTAGAAGGGAGTGTAAGTATTTGCGTTAGTAGAATGGGAAGGGGCCTGAGTGTAACATTTTGAATTATTTCCCCTACTTCCCTCACCTCCCTACTCTCCTCCCTCACTCTCTCCATCCCTCTCCCAGCAAACCCACTCTCTCTCTCCTCCATTGGTAAGTTTTTCTTCCTCTTCCTTCTCTCCTCATTTTCTTCCTCTTCCTCTCATCTTCTCTCATTTCTTAAAACGTGAACCTTGTTTAGATCGTCGATAGGATCGCGTAGGACCAAAAAGAATTGAATTCCGTCAACTTTGAGAAAATTCAAGTAAGTTACTTTTCCCCCATTTTGATGCTAAAATGTTCATATCATGTTTAGATAATGCTTGATGTGTTATATTTGAAGTTTGGTTGAGTTTAGAATTTATTTTGAATTTATTTGAGTTTTTTGGGTAAAAATGGTGAATTGATGAATGTTGGGTTTGATTCTTGGTTTTGGGTTGATAATTGATGTTATCTAGGTCATCACCTAGTTATAAGTTGTAGTGGTTCATATTTATGCTTGGTGGAAGATTGATGGTGTTTGATTTTGAGTATTTGGTGTTTTGGGTCGAAATTTGGTAATGCCCAGCTCTGTTTTCCCGACCTTGAACCCAGGCCGAGCGCCCGCCCGCCTTGAACCAGGCGCCCGCCGGCACCCCCTTTTTCCAGCGACCCAACCTTCTGGCCAAACAGGCGCCCGCCTGCCTATGCCCAGGCGCCCGCCGCCGCCTGCTTGGAAAATTGCCTTTTTTGCTTGTTTAAACTAAATGGCTTAACTAGTTTAGGTTTAATCCTTCTAATTAACTTAAGATAACACCGTGGAACACTTTATTGTGTGGATTTGGTTCTTTTGTGAATAAATATGATGTGAAATTTATTTAAGTACCGTTTTGGTAATGTTGGGCATCTTTAATGTGCGGTTTGGATTGGTTTACCTTTGTGGTAATTTAATTGGAATGGTTCCCTACTTTGGAACCTTAAGTTGTTTATTCATGCTAAATTATTATTACTTAGCATTTATTTGGAAGCCCAGCTGGCATATTTGTTGCATTGGGCGATGGGAAAGATTATAATGGCAAAGCCAAGTCCATTATAATGTTGACCATTGTGTTGCCCCCTTCTTTACCCTTTTCCAGATTGGCTTTGGAAAAGTCAAGTTAGCGTTCTCTGTGAATGTATCTAGCTACCGGGCATGACTTTGTGTCATGGTCCTTGTCCCTTGTGACACTTTTATGGTTATTGGTTCCGGTACCGGGGGTTTTCTCTTCGGCTTTCATGCTATTATGAAGATGATGATTTGTTAATTATTGAAGCTGTGAAGCGATCCTTTATTTGGATGTACCGGTTTAGAAAACCTTGGCTATATCCTTTGTTATGTGTTTATTTCCGCTGCTATCTGTTATGTGATAACTGCTATGTGCTATCTCTGATTTATTATTGTATATTGCGTCATAGCATGTCATGTAGTTGCATTAGTAACTATGAGATTTATGTCACCCCCTTTTCTTTTATCTTTGTTTTTCCTTAACCCCCCCCCCCCCAGGTGCTAAGGATTAGTCTCGCTGATCACGAGAAAGAGGACGTCGAGTGTGGATCCATTCTTTTGGGAAGGTTGTTATAGGTTGGTTTACATTATGTAAATGTGTAACCATTTTGGGATAGTTGTACCAAGCAATGACGTCACTAAGAATTGTGTATTTGTATTTGTTGGGCATAACTTGTGGAAGTTTATGATAGTTGTAATTGATTTTATCAAACGTGGTTTTGTAAAACTTTGGATCATCACCTTTTTGTATCAAATGGAATTTTTAACTTCAGTATTTCTTAGTTTTGGTCTTAAGTCGACGTCCAGCTCGCGGTCTCGGGCCCGCGGGGTCCGGGGTCGCGACACCATGAAAATACATTTATTAGATTTAAGTGTGAACTTGTCCCAGACAAGTCCTTTCCAAAAGGTCTCACTTTCTTAAATCTTCATGAAAGACAAACTAGGTTTTCTTTCATTCCATATCTCATATGGTACCTTTGGACCTATTTTGATGGAACTCAAATTAGTGTAATTATAGCGGTTTCCAATTTATAACCCCAAAATAAATAATGGAAGATCAATTCGACTTTATCATCTAATGAACCATATCCAATAAGGTTCTATTCCTCCATGTAGACACATCTTTCCAAAATGGTGTTCTTCATGGAGTTAATTGTGAAACAATTTCACAACCTTGAAGATGATTGTCAAATTGGTTCAAGTATTCATCATCTCGATCAAATTGGAATCTTTGAATAGTTTTACCAAGTTGTAACGACCCGAAAACCCGCCCCTATTTTCTTAGAAATAAATATTTAATTATTTATTTATGGCTTATTTATTTATTTAAATTATTTATTTATTTAAATAATTATGTGTGCATTTTGTGTGTCATAATAATTTATGCCTAGCATTTTATGTGGGCCATTTGTGCTAGTGTAGAAGTGTTGAGTCTTAATTGTTAGTGGGGAGTTTATTGGTTAAGGGTAGTAGTAGGGGAGGTGTCTAAGTGTAATGTTTCAAATAATTCTCCCTACACCCTCCCTCACCTCCCTCACTCTTTCACCCTCACCTCATTTCTCATCTCTTTCTCCCAGCAACTCTCTCTCTCTTTCCATGGAATTTGGGTAAGTTTTTCTTCTCTACCTTCTCTCTTCATTTTCTTCTTCCTCTTCCTCTCATTATTTCTCATTTCTTAAAACATGAAACATGTTTAGATCGTCGATAGGATCGTAGGAAGCCAAGAAATTTCGAGTTTCGTCACCTTTGAGAAAATCCGGGTAAGTTACTTTTCCCCCATTTTTATGCTAAAATGTTCATCTTTAGTTTATGTAATGCTTTAGTTCATATATATTCCATTTTGGTTGAGTTTGGAATTTATTTGAATGTTTGTTCATCTTTTATGATTTTGAAATGTTGGGATTTAAATCTCGATTTGAAGTAATGGATGAATTTTGGATTTGATGTTGGTAATTGGTGTTTTGGAGTTTAGAATTGTATTTTGAGGTCAAGGATGTATTTAGGTTGTGTCTTGGGTGAGTTTTGTGTTGATGGGTTTGTTTGGGAGAGTTTTACTCTCAAATTTTGAGTGTAAATGAACCCAAGAAACAAATAGGGAATTTCGGGTTTGGTTGTGTTTGAAACTCTTAGTTAAGTTAGTTTTTAGAAGTGATTATAGAGCCAAAGTAAGAGTTTTAATTGTGTTTTGAAGTAGGAATGGAGGTTAGGTTGGTATGGGATTAGTTTATGCAATTTTAGCATTTCTGGAAGGCCAAAAAGATGATTCGGGGGTCGGGGCGCGCGCACCCCTTTATGGGAGGCGTGCGCACCCTCTAGTGCACTCAAAAGCCTCCAAACTGATAAAAGGAGGCGCGCGCACCCTTTTTTGGGAGGCGCGCGCACCCCTCTTTTTCCAGATTGTCCGTTTTTCGCTCAATCTTCCGGAGGCCATAACTTCTTCGTCCGGACTCCGTTTTGGACGTGTAAACTATCGTTGGAAATCTCTTTTCGAGTACTATGAAATGGTTATATTGGAAGCATGGTTACAGATAATAATGGTTGTCTTTTAGTTGAGGTTTAAGATCAATGTGTAGTCTCGGTCTAGGTTCCGTAGTACTATTCTAGTTGACTTAGTTGGGCACCGTGGAACTCTTTAGTAATTGAAATTGGTTCCTTTGTGAACAATGATGTTATGTAATTTGATAAAGTATTGTTTGGGAATGTTTGGGCATCTTATGATGTATTCGTGATTGTTCCAATCGAATTGATTTTCGAGTAAGACTTGGTCTAGGTTTTAGGCGATGTCCTATAGTACCTAGAGGGTGGTTATTGAACACCAAAGTGTAGGGTTTAGTCCAGTCGTGATCATGTTCTAATAAGGGTAACCTTTGGATTCGTTTGGGGTGTTTAGAATTGGTTCGTTATGGACGGAGGTAAAGCGTGAATTGGCAATTGGGTACTTACGGTTTGATTAACCTTCAGGTGTATTCATTCTGATTTCCTACTTTGGAATTCCAGGTGTGATGAGATGGTTGAGTTCATAGTCCTAGTATATCTTTATGAGTAAATGTTTAGGGTCATTTTGGTAATAGTCATTGTGCCATTTGCAAGCGACCATTTGAGTTGTGCTCTTTATGATTAACTTGTGGGTATCATATTTAGGATGTATTTGGTACGTGCCTTATCTTGGAATCATTATGTTTTAATGGTCAATGTTGTTGGACTCTTTTATGAGAAACTCCTTGTGCTATTGTTGTTGAAATCTTCTTGAGTAATCGTTTGCATCTTTTATGGTGATTAATTGGTATGATTCCCTACTTTTGAATCAATGGTTGTTTATTGTGCTTGTATTTTATTACTTAGCCTTAACTTGAAAGTCCAGCTGGTATTTTGTGTGTGTGTTGGGCGATGCGAAACATTATGATGGCACAGCCAAGTCCATTATGATGTTGACCATTGTTTTGCCCATTATTACCCTCCTCCAGATTGGCCTTGGATGTGAGAAGAGCTAGCTCCTTTGTGTGCATTTTAGCTTTACTTGGAGCATGACTTTGTGGCATGTCTCCCGTCCCTTATGACACTTCATTTGTATTTGGTTCCGGTACGGGGGTATTCTCTTCAGCTTTTATGCTACTATGAAGATGATTTAATGGTTGATTGATTGATTGGTCGGTTCTGACCGGGGTTCTCTTCAGTTGTTATACTGCTACTGTTGATTGGTTGATCGGTTGAAGCTGCGCAGCGATTGTTCTATCAGTCTGTGTGAAACCTTGGCTCAGTATCCTTTGTTAGTGTTTATTTCAGTCTTATGTGATGCATGATGAGTTAGTCGTTATTTTTAACTGGTATTGGACAGTTGGCGATAGGGAGCTTTTTCATTTGTTGTTATGTGATTTACTTGTTCAGTTATATCGTTGATTTGCATGATATTATGCCATGTAGATGCATTTAGTAACTTACTGAGATTTTATCTCACCCCGTTTCTTGTTTCAAATTGTTTTCCTTAACCCCCCCCCCAAGAAAGCAAGTGGTAGCGTTGTGAGGTCTGTTGTAGCGGGAATCTTCTGAGCAGGTGATCGCATTGGGATAGCTGCCCTTCGGAGCCTTTGCGCATATTATTGTGGGTTCGTAGTCGTTCAGTGTTTTGAATATGCGGTTGCACTTTGGGGATTTTGTTAATAGTTGTTGTCTTCGCCGTTTGTTTCTAGTCTCCGAGTTATAATCTCGTTGAGGTGTTGTTTGATGGTATTGATTTCATAGTTGAATTCACGCGCCCGTGTTGGGTAGTCGTTCAGTGTTTGAATATGCGGTTGCACTTTGGGGATTTTGTTAATAGTTGTTTCTTGCTTCCGCGTTTGTTCTAGTCTCCGAGTATAATCTCGTTGAGGTGTTGTTTGATGGTATTGATTTCATAGTTGAATTTACGCGCCCGTGTTGGGTATTTGTATTTTGGAGATGTATATTATGTAAATTTTATATTTATGGATTTTGAGATTTCCGGGGCGTGACAGTTGGTATCAGAGCAATGGTTTTAGATCTTGAGGGGAATAAGAACTCTGATATTGAATAGGTTTCAATACTTGGGTGTTATGATTTTGAGTGGTTAGGAAACTAAGTTTTCTTGAAAGTATGAAGTTAAGTTAGAAGTTGGTTGAGTTATGAGTCGTGATATTGACGTCGAGTGTTTCTTCTCTTGTGGTTTATCAAGTATAGGATTGGTGTCAATAGTGTTGGTTCCATTGGGGGATTAGTCGGCTTGGAATCGAGAGTGCGAGTTTTGATGGCGGGACGTACCTATCTCGTAAAGTGGAAATGTCTTGTGCTATGTTCGTATGTTTGTTCTTATTAAGTGATTTATGTTGAGGTGTATTCTCGAGTACGAAATTTCGTGATTTATACTGATTGAGGTAAGGTGAATTGGTTATGTCACCTATACAGGATATTGACGAATTATGTAGTATGGCCCAGCTTTCAAGGTGTCTCGAATTTCTGGGTGCCATCGACAGGTGGGGAATAATTCTATATTAGTGTGTTGACTTGTTTAGGAGCATACTAAGTATATATAATGTTCAGGTTCTATATGAAAATCAGAAAATCTTTATTAGAAGGTTGTGCATGGAATTTAGCTTATTCTGTTGGCAATATTAATTTGAAGTCTTGGGTATAATTTATATTGGGGGCAATATGTCGCTTGATCGATAGGGAACTTGGGTTATATGATGAGTTAATATAAGCTACAATACTGATAGGTGGATCGGTGGACATATAGTATCGATTGGGTTAAAAGAGTTAAAGATTCAATTTGAGAATTTCTTGATAGGAGAGATGTTTCTTTACTTTTAGTACATCTACGTGAGTGCATCGGAATTGTTTAGTATGAGGGAAATACTTATTACGGTCATAATAAGAAGTTGAGTTATGATACTTTTGGGATCATTTAATACATGACTGGAATTGAGTTAAAGCAATACGAGTTATGAGTTATTGTGGAAGTTATAATCATTAATGATAGTAAGCGCGTTCAGTAAAGGACTACACATATTTGAGAAAGTAAGAAATTCTCGAACAATATAAAGGCGTTTTTGGGTTTTAGTGAACAGTTGTCACATGGTTCTGAATCTTTTCTTGGGGCGCCTCGTTTGGATTAAGAATTTGTAAAGGAAGCTGAGTATAGATACTTGGGCATATTAAAGGGGTGCTATGATTTTGTATTGGGACGGCAGCAGTTTATTAAATATTTCAGGTTATTAGCGATCCTTTGTAAATCTTTTAGAGTTGTAAGTGGTAATATATTACTATTTATTGAAACAAAGATTGTGAAAATTTCGGATCGTTACAGTTGCTACTTAATGGTAATCCTTAGAGATATAGTCACGCGGTGAACATTTGGAGGATGAGAAATCTCTTTAACTTTTCATGGTTTAAGAAGTTGAGTAAGCTCGAGATGGCTTAATGTTTTGAATTTCTGGATAGATTTCCTTAGAAAACTAAGTATGAGGTAATGCAATTAGTTTGAGAAATTCAAAGATTTTGACAGTATTATGTTTATATCATGAGGAAGTGAGTGTGGTAGGGGAATCTCATTTGATCGGATAG